>OX392534.1:32487925-33170425 GCA_947623455.1 Mimachlamys varia | reverse complement strand
ACAATGTACGTTGCCAGCAGCACTGTCACAGCGATCAGCATGAATTGTATACAAGCGTAATACAGAAATACACAATATATTCACAATTAGACCTAGACCTTACTTGCAGGTCTACGATAAATAACCCCTAACGGTACATCACTGACAGGTACTGAACTGTCGATTCTAGATAGGCTTGTCCATACCAGGATTCATGCTATACTTAACAAATAGACACACTCACCAAATATAGATTTAATTGACATAACCTCGACAGGCTGAATATTTAAGTGTTATATAGCTAGATGGATCCTGGTCCGGTATTTCGACATGCTGAAATATTAGGATAATAATTATTCGTAGTCATAAAAAAGTAGTACATGCATTGAAATTGATTTCTCCGAGCAGTGACATGCAAACACAACCGGACGCTGGGAGAGCGAGAGAGAGATATCATGAATTATTCATAAGCATGAGTGAAGAGTATTGGTGTAAATATTCATGAGAAGTCAAGATTCCCTTTCTGATTATCGTAAACTAGTCCCCCGACACATCACTAATCCGGGCAAAATGTTCCCGAAAACTAAAACACAATTAATCAAATCCGGATTAATGAAACATCGATTGTAAAATCTTATCCCCGAAAGTTCAAGGGTTACGCCCACCCTGCGATCTGTACATCCCTTGAATATGTCACGTTAAAACCGAGAATTGTGTTTTAGTTAGGTCATACGCTATCTCAATAAACTTACCTGTCAATCCGAGTAATATAATGCAAGGTAACATATTTTAGAATTAAAGGCCCAATATACGTAACTTCAGGAAATTTTTCGTGATCTGAAAAATTCTGAAATAAAAAAAAATCCAGTTGATAACCATGCAAAAATAAGCCTAAAACGAAGTAAACCTGAGCGGTAATTAACAAGAAACTCTTGACAGAAAAATCCAAAGAATTGAAAATAATTCAGGTGGGGTCCACTTCAACAACAAGCCGAAGTTAGTTAGAAGACAGTTCAAAATGGACGCGTGTTTCAACTACCGCTGTACCGGTAACCGCGCAAGAATTCATCGTAAATATTGCTGTTATCAGTTAATCTTAACTAAATTTATAAATATAATCAGTTATTAGGCTTGATTTTCGATGCAAGTTTTGCCGAAAGTTACGTATACTGGGCCTTTAAGATAATACGCTATTTTTGTTTGATTCCATCCCGGAAAATAACCTTATAAGGAAATCCTTGACGTCTATAATGCTTTCATATGGAGATTTTTAGATTAGGGAATTTTCTGAAATTATTGAATATTGATGAACCGGGATCTGGACACCCCTGCAAGTCCGGGTCGAGAAAAGGATATACAAACATTTAACTAATGTAATATTTGGGAATTGCTTTTGGTGTTGAACGCTCGCCCATGTCAATAGGTCTGGGCATACATTTGTACCAACGTTCTAACAAATGGCAGTTGATTTTCCCTGCTCAGCGTTCAGATGTTGGTTTTTTTCTGTCAAGATATGTTCCAGAAGATGTAGAGAGTGTAGGTAAGTGTATATATGCACACACATATGCTGTACCTTTTAATTTAGTAATAGATACAGTATGCCGAAAAAATGAATTAAACTGCACCATACAACTGATTCGTCCTTCTAGGACTCTTCAGTGACGCTAGGGGCCAAAAGGTAGGAATCCAAAATAATTTCTAAACTAATGTAGAAGCAGAAGGGTCAGGTGCGTAAAACCCCTTTTATTTATGAATTTAGAAGTAAAATTAAACTAGGTCTATATAATATTTCAAATCGTGTACTACGAAAATGTGTATATTATGTACCGTAACACTACTCAAATGAGATAAGGTGTGGCTATGGAGGCTCCAGCAAACCACGGGGACTAAAAAATCCACCAGCAGAGTCTACCACCCCCTATCATGAAAGAGCAACTTTGGTAATATTTCCACAAAAAGGAAAGCCATGTTCTACATGACAACATAGATTAATTTTAATAAAGATTATAATACCCAACATTTATATAGCGCCCTATATATTTTGTAAAATACTTATACAATTGAACATAATTGATAAACAAACAATCACCTTTATTAATTAAGATGGAGATAATCAGTATGTATATATAGGGATGGAACGACCCTTTTTTAAATGCCATGCCGGTATGAATGAAAATCGGCTACATCAATATTGCATAAAGCTCGCTAGGGCTTCATGATCAATTTGGATGTAACCGATTTGCATTCAAACAGGCATGAAAACTAAAACAAAACGCCGTTCAATCCATATATTTACATTTTCACTATTTGAACAATTTAAATTATTTCTTGAATTAATGGTGGATTAACTGCGTTTGTTAATGCGTCTTCTTTAAAGCGACAATGGCGGAACAGTCTCAACTTGGCGCAAATAATTAACCGTAGCTATTTGAGCGTTTTTTAATTTGAATTTCAATTTTCCAATTTCAATCAATTCTATTGTCAAAAGACAGATGGATTGTGCAGCAGGCATAGCCTACTTAACCTCTCTCCAAACATCGTAACAAACAGTGGTGCAAACATAGGCTACCTCCAAAAGCACTGGTTTCCTTTGGTCACAGTTTTCAAGATGGGATTCGAGAGATGCAGGTTGATGAAGACTATGGGCAAGTTTTATGGTCGCCATCTTGATCTCATTGAGAAATATGCGTCGACAATGCTGCTTACATATACAGAGAAAACAATGTCATTTTGGTTTTCTTGCTGTATTATGTTAATTCTTATCGATCCAGATTTCTGATAATTAACAATTAGTGAACCTGCTTTTGCCATTCTATACCCATCTGACTGATTCTATTTACACTTAAACGGACAGTTGTTTGTCCTGAAGCAGTTGACGAAGTAAACGGACAACGACCCGTCATTAGATCTGATTGGAGTGGGTCAAGACTTCAACTTGTTGAAGCTAATGGTATCTTGTGCGTAAGAATTACTCTCATTAGAGGCCGAGTACTTAATGCTGACCTGATAACGAGATGTAATTGCTGGACATACAGTCTTACTAGCTATGATAGTGGGGTCTGTGTTTACCGCAGATGATTAACCCTTCGTGAATGACCTCTCCGCAATTTGGAAAATTTTGGTTTTGGTTTCAGGGCATCACAACAGTTACGTCCATATGAAGGTATGAACTGGTACTAATAACGTTCATACGAAGGTATGAACTCGTACTAGTAACGTTCATACGAAGGTATGAACTGGTACTAATATCGTCCATACGAAGGTATGAACTGGTACTATCAATGCTCAGACGAAGGTATGAACTCGTACTAATAATGTTCATACGAAGGTATGAACTCTTACTAATAACGTTTATACGAAGGTATGAACTAGTTTTGGTTTTGGTTTATTTTTGTTTTACGTCCTATTTTTTCGAAATTTCTGTGGAGATAATATTGGGGAGGCAAGACAGAAAAGAACTGATAAAGTTGTTACAAATGGACAGGGGATTAGACATAGCGGAAACCACCTCGATTCTGCAGGGCACTCACCTCCCCCATTGTTCTCATCTAACAAGCAGTGGGATATGCAGAATATATGTACAGTAAAACCTCGCTTAAAGACCACCCCAGAATTAAGACCACCTCGCTATTAAGACCACTTCATTGCAGTCCCGAAAAATTCTTCTATATAATTATATTTTTGTATTGTAAGCTTCATTATTAAGACCGTCTCACTATTAAGACCAGCTCGCTATTAAAACCAGTTTTGAAAAGTCCCAAATACCACTTTTGCACTAAATTTCACCTCACTACTCGGGTCACCGACAAAAGACAAAGTCACCTGGTGTGTATTCCACTGTGTACACCTGCCTATTGTCAGATCATGAAGCTGTATTTTGGTTTCAAGTTAGCTAATCAGTTACAATTACTGTGGGTTTACATTTTAAAGCCTATATATGAGTTAATGGACCATGGAAACATGTCAAAAAGTGGATTTATGCCTGCATGGTAACCCTCGGTATTAAGACCACCCCGCTATTAAGACCACTTTAGTGTGGTCCATGCCTAAGGTGGTCTTAATCGAGAGGTTTCACTGTTTATAATGGTACAAATCATGCACATCAAATGATTAAATTAACATTAATTTATTTTTCAAGATATTGGTCAAATATTAATGTTCAAAGGAACTAGTCCCTAATATCCGACTAAGATATTTTGACAGAGAGATGTCTAGATTTGTTATCAGGGCCAGAGATGACAAATGAACTTTAGAAAGTTTGTTAAATCATTTCGTACAACAATGAGCTTGCTTTACCGGTAGTTCATTCCTTTAATATGAAATTATATTTCAAAAAGCGTTCTAGGTTTGACATGAAACTCATAAACGTTCCATGCTTATATATTTTTTATGCAACGTTTCACGCTTTTACAGGGATTCTCTTTTTGTATTGCGATTAGTTGCAATTGAGGTTTATGGCTGGTGGTTGATCAGTATCGGATGTTCTTTAAGAGTCTGTTAACCGGAATCTATTTTGACACATTTAACATCAAAGACGCATTTACTTTCCTTTGTAACCAAACTATGAAGATTTGCAAATTTAACAGCTATATTATAGAAACCTTCCCCTTTTTCGCTGTATCCCACATCTAATTAAGAAAAAAATCGAAGTGGCTTATACTACCAATTAACGTTATAATAAACTGCATCACCCTAAATGGACAAACCTACCTCAGCATACCTCACCGGGTGCTGTCTTTGTATTTGTATTGTTTGATGTTTTGGTCTTTTTTTTTTTAATTTTTTTTCTGTAACATCGATGGCCACAGTTATCTCTTTTGAGAAGGAGATGGTTCGTAATAATGTATACACACTCTATGTATTATTAATTTGAAATTAACAAAACTGGCTTATCTTTTTAAATGATATTAAATCAAAGGTGATATATTTTCAATGAAAAAAATCAGAGAATACCAAAGCGTCAACAAAACCATAACAGAACTCAAAATCGATAACACCAGAGGCATAATATGAACAAAAAAAAACCACGGAGACACTTGCAAACGTACAAGACAATAAGACCAGGTGTTCAGGAAGAGTAAGCGTCTTCTGCTTTATCGACGATACCCGCCATGTAAATCTACGTCAGAACCAAGTAAATCAATAAAAGTTTCAACAAATTGGATTTCCAACTGTTTTGCCCTAAAGTCAAATTTTTCAGAAGTGACATGGCTCGCAATACATGTATACATAACTATTATAACTTTAAAATAAATAAAACAGTTTTTCTTTTATTATTTGTTGATATAATAAAGAAAGGATAATAGATATCGAACGTTTCGAAACCTTAGTCTTGCTTTCCTTGATTACCGTTGGAGGCAAGACAGTATAAATTTAAAAAGATCTAAAGTTGTCTTAAACAGTGCTTCAAATCAATTCAAGGAAAACACAAAAATATGGGTTCTTTTTAGCTACATCACCGATGGGTGCTAGAAGGACAAATAAGCTTCGTGTTACTTCATTTAAACATAGTGCAACTATTGTAGTCGTTACATTTGTAGTTGAGGCAGTGGATAGCGCACTTGCCTTTCAACAAGGCGGCCGGGGTTCGATTCCCCGATCGGACGTGAAAAGGTATGGGGTCACCTGCCCGATCACGTGGGCTATTTCCGGGTAGTCCGGTTTCATCCCACAATAAGATCCCTAGCGCGATAGCATCCGGGGCAACAAGAGGGATAACTTTTTCATATTTTTTTGTAAAATAAATACAGTTTACATATTTCTTATATGCAACTATTACCTATAGCTGCACATTTAATGTTTTTAACAATATCGTTTATTATCAATGATCATGCTTTAGAACAAATCTTTCCAATTGGTTGGCTTGAACCTTGTAGCTGGAAGTTAGTATGCTACAATTACATGAAATACTAGTTTCAGTAGTATTACCATCCAAAATGATGAGAATGTATATTTACATCAAAAAGGTTTTAGAGACACATCTTTTTTATTTTTTTTTTAACCATAAATTCAAATGATGTGAGACTTAAGGGACGAAATGGCCGTTTGGTGCAGAAAATTCAGTTTGAAGTAGGTGTTTCCTTATAATTATATTTTATGAGATATTAACCATGAAATACCAAGCACAAGAAAACAGGAAATGTAGAGGAAACGATTATATGACCCGAAGACATTTACGTTATTTTTTGGTAGGTATATGAATCATAACTAGAAAATTAGAATTTTCACATACAACGTCAATACTTTTTTTGGCGGCAGATGTCGATGTGAGTTTAGACACCGAATCTTTAATTTTAAATACATATTAGGGTTTTAATTGTTGAAAAATTAAAAAATAATAATAATAATAGTCATGAGACATGCAAATTTAGAAAAACTTGTTCGCCTCCTTTATCAAAAACATAATTCCATCTTAACATAATATTAAAAATATTCCTTGCTGGATCGAAATGACCTTTCAATAATGTCATAGATTGGAATTTGTCACTTCCTGAGTACCAGAGAAGGGGAGTCGCATGACGACAAAAAACGATGTCACGTGGCATCAATGAAGAATCGAATCACAAGACGGATGAAAAAGTTTGTTTATGTACCGACTTCAATTAAAACCTGTTTTTGATTTTTATTTTAAACATTTTAGCATAGTTATTACCACATTAGATAAGCAAGCAGTCTTACTACAATTTCTCCTCAAAACGTGTAAAAGGTTTGGTAAACTAGCCCTATCAAATGCGAATAAATATGTTACGAACTGAAGATGAGAAAAAAAATCAGGTAATAGCATTTTATCCACATTAGCAGACGACAGAATTTTGACGGAAAATAATTCAATAAAGCATCAATAATCCATGTATGGCGACATTAATATAATGGGAAGTAGAAATATAGAACATTATTGTTTATGCTTTGTTACCTACAGAAAAGGAATGGATATCATTTATCCTTAATGGTATAACTGTATGAAACTTGGAAATCGCTTAGTGTTACTTTTTCGTTTTATCAAGAAATTAATATTCGCTCAGTAAAGATTTCGCGGAAAACATGTCGGCCTAGGTCCGTTATTTTTTATGTATCACATGAATGTCATGGGAAGGATTTGTCCACATAATAGTCAGTATTTTTTTGAGAAATAGAACAGCTAGTAATAACATGGATCCAAGATGAAAAATGACAACAAAGTTTGGAGATCCAGACTTTGAAGATAGCTTTGTCCTATTATCCAGTATCAAAGAACAGATGCAAGATAAAGTGAATTTATCTTAAAGGTTCGCAGCAATAACCGGCTTAAAAATCAACTCAGACAAATCAAATTTCGTGCATCTTAATGCATGTATCTGCAAGCCAATCTCCATTAAAGGGGGCGTTTTAAAGACATGACGTAAATGGATTGACTTGGAAGCAACAGACAGTAAGCACAAACGTAAGTAAGTATAACAAGATCTGGGGAAAATAGTATTATTCAAATCTAATGAAATATCAGTGCTTTCAAACTGCTGCGAAACATTGAAAATAACACGTGGGATGAAAAACTACTTGACACCTTCCGATAGGCGTGCCTAAAAATATTTTTAAATCTACTGTCCGAGAAAGGGTCCATTGAAGACGTGAGAGAAATAGCAATCGTAGATAAACGCCGCTGGCAATAGTTAGGAAATGTTATAAGAATGGAATCAAACGCATTTCCATCGATAGACACCAGAAGGGAACAGAAGGAAAAGAAAGAGGGGATGCTCAAAAGGGACAAAGAAGAGATATAATGGAAAAGAAACAGGAAAATCTTGGAATAAAGTTATAACGACTTTCCAAAATCTACATTGTCATAAAAAGAATGACAATTGTGGTTTTCTCCCAACAGAGGTTAGCTAATAATTTTTTTTAAATATATGATAACAAAAACGATATTTATATTTCCCAATATTACTGACCGTTACTTGTCACTGTAGCATAATTTGTAATTTTTAGCTCAAAATGATAAACAACACACACATATATATGGATTCACGCCATGAAATGACACTTAACCTGTTTTTTTTTTTTTTTAAATTTCACCATTTGTACACAGCATTTTATCTGTATGAATTATCATGGTACAATGTTTGCTACCTAGGTACCATAGAGCATGAGGTGATTATAATAAGTTAGTTAGCAAGCTAATCAAATAGTTACTTAGATTAATGTTTTTAATGTACTTGATTAGTTGTTAGTTAACTAGTTAGCTAAATGTAATTAATTAGTTGCTAAGTAATTAATAAATTAATTAGACGGGTGTCTTCGATGAAGCAGAAACGTTTACTCTTCCGGACCACTTGGCCTTATTATCTTGTTCTTCTACAGTGGACTAAAATGTAAAAATCTTTCCTTTGTTCACAATTTGCCCCTAGTTTAATCGATTTTGAGTTCTGATTATGGTTTGGTAGCGCTTCGATATTCTCTGATTTATTTTTTCTGTACAGTCGACAATGGTGAAGTTCAATCTTACCTATAAATGTATAATTTCTATCACATACATTCTACAGTATGTCACCTCCCTGAGAATGACGTCGTGGTGTTCTTGGTTACATAGGAATTATTCAATATTTCAAAATTACGAAATTCAGTGAACGATAGGGCTTGTGCACCTCGAGCTCCCTGTCTAGATTTGGACATTTCTGTCGGACGGTTCTGTTTTCCCAGTCGCCTAATAGGCTGCACTGGCGAGTTTTAGGAGGACGAAATAGCTGTTTGGTACAGTTTGATTTATCATTTGATGCTACTCTATCTTAGTCTTAATTATAAAGGTGCTATTCTCTCGACAGTCCAATATAGATATATGTGTGTGTAAAGAAATAGTTTGTTTCCATGTGTTGGTAGGTATAAAGATAAAATAAATGAAAACACAACGACCAACTTCCTTACGCTTTCACCCTCATCGGGGCTCTTCAGGAAAGAAAGTTTTCCTGAAGAACCCAAAAAGGGTGAAAGTATTAGGCAGTCGGTCGTCGTGTTTTCATTTATTTTATTTATATATGTGTGTATAATTTGTGAATCTTGGGTCTATTTTTGACGCCATAGTTCATGGATGTCTTCTATAATGGTCCAAATACTTCCCTTCAGCTTTTTCCACTATCAGCAAGTAAAAATTCAAATACCCGTATCTCATTTGGTACTTTCAATATCGTTATAACAGACGATGACAGTTTAATTTAAAGTCCTATATGGCCCATTTTGAAATCCCATATGGCACATTTTGCATTAGTTTTGGATTCTACATCTTCAATTTTTAAACACACTTTTAATTTTAAACAGAAAATCAAAAAGGGCAATTGAATCTCTCATAGCACCTGCAAATTGAGAAAATTGCGGTCATAAATATCCCCCGTCTTGCTTATTAAAAATATAAATCCGTTTTAAATAGGTTGATTAAAATGTTCCAGGTCAGACGAAATTTGCGGACCCATAAATTAAAAAAAGATCACGTCGTTTACATTGACGTATTGGGATCCTATAATTAACGTAGCGAAAACAAAAATATCCGGATTTGAGATTTTTCTTTTTCTCTTTCTGAGAATCGTTAATCTTTTTTATTTATATTGCTTTATCTAAGCTTTCTCTATATTGTAAAGTATATCTCTGCTATTCATGCTGCCACGTGGTAAAGGTTTTGTATATAATTAGTTCCGTGCGTCTAAATTCGTATAAAGATAAATATCATTGTTTAAATATAAATAGTTTTGTTTTCAGAAGATACCATTTAAATGATGAAGTATTTTTCTTTTCAAATTGTAGACAATCTACTTTAAAACAAATTCGTGGGAAAATATTTCAATAGACTGGCAATGTTACCCTTTTAAAGGAATTTACACAATTGTTTTAAAGGAAATCTGATACTTGCTGATAACTTCAATTTCACATTAGGATACATAATACATTGTCTTCTGTTTAAGGAACAAGTACATTTTAAACAATATGGATACCGTGTTGCCTCCAGAATGCTTAAACAAACGTGAGGCAGACGTATCTATTTCAGCTTCATTTCTTGTCAATTATTTGTAGTAATCCAATATCTGTCAGCTAACTAACGACTTACGTGACCATAGTGCTTCATGGCGATGCCCTGTACTCTCACACCCTATAAGCTTTGAATTGTTTCTCTTATTCATTAATTCTTTTTGTGGATTTGATTTTTCCCACCATTGCAGCATATCTATTAATTTTCATAATATTGTTTTCACAGTACACAATATGTTCGTAAATAACTTTATGATATAACTGATTTCAAGTACCATTTTGTTCACTATACACTTTATTAGAACATATTCTGTCAATTTCCACTGTGTACAGTGTTGTATATTATTATATATTCCGCTGAACTGTATGTTTATTTTTACATCGCGATATTATTTAAATTTTGATTTATAATTGTACATTTTTCATGCTGTTGAATATTATATATACGTGTAAATGACAATGTTCCGACCAAGTTAAACTTTACGTGAGAAAAAAAATAATGCTATAGCGGCAGATGACAGTTTGTTTGTATAGTCCAAGATGACACCATTGCATATAGGCAATTAAATATTCATTTTCCAGCACTCTTCAAATTTTTAGAGTAATTGTAGAAAAAATAGTGAAATCGACTTTTAAGACGGACAAGTTTAGAGGATACTGTCATAAATATACACGTGACTTTTTAAAATAATAATTCTCATTTTTATTCATCGTATAATAAAAAAATCGGAGGTCAGATAAAATGTAGGGCACTTAATGTAACACATTAATCATCTAGCGTTCTCTGATAAAGGTTATTTACGTGGCGAGACCCGACAAATTTCGTGGGATTTTTTAAACTAATTTCTTGAGAACTGTAATTCTCCCACAAAAAAATGAATTAAACTAATTTTAGCAATCGGCAAGGCCTCGTGCTACCAAAACATCATAAATCTTGTCCTCGAGTTGACATTTCTCAGTCTATATCACAAAGGGGTGATAGATTTGATTAATAACATTCAAACTTAACTTCGTGTCTATACTAACGATCATAAAATTATCCAGAAAGTATACAACTCATATGAGAATGTGTATCACACTAGAAACAGTTCTGTCAAAAATAAAGGTAATAAAACAATAATACTTATACGTTACGAAATGACCTTGAGATGATAACATATTTTCCACTTTGTAGACAATATTTTATTTTCAAGAAAATTATTTAAGCAGACTGCATTCTGTTGCACTACATATCGTTAAAACATATTTTTTGGTGGTATTGCATGCCTCTGTGCCTGAAAATCTGTGAGGATCTGTATTTTAATCAGATTTGTTGTGTCTTGAAATTTGATATTGCTTTTATCAATTATTTACAAAAAAAAATGTGCAATTTTGCAATACTTGTCTAATTTCTAAAGAATCTCAACCCCTCATTTGTTAAATGTCGGTTTCTAAGATAATAACTAGTTTAATTTTACTTCTAAATTCATAAATCAAAGGCCCAATATACGTAACTTTAGGAAAAACTTGGAGCGAAAATCAAGCCTAATAACTTTTAATATTCATAGATTTAGTTCAGATTAACTGATATCAGCAATATTCAAGATGAATTCCTACGCGGTTACCGGTACAGCAGCAGTTGAAACACTGTATTTGTAAACACGCGTCCATTTTTGACTGTCTTCTACCTTCGGGCCCCACCTGACTTATTTTCAATTCTTTGGGGTTTTTTTTGTCAAGAGTTTCTTGTTAGTTACCGCTCAGATTTACTTCGTTTTAGGCTTATTTTTGCATGGTTATCAACTGGATTTTTTTCAGAATTTTTCAGAATCACGAAAAATGTCCTGAAGTTACGTATATTTGGCCTTTAAAGGGGTTTTACGCACCTGACCTTTCTGCTTTTACATTAGTTTAGAAATTTTGGATTCGCACCTTTTGGCCTCTAGCATCACTGAAGAGTCATAGGAGGACGAAACAGCTGTATGGTGCAGTTTAATTCATTTTTTGGAATACTGTACTGTCTATTACTTAATTCAAAAGGTGCAGTATAAAAACCGCTTTAATGGGAAAACGTGTAATGCGTATGATCCCTTACAGCGTATAATGATATTGCCATATAAAGTCGCCAGATAATGTCACTCCATCTGAAATTAAATTAATCTGTGAACTATTAGGATGACATTTGACACTGTAACACGTAGTGAAAACTTGTCGCCTAACCAGGGGTATTTATTTACGTAACGCTATTATATGACGAATCAGTGACGTAACCCAAACCGTTGTGACTGCTGACACCTCACATTTTAATACGACCCAGCTTAAACTGACCGCCACCTGATCACCAGGTAAATTGACCGTCACCTAATCACCTGGTAAAATGATCGTCACCTCACCGGGTTCAGTTCAGTTTTTTTTTTTTTCGTCACCTCACCGGGTGAAGTTGGGTTTCCCAACACTTCGCGCGTTAAACGAATAACAAGTTCTTTTAAAATGTAATATTACGTCATATATTTAACTGTCTGGCGACTACTTTACTTTTATATCTACATATATATCTATCAAAGTAACCAATGACAACCGTTTATCGTCTTTGTGGTACAGAATGACGTAAACAACTTCTTTTATAATCTTAAAGGGTAACCGCCAGGAGTTTTGTTGATTTTTCAGTCGTGTATCAAACACGACTGAAAAATCAAACAATATGACACCCCCCCCCTCCCACATCCTAACATTTTGCTTTTGACTTAAAAATAACTCCCAAATAGTCTATATATGCAAGTCTTTACGAAGTTTATTCAATAGATCAATGTCAGAAAGTATATATCCAGACCTGTGGAAACAGGCTCTAGTTATTGCTGCATTTAAAAAAGGTGAAATAGACCTATCATCAAATTACAAACCTATTTCATTATCATCAATAGAAGGAAAAGTCTTCACGAGCGTGTAATTGTTAAACAACTACATCATTATTTCTTATAAAATAACTTTTTATAGTAAACAAGCTGGTTTCATACCTAGTTATTCAACGGTACACCAACTAATTGAAATTTATCACAATTTTTGTTTAAATATGGAAGAAAAAACACCATACGTGAATAGTTTTCTGTGATATCTCAAAAGCCTTTGATAAAGTATGGTATAGAGGTCTAATAGGCATATGTTATTTAAGAGAATCTTTTACAATTGTTAGGAAATTATATAAAAGACAGAAAACAAAAGGTCTTTATCCGTGAATCTCATTCTAATAATCGAACTTTGAGGGCAGGTGTTCCTCAAGGGTCAGTATTAGGGACCCTGTTGTTTCTCACTTTTATTAATGATATTGCAGATCAATTATAAAGCGTGTCTCGACTATTTGTTGGGCAGACGACACATCTTTGATGTATTCCTCCACTTCTTGCATAGAAATTGAGCGTGTAATAAATCATGATCTTAAATGTATAGACGATTGGTCAAACCAATGGCTCGTCACATTTAATCCTAACAAAACAAAGGTATCATTTATCTCTTATATAACACATGATTATGACTTTGAATTATATTTCAATGAGACTATTCTTCAATTTTCGGGAAACTATAGGCATTAAGTGTTACGCTTAAAGCTAATGCTAATCGGAATGACCATGAAGAAAATATCTATCATTCAGCGTCGATAAAAGTTAAAAAAAAAAAGTCAACGCGTTGAGAAAGCTAAAATTCTTAGTATATAGCAAAATACTTAGTAAATATATCTAATTTCCATACTTTCAACTTTGGAGTATGCTTCTGAACTATGGAGCAGGTGTGCTCAATAAACAATGTAGATTTGTTAGAGAAAATTCAACTCGAAGCAGCTAGAACTGTAACAGGACTGCTTCGGTATGCTTGTAAACAATCTCTTTATTATGAATTGGAATCTTTAATTAGCAGACGAGAAAGAAGAAAACTTAGTTTATTCTATAACATGCTTAATAAAATGACTCCTCCATACCTTTATCATTTGTTACCTGGCTTAGTCGGAGAAAGAAATCCATATTCACTGAGAAATAATAACAATTACCGTATCACTTTTTAAAGTTAAACAAATACTCGATTATCTTTTAAACCAGCTACCGCTAGACTATGGAACAGCCTTTCGGAAACTGCCAGAAACCAGTAAAATCTGAATACTTTTAAAAGCATATAGTCCTCGTGTGAACAAAAATGATGTAATCATAATGGTGTTGTGATTTCAATGTGGATGAGTGGCCGAACACCTAAACACAAAAGTTTATACCAGAAAAAAAGTACGCTACCTCTCACCCAAAATCCTGGATCCGCCTATGTATACTTACAGATAACGAAACTCTCCCTTTATATCTTAACCATGGACCTCGTCATCTGAATATTCTTCTTGCTAAATCAAGACATAATTGCAGTGCATTAGATAATGATTTTTATCGTGTAAATTCAACTGCTTCGCCATCATGTGCCTGTGGTTATCCATGTGAAAACTCGTACCATATTTTGTTTGTTTATGTCCAATGTATAACAACATAAGGAATTATATGTTAAAAAGTTGCGCCAGGACCAACCATTACAACTGGATACCGTTCTGTATGGAAATATCTATTTAAATCCTGAAGATAATAAAAACTTTTTTTTGAAAGTGTCCAAAAGTGTTACATGCAAGTAGCAGATTTTAAATATTGCAATTACTTATATTATACAATTACTCTTAGTATGCCATCCCCCTACCTGTAATCTAGCCTTCAATCCCTGTCTTTCTATACAGTCCCTATACCCAATCCTACCTCTACCATTTCTGGATTCTAATGAACTGTTGTTTATGTATAAAATATTTTTTTATACACGGCATATATTAATTTAATCTGAAAATATTTTTGTTTCTGCCTGGCACGATAAAACGATATCTACAGGAGCATGAATGACCAATGAGAACGGTTAACTGAAAAGAGCATATACATGGACAGTCTGAAAAGACGAAAGAGCCTGCAGTGCGTAGTTAGTTTTGTGCCAGAGAGAAATTATGTTGTTGTATGTACAGTAAACATTATTGTTATACATAAACTAATTGTTGGATGATCCTCTGTTTTCCCTTCACCTTTCTATTATAATGTTCCATTTTCTAATTTGTTTATTATATGTAAATATCCCGTTTGTTGCTGTCACATTGTTGCAATAAAATTTGGAGGAGAGTGCTTTTATAAATTGTATATAACTTGTGCCCAATTCTCATGCTTGTTTTGAACCAATAAAAATATGTTTAAACTAAATAAGCTTAGCGCAAGAAAATCCTGACCGGTATTAATATCCCCAGGTGCTGTGGTTAATCTGACCGAAGATAACCAAACATGCTCGGCTATATCCGCCGAATAACGTTTTTCGTCGAGCATGCGACGAAACTTGGCGAAGTGATCCGACAGGATTTAAAGTATTTTTTTAAACTTTCATTTAAGCAATGAATGTTTTAGCAAATGTTGTTATAGTCCTATAACAGACATTGCTATTGCCCAGTATGGCTTTATGTAAGTTTGTTAGCAATGACAATGTGTACTTTTATGAAACTCATTTCTGCTGGTAATGTTCATAATGTGGGTTGCAGCGCAAATGTAAATATAAATTAATATCTTCATCTATATCACTAGAATTAAAAACAAAATTAAAACTGTATAAGTTCTCAATGTTGTCTTCATTTAAATAAGTTTTAGACAATGACTCAACTTTTTCATACTGTTTGGATTTTAAAATAAAAAGCAAGATATATGCGCAGCTAGTTGATATAAAGACTATATATCATTATTGTATATTAAAAAAAAAAAAAAAGCTGACCAATAATTGAACTTCGAGGATCCCCTACTTGTTCAAACCTATATAAACCGAGAAAAAGAAAAGAAATTTGACCATCTTTTTTCTATTATTCGGATGTAGTTAATGGGTTAATAGCCTTTTGGTTAAAATACCGTTTTGACGAACATGTAATTTTCTAAATCTCGACAGGGAAATTTCACGTATATGAATGTAGTTTTCAAACTGATAAATATGTTTGGATGTTGTATGGTATTCATTTGTATACGAATTTTCTCACGATAAAATCATTAGCTATTGGCGTAGTGAGCTATATTATAAATACCATTTGAATTATGTTGGCTGCGGTCTCCGACATCTTGCAAAATGATGTATGATTTAATATGTTTGTGTATTGTAATCCTATATGCTGTTGCATACGGAATGAAATAAAATTGAAAATGCCAATCCCGATCAAACACATTGGAAATATTAATGAAAACCATACGTGTTTCTCTCAAGAGCAAATAATACACATGTTGTGATAGATTTCCTTGATTTAAACATATTTATTATATCCCACAGTTTAGTAGAGAATTAGGCACGAGTTATTCCAACTTATCAACGCCTTTCCCTCTAATACAGTACATATAGATATTTACATGATAACATTTAACAAGGCATACTATACATTTTTACAATGAATAATATTTTACTTAAAAATACTTTGCTGGATTTGATGAAAATTTGCACGTGTCTGAACACCTCTGTACTGTATTTGTATCTACGGACAGATTTTCGTTGCCAAACAAAATTAAATCTATATCCAGATTGACTGGATAAATATTCATTGAATTTATGTTATGAAAAAGTGCAACTCGTGCTGTATTAAAAAGCTTGCATTCTAAGAAAAATGTGACCAACATCCTTTGCAGGAATGTCCACACAATTCTACATTAATTATGAATTATTAACAATCTTTACAAGGATCAGGAACGAATCGTTTTTCAAAGAACTGCACTGATGTCTGAGTCTCGTGTGTGATATATTTAACTTACGTTCGTCAAAAATATAATAAGATGGTGGAGACGAATTGACACCATTACTTAAAAAAGATTTGAAGCTATTCAAATATGGCAATGTTTTTGTTTCATTGTCTATTGAATTCCAAAGACGTAAACTTGTTGGCAGAAAAGATAAGCTACTTGAAGAGAGTCTAAAAGAAGGAATACTGTAATTATATTGTTTCAGAATGCGGCTTTCTGATTGGTTGAGATTTTCTTTACATAGGCCTACCTCTATGAAAAAAAAAATCCGAAAATGGCGCGAAAAATGTGAGGTCACAACACGGCAATTGACGTTGCGTATTGATTTGTAAAAAAGAATCCGTTGTTAGATCAGTCAAATTTGTACATAAACATGTTTTAAATTTGAAAATAAGTTTCAAAAAATAATTATAAACGTTGATGTCAATTATCTTTTTGTTTCATAGGGTTATAAAAAACGTTTGCTTGCAAACAAATTTTTTTCATACCCAAATGAAATCAAGTAAAAATGACATATAGCCAGCTATGTCTCCATTCTTTTCACATTGTTCAATATTTTCTTTTTTATCATCAACTATGATTTTGTATAATGCATAATTGTAAACTGTATAATGTCGGGTAAAATGGCCCAAAGTTTGATTAAAACTTGAAAGTAGAAGGAGAGTGATTATCACTCTTTGTAAGCAATTAAATGTACACGACTTTTAGTAATTAGTATTTTACAAATGTCTGGGAAAATAACTGCCGATAACACATAAAACTAATTTCAAGTTGAATACGATCATAGCGTGCGGCATTTATTAGCATATGATTGCCGAAACTCACATGAGGCATTGTCGAGCTACAATATCTTCAGAACATATTGGTTTTCATCTAATAGAACCGAACGTATTGCCAGTCTCTGTTTGCTAAACAACATTGCTAATTGTCGTTATATAAGTTAGATTCTATCTTTGTCATTGGTAACAGATTTTTATAATGAAGATACATGTATATACAAAAGTAGATAGATATACAATATACAAGTTTTACCTTTCTGAGCAGAGGACGAATACTCGCATGCTGTTGTCTCCCATGTGATTTGTCACGTGCATCGCGTGGGTCATCCTCGTGATACTCCTGAGGTTATGTATGCCCATTTTTGCAATCTATTGTAATGATGACCCTGACATGTCGAGAAAGACTATATGCCTGTAGCAAGAATAGAACAATATCATTACAATTTGACTCTAAATGTACTATATTTATTGTATATATTTAAAATACATTTACGTGCCAAAGGTCTTTCGATTTTTTTTATTTTGCTATATATTCTTTGTATTTCCAGCTTTTTTCAATGAATTTTCATGACTTCGTTTATGGACAGATTTTGACAATTATTTTGTCATTTGGTACAGAAATATCCAAGATTCCCTCTTATAATATTTATTTGATTTTCTGTTGTGTATCTATGAAGCTATACAGATTTATCTAACGTCACACTTCCACAATTGGTACAATTCTGACAGATTTTCAGTGATATCTACAAATTCAAATATTGTACTTGGAACGTTTCTTGATTTTTGACAAATAGTACATATGTTGGTTCATTTTCAGAAATAAAAATTATACTAGGTGATTTTGTTTTGAAAATGTAACGCAAAACTTCAAAGGAAATTTTGTCCTTTTTTCAGTCGTGACCCCGGTACCCAAATTGATACACCGTATCACAGGTCAGGGAATCTGTTTTTATTTCGATTAATGAATGTACCTATTGCAACAAAAAATTCTGTTATTTCAAACACCATACTAAACTACAGTTTTACCTATCCACTTTGATATTATTCGGTTACAAGGACCAAAAAGCTGCATTTAAACTTGCATAAAATTACCCCCTTCAAAATTCGCCAAAATGTCGTCGACGCACAGCGTTTTTATTGAGTTTCTGATATGTTGACTTTGATGGCATCGTGTATACGTAGCTGTAAATTGTTCAAGAAAGTAACAATATTTTGACGTCACTGCTAATTTACTTGTGACGCCATTTCTCTATATAACGCTACAAAAATGACGTCAAAATAGAGTCCCGGAAATTAGATGTTGTAAATAAATTATGATTTCTCTGGTCATAAAAAAACGGAAAACAGTAAAAATATTATGAGATGAAACAGGAAACAATTCTCAATAAGTGCACAAATGTCATTAAAAATGATCCATAAACAAAGTCGGGAAAATCCATTGAAAAAAAAAGTTGGAAATACAAAGAATATATAGCAAAGTAAAAAGAAAAGAAAGACTTTTGACACGTCATTGTATATATACAGACTTATATATAAAGCTTTATACGTCTCTGATATATACCACTTTTTCTACATTGTTGACATAAATGTTTTGCCCTTATGATATTTTAAGTAGGGCTACCGTTGATATTAGATTACATCTTTGACCCACCGGTGCTTGTGGACATGAATGTGTTTTTTTATTCAATAAAAATAGAAGGTAACAGATAAATACGGCGTTTCATAATGCAGAGTATAGTGGCCATATAAAAACTATGTTATTATAAGGCTATTCTGCATATGTTGTTATTTTGAACTTTATAATTTAGCATTTCATTATTATGAAAGAACGTATATTTTTCTGTTTCCTTCTATTTTTAATGAAAACAAATTTTACATTCATGTCATCAGGGACGTTTATGTCTGACATTATATACAGTACGTCCCTGATGTCCTCAAGTACCTAACAGTTAGCTGTGTTTTGACCAACATAAGCCTATTACATTGGCCTAAGATGCTTACATGATAATAATGTTTCTTCTTTGCAAAACGCTTGTAAATTAGTTCTGAAGTCAATTATATATCACATTAACAGGTATGGCCTAGATGAAAGAAAACTGTTATCTTAAGTTCCATTATCTGAAGATGTGAAAGCAAAGGCTACAAATCGAAAGCAACCCCTATCCCTGATGACGTATTGGGAATTTCCCCGACAGTGACGATATTTCTATTTATAAATGCGCTCTGAGAAAGACGGATTCTGATTGGTTGACGTAAATGTGGCCATATTGAAGGAAATATCGAAAACATCGACGAAGTTGTGTGTAAGAAAAAATAGATATTCAGGCTAAAAACTGTCAAGAAATGCAAGATTCTGGGATTGAATTCGATCTGGTTAGTCAAATCGAAGCAGACTCGCTGATCGAAGATGATAATTTCTACGCTCTGAAGAGTAAAGTGATCGTTGGAAGGTAAATGTTGAAGCAATCTGTCGACACGTTTTGATGCGTCATGGGTTGTGTATTCGGATTTTATATTGCAAATAGACAATTTTACACATGTATTTAGGTTGTCAGTGCTAAGATAAGGAAACACGGGTGTGTTCATGTTCATGTGTTGCACACGATCTGATGAACATAGCCTCAAAATACACGTAATGTACATAACCATTCATGTATAACAAGAAAGCCCAGAGCCAGTAGGGGGCGTACGTACTAAAAACAAACCAACGTCCATTGTACCGGAGTCACGATCGCGATCGATAACAAAGAGTTAAACGATATGTGGATTTTGTTCTGGTGACTGATATTCATCTTCTTTAGGCCTACTTATTATATTTTTAGGCTCTTCCAATAAATTAGGAACATTGTGTTTATATATTTTGACAATTAATTGACAAGATTGAAAAATAATGTAGCACAATTTTCCATTATACTCGTTCTAGATAATGCCCCCACAGGTGTTATACCTGTTTGTACCAGACATACTGTATGTGTCTAAGCTTAACGTTAGCTGTTCCGTACACATTTGTTCAGCAACGCACTCATCCGGGTCCTATGTTTTTTTTTTTTAAAGTTTCTAGTGAAGAAATTATAATTAAATATGTTATATATGAAACCCCACATATGACAGAATATTGATTAAATTTTTTTTTGTTTGGCCAATCAATTTCAATGGTTCTAGTCAATCTAAGGACATGATGCATATGGAAGGTGAATGTAAAAATAGAACATTGACGCCCTTTCTGAGAAATGACAACAGTACAAAAGACATACTGGTAAACAATGCTTACAAATTGTTATACTAAACACGCACTTGTTGATGCTGTATGTTTATTTAATTGATATTTTGTTGAACCGTCAGCATTAAATCATTTTTATATATAGAACCATAAAATTCAATTTATTGTTAAATTAATATGCCCATTTCTTTCTTTACATGTTATATACAGGTATTTCATATCTGATGTTTAATGGATGATTTTAAGAATTGTCTTTAAGATTCCCTGAAATATCATTCTATGCATGCATCCACATCATGTTCATGTCCACATGCAGAAAAATACTGCAGTTGTGTTTCAGTAATGCCATAATATTATGAGGGAACAAATGACCTTTAACACTTAAAATAATGTTATAGATTTGCAGAAAGATGACAGCTTGTGATGAATACCTGAATTTAGCCCCAATTTTGACGCCTTGCAAAAAAAAAAAAATATAGCAGAACAATATATTTCCTTTCCAACCTGCACAACCTACAGTAGCAACTCCAGTCATTTCCTGCTTTTAATCCGTCAATGAAACTGCTTCCCAGTAACTCTGCTCTAGCTCTCCTGGTTGAGCTAAAGGTGAGCTTTGGCCATACCGTGGCGTCCGTTGTCCGTCCGTGGTCCGTCCGTCGTCCGTCAACAATTTCTTTAAACGACTTCTCCGCCATAACCACTGATAGGAAATCAACCTAATTTGGCAGGAAGCATCCTTGGGTGCCCAGGATTCAAAATTGTACTAATGGTGGGACTGACCCCCTAGGGGGCTGAGGGGCGGGGCCAAAAAGGGTTATTTAGCTATATTGGTTTAAGCGACTTCTTCTCCATAACCACTGATTGGAAATCAGCCTTATTTGGCAGAAAGTATCCCTAGGTGCTTAGGATTCAAAATTGTACTCATGGTGGGACTGAACCCCTAGGGGGCTGAGAGGTGGGGCCATAAAAAATTATTTTACCTATATTGATATTAGCGACTTCTTCTTCATAACCACTGATTTGAAATCAGCCTTATTTGGCAGGAAGTACGCTTAGGTGCCCAGGATTCAAAATTGTACTAATGGTGGGACTGACCCCCTAGGGGGCTGAGGGGTAGGGCCAAAAAGGGTTATTTAGCTATATTGGTTTAATCGACTTCTTCTCCAAAACCACTGATTGGTAATCAGCCTTATTTGGCAGGAAGCATGCTTAGGTGCCCAGGATTCAAAATTGTACTAATGGTGAGACTGCCCCCTAGGGGGCTGAGGGACGGGGCCAAAAAGGGTTATTTAGCTATATTGGTTTAATTGCCTTCTTCTCCATAACCATTGATTGGAAATCAGCCTTATTTGGCAGGAAGCATCCCTATACTAGCTGCTCAGGATTCAAAATTGTACTCATGGTGGGACTGACCCCCAAGGGAGCTGAGGGGCGGGGCCAAATAGAATTATTTAGCTATATTGATATTAGCGACTTCTTCTTCATAACCACTGATTGGAAATCAGACTTATTTGGCAAAAAGTATCCCTAGGTGCTCAGGATTCAAAATTGTACGCATGGTGGGACTGACCCCCTAGGGGGCTGAGGGGTGGGGGCCATAAAAAAGTATTAAGCTATATTGATATTAGCGACTTTTTCTTCATAACCACTGATTGGTAATCAACCTAATTTGGCAGGAAGCATGCTTAGGTGCCCAGGATTCAAAATTGTACTCATGGTGGGACTGATCCCCTAGGGGGCTGAGGGGCGGGGCCAAAAAGGGTTATTTAGCTATATTGGTTTAATCGACTTCTTCTCCATAACCATTGATTGGAAATCAGCCTTATTTGGTAGGAAGTATCCCTAGTGCTCAACATTCAAAATTGTACTAATGGTGGGACTGACCCCCTAGGGGGCTGAGGGGCGGGGCCAAAAAGAAAATATTTTATCATGATTACTTAGATACCAATGTATCCAGGTGAGCGATACAGGCCCTCTGGGCCTCTTGTTATGATGTCATAATTGTTACGTTGAATACCACTGACCGTCTCCGGAAATAGCTATTCAGTGAACAATGCGAATAATACCCAATAAGATACATTATTGGAGCTAAATGCTGAGAAATAAAAAGTGTCATTGAAATTTTTATAGGATGAACATGCAGATTCTTAAAATGGTAAATAAAAGTAGTGAACTGTATTTATTTGGTGTTCATAGGCAATATGCATATGAATGCCAACTGGACAAAGGCAAATCCTACTTGAAGTTTATGATATTGGCTTGCTACAATAATGTCACTGAAAGTATGAAGAGCATTCGTTTATGATATATTATCATATCTACCCTTCGAATAAAGGACACATATTTGATTGGTACATTAACATGTTCGTTAGGTTCTGGGTCCAGTTTTTGTTCTGGTCCTTGGGCCATTTGTTAACATCACACTGCTTTTATGTCTCTGCGACCATGACCTTAAGGTCAAAGGTCATATATATTATATGTTCAAATTTCCCCAATCATTCCTGCTGGGGCGATATAATTTTTTATACCATTAAAGATATTTTGAACGACATTGCTTTGGCAGAACGTTGTACATCCCTTTTACAATAAAGTTTCATGTACATGTGCAGATAATAGATGGAAGTCATTTGAAAGTTTGACGCCAGGGCTCTCTCTCACTTTAGTGTGAATGGGGCCGGGGCCTTCAGAATTGTGAAAATTATCGCGGTATTGACTAAAATTGTGAAAATTTAAGATATTGACAAATATAAGAAAAGAACTAAAAATTTCTTCTCTAATAGATTCAAAGATGTTTATTGTTGTTTCAGAAGTCCAAAGCCCTGTCTCTTAATGCTCTAAATTTGTTAATAGCATTCTGTAACTTAACACGGAGGCAATTGTGAAAATCAGCTTGAGCGATTGTGAAAAAAACATACTATTTTAGATTGGGAATGGGGCTGAATTTCGGCCCCAAATACAGCCCAGCGAGAGCCCTGGACGCATGGAGGCCTTCATGTTATCTTAAGCAAAACGACAAGAATCTCATTGAACAAGAATGATATGTAATAAGTAGACCACATACAGTCTAGTATTTGTTGTATAATATTAAAGAAAATCAGGCAGCCGAAAAGATGGGGATGACAATTGAACTTGATAATGACTGAGAGGAAAAATTTTGTCCTACATTTTTTTGTAGTTTGTTGTGAACTCCATACCAAGTAGATTTGGGTAGACTGACATACTTACCTGACCTAAAACCTATATACCTGTGTGATAACGAACGGGGTCACTCTATATGTGTGTCGTATGAACAACCATACTTGATGTATGAATTAATTTGCCCTTGAAAACACATTTGAACTCTTCATATTCAAAGAATGGATTGGTTCATTGTGAAATTCCAGGGATGAACAAGTTAAACACACATTGCCTTTATTTTATAACTATCATCCTATCGTTTTCTGATCCAAGTCCCATCTGCGGTCCCAACTTATTGATAATTGGAATTAGAAAGGAAAAACCGATGAAGTTTTGATTATAACCAATCATGAGCCAATCACGATACAGTAATACAAATTCAATTTGTGTCATGAAAAATGACCTTGATTATTTTTAACATCGGAAACTGTTTTCATTCATATCAATTAAATGGTACTAAAATTAAAGTGAACTGCCAATATTTCTCGATATCAGACTGGCAAAACATTTTCTTTCAACTAGATGAGATTTCATTGGTGAAATAATTAAAAAAAAAATCTTATATTTTGAAAATAAATTCATCACATAATGATAAATAATGGCTATGCATGTATATTTGACCATCAGTGGCGAACTTGAGTAATTTAACCTCATATTGACACACCAATACCCCTAGGTGATTGTATGCCCATATTTGGACATGCAATGTATCATCATTATTACAAACAATAACAGCTGTTGATGTCCCCAAACAACTTGAGCAGGAAGTCTGTCCTTATGTTATAGACGGCTTACTCACTATCCATACTCTTCCCCCAATCAGATGTAAGGTTTTTTTCCGTATAAGATGCGGAGATATACCATGCCATGACCTGAATTTCCTAAACACTTGGTACGTCTATATATACTTTCCAAACTCTTCACTAAAACAACACGCGTCATCACACCTAAAAAGTTTCCGTATGTTTTTTGTTTCTGAGTGTGTATGTATGTATGTAGGATATAGAAAAAGCACGTGACTTCTATTTCAGTTGGTTATATATTCATTTACAAGGTATTACTCACCTTAAAACCATTTTGAATTTGTCATTTGGCCAGTTTTACTTCAATTGTGTACAGTTTTGCTGACAAAGTGCAATTGAAATAACATTTTTCATTGTCACGTAAAAAAAAAAAATTGAAGTAGATCTATTGAGCTTTATAATGTCATCATGAAATGTTTTTTAAGGATCATTATGCGCCATTAGATTCTAGTTATTCATGAATTTTGTACACTAGCTGCAATAGATTTTGTATTATCTTGATTTAATGTAGAATTTTGTCATTTAACTGCTCAGGGTTAATCAAAGTTGATGCAAGGGCTGTGGTGGCAGAGTGGACTAGGTGTCATGACCATGTATGCTTTAATATTTACAGTCTATACACTGACACTCACTCGATAACCATTGTTCCACTGACTATCATTATCACCTCATAACTGTAGTCAAACATGGGCCAAATTTCTATGACGTCAACAACAATACATGTGGGCAGATCTCGAGCTATTCACATCCTCCAGTTTGAAAAACAATTTTACAAATCTCATGCTGTTACATTTATTGAACCATTCTCATGTTTATTGGTTTTGAAATGAAATTTGTGCCCGAAGATGGGACTATAATGAACAAAATAGTTACGAACATTTCACAGAAAGATACTGTAAATATAAGGATAAACTTTCTATTTTGTTAGATTATTGGGGGATAACTACAATAGAAAACGGGTAAATTATACATAACCGGCTGCCGGTTATTGAATTTACCCGTGTTCCATTGTAGTTATTCCCCGATAGCCTAAACAAAATAGAAAGTTAATCCTTAAATAGTTGTATATGGCCAGTTATTGCTGTTTTAGTGTTAGTTATATTACTGTGATCATTTATTAGAGCTTTATAGGATGCCACAAAATAAAAAGTACAATAGTATACCACAGTATTAAGGCAAATACTGCAGTATTTACCAAAATAATTCAATGTTTGAGCTAGCTAAATTAAGGTCTCTGGCTGTTTTTGTTTTGAAGCCAATTAACAAGGTTTAATGCGGCATGTCATAAGATTCTCTGTGTGTTATCTTCTAACAATTGTTTGATTTGTTTGAGTGTGGCTTTGTTTAGTTGATCAGCTAAATAAATTATAGCAAATTATAATTAAGGCCCTCACACCAGCCATGAACATTTGGGCAGATAGAGGCACCAAAGTCTGGTGGCAGGGCCAGAGGGAGAGGAAACTAGATAGAGATATCTATCTGTCAAAATGTCTAAATCTGGTGGCAGGGCCAGTGAAATAGGAAACTTGATAGAGATATCTGTCTGTCAAAATGTCCAAAGTCTGGTGGCAGGCCAGAGGCAGAGGAAACTAGATAAAGATATCTATCTGTCAAAATGTCCAAAGTCTGGTGGCAGGGCCAGAGGGAGAGGGAACTAGATAGAGATATTTATGTGTCAAAAGTCTGGTGGCAGGGCCAGAGGGAGAGGAAACTAGATAGAGATATTCTATCTGTCAAAATGTCAAAGTCTGGTGGCAGGGCCAGTGAAATAGGAAACTAGATAGAGATATCTAGTTGTCGAAATGTCCAAGTCTTGTGGCTGGCCAGAGGGAAAGGAAACTAGATAGAGATATTTATCTGTCAAAAGTCTGGTGGCAGGGCCAGAGGAAGAGGAAACTAGATAGACATATATATCTGTCAAATTGTCTAAATCTGGTGGCAGGGCCAGTGAAATAGGAAACTTGATAGAGATATCTAGTTGTCGAAATGTCCAAGTCTGGTGGCAGGGCAAGTGAAATAGGAAACTAGATAGAGATATATATCTGTCAAAATGTCGAAGTCTGGTGGCAGGGCCAGAGGCAGAGGAAACTAGATAGAGATATCTATCTGTCAAAATGTCCAAGTCTGGTGGCAGGGCAAGAGGAAACTAGATAGAGATATCTATCTGTCAAAATGTCCAAGTCTGGTGGCAGGGCCAGAGAAATAGGAAACTAGATAGAGATATCTATTTGTCAAAATGTCCAAAGTCTGGTGGCAGGGCAAGAGAAATAGGAAACTAGATAGAGATATCTATTTGTCAAAATGTCCAAAGTCTGGTGGCAGGGCCAGAGAAATAGGAAACTAGATAGAGATATCTATTTGTCAAAATGTCCAAAGTCTGGTGGCAGGGCCAGAGAAATAGGAAACTAGATAGAGATATCTATCTGTCAAAATGTCCAAGTCTGGTGGCAGGGCAAGAGGAAACTAGATAGAGATATCTATCTGTCAAAATGTCCAAGTCTGGTGGCAGGGCCAGAGGGAGAGGGAACTAGATAGAGATATCTATCTGTCAAAATGTCCAAAGTCTGGTGGCAGGGCCAGAGAAATAAGAAACTAGATAGAGATATCTATTTGTCAAAATGTCCAAGTCTGGTGGCAGAGCCAGAGGAAACTCGGGCTAGAATTCCAACTGATCTAGCTATGTAACAAGTAGTTCTTTGATAATTTACATGAATTGATGAAAGTTTCTGACCCTACAGGGACCCGAGGGGGAAATATAGTAAATTCTTTAAAATCTTGTAAAGGAATGAGCAGATTTGTCCTTTCCATTAATTATGGATCTGATAAAATTGTTATCAAGTGAGTATAAAAGAGGCCCTCTGGGCCTCTTGTTTTTCTCACTGTGTAACAAGTTTTGCAAGCCAATTACGGAAACTTTCCCATCTTTTTGTTACTAAATTGTCCAGTTGTCTGATAAAATACCACAAAGAAAGCTGGATTCTGGTTACAAGTACATTTGTACCAAACAAAACCACCATCTTTTGAGCTGATTATGTTAAGATAAATGTCAAGGGCTACTCTACCATGGGCAATTTGTATAGTGATATTTTACCTTAGATAACACTTTATAATTCTTTTTGTTATACCGCGACACCACGCAGTTACCGAGTCTAGACAAGTTGCAACAGCTTACAAAGCCATTTGTAGGAAATTACCCATGTAGGTTCTGCTTGACTTTCTCGAAAAAATTCTTTTATGTGTCAAAATCTTGTTTCATGTTTCTCTTACGGTGGTCTTGAACTTCCTCTAATATTTCATCATGTTTATGTTAGTTTGTCTTTTCAAGCAATAAAAATGCATTTTTATGTGAATTAAGCTGACAAATACTTCTGCAATCGGCAGTTATATAACAAATGCCCCAGATCAATGAACCGGAATTAATGTTGTCTTTATTTGAAAACTACGAGCTGGTTGAATTTTCTGAAAGTTAATGTACCAGAACTGGGTGAACCTTCTAATAAATCTTGTCAATGCAGGGCCCTGAAATGAAGGTCACTTAAGCTGAAAAAAATAGGTGAAGGTATATAATGTTATGGTGAAATCGTTGACCCGTGAACATTACAGGTCAATACACATTGCTGTATCTTCATGTACATGTACATACGTTCACCAAGGTTGATTTGTTTCCAAGTCGATTAGTGTTACTGGAGTTATAGAAAATTCTGAAACTAATTACAATAAAAAAGACTTGAAACAGCAACCTCATGGATGCTTTTCAGGACATTAAACGACTTTGCAAGGTAAGTAAGTCAATAAGTTACGCAAGTTCAAGAAGCTCCTCCTGCGTAAGTCAATTGGCTTATAATATGAGCTGCCGAGTTGAAAATTTGCATACCGATTGTTCGCAAGCAAGGAACTGAATGATAGGAAGTATAATGCTGTCCTCTAGTACCAGTGTTTGCCTTGTAATCTTTTCTTCTTTAGGAAATTGGAAATAAATCAAAAAGTTTCAATTCGCCTCTTTGTTCAGGGTGTTCATATGTGGGTTTTACAATTTGGGGGTTTTGTTCCCTAAAAATAAAACGGAACAATTTCAAATAATGTTTCATTACTCTATGCAATTTTTTTCCAAACAAAATTTCCCCAAAATGTACAAATTGGGCGTAAATGAAGCTGTTAAAAGAATTTCATGTAGTCAGCATGAAGTTTTCTCTAAAATATGTAATGAAACTAGATAATGTCTTCTAATTTGCTGTTTAACATTAAATGATATAGTGTGATTGTTCAGGTATTCATCAGATGCAGGGCTTCTATGGATTCTGACGCTACATATAAAAAGTGCTGCACATGCATCGGCAGAACTTTTTTAAAATTTCAAATCATGTCAGTTTTGTAGAAATTCAGAAATGAGAATTAAATAGATATATCTGTGAAATTCATGCAATTATAAATATTTCTCACTTAAAAACTGAACATTTTAGCCAATCAAACTATCTGATACTTGTTTATATATTAAATGGGACTCAGTACTAGTGTACTCTGCCAAAGTGATATATGATTATTAGTAATTAATTAAATAAAGACTTGATTTAATGTAATGCATTGAATCTTGTACATTAGTTTTTCATGTATAGAGTTTTTAATCGTAGATTTTTCGTTGAAATGTAATTATAATATTATAATGTCTACACTTTGTTCATGATCGGAATAACAGAGAAAGTGATTTTACCTGTTGCATTTATCTTAAAATTGTTATGGCCGTAATTTTAAATTCTCAACATATTAGCAAGGTTATTAAAATAAAAATAAAAAAGATATTTGTACAGTACATCATACATGCAGAAAATAACGTGCTGCAGGTACAAAAATGTATTGCCTCCGAAATCTGCTGTTGGATATTATAATTTATATTTAAATTTTGTGGTTTCAAAATGCAACATGAATTATGTATATATATTTTATTTGCATAAGACATGTTTTGAAATCTCTTTGGGTTGTGCATCATAAAAGGTTCGTTTTAAGTGTTGTGATTTTTGAACCAGCAACAATGTATTTAATAAATGTCAGTCGTGAAAATCACTTGAAAATTTGAAAATAGTGAAAACTAGTTTTTCCAAATGGCTGAATCAGGCCCCGGTTTCATCAACGTTCCTTAACTTACGGAAATTCCTTAACTTAAAAATCTCCATCAGAAAGCATTACAGAATTTAAGGAGAAAATCCTTAGTTAAACAACTTTCCTTATATTCTGTAATGCTTTCCTATGGAGATTTTTAAGTTAAGGAATTTCCTTAAGTTAAGGAACGTTGATGAAACCAGGGCCTGCTCTTCAGTTTGATTGATCTTTCATGAAATTAAAACTAACATGAATTTTCAAGAAACCTGAAACCTGTAATTTTGGACTGCTGTTAACATGTAGTACATGTACTGTACAATGTCTATCAGAAAATGCAAAACGGGAAATATTGATGCATTTTTATAACACCAGGATCATAATTTCTACAATATTTCTTCACTCTTTCACCAATTCCCTGGGTATCCCATCCATTTAAAAAAATTGTTACAGGTTGAAATTACCTGGGACTGCAGTTTTCGTAATTTATAGCACACAAGATATTATCATGACTGGTACTGCAGCAGTTCTTGAACAGACTCAATATGTTTACATTCCATTTGTATTTTGGCTTGATTTTGGGCAAATATACATGTATGTATATGACCTATGTGATATATAATACATACATATACAGATAAAGTTTAGTTAAAAATGACATGTAGTCAAGAGGACTTTTGATTGAATTTCTTTTGTAAAAAAAGTTCTATATAAAGATACAAATTTAAGGTTTCTGACTCTGAATGAGACAAATTCTATTTACGCATGTGTCCAGGAGTACAAATTATCTCCTTATGGTGTTTATTGACAGTAAATGTGTGCAAATTTCCTTTAAAAAATTGTACATAGAAAATTAATGACTAGTATATTTGTTCTGTGGATCAAATAATTTTCTCATCCTGGGTGTCCTAGAATTATTGTGTGACTATCTCAACATCCTAATCTCGATTATACAATAAAAGTTTTATAAAAGAACTTCCTTATGAGCCAGTATATCCACTTTTTAAGTTGAAATTAGGCTTGATCATGTTAAAATAAAATTGTGCAACTATGTTTAAATTATGTAATGAATGAAGTTATATAACCGGATATGAATTATAAGTGAAATCATGATGTGTTGTCGGTTAAATTTTTCTATGATCTGGGAAACATAATTGAAAATGTTTTTTAAGATACTGTACATGTAAGTGATGATTTATTAGCAAATTTATACACCAGTAGTTTTCATTCGGACTGTTAAAAGCATTGGAGTTATATTTTCTTCAAACCCCTTATACTATAGATCGATCTATACAAGACCAGTTCATACATATTTAGCAGATATGCTATAATAATCTAATTATGTACATTTGTATGCTGCTTATCATCAGGCAAATTACAATTGATAGTGAAAGTTTTGTTTCTTTCGATTTAGTAGCAAGGATATTAGATTTTTATTTTTAAAATATTAAAACATCCAAAACCATTGGAGTATTTTTACTACCTATAGCAAAGTTTCTCCTTAATATGGTATATTGGTATATGAAATATACCAGAAACCTTTAAATATGTTTTGCAGTTTTATGATAAGCAGATTTTCATTAGCATATAATGTACTGTCTTAGCAGATTTTCATTAGCATATAATGTACTGTCTTGTGATCATGAAGATTCAACATGTTCTTCTGCCTTTTCGAGTGTGGTTTTCATGAGATTTTACTGAATTCACCCGCTCCCGCCCTGTATCTGCTACGGTTTGTGTTAGTGACCGTCTGCCCCAGGATAGTTTTCATGAGATTTTACTGAATTCCCCCACTCCCGCCCTGTATCTGCTACAGTGTTAGTGACCGTCTGCCTCAAGAATGTATATGTCTACATAAAATTCCAGAAGAACAAACACACAATATTTTCCTTTATTATTGGTGAAACCATCATCCGTCCCCAAACCTCCTGTTAATGTCATAGTATCACACTTAAACCCAGAACAGGATAAAACGTAACATTTGAGACCACACAGCTGAAATAGCGCAATCAGAATAAATGGTAGGAAGGTTTTATGAATGTTGCTTTCGCAAAATGAAAGATGCACAATAAAAACTAGAAAATGCACATTTAGCTTTAATTTCTAGTAAATGTTAAGTGTTTTACTATCTTTTAAATATTTCCATTGACAAAACTGACGGTAAGGGTTTATGGCAGATAATTTAATATGTAAAACAAGCTCAAAAAACGATAAGAGTATTATTTTATACGAGTATAATGATTTCATACAGCTGTATGAATTTATGATACATGAACATAAATTCAGTCATGTGTTGAAACAAAATAATATGCACAATATGAACTGATTTGTTCAGACATTTATTAAAGTGGGAAAATTTAACTTAAAGTTAAGAGAAACGTTTTGTGTTATATAAATATAACAACGAAATATCAACATGGCGACTGAAAATTCATATCATAATCGCTAACGTTTTCAAGCCTTGTGGCTCTCTTTAGACAATTGCATTTATCAATGCATCGAAAAGGAGCCACAAGGCAAATGATAGCGATTATAATATGGATTTTCAGTTGCCATGTAAATATTTCGGTTTTATTATGCCCCCGCCGTGAAATGGGGGGGGGGGGGGGGGTTCATGTAGTGTTACCCATGTCTGTCCCATCACGTCGCGTCCCATGGTAATGTAACCAGCTTATTTAAATAACTACTGATCCAATTGTCATCAAACTTCGCATACGTAATAAGGATGAAGAGCTAATTTCATATGGGGGAAGGGGGCATTAATTTTATGTCTTGTAGACATTTCTAGTATTTATATATATGTGTATAGTACTTTTTAAATATACCATATCACATTAGGCCCGGAGTATTTTTTAAGTATTTTGTTTTAATGAATGACCTTGGCCCTGATTTATTTTGTGGCACCTGTCAATTAAATCTGTTAAAATCTGCAACATCCTTAAAATCATATACCTTGCCAGTAGCTAAAATGGCCTGTATAATCTTTAAGTGTAAGTGATCTTCTAGTTTACATTGTTTGACGTTTAAAAGGAAAATTTCATGAATGGGCTCCATGGTAGTTACACAAATAGATTTACTTTGACATGGATCTAATATCACATGGTTGACAGTAAAATCTTGACGATAGTTTCAATTACAATCATGAAGTATTTTCAGTTAATTCAGATAATATGATTTTTTACCTGAATTGAAGGTAACTAAGTTAATAATTATTGCAGAGACTTATATTTTCTTAAAAATTGAATAAAGGGTTGGAATGAAAATTTGTAATACAGCTTAGTACTATGGTCAATGAAAAGGCATGGCAATCTACAAATTAATGGTGAAAATGAAGCACAGTGAACTAGCATGTCTAAGAGTGAGTGGTAAACCTATATTCAAAACTCTTCTCCTATTCTAGTAGAACAAATGAATCCACCTCATTGTCTTCCATAACTGATTTCAACTTTCAAATTTACTTTAGACACACTATTTAAAGCACTGTTGAATAATACAGACCCCATGGGCCTCTTGCCAGGAACTTATGCAACACATGTTTTCTATAAAATATATCAATGAAATCGCAGTAATATTGCTTATACAGAATTATGTGTACATTTCAAAAGAATTATTTGTTCTTTTTTATTAAGTGTACATGTATACATTTTTGGAAAGTTAACAAAACAAAGATCATAGCTTATTTTTGCATTCCAAGCAGTTTTGTTTTTAAAGATTTTAGTGTTCATCAGTAAATGCCTATACACGACAGACTGGTTATTTTTCAACTTGCAAATCAGAACCAAATTCGTTTTTTCTGTGTGAAGTACTTACTTGCTTATGAAGTGTGCATATATTCTATGCTACTATCCAGCTTTTTTCAAGCGTAAAAGTACATTTTCCCAGCTGATTTTTAATACATCACGCCTATAGATCAACCATAGTATACTGTTGTTTTGCCTACCATGCTAGGCAGTGGGATGGGTCGGAAGAATGACAAATCTGATTTGTTAACAAGTGGAAATAAAAATTCTTATTTAAATAACAATAGGCAGGAAAAGCAGAAATCGTAAAGAGAAACCCCCTTTTTTAGGAGAGTGTGTACTGCGTCCCTGAGTGGTGAATGAAATTCCTTATATGGAGGTGGAGTAAAATGAGGATCTTATGGGGGGTAGCTAATATATACTGTATATATATCCTATGTATTGTTTGAATGGCTTCACTTTTGATTTATATCCTTAAGTCGGGTATATGTGTGTGAAAGTTCTGGAAAGCAATATACAGTATTACCTTTATCAGTTACTCCAGGGAATATTGCAGAAATTTCACTTCCGAAACAAAGAAGCGTTAATGAAGCATTGTGCCCGCTTCAATTTTAATTGCATGGACAGAACTGTAGCAGAATATTCATTCAGGATAATCAAGTGCCATAAAATGCAAATTTAGAACTAAAATTTTGAGGACTTGTATTATAGTTGACAATACTAAAATTTTTCGGAGGATGTTGCAATTCGACTGATTTACAAAATTGTATTCAAACATCTCGATTGGCATTTGTTTTCTTTTGGAATACAAACTTTTCTGGACATTTTGTAAAGGATGTTAGTCGATATGGAAATACTGAAATGTTTTTTTTTTATTTGGTGATTTTTAGGACTTAAAGCATTTTATTTTTATTTTTCTTATCAGTAGTTGTACTGCTATGATGTATTTCAAAACTATTTTCAAATTTTGGAACAAAGTGTTAACAAGTTAATAGTAAGTTTGTTTACTGATATTTTGTCTTCACTTGTGGCAAACTTGCATTTTAAATTACACACATATTTTGTGTGATATTAATTGAATCATTCATCCATTTCGCTGAGTTTGCATTCGCAGCTTATGTTCAAAAAATAATCTTAGACTTTCTTTGACCACCAATATTTTTCAATATCTTGACCACCAATATTTTTCAATATTCTGTACTGTATTAAAATTAGCTGAACACATAGAGCAAATGTTTGAGAGTGATACTTTTAGTGAAATGGAAGATTTTTGGTTCCGAGATCTTGTGTGGGAAAATCCGCTTCGTCATCTGGCCTATTTGGCTGAACTCACAAACGACTACTGCCAGTTCATGAACTATCCGTAAGTATATAGAGGATAATTAAAGGGCTTTCTTTACCTCCTAAAACCGGAGAGTCGCTGACCCTAAAACATGGGAGTTTTAACTTCAGACACTCAAGTGAGAATTTATCATCCAACCATAAAGTTGTCAATTAAATCTATAGTGTTAGAATTTCAGAAAGGTTCTGTATGAATTACGATATGCCTTTTTGTTTCATATCCTAAAAGTGTATAGTTTAAGTTTATTGCAATTGAGAATATAATATTAAATGCTATATGTCAATTTTGTGATTTTGTTGTTGGTTAACCAAGACAACATACAGGTGTTGTTTAGTATCAGCCAGTTGTTATGATATACAGGTGGTAATCAACTGTTTGGAGCTTTTTAAATTCAGATGAAATATTTTTATTATAAGATGTAAAATAATGGGGTTTCTAATTCATTTCTCAACTCTCACAAAAAACCTTTCTAAACCATTGCTTGAAATTTTAAATTGACATGCATGTTTAACACATGTAAGTATTTGCTTTTGTCTTAAAATTTCTTCGTTTCATGTCACTTTAGGTTTTAATGATCGATTTTTCTACATCCTTAATAGCTTACATGAACATGTGAAATATTTCTTGACTATCGGGGTATTGTCTGCTTTCGTTGTCTCAAACAGATGAAATAGTACGTTAAAACAATTGCATAACCATGTTTCGTAGCGATCGATAAACAGCTTATTCTTTTTAATGTGGCTGCGGGCCTCTGCATTCATACGTTATGTAAGTTTTACTACAACACGAGTCACATGGCCTACTAAAATTTACGATTCTTTTTTCTGTGTTGTCGATTATAAAACCTGTGATTGGACCGTCTCATTCATTTTGTAAAATGGCTTCTTGCTTAACTAAATAAGGTATGCGCTTATAAAACGACTCATTTGCAAAACCTAATGTTGGTGGTTATTAATTCGTAACGATTTAAATACGTGTTGACTGACAGGTAGGGTTTTTATGAGGCTTTTCATCCTCAGTAGCCAATGAAAACAGAACAAATTGTTACGAAAGGTATTTTTCTTGGAAGTTAATTATAGCGGTAAGGGAGATGCAGAAAGGTTATATTACTGACCTATCCTTGACAAGTTATATACTTACGTAACCGAGAAAAACAAGTTGCATAACTAACCGTGAACTTCCCAGTTGACCTATGTAGTTTTACCAACATTGTTCTTCTCCAATGACCACAGCCGAGAAAGTCATGTAACATAATCGTGCACTTCGTACCAAATTACCTGTATACAATATGTAGTTTCACCGACTTTCTTCGTTAGCGTGAGAATTAACACAGCCATGCTATTTTTAACAGATTCGGTTCGAAAAAAACAAAAGAGCTTATGATTATGCGATTACTGCTTCAGCATAGTAACCCCTGACCTCTTGTCTAACACATGCAATCTTGGTGTGCGATGCTTATCATATAATGCACATTCCTTCTTAGGATATACTGAAAGGAAATTCAGTTACGTTTGATACCAGTATAGAAAGTAGAAAAAAATATTTTACAGTTGTTTATCTTGAATATATTCAAGCATGCATCTTTTTGCATGTACAAACATTTTGTAAAAATAAAAAGTGTTATCCATGAGAGGGCTTTGTTTACCGAGTTAAAAACCCATTATACGTACATCACGCAAACATATTCTTCAAACATTTCTTTCAATTCTGACTTCACAATTAAAAAGATCAGAGAATCGAATGCGCTGATGTGTAATTATAAAAATTCTTCTTTAGGGTCAAGTAATAAGGAAGTAATTCAATCTGAGGGATGGGATATCAGAGCAAGATCAGTTGTGGTTTATGGACATTTTTCTTGATATATATAAGCATTCCTGAAGTTTGATTGACACTAAGTGACAGTTCCACTGCAGCTGTCATAGCAAATTATGATCTGATTGATGTCTTATGCAATATTCCTTTTTTCCTACTATGACCTCTGCTGGCCATTGTTGGCGTTAAAATCTTTAAAATTCTGTCAGACGTTTCTTCCATGCTAACATTATCTAGATGCATAAATGAATCAATTGTAAGAACTATCAAAATTATTCACTTTCCTGTGTATTCCTATATTTAGTGGGACTGTGATGGCCAAGTGGTTAAAGTGTCCTGACATTCTACCATGGCCACTAGCCCTCCACCTCTGGGTTGCGTGTTCAAAACCCATATGGGGCAGTTGCCAGGTACTGACCATAGGTCGGTGGTTTTTCTCCGGGAACTCCAGCTTTCCTCAATAAACTAAACCAAACCTATATAGAGCTACCTCCCCTTAACTTCAGATTTGATATACCTTAGTACTGTTTTGTCAGTCAGTTAACTCATTTACACCTGAAATTTCATAATGGACTATTCTATCCTTTGAAATGGAAGAGTCAAATGTGTCGTCAGGGGTAAAGGAGTTATAATTATGAAAGTGATCAAGGTTGCAAATCTAGGGCATTTAGAATCGTTGAAAGATTTACACATATATCTACTGTTATAAAACATCTGCAAGATACAGGTTTCTTTCCTTTATCAAATCAACAGGGTATCGCCATTTTGGAAAAAGGAACTTCCAATACTTCGTTACAAATTTTACATCTGCTGCATTGAAATTTTACAATCAGAACGGGATACAAACAATATTTTAAAGCATTATTCAAATCGTTATAAATGATAATTAACTGTCAAATAATTGGACTTAGTTTTTCTCTGTGGTTATTTTTTGATTTCTTAATCTCTGTAATGTTACATACATGTTACCCTTCACAGTGTCACATATAGCAACAGTCCCATGTGATGTCTGTCTGTTTGTCCTTTTACATTAGTGTCAAGAACAGATGAGGGCTGCTGAAAGGAAGTGGATCAAATTCACCATAATTTTTAGCTCGATTCATAATGACAATTGATGATAAGAATTACAAAATTCTTTCACAGTAGTGTGAGAGTTGTCTTAGAATACATGTAACCCTGGTAAATACTAGCTGTAATATACCGCTAGAATACATGTAACCCTGGTAAATACTAGCTGTAATATACCGCTAGAATACATGTAACCCTGGTAAATACTAGCTGTAATATACCGCTAGAATACATGTAACCCTGGTAAATACAAGCTGTAATATACCGCTTGGCTAGGGAGATCTTCTCTTTGAGTTTGATCGGTTGAGCGTAAGACTAGTAGCATGAGGTTCCGGGTTTGACTCCTCCTAACCTGAGGTTCCGGGTTTGACTCCTGGTGGAGGCATTAAAAGCGATTAAGGAATCGCTATGCCCCCAGGAAAACGTGAGACAATTTGAATGCAGTGGATCACTTTGGGACGGGATTTGGGGAATTTTACCCATATTTTTCCCGAAAATCTCATTAAAAACTCAAAATTGTATTACTTTATATAGAAAAAATCTCATAGATATTTTGCTGATCCCATTAAATCCCTCAAACTCTCCTGATAGGTTTTAAGAGTCAGAATTATCCCTGGAATGCCAACTGGACAAAGGCAAATTCAAGTAGGATGACTACCTTTTTCCAGTGAATGCCAAATCAAAGCAGTTCAATATATTTCTTTACCTTTTCTAGAATCTGTTCATCCCATAAACATTTCAATTAGACTTTTTATTTCTCAGCATTTAGCTCAAATAATGTATCTATCCGGCACTGATCATGAACATGCCGTTACCCAGGGACGGTCACTGGTATTCAATGTAACAATTATATGACGTCAACATACATTTAAGCAATGAATGTTTTAGCAAATGTTGTTACAGTCCTATAACACACATTGCTATTGATGACAAAATAAATAAAGCCCGATAGGGCTTTATGTAAGTTTGTCAGCAATAGCAATGTGTGTTATAGGACTGTAACAATATTTGCTAAAATGTTCATTACTTATATTTACATTTTGATAGAATTATTGTGCTTTATTGAGTTTCTTCTGACCGATTTTGATCAGCAAATCAAGTGAAGACAACAATGAAATCCATGACGTCACAATAGAGATTGATGACGTCATAGTACCAACTGCTGTTATAGTCTGAGGCACTGGGTGTTATAGGCGTATGACAGCAACTGCCTCTTAGCATTGTGTCAATGGAAAATTGCAGAGCAAATGTAAATATTATATGTATTATGACGTCAACAATCAGTAAATGGCATTCATGGCCTTATGAATGCCAACTGAATTCAGTAGGGTTACATAGAGGCAATGCCATGCAATGGTAAATATAGGGTTATATGATCGCCTTCTAGTTTTGTATTAAGGAAGAATTTCCCTTTAGCTCAACCAGGAGAGCTAGGGCAGAGTTACTGGGAAGCAGTTTCATCGACAGATTAAAAGCAGGAAATGACTGGTGCGTTATTGTAACGTTTTTTTGGTCAGCTTTCCGTTGTGTTGTAACGTTTTCAAGAGTATATGTTATAGTTGTAACAACAGGCATATCGTCAATTTACATCAAATGAAAAAGTGTAGAACATTTAGCTCTTATCAAATGTTGAATAAACATTTTTTTTTTCAATACAGAGGTCAAAATCCCTTGGGTTATCAAGCTATCAAGCTATATTTATGGCATTTGTCATTTTCTTCATGATTTATTAGATCCCTTAAGATGTGTGTCGAGAAGATTCGAAATTTTTTCTAAATGTCACGAAATATGGTGCGTTTTACATTTTTATCAGTCATCTTATTTAACAACCAGTGATATTTTTTATGAATAAATCGCTTTAAAAATGATGAACATATTTTGAAGATAGCCTAGTCCATTGTTCATTGTATGGCCATTGTCTGTTGTATGTTTCGCTATAAGCATTCTCCGATATTCAGATTCTCTGTTCCTAAGAGGAAGAAAGTTACATATAAAAGCTAGTACTTGTAATTTGCATACTAACATTTTAGTACTTGAGATTACATCTGATTTATAGTGCAACCAAACTGTATACCGTTGCCCTAAGTATCTCTCCAAGGCATTTCCAGATCATGAGATCTATATATCTTGCTACATTTGAACCATGGCATATGTAATATATATACAATGCTGATAGACTCTCGGTGGTGATGCCAGATTATGTCCGACTTCCGGGTTCTAAAAGACGCTTTTTTTTATAATTATACAAAGATGTTCTTTTTTTAGGCAGCCCTGGTGTAATCTGAGTGTTGGCAAACAAATTAATACTCTGGTTTAACCTTGCACTGCCATTTCGAAAAATAAAAATGTTTGAAAGAAGTTGAATTTGAATCAATGATACAATGGAGCCTAAGGCTTAATTACTTTATTATAGGTAGGTCCCAGTGAAATGTTAGGTCGAGACAGGTCTCCTTGCTGTAAACACATCATCCTCGCCCACACATGTTGTTGCTGTGGTTGAGCTTATCAGAATCTTGTCTACACTAGATTATTGATAAACTATCAGAGGCCAGCTAAGGAAAGATTCTGGTCGATTTTAAATATAAAAGTTCATTTTCAATTTAAATTCACCCTAAATTGTGTTTAAATGGTTTATGGAGTAGATAAATGATAAAAAAGATGAATATGAAAAGACAATTAGGAGGAATAGTGTGTCTGCATTCGAAGGGATTAGAGAACGAGAAAGAAAATTAAAATACAGGACCTCAATGTGTGAGAAAATCGGGCTCGGCTTTTGTTGTTGTTGTGTTGACATGCTCCGGAACGTTATCTCTACATGATATATAGGTTAATTCAGATGATCCCACAATCAGAACCTGATCTTTAACCTGTCTATATTACCTATCAGTGGGAGCAGTTATTATCTCTATTGTCCCATAGGGGAGCTGTCATTTATCTTGTAGTTGATTAAGTATTTCGGGTATTAACACAGACATGTTCTATAGGTATTTCATCATCGACCGATACTGAATCTCGGTGTGAATTTAAAGAAAGCAAGATTTTTTTTCCCTTTCATGGATTTGAGAAATACACAAACATAACACACACAAGATTATAAGATGTCGGAAATCGGTGTGAACTTTTTTCCGGTGTGTCACCATAGGTAAATATAATGATCCTTTATTGTTCGGAACTTGTGAAAAAAATTGGCTGAATCAGCTGATCTGTTCGAAAAGACAAGCTAAATAGTCTTTTGATTGATATATGTTTATAACTGTCTGAGGTATTTTCTAAAGGTCACCTCAATGTGTATCGGATTCATAGTACAGTGGACTCCACTTAATATCACCCCTGTTAATATCACATTCCTCTTTATATCTTGTTTTCCCCAGCACCATTTTCTCTCTATATAATCTATGTAATTTTATTTGATTAATATCATGAATTCCTCTTAGTATCATTTTTTTTAACCAATCACATAAAATATCCAGAAAATGGTGTCATTTCCACTGATTTCAGATACAATTTGTACAAATCGATGCATAGAAAATAAAAAAATAACCCCAAAAATGATTTTTAATTGAAATAATGTTATCTGTATATTGAAACATCTTTATATGTTCATTGAATAGCTTACTTTTAGTTATGGAGATTGGAAATGCACCAGATTTAGTGGGAATAACATGTTTCTCTTAATGTCGCATTCTTGTTAATATCATGTTTTTGTCTAATAAATGCAACATGATATAAAGAGGAAGAATGTACTGTAGGTAAATTTGTAACTTCAAAAAAGAAAAAAGTTCCTAGAGTTCATATATTTGAATTTTGAAGTAATGTGTACTTATTATAGTTTTAATAAAGCAAAGAGTTGTACATATGAATTGAAAATAATCTTTTAATTTTCATGATATTTTATTAAAAGTTTCATTTTTATCAAAACACTGGTGACATATAAAAAGTTCAGTCGATATAAAATAGGGAGTATTGTTATAATTAATGGCTCGTGTCTTTTCAGGATTGTATTTTCAAACCCTTGAACAGAATCACAGTTTACATTGTGTTCTTATTTTTGTATGTAAAGAGAGGCAATAACTTGAATTTAATAGCAAAATGACATTTCCGGACCTGTATTTTATAACTTTTAGTAGCCCAAAAAGTGGTGGGAGACTGCGAAGTATAATGGATTTGGTACAATTGTACATTAACTCTGCATTCACCCCTGAAGACACACATTTAAACTCTTCCAAGGTTGGAAAAGTTCATTAGAAAATTTCAGGGTTGAATGAATAAAACAATTAAAACACAACTTTCATTACACATTCATGTGGTATGTATATGTGCCCCCACATCCCCTTGTGTATATATATGCCTGGATATATAGTGTGTACATGTGAATGTGTCTTCAATGGTTGTCTTCTCAAATAAGTTGGCTAAACAGTTTGAATTGTTTTGTTTTGGGCAAAAAAGTTTTTTGACTTATTTCAAAGTTACTTACAGTGACCTATATTTCCAATTCACTGTGTTTGATGAAAATTATAGGTTAGTGTACCTGGTACTATCAAATTTTTTTCAAAAAGTTTTATGGAACTGTGGGTGTTATTAAAGTAATTAAGGAATAAGGGTACCATAAGTGAAATTAGACACATTTTTGACTTCTCATGGAAAAAAAAAAAAAATTGAGAAAGTGTTAACGTTCAAACTGAAATATTAAGAGAAATTAAAAGGTGTCAACAAAGTTGTTGCCCGTCTTATTTATTCACATTGTATTATGAACCAAGGGGAATTAATCCATTAAATATTTCAAAAAACCTTTTATTCTATGTTTCAGCCCAAAGGTAGAACTAAAACATGTGAACATGCCCCTGCGGGCTAACCTGAGGCAGCAGCTCCAGAAGGCACAGCTTGCCGAGGAGGTGGAACGCGAGAAGGACACGTCACTTCTGTCTCAGTCACATCGGCCCATCTCCACCAAACCTCAGGTCATCCAGGTGCCACTGTCCAACTCGGTCAACTCCGGGGAAGTGCCAGTCCATATCCTTAAGGTACCAAAATATATATTTCAAGGTTATGTATGTAGGTTGCGGATTAAAAGTCATTCATCCCTGAAGTTTCATAATGAACTATTCCAACCTCTGAATTGGAACAGTTCAAACCTGTCTTCAGGGATAATTAAAATTAGTCAAATTCTTTTCTTTCATATATTTAAATAATGAAAAGAAATTGGTTAGATTGTCTTGTGTAAAAATTAAAACAATTAAAACATAAACATATAATATTATGTCACTCGGAAAGGAATAAATCTGGGAACTCCAACTTCTGTTTAAAGATTTGGCCTTCTTGAAAACGTTTTGAAGAATTTTTGTAAAATCTGTTTTATCTTACTACCGTAGAATGAAGTATAATTGTAAGAACCCTATGGCATCAGCATCTTTGTAATAACCCTGTGGCATCAGCATCTTTGTAATAACCCTGTGGCATCAGCATCTTTGTAATAACCCTGTGGCATCAACATATTTGTAATAACCCTGTGACATCAGCATCTTTGTAATAACCCTGTGGCATCAGCATCTTTGTAATAACCCTGTGACATCAGCATTATCATAAAAACCCTGTGGCATCGAATCATGATTTTAAGAAACAGGTGGTATCAGCATTATCATATAAAAACCCTGTGGCATCATCATCATTATGGTAAAAACATGTGGCATGGTGTCTTTAAAAACCTGGTGGCTTTGAGGTTATAGCATATACCCTGTTTCCTGCTGATTACTATGTATATATACACAAAGTGATGATTTAATTTGAATTTTCATGGTATCACATTGAATGTTACAGATTTGCAAATGTCAGCTAGATCTGAAAGGCACTGGATAGGATATGTTGTTAGCATTACTTAACGAGGTTCTATCTTTTGAATATGAAATAAAGCCTGAATTAAAAAGAATATATATGCAAATTCTTCAATAGATACTCAGAAAAATTTAAGATTCATAGAGAATTGTGAGTGATAAGATTCATAGAGAATTGTGAGTGAAAGCTTTAGTCAAGCAGAACTGTATATTATATCTGCATAGGGTTTTATGAAAAATGAAAAAATAAAAATTTCATTCATGAGCCATTAACTGTCTAGATCTACACACTTATGTCGTAAGTACACAAATACGACAAAGTACAACAGTGTGAAAAGTTCAAGGCAATTTGCAACAGTACAGCTATCACTGAAACCTACAATGTCCGCAGGCAAGGACAAACTATGTATATACATGTATACCCCCTTCTCCATCTCTTTCTTTCAAAGGTGACAACTTAACAGACAAAATGTCATCTAAGTGTAGAAGGAAATACACACTTGCATTCTCTGTCAGATGAGCAATATCAGATTTCTTCCTTTCTCTCCCTAAAAAAGTACAATGGGTTTGTCCTTGTGATTGATTTGAACCAGTCTAATGTGGGCCAGAGGGATGGCAACTGCTGCATGGACGATTGTCCGATGATTAGACATGTTTAGTGAGGAAAACATATGATTTAGCTGCACGCCTTGAAAGGGGGTGACTGGTGGCTGACTTAGGGTCCATAGGTTAGAGCGGGACTCCCAAGGGAACAGCGATTCACAATTCATCATTTCCTGTCCCTACACGATACAATACATCTTTAAGTACTTTATTTTCTGTTTATGAAAGTTGTTGTCCCATTCAGTGTCTAAGATTATGTGGATAGCTCTTCAAAACTGCGGACATTTCAGGGCATGGAGTTTTTAAAAAAATCTTGTTGACTACTAACTAAACTTAGTTTACTGTTCTGATACTTCCTTATTGAAAACATAAATTCTTTAAGATTTATTGTAATTATTTCCTTGACTTATATTTACTCTCTTATATCTCTTTCAAAACTTTCCAATAAACTTTATGCCACTATTAAAACTAAAACTATTATTTCTTATTCATATTAATTTTTACCTCACCTGGGCTGAAGAGAAAAAAAAATGCTTCTGAATAATAGCATGAATTTCTGTGAAGTTTTCTCAGGACCTTGACCTCTTTCAAGGTCACAGGGGTAAAATACGTAAAACAAAAAACCCCATTTCAAGGTCATAGGGGTCATATGTTAAAAAAAAAACCCACTTTAAATCTTCTTCTGAATAACATAAAGACCCAGAGTACCGACACTTTGCCAGTAGCTTTGGTTTGGTTTATTTTGTTTAATGTCCTTTAACGCCGAGTTATTTAAGGATGTGCCAGGTTTAAAGGTGAAGGAAAGCAGGAGTACCTGGAGAAAAACCACCGAACTACGGTCAGTACCTGGCAAAGTGGCAACTACCCAACATTGCTTTTGAACTCGCAGGACACCTCAACCACTCGGCCACGGTACGTGGCCCAGAGTACCGTGACCCAGAGATGGAGGGCTAGTGGTAGAATGTCAGGACACCTCAACCACTCGGCCACGGTACGTGGCCCAGAGTACCGTGACTCAGAGGTGGAGGGCTAGTGGTAGAATGTCAGGACACATTAACTACCTGGCCACGGTACGTAGCCCAGAGTACCGTGACCCAGAGGTGGAGGGCTAGTGGTAGAATGTCAGGACACCTCAACCACTCGGCCACGGTACGTGGCCCAGAGTACCGTGACCCAGAGGTGGAGGGCTAGTGTTAGAATGTCAGTACACCTTAACTACCTGGCCACGGTACGTAGCCCAGAGTACCGTGACCCAGAGGTGGAGGGCTAGTGGTAGAATGTCAGGACACCTTAATCACTCGGCCACGGTACGTGGCCCAGAGTACCGTGACCCAGAGGTGGAGGGCTAGTGGTAGAATGTCAGGACACCTCAACCACTCGGCCACGGTACGTGGCCCAGAGTACCGTGACCCAGAGGTGGAGGGCTAGTGGTAGAATGTCAGGACACCTGACAAAGTTCTATAAAGTTCCCTCCAATAAATGACAAGTTGACTAACTTTCATGTTCACAGAGGTCAGATATGTACATTGTGAACATTTTTCAACAACTAACTGCACTACATGGAGGCCTTGGGTGATGCTATTTGACTATTAGCATGTTAGGGAACAATAGTATGAAGTTTCCTTAAGCATGGAGCATTCACTCAGTAAAACCCCACTTTCTCGAACCCGGGTAACTCAAATACCCCTCATTCCTCAAACAGTTCTTTTGGTCCCGACCGAGTTCCTACATAATAAACCAACTTTAAGATTACTCAAATACCACATCTTCCTAGAACAATTGATCAGGTCCCCTCGTGTTTGAGTAAGTTGGGTTTTACTGTATATAAAAACATTTATTTATGCTCAAGAACTCTATGTCCTGATATTTTTGGTGACATTTTAAGTATATGTTTTCATAAACCTTAGCAACGAAATCAATCAATCAGTCGTTTGAGTAGTTATGCAAATGCTCACTTTGTTGCGAAACATTATCTTTAATCATTTTTATTTTTTTGCAGGTTCAGACACAGCTGAAAAACCCCACACTGTTCCATGTACAGGAGAATAAAAAGCGGCAGATCCAGGCATTCCTGAGTAAGTCCTTAGACAGTCCCGGGGCCGTACAGTCTCTACCGAACATCTCCACAATGACCATCAATACCAACGATTTAGGGCTCAGTGGAAGTGCCCCTGTAGACCCTGACAGCCCTCTGTCGGTGGGGCTAAGTAGCTGTGCCACCAGCGTTTCTGACGTAAGTCGATCTGTGTTTACATTCAAAATATCAAATGTGCTTCATGATTAGAAATTTAAAAGTCGCGATGTCAAGAACCCATTGTTTAAATCTAGAGAAGCTAATCAAATTTATGAAGATTTTCAAGATAAGATTATCATTAGATATGCAAAAAAATGTGAAAATGTTTTAGTTATTTTTTGTCTTTTGATTTTGATATAGAATCCAAATAATTTAGTTACAATCCAAAATTTTGATAATTCTAAAATTTATAACATGTAATATTTACTATCTGTAATCAAGCATGAACAAGTAATTAAGAATTGCACCTTGTCAATAACATTAAAAAGTTTAAACACACAAAGTAAAAAGAGTAGTGAAATATTCCTGAAAATGCAAATTTCTGTAATTAGGTATAATTACTTAGTTGTGTGTCAGGGAAATTATTAGGAAATCCACATCTGAATTTGTGTTCCTGTACATCAGAATGTTTCCCTCAAAATATTCAATCTCTGGCCTTTCAAAAGTGATTGAACACAGTTATGACCTCTAATGTGGTAATAAAATTTATGTTCTTGTGTTAATTGCAGATGGACAATCTTCTCAGCGATATTCTCAGTCTAGAACCTGTCGATGTCACAGTGGATCATGATCTCAATTCAATAGAACCATCTCTTACACATATGTCCTCTACGGTAAGTCTTCCACACACATATGTCCTCTGCTGTAAGTCTCCCTCACACATATGTCCTCTACTGTAAGTCTCCCTCATCATATGTCCTCTACTGTAAGTCTCCCTCACACATATGTCCTCTACTGTAAGTCTCCCTCACACATATGTCCTCTACGGTAAGTCTCCCTCACACATATGTCCTCTACTGTAAGTCTCCCTCACACATATGTCCTCTACTGTAAGTCTCCCTCACACATATGTCCTCTACTGTAAGTCTCCCTCACACATATGTCCTCTACGGTAAGTCTCCCTCACACATATGTCCTCTACTGTAAGTCTCCCTCACACATATGTCCTCTACGGTAAGTCTCCCTCACACATATGTCCTCTACTGTAAGTCTCCCTCACACATATGTCCTCTACGGTAAGTCTCCCTCACACATATGTCCTCTACGGTAAGTCTTCCCTTACACATATGTCCTCTATGGAAAGTCTTCCTCACACATATGTCCTCTACGATAAGTCTCCCTCACACATATGTCCTCTACTGTTAGTCTCCCTCACACATATGTCCGCTACGGTAAGTCTCCCTCACACATATGTCCTCTACTGTAAGTCTCCCTCACACATATGTTCTCTACTGTAAGTCTCCCTCACACATATGTCCTCTACGGTAAGTCTTCCTCACACATATGTCCTCTACGGTAAGTCTTCCCTTACACATATGTCCTCTATGGAAAGTCTTCCTCACACATATGTCCTCTACGATAAGTCTCCCTCACACATATGTCCTCTACTGTAAGTCTCCCTCACACATATGTCCTCTACGGTAAGTCTCCCTCACACATATGTCCTCTACTGTAAGTCTCCCTCACACATATGTCCTCTACGGTAAGTCTTCCTCACACATATGTCCTCTACGGTAAGTCTTCCCTTACACATATGTCCTCTATGGAAAGTCTTCCTCACACATATGTCCTCTACGGTAAGTCTCCCTCACACATATGTCCTCTACTGTAAGTCTCCCTCACACATATGTCCTCTACGGTAAGTCTTCCTCACACATATGTCCTCTACGGTAAGTCTTCCCTTACACATATGTCCTCTATGGAAAGTCTTCCTCACACATATGTCCTCTACGATAAGTCTCCCTCACACATATGTCCTCTACTGTAAGTCTCCCTCACACATATGTCCTCTACGGTAAGTCTCCCTCACACATATGTCCTCTACTGTAAGTCTCCCTCACACATATGTCCTCTACGGTAAGTCTTCCTCACACATATGTCCTCTACGGTAAGTCTTCCCTTACACATATGTCCTCTATGGAAAGTCTTCCTCACACATATGTCCTCTACGGTAAGTCTCCCTCACACATATGTCCTCTACTGTAAGTCTCCCTCACACATATGTTCTCTACTGTAAGTCTCCCTCACACATATGTCCTCTACGGTAAGTCTCCCTTACACATATGTCCTCTACTGTAAGTCTCCCTCACACATATGTCCTCTACGGTAAGTCTCCCTCACACATATGTCCTTTACGGTAAGTTTCCCTCACATATATGTCCTCTACGATAAGTTTCCCTCACACATATGTCCTCCACGATAAGTCTCCCTCACACATATGTCCTCTACTGTAAGTCTCCATCACACATATGTCCTCTACGGTAAGTCTTCCCTTACACATATGTCCTCTACAGTAAGTCTTCCTCACACATATGTCCTCTACTGTAAGTCTTCCTTACACATATGTCCTCTACGGTAAGTCTTCCTCACACATATGTCCTCTACAGTAAGCTTTCCTCACACATATGTCCTATATGGTAAAAATTCCTAGAATTAATTATTTACTCGCATATATGTTAAAATATTAAAAAAAAAAAGTGCTGAAATTTTTTCAATTTTTTGTCTTAACATTTTTTAAAAATCTAAAACTTGATTTTTGTCCATTGAAGGACCAAATTCCACTGTTTTTCCTGACTTTTGAAATTTTTCTTCGGACAGATTTAAGTAAAGAAGAAATATTGCGAGTCTGATTCCACACTAACATTTTCTCATTGTGATTTATCTGCAGCTGCCGCAATCGAACTTGGTTAACAATGTACACGAGGTATCGGGCGTTAACGAATCTTCTACTTCCTGTCCAGCTGCATTCAGACGGGCCGAAACACCGCCATTTATGACAGAGGAAGAGTCACGCATGTGGCAGAAAGACAGACAGAAGAAGGACAACCACAATATGAGTTAGTTTGATTAATGAGTAATTCAAAAATATAATTGAATGTTAATTATCACAAATGTTTGTTGCATGAAATGAAAAATAAGGAGAATTACATAAAAACACTTTCTATATAAGCAGATCTTTTGTGCATAGAAGAGTCAAAACTCAAGCTCAAACTCATTGTCCGATGATTTTCTTTGTAGTTGAAAGAAGGCGACGATTCAATATAAACGACAGAATTAAAGAGCTCGGAACTCTGCTACCCAAGACCTTAGATCCGTAAGTTGAATTTGTCCCAATTGCTGCGTGGTTCGTCAATCAGAAAAATAAACTGAAGTCTTCTGCAGCCATAAAAATATAACCCAGAGTATCTCTTATTAACCTGACAATAAATTCATATTTAAGAGGGTCGCCAGTCTTTCATACTCGTACAGTAGACTCCGCTTAATATCACTTCTCATTTGTCCGGGAAAAACATGATATTAACCGGAACATGATATTAAAAGAAAACGTATTTTCTGACATTTTTCAGCCCTCAAAACCGGAAGTGGACTTGGTTAAATGTCGTAGTGCTGTGACTCAACAGAGAAGATTGTTGAATAAAGATATTTTATCACTAACAATGTTTTTTTCACTCCAGTGACAGTATAATCTTTGGTTTTAATCTGGAATGCACTTATTTTCATATATATTGTTCGTACGTAATATTATTAGTAGGCTAGCTTCACACGAAACCAGGGACGAAACGTACTACGATTGTTTACTGCAGTAGGCCTACTGTAATGACGTAACGTTAGGCATACAAGTGGCTGGTATTCTGCATCAAATTCATGTTTTGAAATCATGACACTCCGTAAATATTTATCGTTATCTTGATATGTATACTGGTTTTTCGCTTGTGAAATCTGTTGTTTGTTTAATTTCTTTAGATATTCGCTGCAAGTGCGACATCGTGTTCACAGAGTTTGTCGGTTGTATAGCGCTACCGCGAAATGAACTTTTACCTTTGAAACGTGACGTTTCATTGGATGACCTCTATATGGAAATAAAACAACCACGCGATAAGATTTAGTCTCGGCACTTATATTTATTCACCAGCCGGCCTAGAATCACGGCATGTCGGAGTCGTACTTTGGCTATTTAAAAATCATAACAAAGACGATATCTCTGCATTTTACGTGAACATTAGCTTAAATTAATTAACTGGACACTTATTGTTTAAAAGACACTTTTTATTTTAATTTCAATAAATATTTCGTCATGTTTACGGAAGACCATCCACTTGTAAGCCTTCTTCACGACAACGTGAATTCGATCTAAGACGAGCTGAAATGAAAAATGGAACTCGTGTTAGGAACTCATTAAATCACACATGGCGTTATATAAGATTACAAAAGTATGGGTTCCCTCACCCAAAGGTGTAATCTTTGCTCTGGTATGCCAAGTCAATCTATTGTTCGACTAGTACGGCAGTGATCAGGTAGGTGTGAAAAAGACGCAGCTGACCACGGCGTTGTTTACATAGCGATTTCAGGTGTGAAACTCGAGTCCCCGGGGCATTTATATGAAATTATTTCTAACATTTACCTGTAATTTTTGTGTGACAGTGGCCAAAAAAAGTGATATTAACCGAAATCCACCTGGAAACAAGTGATATTAAAAGAATGGCATTACATAGATTATATAGCAGGAAAAACGGTGCATGAAGAAAACGTGATAATAACCGAAAAGTGATATTAACCGACGTGATATTAAGTGGAGTTTACTGTACTTCCCTGCATGGTGTTACTTTTACAAATGGGTAGACTAGAACAATTAAGAGTTAAGTGCAAAGTGAACAATATACATTGATAAAATATGGATGTTTCGGTCAGTGATCGGTCACTCTACTGAGGTGACTGTCCACCTTAACGAGTTCATCTGTATGTTGACCCTTCAGCCATTCCTGACTTTACTGAAGCTGGGCAACAGCTGGACAAAATCAATAATGAGCAAAACAATTGTTCAAGTATTCAGAGGTCAACTTCAGATGAATTAAGATGTAAAAATGTTTCTGTGAACAAACTGACTTTTGCCCCTGACATTTTATGACCATATTGGATTTATGATTTTTGATTTGTTGTATTAAGAAATGTCGAAAATAATGTGAACATGGGCTTATAACACGTGAAATACGGTCTAAACATAGGTTTTAGGCAGGCGGACTACAGTCTAAAATATGGGCTTAAAACAGGTGAAGTACAGTCTAAACATAGGCTTTCAATAGGTGGACTACAGTCTAAACACAGGCTTTATAACAGGTGAAATACGGTCATTGATTAAAGGTACTTCGAAAGTCAATGACCTCTCCTTGCCCTCTGTCTGGCATATATAACAGCTGTTCATAACTATGACAGTGTCGGACAAAACACCCCGGAGTATAAACATTCAGGTTCATTACTCATTTCTCGGGTGAACATTTTGTAGGTGTCTGTGTCTCTTTAATTACAATTGTTATATTTCACCTTTGTTACTCAAAACCCACAAGATTAGGTCACAATGTTTGATAAATCAGTGGATGTGATTCTTTTAATATAAACACTAGCAATGAGATCAACAAAGACCGTTCAATCTAAAATTAAAAAAAAAAAAAGTTATTTAAAGTATGACCTGTTTATTATTATTTATTGCGGATCGCTCTTAATCATTTGTTTCCTATCAGCCTGTTGTTACAGCTGGCAGGTGGGGACTATATATTGGGTCAGTCCTGTTCCATTATATCCTGTTCCTATTTGGTCCCTTTTATTGTCTTTGTCCCCTATCAGTATAACATATAGGGACTATTGAGTTGTCCTTAAGCTTAGTCTGTTGGATTATGTCTGTCAGAATTATGAACGATTCCGACCTCTTTATATCAGTACAGCCTGGGGATACTAAAGAGTTCCCTTAAATTCTGTCACATTGTCTGCAGGTTCTTCTCACGGGTATTCCTTTAATCTTCATTCACATACATATTGCTAAATATTCCATGTTCCAAAAGCATTTCTTCCATTGGAGGATTTCGTATTTGTTAATTATGCCCCACAATGAAATGGGGGGTAGGGGAGGGGGGGCATGTAGTATTACCCATGTCTGTCCCACCGCGTCCCGTCCCATCCCATGGTAATGTAACCAGCTTATTTAAATAACTACTGATCCGATTGTCATCAAACTTCGCATACATAATAAACATGAAGACTAATTTCATATGGGGGAAGGGGGCATTTATGTCCTACAGACATTTCTGTACTTTCTTGTTAGATTAATTTTTTCATGTTTCTAAATTTTCTATATTTAGAGTGACTTTGTTCAGTGTTGAAAACAAGACTTTGTAACTGTGATTGTGATATAAGTGAATGAAAATTTCCCATTTCTGTTTTACAGGGATTTGCGACAGAATAAAGGCACCATTCTGAAGGCCTCTGTAGATTACATTAGGAGGTTAAAGAAGGACCAGGAACGAAACAGACAGCTTGAGGAACGACAGCGTGGCCTGGAACAGACCAACAGGAAGATGCTTCTCCGAATCCAGGTAAATCTAACTTGTCCATCATCAGCATCTCCGCTAACTCATTTATCCTCCAACAGTTTAAAAGTGGAAATATTCTCATTGGTGATTTGTGTAGTTTCCTTTATAGCTGTTAAAGTGAATAATTATTTGCTTGTGATGTCTTTTACATCTAACAGTATAAGAATGTGCTTAAAATATTTTTCTATTGTAAGTTAATAGTTGACAAAAAAACTTGTCAAACATTTATGGATGATAAATCAAAATTTATATATTTCTCCTGTGTGTATGTGATGTAAGGAAATACTAATTGATTTATTTTGTTCAACATTACATAATCTTTTGGGATCTATATCATTCAATCTTATCTTTATTATATTTTTTTTCAAAAAATCATTTAATAACAAATCATGATGTATTTCAAGATTAAAATCAAGTTTACAATGAAACGCCAAACAAAAGAAAAGCTTATCAAGTCCCATAAATCATAGTGATTCACCAGAATGATTACACAAGCTATATGCTGATATCACTTTTCGTTCTTTTGCAGCAATTAGAACTACTCATGCAAGCACAGGGCATGAGCTCCGGCATGCAAGACGACATCGACAACTTCATCATGCAAAGCAATGCATCTCACCAACTTCAGCAGCAGCAAAACATTTCAATGACTCTGACAAACACACAAAACTTGTCACCAGCCGTTACCGTGGCACCGCTAGAAACACTTAGTCAGACACATCATCTATTGGACGATTTAATGGACGATACATCTCCGTTGGGTATTGACCCCATGTTGTCTTCAGAACCCGTCAGTCCGCACCAAATGGATGACTCGGAAGAGCTGTGATCAAACTTTGTTAAATGTTGATTGTTTTTGTATGTACAGTTCAGTTAGGCCAGATTGAGTTCACGGATACTCTGGTTTGTTTTGAGCTCTGAAGGACAAAGTTATTGCAACGAATGCCGCCCCAATAGTGCTAGCATTAAGCAAACAGAGGTTCATCAGTCTGGCAGAGCTTCTTAAAATGGCAAATTCTGCGATGAACCAATGCAAGGTCTTGAAGCCACTTTTGGCAAGATAAACATATTCATAGATTATTTTTGGATATGTTAGATGCTTGGTAGGTTGAATGATAAGGTACTTTGTAGTACGTACTGTATGACTGGTTATTACTTTGTGTTAGAACATTGTGGAGCCATATTTGTGTCGGAGTCTGTCACTTTGACCTTGCCAAATAGCCTCTGATGTTCTACAAAGACATCACCAGCTAAAGATTGATTGGGCTTCTGGAATTGCCGATTTGCAATGAATGTGTGTGTTTTCTGTAAATACAAATTATACACACATGTGAACAGGTAAACTGTAAATACACATGTGTACAGGTAAACTGTAAATACACATGTGTACAGGTAAACTGTAAATACACATGTGTACAGGTAAACTGTAAATACACATGTGTACAGGTAAACTGTAAATACACATGTGTACAGGTAAACTGTAAATAAACATGTGTGCAGGTAAACTGTAACTACACATGTGTACAGGTAAACTGTTAATAAAAAACATGTGTTCAGGTGAACTATAAATACATTGTGTATACAGGTAAATTGTATACATATGTGTACATGTAAGCTGTTACTAGTTATAAACATATGAACAGGTAAACTGAACATACGCTTGCATGAGGTAAACTGTAAATAATCTAGGATACAGGTAACCTGTGAATACACCTGTGTACAGGTAAATCGTTAATCTGTAGGTACAAAAATGTACATGTTTTCTGGTAATTATATATACATGTGTATTGGTAAACTTTTGAGAAATGTATATATCAGTTTAAAGAAAAAAAGAACATTAAAAACACCATTGTTGAGATATACAGGTAAAGCACACCTGTGCAGGTAAAATGTAAATAAGATATCATAATAGAATATCTTTTTTTCATCCTGAAGAAGACTGGTTCTTCTCATGAATTTGTGATAAAAAATAAGAGAGTTGAACAGGTTTTATGGTACATAAATTACTTCACCACTCTGTCACCTCACACACTCAAGTCACAATCACTTTACACAAGTGAAGGTTGGTTCTTGAAACCTGATAAAAGTCTATATAATGGAGACCTGATGCCTGATTAAAGGGAGTTAACCAACTGAAAGAGTGTGGTATTTGCATCAAGTAAAAACAGTCGATGACGGTGACAAGATCTCTAGATGTAATCTGCGTCTCGGCGCTTGATACTTCAATTTCATTTTTGGGTTTTATTTTTTTTTCGGCCACCACTTCAATAAGCCACCTGTCAATACATTGATATGTAGTATGTATGCCACCATATTTTTTATTTGTATTTTGAGTAATTCGTGAAGAGGTTTAAATCAAATACAAGTTTGTTGAAGTTATTTGTTAAATGAGGCTATTTGCCGGCACTCAACTAGGTTTTATGTGGTCTCTAGGAACAAAGCTAGTTAAAGTTATTTGTTAAATAATAAGACTACTTGCCGGCACTCAACTAGGTTTTTATATGGTCTTGAACCATGATAGTTTTAGTACAGTTTTTAACTCCTTCACACCTGATATTTCATAATGAGCTCTTCCATCCTTTGATTTGTAAGAGCTCAAATGTGTTTTTAGGGTTGAAAGAGTAAATTTATCGACATCTTATTCAGGTACAGGAAAATACAGAAAAATTCATATTGTGTTTGAAAGTGTTGAGTATTAAAACGTTTCATTAAAAAAAACCCTGTGTAAACTATCATTTAAGTTTATTTCGCTGTCAATTATCTGGTAAATTTGAAAAAAATATGTTTTTGTGATGTCGAATGAAATATCAGACATACAGATGTGTGTTTCAATATATGCATGCTGGGTTAATATCATCATTTGTTATAAAGGAGAGTACAACAGATAGCAGTGATCCGAGAAATAATGTCTCTTTTAAAGTATTACAGATGAAATTCACCTGCATACATATATATGATGATGATGTAAATGATGTTAATTAGTATGTAAATTACTTGCATTTCGTGTTAAGTTATTTTCATGTTCTTCCTGCAACAAAATCACAACAACTTACTCACAAGGTTCTGGTTTCTTTGTGATCTACGTCCTGTTAACAGCTATTGTCGTTTAACAACATGCTAAATTTCGGTTGGGGAGGGAAACTAGAGTACCTGGAGAAAAACCACCAACCTATGGCCAGTACCTGGCGACTGCTCCACCTATGCCTTAAACCTGTGACCGTGTGGTCACGCAGGAAAGGGATTATAACAACCATAATTTATTTAAGGCAGATGGTCCAACCATTTTTCTGATATACGTAGACCGTAGAAAGTTATTTTCCTGTGGAATTTTATGTTATTTCTTCTATATTGAAAAATGATGCACAGCATTTTCTTACATTTGAAAGTAATGTTGCAGATAAGTATAATCAAATCCATCATTTTAGTAGTTCAGAGTATACATACCATATTTTATTATAATTGAGAGATCTGGGTTCAAATCAACTCCTGAATCGGAAAACTCTCCTACAATGGAGATAAAATAGAACACCGGCACTCTCTTCCTTAACTTTGTTGAAATTAATATTTCATGAGATCTTTGATGATGGGGAAGTCTGTCTTGTCAGATGAACATGAAAATAAAATAACATGAACTACAAGAGATTTATGATACGGAGTGGTCTGTAAATAGTTTTGTTATGTAGTCAATCTTAACATTGTTGTAAAATATTCATTACAAATTTCTATTTTTATATTTATTCACAATTTCCATTAAAAAACAGTTGACAACAGTTTGTATATAAATATTATGATTATTAAATGTTCGATTTCTCCCTGTGAGAACTTTTTTTTAGTATGCAACTACACTGTATCTTTTAATAGCTAATCCAGAACATAATCTTATTAAAAATGAAATTAGATTTAAGATCAACATTTAGCTAATAGATCTTTCTACATTGCATTATTATCAAAAGGTCAAAAGCAATAAATTTCTTTTCATTTCGATTATGAAAAATTTGGTTAAAAGCTGAATAATCATTTTTAAATATGTAGTATGTTTGTTTTATGCCTGATGTAAGTAATTTGGTTTTAATAGTTTGCATTTGATCAGAAATCCAGATTATTGACCTGTTTATGTACATTTAATAAGTAACATGCAAGAAAAGACAGATAATTTCTAGAACTTGTTTGTCAAATATGGGTTTTACGTTTTAAGCGAAAAATTAAAAAAAAAACATTAATAAAAAAATAAATGTAGGGATCGTGCAATGTCTTTAGTGCTATAAATAGCAAGATACAATTAAAAATGTTTTTATGTCTTTTTATGATGAAAAAAAAAAGAAAATATTTTAAGGTAAAAAATTGCAAATTTTAGATTTTAGAATACTCAATTAGGGCTGTTTAAGGAGATTTTTAGTTGGTCTGATGTTACCGAATGTTTTTACAGTAAATGTATACACATGACATGTTTGTTCAACGATGACACAAAGTTTGAAGTTAAAATACCAGTTCTGTCTCTGAAAAGTTGGAGCTATATCATTTACATTAAAATATGTGAGTGTGCCTATTTGTGTGTGGTCACATGCATGTGTATCTTGAGAGAGTTAAAATGTATATATCTGTCTGGAATTGAAAGAATATCGCCAAGATTGGATTTAATGCAAATTAGAATTCCAGAAGAAGCTATGTTTTCTATGAATTTAATTCCTATTTGTAACCCTAAGCATTGGAATTTTCATAGAAGAACATTTCTCTCCATTGTGTACCGATAGCTTTAAAAACACATCGAAACAAAAACTTCATTAATTAAAATTTTCATGAAAAAAAAATGACTTTTCATTTTGAAAAATATTTTATTATGATTATCAATATGAAAATCATTTTGAAAATTCTTTTACCGGTTACTGTTTTGATATTTGCATTATTGCATTTTGAAAACTGTCATTATTTTATTTAATTTTCACAGTTGTAGCAATTTCCATGTAAAAACGCCTTATTTTTTTAGCCTCGAACCAAATAGTGAACATTGAAGCTAGAAGGGTTTCCAGGTAGCATGTTGTTAAAAGTTCACTATCAGAATCAGCCACTGGTTGTAATGCATGACCTTTCTATAATTCATACGTACTAAGCCGAAATAAATACGGTCATAACTTGTACAATCGGACTGCAATAACCTGTCGTGTCGACCTTTGATAAACCTACCCGTAACAGACAAGTGATATTAATATATGTTGTACGTTTCACTCATTCACCCCTGAAGAAACATTTGAATTCATCAAGTTCAATGGGTGGAATAGTTCATTATGAAATTCCAGGGGTGAATAAGTAAAAGTGATCCCCCTATTTATGTGTGCAGGCATACTACTTTGATACACAATGTGTGTGTGTTTTTTAAAAGGTTGATGTACCTTATTTTTCATGTAAAGGTAAGCATGGCAGATTATTTTTGTTCGAATATACAAATATGTCTGATTTATGGTGTTTATTTAATTAATTAGAATAGCTGAGTTTTAAGACGTGTATATATGTATCATTCACCATCAGTAAACATGTATCACATTAGACTTTTTGCAGAATGAAAGTAATAAAATATCAGAAAAACACCAAGGAAGAGTTTCTGTTTTCCTGTTTATAAGCTCACCATCATTCGAATGGTGGGCTGTTAAAATCATCCTGCATCCGTGGTCCATCCGTCCGGTCGTCTGTCTGTCATTAAACAATTCGTGTGATCACTATTTCTTGAGACGTACCAGATGGATCCTTCTCAAATTTCATATGTAGGTTTCCCTTGGTTCCTAGTTGTGCATTGATTAGTTTATGAGCTGATTGGAAAAACAAATATATTCCAACAGGAGGCCATCTTGGATTTTATACCGATAGTTTGTGATCGCTAGTTCTTGGGAAACACTGGCTGTTTCCTCAAATTTCATATGTAGATTCCCTTTGATCCCTTACTGTACATTAGCAAAATTTTGAGATGATCAGAGAAAATTATGGCAAACAGGAAGCTGCAGCCATCTTGGATTTTTAGTCCACCATCTGATGATGGAGGGCTATTGAAATAACCCTGCGTCCATGGTCCTTCCGTCGTTAAACAATTCTTGTGATCGTTATTTATGGAAAAGTAATGCATGGTCCCCAGTTGTGCATTGTACTGTTTTTGAGCCGGTCCGAAAAGCAATATGACCGTCGGGCGGACATCTTGAATTTAGCATTAATATTTTGTGATCACTATTTCTAAGAAGTACTGGATGAATCTTTCTGAAATTTTATATGCAAGTTCCCCTTGGTTCCTAGTTGTGCATTGTCAAATTTTAAAACCGATTCGAGAAACAATATGGCCGTCAGGCGGCCATCTTGGATTTTGCATTAATAGTTGTTCTTGCTATTTCTTGAGAATCACTGCATGGATCCATCTCAAATTCCATATGCAAATTCCCATTGGTTCTTAGTTATGCATTGTTGAACTTTGAAGCCGATTCGAAAAACAGAAGGCCCAGAGGGCCTGTATCGCTCACCTGGTTTCATGTGATGTGAAACAAGAATGACTCATAAGTGTATGTGTGGCCCTTCTTGTTATGTCAATATATCATAAGCATTTTTGATGGGTACATGTACATTGCTTTTGTTGTCATTCTAAATATGTTAGGTTTTTTGGCAAATAGGGCATTAATCCATGAAATGCGTTCAGTGCAGCATCAATATAGCCAAATAGACACTTTTGGCCCCGCCCCTCAGGCCCCTGGGGGTCAGTTCCATCATTTGTATAAATTTGAATCCCAGCCACCTAGGGATGCTACCACTGAAATATAAATGCCATACATTGCTTAGTTCCAGAGAAGAAGTCGTTAATGTCAATATTGCCAAATAGACACTTTTGGCCCTGCCCCTGGGGGGTCAACCCCATCATTTGTATAAATTTGAATCCCAGCCACCTAGGGATGCTACCACTGAAATATAAATGCCATACATTACTTAGTTCCAGAGAAGAAGTCATTAATATCAATATTGCCAAATAGACACTTTTGGCCCCGCCCGTCAGGCCCCTAGGGGGTCAGCCCCATCATTTGTATAAATTTGAATCCCAGCCACCTAGGGATGCTACCACTGAAATATAAATGCCATACATTGCTTAGTTCCAGAGAAGAAGTCGTTAATATCAACATTGCCAAATAGACACTTTTGGCCTTGCCCCTCAGGCCCCTGGGGGTTAGCCCCATCATTTGTATAAATTTGAATCCCAGTTACCTAGGGATGCTACCACTGAAATATACATGCCATACATTGCCTAGTTCCAGAGAAGAAGTCATTAATATCAATATTGCCAAATAGACACTTTTGGCCCCGCCCCTCAGGCCCCTGGGGGGTCAGCCCCATCATTTGTATAAATTTGAATCCCAGCCACCTAGGGATGCTACCACTGAAATATAAATGCCATACATTGCTTAGTTCCAGAGAAGAAGTCGTTAATGTCAATATTGCCAAATAGACACTTTTGGCCATGCCCGTCAGGCCCCTGGGGGGTCAGCCCCATCATTTGTATAAATTTGAATCCCAGCCACCTAGGGATGCTACCACTGAAATATAAATGCCATACATTACTTAGTTCCAGAGAAGAAGTCATTAATATCAATATTGCCAAATAGACACTTTTGGCCCCGCCCGTCAGGCCCCTGGGGGGTCAGCCCCATCATTTGTACAAATTTGAATCCCAGCCACCTAGGGATGCTACCACTGAAATATAAATGCCATACATTGCTTAGTTCCAGAGAAGAAGTCGTTAATATCAATATTGCCAAATAGACACTTTTGGCCTTGCCCCTCAGGCCCCTGGGGGTTAGCCCCATCATTTGTATAAATTTGAATCCCAGTTACCTAGGGATGCTACCACTGAAATATACATGCCATACATTGCCTAGTTCCAGAGAAGAAGTCATTAATATCAATATTGCCAAATAGACACTTTTGGCCCCGCCCGTCAGGCCCCTGGGGGGTCAGCCCCATCATTTGTATAAATTTGAATCCCAGCCACCTAGGGATGCTACCACTGAAATATAAATGCCATACATTGCTTAGTTCCAGAGAAGAAGTCGTTAATGTCAATATTGCCAAATAGACACTTTTGGCCATGCCCCTCAGGCCCCTGGGGGGTCAGCCCCATCATTTGTATAAATTTGAATCCCAGCCACCTAGGGATGCTACCACTGAAATATAAATGCCATACATTACTTAGTTCCAGAGAAGAAGTCATTAATATCAATATTGCCAAATAGACACTTTTGGCCCCGCCCTTCAGGCCCCTGGGTGGTCAGCCCCATCATTTGTATAAATTTGAATCCCAGCCACACAGGGATGCTCCCTACCAAATTTAGTTAAATTCTGATCAGTTGTTATGAAGAAGAAGTCAATTGTTGACGGACGGACGGACGGACGACGGACGACCGACAGCGGACGACGGACGCCGGACGCCACGGTATGGCATAAGATCACCTTGGTCCTTTGGACCAGGTTAGCTAACATTCAGGCGACAATATTGGATTTTGCATTAAAAGTTTGTGATTGCTATTTCTTGAGAAGTACTGGTTGGTACATAGTTTTATGATAATCTAATGCAGGCCAAGTTCTGATTTGGCAAGGATCAACCTATTGTTTTCCGAGTTATAGCCATTTAACTTTGAAAACAAATATGGCATGACCGACATTAGAGAGCCTTGTCTACCTCAAGTGTAAATCGTGAAAAAATCACGCAAAAGTACTTATCTTGGTTGTCTTACTTACATACCTTATTTAGAAAAGAAATAAGCATGAAACCAAGAAAAAAATCATCAATTAGGGGTTTATTGGGATTCGAAACCCAAATTAAATATACTGTCTGATTGATGGGCCAATTTTGCCAAGCAATATCCGAAACAAAATTAAGGGTCTGTTACTGTTCATATGAAAAACCAAAACACAACGGAACATGGAATCTTAAGAAAATTATGAAGAGGCTACTCTTTATACGAAGAAAACAAAGTACCATGGTGCAAGAATCCTAAAGAAAATTAAAAAGGGGCGACTGTTTATACGAGAAAAACAAAGTACAATGGAACAAGAATCCTTAAGAAAATTAAGAAGAGGCGAGACCCGCCATGTAAATCTTGAACACATCCAAATAAGCGTCAATCCTCAAAATGAGAACCGAGTATCATTGTCAATCACAACAAGTAAACACACTAATGAACATACTTAAAACGTCCATCTTAATTCATATCACTTAAAGATACAGAATACTTCTAAATGAGACAAAGATGGCGACCATAAAATTTGCCCATAGTTCTGATCAACCTGCATCTCTCGAACCCTTGTGTTGTTAGTTTGTTTGAAGATCAACTGTGTCCCCTCTAATCGCTATGGTTTTGGTATCATATATCAAGCAAAATGGTAACAAAACCGTTCTAGGTCAGTGTTACATTCGGATACAGCGATGCCGTTGAATATCAAAATTACGGTGTACAGAACGATTCGACTTTCAAATCTTGAACTTACCTTTTCTTGATAGTAATATTCCTGTTTCCTTATACTATGGTGTTTACATATTGGCCCTTGATTTTTATGCAAGAGTTTGCTCAAAACTTCATGATTACCGATGAAGGGATATTCACTGCTGACAGACAAACTGTTAAAGAAGGGTTTCTGATTATATACGGGTTGATGGAAGCTATATATGGATGAACGGAAGGTTTTGCCGTTTTCGGGTCAAGAAGACAAGTCAAAAAATGGAAAATAAATGGTAAACAATTATAATTCAACGCCTTATGCAAGGTAATGGGGATTTACAAAATTTTGTTCAGAACATTATTTTGTTCCACAGTTTTGTTCAAACAGAGGGTACATGTCCAAATAAATAAAAAGGAGTTCTCATTTTGAGAACTTGATGTTTACTTGGATGTGACAAAAGATTTACATGGCGGGTGTCGTCGATGAAGCAGAAGACGCTTACTCTTCCGGAACACCTAATCTTAGTCTCTTGTACTTTTGCAAGGGTCTCCATGTAAGTCTTTCCTTTGTTCAAATTTTGCCCCTGGTTTAATCTATTTTGAGTTTGGATTATGATTATGTTGACGCTTCGGTATTCTCTTATTTTATATGAAGAGGTGACATATAGGGCACACTTTGTCGGTGTTGTAAGTTCCCTTTGTTCTATTGCAATGGTTTCTTATTGAAAGTTTTTGTTTGGGATTGCACTTCATGTCTGAAGGTCAAAGATCCAGGTCACTGATATTAAAATTATAACTGATGTCCTAAGAAAAGTTTTTGTGTGATAACTTGAGTTCCATTGGGTCCATGAAGCTAAACCTTAATACAGTGCTCTCTTATAGAAAGTACTCGCTTGGAATTAATCTTTAGATTTGAAGGTCAAAGTTTAAGGTCTCTGTTACTATAAATAGAACTCAAAAGGTTTCTGCGCAATAACTCGAGTTTCCTTTGGGCCTCTATGGTTCATGCTATTATGCCCCTGTCATGAAATGTCCAAGGCATACCGTTTTGTCCTTGGCCGTCATTCTGTCATTCAGATACTTTGCCATTCTGTCATAATTTTGTTCCTGCTCATTTAATCTTTAGCGGATAAAGATATTGAACTACAACTTGGCATGAAGATAAATTAGAGAATACTAACGCTTTAAAAAAAATCAAATAATACCAAAGCATCAACAAAACCATTATCCAAACTCAAAATCGATTGAAGTAGAGACAAAATATGAAAACAGGAAAGATTTACACGGAGACTCTTGTAAAAGCACAAGAGAATAAGACCAGGTGTTCCGGAAGAGCAAGCATTTTCTGCTTCATCGATGACACCCGCCATGTAAATCTGTCACATCCAAGTAAGCATCAAGTTCTCAAAATGAGAACCGAGTATCATTGTTAATCACAACAAGTAAACACATTAATCAGCATACTCAAAAACGTCCATCTTCATATCACTTAAAAGTTTAACAAATTTAATCTTTCTACATGAAAATCAAGTCGCCAACACTAGCTTAGGGGGACCGGAAACGTTTACTCATTCACAAAGCGAAAATTTTGAGTGAAATATGGCGGGTGATATGAAAACTTGAAACAGATTTTAATAGACTTTTCAGACTCTACTTTGGAATAAGTGATAAGTTTGGGAAAGTAACGGAACATGCAGTAGTTGATGATAAAGAGTCGGACCAAGTGATGCAAGTATATCCTAACTCGGCTGAGTCCAAAGTCGGATTTCAATCACGTCAGTCACTCTTTGATCTCCAAGGAATTTCTCTGCAATCCGTACTATACTTAGCAATATACAAAATAAATGACGTCTTAGAATTTTGATACGTTATATGGCTTGAATATAATGGAAATATTCTGAAAAAAAGAAAGAAAGAAAGAAAGGGTTAACTACATCATCTTAACTTAATACATAAATATGCATAATAGAGAGAGAGAAATTCTAAAAAACAAAATGAAAAAATATGTACCTTGCTGACCTAGTAAAGGTATTTTTACGATGAACAGATATTGTCAAAGTAAAATAAAACTTATATCAATGTGATATATCTCAAAAGTTTCTTGGTGCAATCTATACATTACAAATTAATGTTTTGGGGTGGTGTGAAATTAGGCTTAAAGATTAACCTATATTGATTGGTTAAAACTGTCACAGGGAGTAAAATGGATGCTAATTCTCGCCAATATTGTTTAGTTTTGTATGAACAACTTTGCATTTGTTGCAGACATATTTATTGAAGTGTTGTATAGAATGACATCTAAAACAATTAAATTCTTATGTTTAAATTAATATGTAAATATATGTATGAACAACTTGCATTGTTTAAAGTCAACTTTATTAAAGTGTTGCATAGAATGAAATCTACCAGTTATAAGATTTACTGGCAAATATGCAAAATTTAATTCTTATGCTTAGATTATCCACAAGTTTTATTTTATCTTCATTAAAAACAAATCCGAGGCTGAAGTATTGCATATCTAATATTTCTCATTAAACTTGTCTGTGAGAAATTTAATTTGGATTGGTCAGATATGTAAGATATTACAGTCCTTCATACTTTGGATTCTGGTTGACGAGACTCTGGGACATGTCAGTCAACCTGGTTGCAAAAAACCCATATCTACGGATAATAATTTTGTGACCCGCTTTGAGACCACCTACGAACTAGGTTTTTATAAGCGAGGCATAAGAACCTTGAATTATTATTACCATATCAAGAAATTTCAAACATTAATGTAACAGTAGTTTGCTGACCCCGGAAAAGGTATTTCTACGATGAACAGATATTGTCAAAGTCAAGAAAGCTTTATATCAATTTGGAGTATCTAGAAAGTTTCTCGTTGCAATCTTAACATCACACATGAATGTTTTAGGATGGTGTGAACTTAGGCGTAAATATCAAGTTATACTGAATGGTTTAAACTGGCACGAGGACTAAAACAGAGATGCTAATTGTCACCAACAAAACAAATCACTTATTCTCAATAAGGTGCACAAATTATGTCCGTAAGGGACCGTCAAATCCTAAATAAACGAGAAAATGAAACATTTTCGTTTCAAACGGTCATGTACAGCAATGTTTAAAGGCCCAATATATGTAACTTCAGGACATTTTTCGAGATTCTGAAAAATTATGAAAAAAATCCAGTTGATAACCATGTAAAAATAAGCCACAAACGAAGTAAACCTAAGCGGTAACTAACAAGAAAGGCTTGACAGAAAAATCCAAAGAACTGAAAATAATTCAAGTGTGGCCCACTTCAACAACTAGCCGAAGTCAGAAGACAGTTCAAAATGGATGCGTGTTTACAAATACCGAGTTTCAACTACTGCTGTACCGGTAACCTCGTAAGAATTCATTTTGAATATTGCTGATATCAGTTAATCTTAACTAAATATATAAATATAATAAGTTATTAGGCTTGATTTTCGCTTCAAATTTTGCCGAAAGTTACGTATACGATTGAATTCCTGGTTGACAATACCTTTGTTGAGTTTGGAGGAAAGACTTTCCTACAGACTGTTGGCATTCTAATGGCAACTATGTCCCACTTTTGGCTGGTTTGTTTTTGTTTTCATGTCGAGGTCCTTATCAGGACGGGTAACAAAGCCCTTGCCAAAGCTTTCGATTTCACTTTCAGGTATATCGACGATTTGTTGTTTATAAACAACAAGAAATTTGTTGACCTAGTCAGTTGTACCTTTTGAATTGTTCAAACAGTGTTTCAATGGAGTATGCTAGGATGCTGTACATGACACCTTGTTCGGATTAAATCGGGTCGTGAATAGGTATTTGATGCTTAGTTTGGGCGAAACAGACATTAATAAACCGTGTTATATGTCCAGGCGATGAAATATCGATTTCAGCTAAAGGGACAATTTAGATTTTAAATAGCAACAATTGACATATTTTCATAGTAGTTGTTATAAAATTTATGAAAAAAACAAGTCAAGACATAATATTAAGGTCGCCATTCTGGTCCAATTGAGAATATTCTGTATCCTGAAATGATACGAAGGTGGACGTTGTTTAATATGCTTATTAGTATTCCAACATTTGTTTGAGATTGATGACTCAGTCCAAACTTTGAGGCCGTGTCATTTACTTTGACGAGACCTAGATTTATATATACCCGGCGGGTGGCGCCAATAAAACAGAAGAAGTTTTTCCGAAAGTTACGTATATTGGGCCTTTAACGCTATATATCTAATCGTACTTGACTGAAAGAGGCTCCCCATGGTTCTGATGTTGATCGAGTACATTGTAAATAATTAACATGAGTTCCACAGCCTGGGAAAGACGCCAAATACAAATAAATATACCTCAGTGTCTGACCTCTGTAATACCATGACCGTAAATCTGAATGAGAAATGTTCATTACAATCCAAAGTGTAGGAATTCAATTTCTACCACAATAGGTTGGTGTTATTCAACTCTTAGGCTGTTTAATAACATTTTGTTTATACCACACGTGGAAAAATCTTTTAAACGCATTTTGATTGGTTGACCTGATGAACTTTGACCGGAGCGACATCACCTGCTGATTGTTTACGACGTCATCGATTGTTGACGTCGTCACCACTTGGCAAGAATATATGCGAGATGATACGTTGTGTGCATATCATTATCCGTGGTTATCTCCGGTTGTTTCCAGCCAAGATTGTTTTAGAAACAAGTCACACGCTCGTGGTTATTGGATATGGAATTAATATCTCTCTCGTTAATTATTTCTTAAAAGTTCCAAGTAAACACCAAGTCCTCAAAATGAGAACCGATTCATCATTGTCAATCGCAACAAATAAGCACACTAATAAGCAAACTCAAAAACGTCCATGTTCATATCACACAAAGATACAGAATATTTATCAATGAGACACAGATGGCGACCATAAAACATACCCATAGTTCTTATCAAGCTGCATCTCCCTACTAAAACGATCTATAGTCTAAGACTGTTTCAAGATCATGAAATAAGTTCAACCACTGGATTTTAGAGTATAATTGTATGATGAATGCATTTTTTAAAGGCCCAATATACGTAACTTTCCGCAAAACTTGAAGCAAAAATTCAGCCTAATAACTTTTTTATATTTATAGATTTAGTTAAGATTAACTGATATCAGCAATATTCAAGATGAATGCTTTCGCGGTTAACGGTACAGCAGCAATTGGAACTTGGTATTTGTAAACACGCGTCCATTTTGAACTTTCAGTTAACTTCGGCTTGTTGTTGAAGTGGGCCCAACCTATATTATTTTCAATTCTTTGGATTTATCTGTCAAGAGTTTCGTGTTAGTAACTGCTCAGGTTTACTTCGTTTTAGGCTTTTATTTGCATAGTTATCAACTGGATTTGTTTTCATAATTTTTCAGAATAACGAAAATTTTTCTAAAGTTACGTATATTGGGCCTTTAAAGTTGTATAACCAACACATCTACACCACGATTATTTTCTCCCTTTTTGCTGATTTGCAAAGTTGTCTTTTTTTAAATAAACCAGTATTAATGGCGTGCTATTGGTGTCAAATCCGAGGTAAGCGTATACTAGTTGTACCGTAATAAAACACAATACATTTTTAATCTGTGACATTTACAACCTTTTATATTCGGTTACCTTTGTCATACTGTTTGGGTGTTTTCAAGGTCTACTATCCTAAGATGATAAACAACAATGTGACACAAGCTAGTTAGACCTTTAAGCATTGTTGATATGTATGTATAAGCCTGTTTATTGTCAAACATATACAGTAATCGAGACAAAAGCCGAACATTAACTTTGTCCCTCTTTGTGACCGGAATCTGGATTTCTGTTTCTTTTCTAAAACCGGTTATAAAAAACGTGCTTAAACACCGCTATTTATGTTTAAGTAGAACACTGTATACTTGGCAAAGACAAATTTTGAAACGACAGTGGTAATGAGATAAATGGTATCCTATCAAAATGAAGCTAACCCTTTAGTTATTTGTTTTTATAATTGCAATTGTCATCTTGTTATAATAATAATAATAATAAAAAACAATACAGCAATTATGAATCAATTTTGCCAAACGAGTTAAATTAAGGATATTAATTTTGCTCCACTAAGAATGCAAATTATCAGCCAATAACAACATACAAATCTTCAAATATTTACTTCCTTTTTTGTCAAAACGAGACATTTCATGTTTTGCACTATATCATCTCCCTTATTTTCTCGGAATGGTCTCTAAGCTAAAGAGTAACAGTGACCCTTGATGCTTTGTTGTCATCCTCGGTCAGTTGTATCAGACAAAGATGTGCATGAAAGATGTCGTCGATGAAGCAGAGGACTCTTCCTGTTTTTAAATACTTACAACGTCTTCGTGTTGCCTGTTTTCTCCTTGCTGTATTACTTTACAATAAGCGGTAGTGTCGTTTTGGAAAAAGACCGAAATAAATAATGAAGGTAGGCTACACAGACAACGAAAGGAAGAGGATATTTTTTACTTGAATATTTAGTTTTGTGATGTCGTCACAACACAAGACATAGAGGATGAACCGCGATCCTTACATCCTCGATATCCAGGGGGTAACGATCACTTATGCTCTCTATTACTTGTCCTTTATTTCAAGTTCAGAAGGGTATATACGATCGACGTGGTCAGCAAATGTCTTGTTGTTTATACATCGTCGATATCTATAAAATATCTGTTATATAAATATATAAGATGTAAAAGTTGCCTTACGATTTTGCGATCGATTTTCTTTCTATTTGTGGAAATAAGAATTGTTTTTAATTTTTTATGAAATTAAATCTGTTAGTAAATTATGTACATCTTTCTGGATTGAGGAGTTGGGCCTTGATCATAAACGGTTATTTTATGATGCAGGATTTTTCAAACTGTACAACAAAACCCCCCACTCCTCCGAATAATATCCCACCGTTTTGCTTATTTGCGACCTCTTATTACGCGTATTAATGGCGTGCTATTGGTGTCTAATCCAAGGTAAACTTATACTAGTTACACGTAATAAAACACAATACATTTTTAACCTGTGACATTTACAAGCTATTATATATATTCAGTTGCCTTTGTCCTACTGTCTGGGTTTTGATAAGGTCTGTTTCCCTAAGTTGACACATACTAAGTAATGTTATACAGGCTTGTTATATCTGTAGTATTGTTGATATGTATGTTTAAGCCTTTTTTTAGGTCAAACATATACAGTAATCGAGACAAAAATTAGGACATTAACTTTGTCCCTCTTCATGACCGGAATCTGACTGTCATCTTTTTTTATATATATTAAACCGATTATAAAAACGTGCTAAAACCCCATTAACTATGTTTTAAGTAGAAACAAATGTATAACTTATAAAGACAAACGTACAAATTGTTGAAACGGCATTGGTATTGAAAGAAATGGTAGCGACTCAAAATGAGGCTATCCCTTCGGTAAAATGTTTTTATAATTCCAATTGCCACCTTGCTTTTGTAAAAACAATACAGCAATGAATCGATTTGTGAATGTGTCGATTTGTCAAAAAGTAAAAATAAGTATATCGATTTTTTTCTGCATCCTTTCATTATAAGCAAATAACAACATAAATAGCTTCAAAAAAGGTACAGTCAAACATGTCATAAAAGCCACCTCTTTATAAAGGACACCTGTCTATAAAGGACAGACTCAACAGCCCACACAGTGCAATATACTATATACTTAATTAACTTCTGTATAAAGAACATCTGTCTATAAAGGACACTTTTGCCCTGACCCAAGTTTGACTGTTCCTTGGAAAAAAAAGAAACATCTTAAGTTTTGCTCAAAAACATTATCCCTTATTTTCTCGGAATGGTCTCTAAGCTTATTCTTACCAGTGACCATTGGTAGTTTGCTGTCGTCCTCGGTCAGTTGTATAAGATGTGCATGGCATATGTCCATGATGAAGCAGAGGACTGTTGTTATTCTAAAACAAAATTGTCCCTTTAACTGAAATCGATATATCATCGCCTGGGCATAACACGGTTTATGAACGTCTGAATGAATTTGAACAAAATTCTGTGTTTCATATCCTGTATTTTCATTGGAATGAAGCTAGTCAAGTGTAATTGTTACCGTCAACATCATTTGGATATTTCTCACTGCATTGAAAATGAACATTTTTAAACATTTTCTGATGTTAAACTTTTATTTTAAAACATGACATTGACAGAAAGGAAAGAAGCAGCAAACTATTATTCTTCATCAGCTATGGAATCCGCATTGTCACTGTATACTGTGAGGTGAGATCAATTATCTATGCCCCTGTAAGTTTATCACTTAATCTCTTAAGTGCGATCTTCTTTTGAAATTTTAATAGTGATAATTCACGCTTCAGATTTCTATCGCGTCTGTGCGTAACAAGATATTTCAAATGAAAGAAATTTAGCAGGCTACACACGCCACTGTCACGACAGTAAAAGTCACATCAATCAAGACCTCGTAAAATTCACTCATCCGTAAGAGTTAATCTCCAGAATTTCTCATTAAGTAATAAGACTGCATATTTATACACTGCCATCCAAAAGTTCTGATACATTTTTTCTGCAAACGCTTCGAAATGGAGCAAAACCCAATTTTGAAGAATGCATTATTATTAATATTTTTTCAATTAACTTCTTACGATGTTTTGTTATTTTTCAACTACATGTATGTATGGTTTTTGATACAAGTAAAATCCTCAAAATGCAATATTGTTGCACACAATTTCAAGTTGTTTATAAATACAACTCAACAATATATTTCTTTCTTAAATATTTGACAGTGGATCATTTTATTAATTCCATTTTATTGTGCAAATGAAAGAAAATCAACTTTTATTCATTTTTGAACATTTTCAAAAACAGACCCCTCCCTTGACCCTTCCTGCATCTTTCAGGACTTAGGTAATTTTGAAATAAAATGCCAATTGTCACTGATACGTTGACAATCTTTAGGAAATCGGATCAGTTGTGTTTATTTTTTGTTGGATAATGACTTAATTTCTACACAAAGTTTGTAACAAGACTTTTGGATGGTAGTGTATTTCTTCCTGCAGTTTCCCACGTGATTTTATCTTTCACGTTTCAACTTTGAAAACTAACATCAAAATCATATTTATTTCGCCCTTCATTGAAAAGATTTGAATTCGCCTCCCCATCGGAATGTAATAATTATGAGACGCAAGCCTATTAAATTCGCCATTCCATTGTTGGGGAGAAAAAGACGAAAACAAAAAGGAGGGCGATTTCCAGTTTTACAGTATTGAGATATCTTCACTACAAACTACGATATGGGTGCACTCGATATGGTGTATACCGTAGACGGCATAAGTAATAAATTGAACAGATACCGACACGAAAAAAATACTTCGAACACTGGATGTGGAAACGACGTGATTTGAATGTGTAGCTAGTACATGCCATGTAGCCCACTTCGAAGCCTCAGAATTTACCTATCATACTCCCCTGGTCATGGGAAGAATTGGGTATCCTCTAATTTTTTGTGTGTAAAAGAGATACAGCTGTCAAGGTAAAAACTGACGGAAGAAATGTCTATCTTACATCCCATTTCACGGGAAGCCGATGGTTTTGCCATATTTGAAAATCCTGAGGATTGAATTTCTCTTTCTTTCACCTCTGTTCATAAAGAATTTTATTATCTATTAGTGGTTATATCAACACATGTTTCGGATTCTGATTTTTAACTACAGTTTATGGTAAATTAGGGCCCCACCGGACTGTATCGAAGATGGGGGTGCCGTTAAATTATCGTGTTGTCTGTCCGTCTGTCCCTCCATCTCTCCATTTTGTTGACTTTTGTACAAAATTGTAATATAAGTAAAGTTTCTGAAATTGTACATGATGATTTCCCTTGCATCCTAGTTCTGATAAGTAGATGTTATCTTTGATTTTTAAATTAAAACATTCAAGTTGCTTTTAACTTATAAAGTTTGTTTCATTGTAAGTTTTGTACGACCCGTCGAGAGCAATGACTATTTAGGGTCAAGTGGATATTAGTCTTTTTATTAAGGGTAATCATTTCATAAAAAGCGTTCAAAATAAGTTAAAATCGAAACTTGCATATTTAAAAAAGGAAACCATAAACGAACTTACCAAGTCATTAAAAAAGTTAAGTGGAATTTAAAACTCCGTTATGGAACTTAAAAAAAAATCATAAAATAAAATATCAAAATTCCATTTATTTACTGTAAACGATATACAAAATATCAGTCAAGTATGCTTCAAAAGGTCATAAATTGTTGATGGTCGAGTTACCAGCATAAAAACAATCAGACATCTTGTTAATCGTATTCATCCGGAAAGGCTCAAGTCGCAAGCTCTTTTTTCTTAGATCCTTTTTCACGGTTAATAAACCTGAAGAATATCCATTTCCATACATACACATTTTTAAGTTTAATTTGTATCTATTTCTTTTGCGTTTGTTTTACACATGATTTCATATAGCGTTTCAAAGCTGATACTTCAGATGAAAAATATTTGGTACGAAAATTTTACTGCTAACATTGGCTTATATACCTGTATTTACAATACCAGATTAAATAACTTATTATTATTAGTTTTGAAGGCAAAATCGACAGTGCAAATATTTAGAGAAATGAAATATACACTACAAATAAGGGATGTCATTCGTGGCATATATGTTGACCTCCCCTTTCCAGGAGATGCACAAAGTAATGTCCAGTTCAGAATCGGAGAGGACAACTTCGTCTTTAGTCTTATAAATGAGTAAATCATTAGGTGTCAATTTACAAAATCGAAAATAATTAAAATCATTACCTTGATGCATGACAGCGACATATTCATTCTATTAGAATGACGTATTTAGTTCCACAGTAAAAACACAGGTACGGGTACACAGTTAATAAAATATGAAAGATGACGTAACACACACATGCTGCACCTTTTAAATTAAGTAACATATACAGTATGCCGAAAAATGAAATAAACTGCACCATACAGCTGTTTCGTCCTCCTAGGACTCATCAGTGATGCTTGGGGCCAAAAGGTGGGAATCGGAAATGTCTAAACTAATGTAAAAGCAGAAGGGTCGGGTGCGTAAAACTTCTTCAATTTATGACTTTAAACGTAAGATTAAACTAGTTCTATATCAAATCGTGAACTACTAAAATGTGTATAATATGTTCCGTGCCATTACTCAAACGAGATAAGTGTGGCTATGGAGGCTCCAGCAAACCTCGGGGTCTAAAAAATATTGGGTTAAAAGCACACATTGAATATTCCAAGCGTGGTCTAATAAAGGATGTATACAAAAGGAGAAACATGTTTTTATTTCAGTGTTTAAATGTTTTCTTCGCTAGTTCTGTTATTTGGTTAGCCTTTTTTACTCACTCCAAGATCTTTTTCCTCATTTCCTTGTGTGAATATTTCTTAGCCTAGCTTCCACATATAAACTGATTTTGAGATTTTGTGTCCAAAAAGTAGCCTCTTGCACTTACATATAGTGCATTCTAGTTGCCATTGTTCTGACCAGTCTTCCGCTGATCTTTATCCATATGTAGTCTGTTTGTTTCGGTTTCTGTTGTACTTGAATTAAAGTCATTGCTGTCATCAGCGAATAGTTTCACTACATCATTTAATGCGTCGGGCAGGTCGTTGATATAAGCACTTTAGAGCTAATGTAGCTTATATTAGCTAGTTAGTCAAATATTGTATATAATTTTTTTATTACATTTTCGAGATTCCTAAAAACGCCACAGGATTCCAAAATAATATAAAGGTTTAAAAATTCCATTTCATCATATACTTTAATCGCTAAAAAGTGAAACAATAAGACACAAATTGTGTACGCAACGATATCGACGTTAACTTAAACCAACACCAGTGATAATATAAGAATTGCTGGTATAAGTTTTATCAAGATGGAATATTTCCTTTTAATACTAGTTTTATCAATTTGATATTTTTTTTATATTTCACTGGTGAAATAGAATAAAACCAATATCCGTTCCAGTAATTTACTTTAATGTGAATATGAAAGTTATCCGTTCTAGTTATATTCTTCAATGTGAATCTGAAAGTAATTCGTTCTAGAAAAAGGATGAATATGAAAGTTATCCCTTTTTTATGATATGCTTCAATGTGAATATGAAAGCAATTCGTTTTAGTAAAAAGATGAATCTGAAAGTTATCCGTTTTAGTGATATGCGTCCATGTGAATGTGAAAGTAATTCGTTCTAGAAAAAGGATGAATATGCCAGTTATCCGTTTTAATGACATGCTTCAATGTGAATGTGCAAGTAATTCGTTCCAGTAAAATAGTGAATATGAAAGTTATTCGTTCTAGTTATATACTTTAATGTGAATCTGAAAGTTAAATGTTTTAAATTTTATCTTATTTGAAACAAAAACAAATCGTGAACGATTTCCTTTTAGAAGCATGTGTTAAAATCTCAGGTAGGCGATGAAAAATGTTATTTTATATTAAGTGCAGTTTTTATATAAAAATGAAATATCCTTTGTTTATATATAAGTGACAGATATGCTAATTGATGCGTTTTTATAATGTTAAAAGGTGCAGCATATGTGTGTTACGTCATCTTGCATAATGGAGAAGATGATATTATCTACAATAAAAAAGTGTTTGTTTTATTTATTTTGGCTTGATGAATGCCGTGTGTTGGAAATATGTTATTTACGGTATTTTACGCGACAGAATTGTAACGTACATCCCCAACGATGTACGGAGATGTTATTAGATATCATTGTTTAGACGGAGAAAAAAACATTAGTAAGGCTATTTTACTCAAATGTGGGGATGCTTTTTGAAAGAAAAAACTTCATAAAACGTTATGGAAGGAAGCGCATAGTTATTATCTGGGGTTCGTGTTGTATTGTTTACCAATGCTATCGATTATATATCTTTAAAATATGCGTCTGCAGGTACAAATCTCCAAGAGATAAACATTGTTGCTGATAAATTATCTGGAAATCCTTGTAATCAGATAAAGGACTAAAAATAAAGCATCACGGTTCACTTCGCAACGACATAATACTCATAATGGCATGGTCTTGGAGTTGTTTTGAGCTGAGTGACAAGTGAATTTGACATGTCAGCATACAAGGACAAATTTCGTTCTACTTTGCATGCATAATTTAAAAAGGCGTTAAGCTTTAGGTTGTGTAACATAGGGGTACCACGCAATGATGCGTGCGATTATCTGAGGTCTCCACTACTAGGTATGCTAGATAGATACACATTCGTTGTCAAGTCACAGATGTTTAATGGTACATATCTATATGTTTAATTTTCAGAAATATTCTGAATGTGAAAGAAATAATAAATAAAGCAATTCAGAACGATATGATTTTCTTTTTTGAAATATTTACGTCGGCGGAAAATTTATATCTGGTGCAGGTGCATAATACTCGTGAAGTAACGTTGTTTGTCGGTTATTTCATTTTAGGAATATTGAAATGGGCGATATATGTTATTTACAGATTTATTCTGAATGTAAAAAGATCTTTCGATGAATTTATAATGCAACAACAACTTGTTTACCTTTCCATAAATGTTTTTATTCGTTTAAATACAGATTTGATAGTTGTGTAACAATTTATTCAACCTTTTTCTAAAAGGTCGACACCCCTATTACTAATAATTATACATTTAAATGTTTCATAACCGTTCATTTTTAACAACAGTAATAAAAAGAGCATAATACAGAGATTTGAAACGTTGCATATCTTACAGAAATGGGACTCTACAACAACAAGCAGGAATTAAGAGAAAAGAGGGGAGTGTTCGATTGTAATCATGCCGATCTCAGCAATAGTTTGGATGTAGTCAGACGCCAGACTACTGGACGATTAAACATACATAATCGAACGCTCCAGAGGATTTCATGTTCTGTTAGGTTGCACTCGTCAAGTTTTGTTTTTGTTTTAAAGTATGTTGTTTTTGCCGTCAACAGTAAGTAAGGGGCAACAGAGAGGTTTGGATAATATACTTATAAGTTTTGATAAGTGATACGATGATAAAATAATGCACCTCCTACCTGTAATCACAATGTGTGATGTGATTTGTTTTGTTCATGCTTAGTTTGCTGTTTAATCATTATATATTTTGTTTTTAAAAATAATATAGTCTACGAAGAGGATATTTTGATCTTTACGGTCAAGAGTTAAAAATTATTTTTTTAAAATAAGAACTTTTGCAAAAACTTATTGTAATAGTGCCCCTTGCTCTACATGACCTAGTAGAGCGGAAGAATTGAACCTGCTGCCGCCATTGCATTATCGTAAGAGGCGACTAAATTTGGATCTCTTTTCTCTATTTCTCCCTATCTTTTATTTCTGAACAACAAGTTCTTCTTCCCGTCGCCTTTGATACTGTCCTCACTGTTGGCATTCTAGTTGGGGGTGGCGGGGGTGGAAGAGGCAGAGAGGATGGAGGATTTTGAGGTAGTATCTCTCGCCATTATCATAAAATCACGCTTGTTATAAGTTTTCAATTAGTGATAACAAACAAACAAAAAGCAAGCAAATGTTATAAAAGCCTGAAAACAAACAAATGTTCTAATTAGGACATCAGATAGCATAACTCACTCGAAAATAAGGTATTTCGTGTCAGCAACATGCATCACGGAACTGAAATCACAAACATTTAAGATATAAAGAAAAATAGAAAAATTTGCAATAACACGTTTTATATTTGAAAATATAATTATCAGCACATGATTTAAACACACACTTTGTTGCAAAACTGAATACAAATGATCACATTACAATTTCATTGAAACTATATAACGATGCTATTTGATGATTCATGAAACGGAGCAAAATGAACGTAAACCATTATAGATAGTGTTTTCATTGTTGTGTATATGATATGCTGACGAGAAAAAAAACAAGAACAGATTCAATGTTTATTTTCTCATTCAGAAATATCTATGAACCATGAATTAAAAACTTGGTCAAACACGAGGTAGCGTGAGAATAGAACACGTGTTCAGAAAGCTAAGTGTTATGAAACAATTTATTCGTGTGTATGAACCCGACGGTTGTAAGAAACTTTTAAATGTACAGCAGTTATATCGTATAACCAACCTCAGCACTAATGCAACGGATGCATTTTACATTATTGATATTTAATAAGACTGTTCTAATTTTTTTTAAAGTAATAATGATGATAAAAATAATAACGTTAAAATAAGTAGTAATTTTTGTTATGCTCTGTTAATAAATTAAAATTCACAATAACACGTGTTTCCTAAAGGTGAACGTTTTTTTTGCATGCTCGTATTCGTGCAAGTCTATCTCAAATGGAAATGTTTCTCGAAAACTAGAGAGTGCAATAAGGGTGCGTAGAGGATAGGTGTCTAAAAGGCCCCTATTTGGGCCCCGTTATATTTGGAGTTTCTCCTCCTTAACTTATAATAATAATAATATACAATATTTGGTATAGCGCCCTATCTAGCTAACATAAGCCACTCTAAAGCGCTTAACAGTACATTGATATACAATTCTATTGTTCAAGTATGTATCATTGTATTATTGTATTAAAGCAGAAATAGTATTTATTTGGTTTAAAAGCTCATTTTGAAAACATCATATTTGTTATCAACCGTACCCTTTTGGTACCCCAAAAAAACAACTTTCGATCGATCTCTTACCTTAGTTTTTCTGCATGTAGTACATTAGGACATCCTTGAACAAAACAAAGAGGTGAGAATCTGAATTTATCGGGGCCCTTAAAAGGGGCATTATAGACAAGCATCGTCGTCACAGGACGTGCTATCCCAGCAGTTTTGTAAAACATTATTGCATGTTCGTCATAAATTTGTTAAGTTTTTATACTGTATCTGAAGTATGTTTGTAAATACTTGGTTATTTGCAATGTAGAATATTTTGCAGAGTTTTTTTGTGTTTTTTTTTTCATAAATTTTTTTTTGGGAATGGAGTGTTGCTATACTAGTTTGCGGGGGAGGGGGGGTCGTATGTGGTTGTCACAGAAATGTTTCATAGATGATTAAGTGTTGCCAGAATTCTTTGCAGACATTTATTTCCGTATCACAAAAAAATGATAATCAAATGTGTAGATATATGTTACCTGAATATTTAGTTTAGAGATGTTATACTCATGTGTTTTGTAAACGTTATTTTCCTTATCTCCAGTATATTTCATACAAGCCTTGCTTTGATTGTTTTATTTGTACGTTTATGCTACTGATTTGCTCTAAATATCGTGATTTTTGTGATTGATGTCGACTGCTGACAAACAAACTAACAACACAAGGATTGAGAGGTCCAGGTTGATCAGAAATATGGGCAAGTTTTATGGTCGCCATCTTTGTCTCATTGATATGAAGTTGGGCATTTCTGAGTATGCTCATTAGTGTGTTTACTTGTTGTGATTGACAATGATACTCGGTTCTCATTTTGAGAATTTGATGTTTACTTGGATGTGACAAAGATTTACAGGGCGGGTGTCATCGATGAAGCAGAAGACGCTTACCCTTCTGGAACATCTGGTCTTATTCTCTTATACTTTTACAAGGGTCTCCATGTAAATCTTTCTTTTGTTCATAATTTGTCTCTGGTTTAATCGATTTTGAGTTCGAATTATGATTTTGTTAACGCTTCGGTATTCTCTAATTTATTTTGGGCCTAAGAAAAGCTTGCTTTATTATGACTAAAGATATAATCATCGACATTTTTTTCCCCAGACATGTATTGCTACAAAACATGTAATACCGTTAAATACTTAAAACTATACTCTAAAACGATATACTCTGTACAAAGCTTATTATTATTAATGGGATATCTATGTTCGTACGATATTACTTATGCTAAACATGCTTTATAAAAGAGACATATTTTACCAAACAATGTCATCAATTGATTACGTTTATAAATTTTCACGAGTAACATATTTAGCGTACCTAGACTATCATTTTTATCATTATGGTACATTAAACTCCATTTAGTTTAAACAGTATTTTATTCAATAATTAGGCAAGTATACAGTCAATACATATATAAACTTAAGGATTCGAAAACAAGTACAAAGTACTTATATTAATTCGTTTCCTTATCATTGAAATTGACAGTAGAATGACAGTGAAACATCATTAAGATGGTTGGCAAAAATAAATGTTTAAATGGGAAAGAAAGTCAGGGAAGGGAGAGTGGAAGGAATCGGGGTAATTACAGACATTAGAATAAACTGAATTTGAACACGACATCAGTGCAAAGAAAACGGATTATATGACAGACACACATACACATAATATTTATATATATATACTGCAATATATTAATTTATGATCAACACTAAAAACGTTTCGACTTACTGATGAATTGTTGAACAGTGTCAAAAATATTTACATTGTATTCAACAGACATGTCAGGATTGCCGTACAGCAGTATGTAAACATAATACTCTGGAAGATTTCCAAAAAATGAGAAAGTGTTCTGTAGTTTCAGCAGACTGGTTACAAATGCACATGGGGCTATCGACTAGGTTACGGGTAAACAAATGACTGTTAATGGAACTACAGTTCAAGTCGAGCATGATGAATTTGACCCAATCTGTTTTTGCAGTAATAATAGTAGGATGGAACAAAATGATCACGGTAATTTACATTCAAAGACTTCTTGAGATTATTAATTGATGGATTTTTCTTAACGTCATCAGGAAGTGCATTCCACAAATCAACAGAGGAAGGTAGAAATGAATCTTTATATAGTTTTGTACGACATTTTACCTGACAGAAGTTAGTTGCGTTTCTCGTATTATGAGAGTGAATGTCAGAATGGCGAGTGGGAAGTATGTTGGTTAAAAAAAAGGGACACTGACCATAAACAACCTTATGGAACTGTATTATTTTATGTTTCCTTTTTCTTTCCGAAAGAGAAACTCCATTTGAGCTATGGCATCAAAGAATAAAGTTTGATATTTATAATCCCGTCAAGCTTTCACCTATTGAAGGCTTTTACGGAAGCCTAATATGCAATATGAAATATTTGTCGATTAAAAAAGAATTTCTCATAATGATTTGCTCCACTTGACAGAATATTGCGAATGCATTATCATAATTTTTCAAACCAAACGATATAAGTATTTATTCCATAACTTATATTTTCGCACGATTTCATTGGTTAGATCCATTACATGTGATCAGTTTTCAAAAACTTATGAAGACCGGTTTTCCAGTGAATATTAATTCTTAAATATAGGCTTCAGGGACTCTCCGACATTTTTGCATTAGCGTGTTAGACCAGATTACAAGCAGTCAGTTAAGGACAGCTAAAATGATGGCATCTGGTGAACGCTTTGCCTCTGTAACAAATGCGACCTTTCAGAAACTACTTTCAGATAAAGACGCGGTCAATACGAAAAAAGCTACCGAACATGCAGTTCGCGTCTTTCTTGCATACTTAAAGGAAAAAAGCCTTGATGCAGAATTTCAACAATACGATGCTGCTCTGTTAGATTCAACCTTAGCAAAGTTTTACACGGAAGCTCGTTCAGGTAAAGGCGAACAATACAAAAAGTCTACTCTCACATCAATAAGGCATGGTTTGAATAGACATTTGAGAGAGTTTGATATAATAAATGGAGTTGAATTTCCAAAGTCAAAACGAGCCTTCCAAGCCATGTCAGTGGAACTGAAAAGGCAGGGCCTTGGAGGCATTGAACATTACCCACCAATAGACAAAGCTGATTTAGAAAAGTTGTACTCGTCTTTTAATCTCCACGACCATGAATCATTACAAAGCAAAGTATTTGTGGACATAATGTTACACTTCGGCCGCCGTGGGAGGGAAAATATTCGGGAACTCAAGAAGTCTGACTTTGCTACTACGACTGATGCTGAGGGATGGAGGTTCATTCATCTCACCAAAGATGAGCTGACGAAAAACCACCAAGCAGACACTAACACAGCACAGGGTAGAATGTATGAAATTAAAGGTATGTATGCTCATCTATCCTTGATATTATTTGGCATATATGCAAAAATACTACCTTAACTGATTAATTGAGATAATAGGGGCTATGTCCACAGTTTTGTTGAACAGACTTTCTTCAAAATGATTTAAGAAAGATGCTTAGGAATATAACATGATTTATTTCAAATCGATAGAATTTAATTAAGTCGATGTAAGACAAAGATTTCTGATACATACACGGTTATAACTAAATTTCTTTTGGATGGACATAAGTTCTTCGCCATCAATGTGATAATAATTTAATACTTTTATGTTTGCTAAATGACTTTTGAATTTCGGGATTCTTGGGCGTCATTTTCTCTTATTGGCATATCTTTCTGTTGGATTAAAATGCATTTGCGACAGACTTTGTAATTCTGGAGCAAGCTAGAGTTCCGCTTTACTTTATACATGCTGTTTCTGTTTGCTTTTTATTGGAGACGAAATCAGGTGCCCTGTGAAATCTTTGGTGATGTATGTGGAGATTCTGCCTCCTGGATGCCCTTACCTTTTCCCAAAAGTAAGAAAGACGCCAAGCCAGTCTGGACATTTCTTCGACACCACTCCAATGGGACACAACAAGCTTGGCGCACTTATGACAACTCTGAGCACAAAATACAGATTATCACGCAAGTATACTAATCACAGCTTGCGGGCTACAGCTGTCCATCTTTTAGATACAGCTCAAGTACCAAGTCGACACATAATGAGCGTCACTGGCCATAAGTCCGAACAGAGCTTGAAAACTTACACCGGTTATACAGATGTTAGCACAAAAAGGTATATGTCCCATACAATAAGTCGGGGCATAGGCCTGAGTTTAGATGAACCGTTGGCAAAGAAGAAAAAGGATAATTCGTCTGATGTTGCGAAAACTCAAATCCTGAACACAGTAAATGAAGTCACACACCCTTTAGGAGACTGTCAGATGCAGTCTCAGCCCAATCCGGAAGGGAACACCTTACCAAACGATTTCAATAATGATGAGATTCCATTAGGTGCAGTTCTAAATGATGCTGGGAGTGAGGTTAAACCATGTATGAATGTAGAATCAAGCCAAGGGAATGCCATCGAAAGTGTATCGCATGTTCTGTGTTACAGTGGACATTTGGTTCCAAGCTTCCAATGGCCATTAATCACGGGACAAAATGCACAGGTCACCATCAATTATAACAGTTTCCCCGGTATATAAGTATATAGATATATTAGATTAAACTATCCATTTCTGTATGCTTATGTTTTTATTATTATTAGAAATATCATCAATTTGCTAATAGATCGTTTTATTTATGCAAAATTCTATATTTAGAAATATGTGATAGAAAAGACCTAAAAAGAACGTATAAACTAACCAATAAAAAAGACTTTACCATTTAGTTGCTGAAGCATGTGATTTTATGAGCTTTGCGATAGCAAATAATAAGCGGGGATCATTCTACGATGAAAAATGAATATGAGAAAGTGATTACTGAGGAGAAATATATTATTGACCTCGGTTTCGCACCGGTAAATATCGTCCATCAAGGTTTATATTTCATCGTATACACCATCACATGTGTCCATAATTACATATTATTGTATGGACTATTTGACAACAGATACTTTGCGCATGACTAGTTTGCGGTGATGATCGTTCAACTTCTATTCAGTGTTACTGTCTATGGTGGTGTTCAGTTTTCTAATGCTACGTCATCTGTGTGTAATTCTGCGTCATATATGTGTAATGCTACGTCATTTGTGTGTAAAACTACGTCACTTGTATGTTATATTACGTCATTTGTGTGTAATGCTACGTCATGTATGCGTAACACTACGTCATTTGTATGTAGTGCTACGTCATTTGTGTGTAATACTACGTCATTTGTGTGTAATGCTACGTCATTTGTGTGATCAGTGTTGTATCAGAGCTGATCAAAATTTTGAAAGTCACCAACTAATTGACCAGTGGTCAATTAGTTGATTAAGTAATGATCCTTATCCAGTTTTATGTGTTTATCTAATTAGCATTTTGTCACAACGATGTCATTTTTTTTGTTGTTTTCTATTAGATAAAAGTTACTCTACTGTATAATATGCAGCGTTGGTGGGTATTTTCCGTCCTAGTTTAAAATATCTTAGTTGGTTTTGTGGGTAACCCTTTATAACGAATAGTAGCAAATTTTATTTTTTCTAAATCGCTGTTTTTTTTTTAGTGGTTCGATAGCAAACACGAAAACAATGAATATTCATTTCATGTAATACAGTAGACACAAAGATGGGATCATTTTACTGTCTATAACATTGTGACTAGAAAAAGAAAGTTAAATAACTGATGGAAATATTAACGTAAGAAAGTTAAATAACTAATGAACAGAAGAAAGTTAAATAACTAATGTAAAGATAAACGTAGGAAAGTTGAATAACTAACGGAAAGATGAACGTAAGCAAGTTAGATTACTTATGGAAAGTTGAACGTCAGAAAAGTAAATAACTAGTAGAAAGATGAACGTAAGACACAGAAATGTTATTGAACCTTTAGAAAATTCGGTAGCCGATATGACACGCAAAACATGAATTTCACCATGCAGCTATTTCGTACCCTTAAGACAAAAACAATCAAACCAAACCAAACCAACGTTTGAAATACAGCTCTGAAATTATCAATCAAGTTTCCTAGTTGTCCCTTTATTTATATTTCAATCCAAATGACGAGTTTGACCACTTGAACTGTTTGGGAAAAACTGTTTTCAAAGAAACCATTCATAACGTCACATGACTAGGGGCAAAGTATGAAAAAAGGACAGATTTACATGAAGACCCTTGAAAAAAAAATACGTTTATTTTAGAATTTTGTTCTATTTTGCTTATTTGGAAAATATGCTATATTATTAAGCTTGTTTGAAGAAACTATGTGTTTTTCATTTTCATTGTTATGATTTTACTCTATTGTTACAATATATTATGTATATCTGTTATTTTAATTTTACCGTAAAATAAAAGCCAAAGTGTCAAGTGATGAATTGAAAACTAATGTTTATTTGCGTTTTTTCAAATGATGTTATTTAAAAGTATGCTGCAAGTTAAGGAAAGAACTTATATTGGCAAGGCCTGTTGTTCTATCCTTTTCATGATTTATTTAATCAGTATGATACATTTGAAAAGAAATTGAAAGGACACTTTTTAACTGATGAGTAGCAGTGCATTGGGATATCCGATAATAAGAAAATTACATTATATATTTTTAAACGACTGCCATACATTCAGTGTATATTCTATTATCGAAACTATTTTTGCAACAGTAATCACTTTTCTTTTTCATTTTGTATAAACAAGATTTCAAAAGATAAATCCCAATGTTAAGATGCTGGCAGTAGCTATTTCCAAGATCATAATTCCACGGTAAAGTTGAATAATCCATTGTGAAAGCACAATTCACTCTCAAATATTGAGACACATATATCTCAACAATATTGAAAACTTTTTTCTCTTCAGTACATTGTTTTAAAAGCCCATTTTCTTATAAATCCGAAGGAAAGAAGAAATAATCCATTTTTGAAATATAATTATGAATAAAATTTGAAAGACAGTTATTAATCCAGTGAGATATTGGATATCAATGATGATACGCGTGTTATTGATCAGATTACATCCACACATAACATTTAACCACTTTCAAATATGCACCAAAACTGTCTTTTATATACCCCCACGTGACTAATATATCGTGGAACCACCTGCTGCTGAGTTCTGGAGCTTGTAGTTCTGGTATGACCACCTGGGACGATATCTGCGGTAGTTCTTCTATTAACATGCATACATATCCTCATCACGTAGACCCTATTTTAAAATCCATTAAACGTTTACCTGAAAAATGATAAATGCACAAATTTATAACCATTTATCCATCACGCGCATTAGCCTATGTCTATACGACAATAAATTCGCAGATTCAGTCACGTAGTAATTACTTTCGAGTTTGATAAGAAATTTTCGTGTTTTTCATTTCTGATAAAAGGAAATTTGGTTTTTTGCTGTCAAAGTGATAAATGTTAAAATTATACTTAGGTATGTCTGAAATAAAGAAACTTAATATTGACCAAAATTCTATTTTATTTTCCTTACAAACAATAAAAAGTTCAAATGAAAAAATGGCTTTAAAAAATCATCAAAAGAAAGCTGTCCACATATTTCAACAATTCAGGTTTTCTTATAATTCATTGGCTATAGTAATAAACTTATGTACAAGACTTTCAATAAGAGTCTGATAGTGTTCAAGAATGTCGCCGATAAGCAGCCCTCTTGGCGACTCTTTGAGAAAAGAAACAAATATGCGAAACTCAATATTTGAGCGGACCGTATGACAGTTTGTGTGTGACATAAAATCATAAATCTAACGAAACTAAAACCATGTGATTTATTCGATTGGTAAATTCATCCAAGAAGTCCATATATATTTTACGATTGCAGATCTTAGCGTTAGCGTATTCGAATTTTTTCATTAGCTCTTTGTTTTTGTTTTAAACATTATCTTAAATTTTCGATATGGTGTTAACATGGATGATTTTGTGATTGTCTTAGAAAGTGTTTTTTACATGTTGATTAAGTGTTGAACAGGTCGGATTGCATGGCAAGATCTCGGTAGACAGAAACTATCATACTTTTGATTTTGGGCTACTCGTTAACACCATTCAATTCGGAAAAGAGAGCGGCATGTGTAAAAATACAATTCAATAAATAAATATTATAATAAATATCAAAATCATCAGGGGGACAAATTTGTGTATGCCTAAATTCTTTCACGAAGACATTACCTTTTTGACAATAATTAGGATATGAAACAAGAAAAAGATTCTAGAACTTTTATTTGCGAGATTTTACACATGGACAGAAAGATTGACGACCAAGAAAGTTTAATTTGCCGTGAAACACCCGAATCGGTATGGTTAGATGTTGCAGAAGATTACAGGTTACTGTCACTACGCCGACAAAAACAAGTTCCAGATAAGATTGTATGTAAGCTGTTATCTGATATCTGACCAAATTATAGTGGAAACAGTTCATGCAAGGTAGCCTTTTGAAAATGGTGCAAGGCTTTATTATAAGGCTGTACATCTTTTGAATGTGGCTAAAACGATCACAGTAGCGATTCCCGCGCTTTTGTTTTCTCCGTTCATTTTCCGACGCTGTAGGTATAAAAATTGGAATACCGCAGCATTAAGAAAACCATAATCTGAACGCAAAATCAATTAAACAGGGGGCAAAATATGAGCAAAGGAAAGATCTACATGGAAACTCTTCAAAAACTACAAAATAATTTACACACAAATTAAAACATACTTTAAAATATAATAAAATGTATTTTGTGTGGTTTTATTTACTTATTGTAGAATAAATTTAAGACACGCTTTTTAAGATAATGAGCATTGAGTATACTTGAATTTGCTTTGATATGAACCTTATATAGGAATAGCTCAAATGTTACTCAATCAATTTAGAATTTAAGCGATTATTATATGTTGTTTATTAAAACGTTTTAACTAAAAATAACGGGTTGATTTATGTTGTTGTTTTACTTCCTTGTTCAATGTTACTTGTAGCCCAGCTGCAGTTGTTATTGATTACACATTTGGTATACTTAAAAACATTTTCGACAACTGCTAGCCTAGCTGCAGTTATCTTTTTATATATATATATTTGGTATACTTAAAAACATTTTGGACAAGGGTTTGTTTTTCCACTCAAAAACTTCCAATTAGTAATTTGTGCAGAAAAAATATTTGTTTTTTGCTTCTTTTTCTATGGATTAAATGTCAATAATACGCCTTAAAACCCTCTCTTATCTGAAGGGCATTTGGGCCCAGTTGTTTAAAGGGTTATTAGCTTAATCACTATTAAAAAACATTTTTTCAAACTTTAATAATTCTGTTAATCTACAATGTAACATCTTATAGTATTGCATATATATTGACTTTATAAGACATTTAAAATCTGCAAAATTGTAACTATATCTATGATTTGATTTTAAAGTTACAGGATTATTAAGATTTGCGCTCATCACTGATTAAGCTAATCACCTTTTGAACAGCTTAAGATTAAGAGTTTAATATTTAATATTGGACCTCAAATGCATAGATTAAAAAAACTAAAGGTTTTGTGGTAAATTTGTCACATCACTTCGACTAATTTTTCAATCAATTCAAATCACAAAGTATGTTATATTTTGGAAAAGGTTATTCATCATACATTTATCATATCATTTGGCCAGGTATTTGTGACCATCGAACTAGGAAGAAAGTTAGTCCTGCAATATGTTATAATTTAGTGATATAAAGATAATGGGTAAAAAAAGCACTTTTCCAATGTCACCGGATTCACTGATTGTATCTTAACGAAATTTCTGAACTTGTTTTATAACTTGACCATGAACTCTGATGAAGCGAAACAAAATATAATGAAGGGGTAAAAACAAACAGCCTTCACCAGACCTCTATCTTTGCCCTTACAACTACAGACCGTCCACACGCAATGAAACCTTACACGTACTATTATAGCTAAGGAGATTATTAACAATTGTTACATTGTTGGCTTTATCATATGTGTCACTCATCCGATACCTTGATGAAGGTTTAGATAAGAAATCTGCAAATCCTACGTAACACTCTCGATGCTACTGTCGCTATTGTTGACCCCGGATTCCTGGTCATGCATGGTCTAATAGACAACAGTTATTCATCTTGAGCGACCTTTGGTATATGTCAATGGTTAAAGAGATATGTTATCTCTTTGATTGCATCGGGACCTTCTATGACAGATAAAGACGTAGGTATTTATTGAGAGGTATTAAATTTCAGCATCGTTATAAAACGGTTTTATATGAGGATGACCCATTTTCTTCATAGGTGAACCTTACACAACCACGTGTGCTGCAAGATTTTAATTTAGTAATAAATACAGTATACCGAACAAATGAATTACAATGTATCCAAATGACGTATCCTTTGATCCCTGGTTATGTATTGTAGAATTTTTGTGATGACCCAAAAACAACATGGCTGATAGACCGCCATGTAGGATTTTGGCAGTAATAGGTTGTGATCAATATTTCATGAGAGGTACATGATGGATCCTTTTCAAACTTTATATAATACATATTATCCTTGGTCCTTAGTTGTGTATTGTCCAGTTTTCCATGTAATCGAAAATAATAGAGCCAACAAGAGGCCACTTTGTATTGTAACTATAAAACTATGCAAGAGACATTCTCTAAACTATGATCATTTACTAAGAGACATTTTCAAATTTCATATAACTAAGATTAAATACATAGATGGAAGAATTGAAGATCCATCATTTCAAGAACAAAGTTAATAAAGATCATCGATGGTTGACGCCAAGATCCCTCGGGATCTCTTAAAGAAGCTTAATTTTGGACGCTAAACGGTAAACTCTAACTTAAGGTTCATACCACAAAAAGAAAGAATAGAAAATAAAAAAAGATGTGTTAAACATCAGTACGTGGCAACATTGTTTACACGTGCTGACTGAAACTACTGGTTATTTTGTTTGGTACAGATCACTGATAATGTCCAATGCACTTTAAGTCGATCAGGCAAACAAAACATCTTTTGGTGAAAAGTGGTCTGAAAAGATTCCATTAAGATGATGATGAGGTCTCTCGGCTATGCCTTGAAAACAGATATATTTCGGGCCATTATAGCAAAAGGAAAGATCACGCAAGACTTGGCCGTTTGTCTGACCAGACGGCAGATCTTATCGTCTATCACTCAGAGTCATTGGCACGTAACGAGTCCCAAATTCGTCTGACGATATGAATTATTGTTGCATTACACCACGTCAGCAGAAGGTAATGAACCATATTCGAAATTTTTGAACTTGGTTTTTTCTCCAGCTGAATTATATTCAGCACGTTTCATTTTTGTTTGTTACAAATTGAAGGTCATGACATTGAACTTGCTTACTCCAATCCAGAGTTTGCTCTTTTGTTCACTTTTCATACATGACCTCATTTTTCCCTATTGTCGAATATACATTCCTTAGTCATGGATGCCTTCAGAAATATAATGTTTTGCTCACAACTAATATGTCAGATGGAAAGAAAGATATTTAGTTTCGTATTATGAAACATGAAAAGTTTTCAACATTCTAATGATGATACATATACAAACAAGGTCTTTAGGAATCACTGTTTATAATGAACATCTTTTTCTATTTGTATTTTACTTCTGATTGTTGAAAATACTATACATAGGTTTTTAGTTTAACATATTACAAAGAAAAAAAAATCAGAGAATACCAAAGCGTCAACAAAACCATAATCCGAACTCATAATCGATGAAACTAGGGGCAAAATAGGAACAAAGGAAATTTTTACATGGAGACTCTCGTAAAAGCACAAGAGAATAAGACCAGGTGTTCCGAAAGAGTACGCGTCTTCTGCTTCATCGACGACAACTGCCATGTAAATCTTGGTCACATCCATGTAAGCATCAATCCTCAAAAGAAGAAACGTTATTAACTAATTTGATTTGTTTATATTTTACTTACTACATTCTATTGAAATCTTTAGTAATTTAAAAACGGGTCTTATTTTGTGATGGAGGAAAGCAGACATTCCGGAGGAATAAAAGCTTTCCTTTCGGTAGTTTAAAGAGTTAGTGATATAAATAATGTAACCCATAGTTATACATTTGTATACATTTTTTTTTTTCAATTATCTCGTTATTTTGATGTCTGCTGAGGAGTTTTGAGTTAATGAATATGGTTAATAAAAATGTTCGCTTTTACAGCTGATAAGGTTGAAATGGACGATCTAGATTTCTGTTTAGAAAACAACGTTAACTGTGTTTTCCTTAGGTGTTTCCAACAATCAATTTGAAATTATTCCCTTCTCCTTTTTGGGTGAATTTTTAATTATTCCATTGTCAAAACAGTGGAGTATTTATCACGCTTGAAAAATGACGTAAATCACACATATGCTACAACTTTTAAATTTGGTAATAGAAACAGTATGCTGAAAAAATGAAGTAAACTGCATCATACAGCTGTATCGTCCTCCTAGGACTCTTCAGTGATTCTAGAGGCCAAAAGGTGGGAATCCGAAATTTCAAATGTAATATAGAAGCAGAAGGGTCAGGTGCGTAAAGCCTCTTTAATTTATCAATTTACAAGTAACATTTAACTAGTTCTGCATAATTTAGGATAAATAAACATCATGTATAATTGGAAAACTGCATCTTATCAACATCTTGTAAAGGTGAAAAAGTACCTGTTTTGCGTTTTTAAAATGATCTATTAAATCGATGCATATCGCATAATTTGATCCATAGGGAATATCGTGATCAAGATTCCATTTATCGTTACAATCTATCATATGAATATTCAAGAGTGCATAATTATATATATCATTTAAATAATCTTGCAGTTTTTTCTATTAAAAGTGAAATTTATCATAATCAACTTACCTTTATTCATTTTTCCTTTGAAATTCGATGCTTTCAAAGATAATTTCCAATATCAAAGAGGTTGTTAGCCGCTTCTCTCGGTCAAAACTGTACACCAAACAACCTTATAATGTCCTGCTATCATTTATCAGATGAAACATTAACAACTATATGCATCGGTAAATCTAATTATAACTGCAATAAAAAGGGAAAAGGGTGCATATTTGAAAGATATTCATCGAATATATACGGGGTCGAATGGAAATAATTCTGGTGCATATATTCATAAATGAATCAGTAACTCAGATAAAAAGCATAAAATGCTCCTAGACTTTCACAAGCCCCATGCGTTATATAACTGTTACCAAAGACTACGGTTAATGACTATTGTAAACTATTCAAATAATGAATTTCATACGTGTTTTTTTTTTTAAATGACATGACATAATGAACATTGAGATATAAAATCATCAGCAAACTATTCGTAAAACAGTAAAAAACAATTCCTGAGTGCTTCAAAAATCAATTTGATTGCAAAGACCTATCAAATTTGCAAGTTTATTATGGTAGTTATGTTTCTCCAATACGGTAAAGAATAGACGCTATCTTACCATTAAGTTAGTAAACTGATTTTTCAAATGACAAAGAAATATGTCGGTTTTTAAACGAAGGGTGAAATTTCTGCAGTGTTTGAGGTCCTCTAGGATCACACTATTAATATCTCCGTATCTATTTAATTTTTTTTTCTAATTTTGTAATGCTTGACATTTTTTCATTCTAACACATGATTCATTCATCATGTTACCTTTAGTTGTTTATTTGTTTATTTGTTTACTTCATAAATAAATTGGTCTTGAGTGACAATTGTTGAACAACGGGATGCCTTTTGTTTGTTGATGCATGCAATCTTGGGGAATGTTTTTATTAAAGGTTTGATATAAACATAGTTTTTTTCTGTTTTAACAGATTTTATGTTAATCGTAATATCATATGTCAAAATATGAAATATAAACATACTATTCTCTAAAGATGTTTGTGTAGCATACTGCAAACGTTGAGTCTGAACATCAAAATTGGTCTGGAAATGCTTTATAAAAAGGTAACATAATATTCAAATCCTGCTATCCATGCGATGTCTAATGAGTGGTTAAGGTTTCAAAAAACCCATTTCCATGGTAAATTATTTTCAGAGACATCTGTGAATATTAAGAATCGATCATTTCCTTCACCGACTATAACAAGGTGAGTATTCCATTGAAATATCACACAGAGTTGACACAAACCAAAGACCAATAGTTATCTTACTCCTTAAGAAGCTTTTATCCAGCACCGTGATCTCAACATTTCCACATTAAGCACAAGTGGGCATGAAGAATATATTCCATTTTGAATTTCAATAGAATTCTCAAACAAAGTCTTGATCCAGTCGAATAAGGAGTGTTAAAAAATACATAACTAATAATTAATGTAGTATAATTGTTCAGCATTCTGCCTTAGCATCATCCGTCGACTGACTATTGACTCCAGTTTCCAGTGCGAGCCCTTATAAAGTGTGACGTATTATGCAATCATCTGATCCAATGTTTCGTGCAATGAGTCTTCGTATGACCACCGAGGAAGACATCTGCGCGGTAGGTTCCCCTCTACATCCGCGCATGTGTACCCATACCACGTAAACACTATATTCAATACAATGAATGTTTATCTGAAGAAAGATAAACCGAAAATAAGTTTTTAATTTAACCATTATTGACATGTAATCTGTCGTCAATGAATGTTTGCCTGAAGAACGATAAACCTTGCATAACACAAGGTTGTGTGACTGGGATTCCCTTACATAATGACAGGAAATGTTATAGGCGAATGTAATTTTTTTTAAATGAATTAAAATAGTACAAAATGAATAAAAAAAACTGTTATTTTGATACTAAATCTGTCAAATTGGTATATATGAAGTTAGTGAAGTTATACTTTAATTAGGGAAGCATGCAGACTTCCACAAACATTTGAAATTCAACTTTTCATTATCAAATAGCCTTTTTAAGTTAGTATTAATCTATATAATAAACTTAATTTCAAACCTTCAATATTCTATCTGCAATATCAATTTCTTTCTTTAATTTTAATATAAAAGATGATTCTTTTAAAGCTTGAACAACGCCAACTTTCACATAATCATGGAGATTTTGCTTATCAATACTAATTTTGGTTAATACCGAAATATTTTCTTTTTTGTGTATAATACCAAAGCACTGTCTCATTTACCGTTTATTTTTAAAACATTGGGCAACAGTAATACCCCAATAGAAATGTATTCTGTTAAAGTCATGTTTCCCCTGGAGAACTACACTTCGTTTAGATGCGTTTGTAGTATAATAATCTCAGTAGTAAAAATAACATATATTTATTATTTTATTTTGCCGATTACCTTATTTTATAACCCTTAACAAATAAGGCAAGAAGACTGATCCCTGTCTGCTTTCAAACTTACCTGACAAATATCAAAACCCGAAATCGTTTTAGTTATGGAGAAACACAAATCAAAGTTCAATTTGAAAGAAAGCAATGCGTTTCGTTTAATTTAATTTAAATAGTTTTATAACAAATTTACAGACTGCCAATGATTTTTAAACTTCTTATATTAAAGATATCATTGGTAGCAAGTTTTTCGACAAGTTTAACAGAAATACTGGTTTTAAAACTTTGTAAACGAACGTCTCAAACGTATCTCATTAATATTATCAGTATTTTTCTGCTTAAATCACCAATAAAAACAATTCTTTCTTGAAATGGTGTAGTAATCGATATCAATATAAGTTGAAATATGATTCACACAAAGATGATGCTATCATTTTAAATGCTCAAAGTTGACTTGTATAACTGCACTTGTAACATCACCACAGAACGATGAGGCTTTATGTTTCATAACATAAATTATGTAACTAATTCATACGGTTAAAAGCTTCGTAGACAAATATTTTTGGTGTTCAAATTATTAAAATAAAAAAAAGGGACGATGGTAATGGCAAATATCAAAAGGTGTTAACCCTACCTTTGAAAAAAGAACACGTTATATAATGAAAAGGATAATTGAAAAGTACGGAACGGAATTATCCATATTCGTTTTATACCTATGCTTAAAGTTTAGATGTTCAATTAAGAAATAATTTGTCTTTTTTGTTGTTTACTGGTGTGTAAACTGATTTTTTATACAGATATTTTAAATGACGCACGTCATCGCGTTATGTTGAAATATCTGTATAAAAAATCAGTTTACACGCCAGTAAACAACAAAAAAGACAAAATATTTCTTATATTTACATTTTGACACTTTAGAATTGATTTACGCAACTTATAAAAGTAACAATCGTCATTTATTGCACGTTATACGCACTGACGGAACAGCCGACAACCGATTGAATACCAAAACAGCTGATTCAATTTGGCGGGAAAGGTTGTCAACTTCAAGAAGTAAACAGAATATAGTCCACAATAACATTGTTTGTTACCGTCAGGAATTGAAGATATTTTATTTTTCATTATTATATTGCTTTCATTTGCTTATTTAAGTTTAAAAAAATCAAGTTCATCAAAAGTTTTAATGAAAGGTAATAAATTAACAATGTGCACTCACAGTAATAGCGCAAGCGTGATAGTGGTCCGGGTTGTATTCCTACGCGCTGGACTAACGTTTCCCGAAGTGTAAACGTCAAAATCGTTGATAGTACCATATAGAGAACACACAACGGAAATGTAAATAAAGTTATTAAATGTTGAATACGAATGAACGATTTTCGTTATTCGTAAAAAATTTAAGTTTTATTTATTAAAGATGACTTTTTTTACACTCGTAAGCTCCTTTCTTGATTTACTAGATTTGAATTCTCAATTTTAAGGTTTTTTTTTTAACAAATTCGTTTATATTCATCCTATTTCAAAATTTGGAATTTTCCATAAATCGTCCATCATTTGAATAACAAACATCAGATTATTTTTTTTTATTTTAAAGTTTAGACTTTGTAGTCCTAATTTTGTATATGCACAGGAATCTTTCATATATATATATAACAATAAAATTGGAAACAAACATTTTAATAAATGTGTCTCGATGTTTCTAATTTATATTTTTACAATATCTCTTTAATAATATGGCACCAGAACTACATGCACATCCCTAACTCGCACAATACTCAAGATGGTTATATTTTTTACTTTTCGTCAGAACTCCCCAAGGTCAAAATGGTACTTAAAAGTATCACTTACGTCAGTTGTATCTCAAAACAGTTGTGTAACAAACTGAATATAGATCATGTACAAGGACATCTGGAAGGAACAATACCCTTTATCTAAATCCGCCTCCGCACAAATTGTTCTTTTAAAGTATATGTATGTAGAATATAGTATCTCAGATCAAGGACTGACATCAGTTGCTATGTTAAGGTGTAACTGTATCTTGATATGTATATTATAAGATGACGTAACACACAGGTGTTTCCAACAATTAATTTGAAATTATTCCCTTCTCCTTTTTGGGTGATTTTTTAATGATACCATTGTCATAACAGTGGAATATTTATCACGCTTGAAAAATGACGTAACATACACATGCTGCACCTTTTTAATTTCGTAATAGATACAGTATGCCGAAAAATGAATTAAACTGCACCATACAACTGTTTCGTCCTCCTAGGACTCTTCAGTGATGTTAGGCGCCAAAAGGTGGGAATGTAGAAGCAGAAGGGTCGGGTGCGTAAAACCTCTTTAATTTAAGAATTTAGAAGTAAACTTAAACTAGTTCTGTAAAGTCTCAGAGCATGTCCTACGAAAATGTGTATATTAAGTACCGTGTCAGTACTCAAATAAGATAAACATGGCTATGGTAACTTAAGCTTAGAGCGAGAATGACCATGTATACAAACAATATATAATATATATCTATACAGCGGGAATGACCATGTATACAAATAATATATAACATACCTCTATACAGCCGGGAATGACCATGTATACAAATAATATATAACATACCTCTATACAGCGGGAATGACCATGTATACAAACAATATATAACAAACTTCTATACTGCCGGGAATGACCATGTATACAAATAATATATAACATACCTCTATACAGCGGGAATGACCATGTATACAAATATTATATAACATACCTCTATACAGCCGGGAATGACCATGTATACAAATAATATATAACATACCTCTATACAGCGGGAATGACCATGTATACAAACAATATATAACATACCTCTATACAGCCGGGAATGACCATGTATACAAATAATATATAACATACCTTTATACAGCGGGAATGACCATGTATACAAACAATATATAACATACTTCTATACAGCCGGGAATGACCATGTATACAAACAATATACAACATATATACTTCTATACAGCCGGGAATGACCATGTATACAAACAATATATAACATACCTCTATACAGCGAGAATGATCATGTATATACACAATATATAACATACCTCCAAACAATATATTTCATACTTGTACCCAGTGGAAATGACCATGTATACAAACAATATATAACATACCTCTTTACAGCGGGGATGACCATGTATACAAACAATATATAACAAACCTCTATACAGCCGGGAATGACCATGTATACAAACAATATATAACATACCTCTATACAGCCGGGAATGACCATGTATACAAACAATATATAACATACCTCTATACAGCGAGAATGATCATGTATATACACAATATATAACATACCTCCAAACAATATATTTCATACTTGTATACAGTGGAAATGACCATGTATACAAACAATATATAACATACCTCTATACAGCCGGGAATGACCATGTATACAAACAATATATAACATACCTCTATACAGCCGGGAATGACCATGTATACAAACAATATATAACATACCTCTATACAGCCGGGAATGACCATGTATACAAACAATATATAACATACCTCTATACAGCCGGGAATGACCATGTATACAAACAATATATAACATACCTCTATACAGCGAGAATGATCATGTATATACACAATATATAACATACCTCCAAACAATATATTTCATACTTGTATACAGTGGAAATGACCATGTATACAAACAATATATAACATACCTCTATACAGCGGGAATGACCATGTATAAAAACAATATACAACATACCTCTATACAGCGAGAATGACCATGTATACAAACAATATATAACATACCTCTATACAGCCGGGAATGACCATGTATACAAATAATATATAACATACCTTTATACAGCGGAAATGACCATGTATACAAACAATATATAACATACTTCTATACAGCCGGGAATGACCATGTATACAAACAATATATAACATACCTCTATACAGCGAGAATGATCATGTATATACACAATATATAACATACCTCCAAACAATATATTTCATACTTGTATACAGTGGAAATGACCATGTATACAAACAATATATAACATACCTCTTTACAGCGGGGATGACCATGTATACAAACAATATATAACATACCTCTATACAGCCGGGAATGACCATGTATACAAACAATATATAACATACCTCTATACAGCCGGGAATGACCATGTATACAAACAATATATAACATACCTCTATACAGCGAGAATGATCATGTATATACACAATATATAACATACCTCTTTACAGCGGGGATGACCATGTATACAAACAATATATAACATACCTCTATACAGCCGGGAATGACCATGTATACAAACAATATATAACATACCTCTATACAGCCGGGAATGACCATGTATACAAACAATATATAACATACCTCTATACAGCCAGGAATGACCATGTATACAAACAATATATAACATACCTCTATACAGCCGGGAATGACCATGTATACAAACAATATATAACATACCTCTATACAGCGAGAATGATCATGTATATACACAATATATAACATACCTCCAAACAATATATTTCATACTTGTATACAGTGGAAATGACCATGTATACAAACAATATATAACATACCTCTATACAGCGGGGATGACTATGTATAACATACCTCTATACAGTTGGAATGACCATGTTTATACACAATATATAACATACCTCTATACAGTTGGAATGACCATGTTTATACACAATATATAACATACCTCTATACAGTTGGAATGACCATGTTTATACAAACAATATATAACAGACCTCTATACATTGGGAATGACCATGTATACAAACAATATATAACATACCTCTATACAGTTGGAATGACCATGTTTATAAATAATATATAACATACCTCTATACAGCCGGGAATGACCATGTTTATACACAATATATAACATACCTCTATACAGTTGGAATGACCATGTTTATACACAATATATAACATACCTCTATACAGCCGGGAATGACCATGTTTATACACAATATATAACATACCTCTATACAGCCGGGAATGACCATGTTTATACACAATATATAACATACCTCTATACAGCGGGAATGACCATGTATACAAACAATATATAACATACCTCTATACAGCCGGGAATGACCATGTATACAAACAATATATAACATACCTCTATACAGCGGGAATGACCATGTATACAAACAATATATAACATACCTCTATACATTGGGAATGACCATGTATACAAACAATATATAACATACCTCTATACAGCCGGGAATGACCATGTATACAAACAATATATAACATACCTCTATACAGCCGGGAATGACCATGTATACAAACAATATATAACATACCTCTATACAGTTGGAATGACCATGTTTATACACAATATATAACATACCTCTATACAGCCGGGAATGACCATGTTTATACACAATATATAACATACCTCTATACAGTTGGAATGACCATGTTTATACACAATATATAACATACCTCTGTACAGTTGGAATGACCATGTTTATACACAATATATAACATACCTCTATACAGTTGGAATGACCATGTTTATACACAATATATAACATACCTCTGTACAGTTGGAATGACCATGTTTATACACAATATATAACATACCTCTATACAGTTGGAATGACCATGTTTATACACAATATATAACATACCTCTATACAGTTGGAATGACCATGTTTATACACAATATATAACATACCTCTGTACAGTTGGAATGACCATGTTTATACACAATATATAACATACCTCTATACAGTTGGAATGACCATGTTTATAAACAATATATAACATACCTCTGTACATTGGGAATGACCATGTTTATACACAATATGTAACATACATCTGTACAGCAAGAATGACCATGTTTATACACAATATATAACATACCTCTGTACAGCCGGGAATGACTATGTTTATACACAATATATAACATACCTCTGTACAGCAAAAATGACCATGTATACAAACAATATATAACATACCTCTGTACAGCCGGGAATGACTTTGTTTATACACAATATATAACATACCTCTGTACAGCAAACATGACCATGTATACAAACAATATATAACATACCTCTATACAGCCGGGAATGACTATGTTTATACACAATATATAACATACCTCTGTACAGCAAAAAGGACCATGTATACAAACAATATATAACATACCTCTATACAGCGGGATGACCATGTATACAAACAATATATAACATACCTCTATACAGCGGGAATGACCATGTATACAAACAATATATAACATACCTCTATACAGCGGGAATGACCATGTATACAAACAATATATAACATACCTCTATACAGCGGGAATGACCATGTATTCAAACAATATATAACGTTCCTCTATACAGCCGGGAATGACCATGTATACAAACAATAAATAACATACCTCTATACAGCCGGGAATGACCATGTATACAAATAATATATAACATACCTCTATACAGCGGGAATGACCATGTATACAAACAATATATAACATACTTCTATACAGCCGGGAATGACCATGTGTACAAACAATATACAACATATATACTTCTATACAGCCGGGAATGACCATGTATACAAATAATATATAACATACTTCTATACAGCGCGAATGACCATGTATACAAACAATATATAACATACCTCTATACAGCGGGAATGACCATGTATACAAACAATATATAACATACCTCTATACAGCAGGAATGACTATGTATACAAATAATATATAACATACCTCTATACAGCGGAAATGACCATGTATACAAATAATATATAACATACCTCTATACAGCGGGAATGACCATGTATACAAATAATATATAACATACCTCTATACAGCGGAAAAGACCATGTATACAAATAATATATAACATACCTCTATACAGCGGAAATGACCATGTTTATACACAATATATAACATACCTCTATACAGCGGGAATGACCATGTATACAAACAATATATAGCATACCTCTATACAGCGTAAATGACCATATTTATACACAATATATAACATACCTCTATACAGTTGGAATGACCATGTTTATACACAATATATAACATACCTCTATACAGTTGGAATGACCATGTATACATACAATATATAACATACCTCTATACAGCGTAAATGACCATGTTTATACACAATATATAACATACCTCTATACAGTTGGAATGACCATGTTTATACACAATATATAACATACCTCTATACAGTTGGAATGACCATGTATACATACAATATATAACATACCTCTATACAGCGTAAATGACCATGTTTATACACAATATATAACATACCTCTATACAGCGGGAATGACCATGTTTATACACAATATATAACATACCTCTATACAGCGGGAATGACCATGTATACATACAATATATAACATACCTCTATACAGCGTAAATGACCATGTTTATACACAATATATAACATACCTCTATACAGTTGGAATGACCATGTTTATACACAATATATAACATACCTCTATACAGTTGGAATGACCATGTTTATACACAATATATAACATACCTCTGTACAGTTGGAATGACCATGTTTATACACAATATATAACATACCTCTATACAGCCGGGAATGACCATGTTTATACACAATATATAACATACCTCTATACAGCCGGGAATGACCATGTATACATACAATATATAACATACCTCTATACAGTTGGAATGACCATGTTTATACACAATATATAACATACCTCTATACAGTTGGAATGACCATGTTTATACACAATATATATAACATACCTCTATACAGTTGGAATGACCATGTATACATACAATATATAACATACCTCTATACAGCGGAAATGACCATGTATACAAACAATATATAACATACCTCTATACAGCCGGGATTGACCATGTTTATACACAATATATACCATACCTCTGTACAGCAAGAATGACCATGTATACAAACAATATATAACGTACCTCTATACAGCGGAATGACCATGTATACAAACAATATATAACGTACCTCCAAACAATACATAACATACCTCTGTACAGCCGGGAATGACCATGTTTATACACAATATATAACATACCTCTGTACAGCCGGGATTGACCATGTTTATACACAATAAATAACATACCTCTATACAGCCGGGAATGACCATGTTTATACACAATATATAACATACCTCTATACAGCGGCAATGACCATGTTTATACACAATATATAACATACCTCTATACATTGGGAATGACCATGTATACAAACAATATATAACATACCTCTATACAGCGGGGATGACAATGCGATGAACTAAGGGGAGGCTTTATAATTGTTCATATGTACATAGTCATAAAACAATACACATATTAAAGGCCACATGATGTGTTCGACGCCTGTCACAAGATCGCTTACAACCCGGGAAAAAAACGTGTTTATCACGGGATTTAAGCGGGGCTCACTTAACAGCCCATTTGACTGATGTATTTAGTCTTTACGTATGCAGGATAATTGTATTTTTTCAATATATCAATGTTGTGTTACATGTTCTGGCAAATGATAATATGCGTATCCATAATAGCTTTGAAATGGAGATAATGTACATATGAATGGCTTTGGAAATGATCCATGTAACATATTTTCCAGTTATTAATATGCCCCATTTTACGATTATCGTATTATTGTGATAGTAATAGTAATAATAATAATATACAATATTTGATATAGCGCCTTATATAGCTAGGATAAGCTTTTCTATCAGGCGCGAACTACTTGTCCTATACCACCTGGCTAATATCTCCTTATGTATGCGTGTGTGCTGGAGATGAATCTTAGTAGTTTGATGTCAGTTTAAGGCACTGTGTTGCCCGTGTACCGTCTATTTCATTGATATGAATGGAGTTGCATTACCATTTAATATGTTGTCAAAGACCTTCCCACCAATACTGGGTTTTTTAATGTAAAAGAAATATGTTTTACTATATATCATTTTACAAACCCGAATCGGATATCATTGATGAATATTTTACCAGGTACTTTAAGATTATATACATGTCTGCCTTGCAGGTAGGGCGTAAGAATGAATGTAAGAGGCGACTAAATTTGGGATTCTTTCTAACATTCCTTGTGTCTCCCTTGCTATTACCTCACTTTTGGCATTTATGTGTTCATCCTTTGAGGAAGGGGATGGGTTCTGTCCCCAGGCCAAAGACACACCAGATACTCTACTAAATGTAGTACATTATGTAACTACTCTGAGCGTAGGCTCAGCATTATGGGAGTGGATTGACTGGTTCACCCGTTATCAGTAAAATGTGACCGAGAAGGATGTTCTGCTGGGGGCCTTCGGCAGTATACTTCAGTGTCGTAGCACTTTAAATCGGCAAAATATTCGGACTATCGCAAGAGACTTACACGAACATATCGCACACTCCCAAAATACACTTGCAGTCAACACACGCATTTACATCCCATAAACCGGGATGTCGTCCTTGATCCTGGCTGTTAACAGGACGTTAAATCAATTAAAACAACCCTTAGGTGATGAGACGGGAAGTTTAAAGGACAGCGCACTTGCTTTTCACAGAGGCAAGTCTTATTGTCGCCATCTTGATCTCATCGAGAAATATTCTGTATCTCTGTGTGATACGAAGATGGACCTGTTTTGAGTTTGCTTAGTATTGTGCTAACTTTTGATTGACAACAATGACTCGGTTCTCATTTTGGGGATTAATGCTTACTAGGATGTGACCAAAATTTACATGGCGGGTGTCGTCGATGAAGCAGAAGACACTTACCCTTCCGGAACATCTGGTCTTATTCTTTTGGACTTTTACGAGGGCCTCCATGTAAATCTTCCATTTGTTCCTATTTTGCCTTTAGTTTAATCGGTTTTGAGTTCGGATTATGGTTTTGTTGACGCTTTGGTATTCTCTTATTTTTATTATTGTTTTTTTTAACAGTCATGTTGACTATTTGGTCCGATTTTTCAGGTTTTACTGTTTCTGACACCAGGCATTTTAGATTTACATTCTGACGTAGAATGCAACACAGTATTATACTAGCACATTTTATGGTTCTACAACCCCCCCCCCCCCCCCCCCTCCCCTATAACATGCAATAGTCACCCAATATTGCAACCCCCTTGTAATTTACATTCAAAGACCCTAGCTTATCAAATACCATAATACATATTTAAGTAATCCTTACCTTAATTATCGGTATGTTTCGATCACACTTACCATAAGTATATGTATACTTCGATCAAATATCTAACGTAATCATCGGCACACTTTGACCACAAATCCCTACGGTAATTATCGGTATATTTTGATCACCGATCATTACCGTAATTCAAGTATCGATATACTTCGATCACAGATCCTTACCGTAATTATATGTATACTTCGATCACATATCCTTATCGTAATTATCGGTATACTTCGATCACAGATCCTTACCGTAATTATCGGTATACTTCGATCACAGATCCTTACCGTAAGTATCGGTATACTTCGATCACAGATCCTTACTGTAATTATCGGTATACTTCGATCACATATCCTTATCGTAATTATCGGTATACTTCGATCACAGATCCTTACTGTAATTATTAATATACTTAGATCACAGATCCTCACCGTAATTATCGGTATACTTCGATCACACTTACCGTAATTATCGGTATACTTCGATCACAGATCCTTACCGTAAGTATCGGTATACTTCGATCACACATTCTTACCGTAATTATCGGTATACTTCGATCACACATTCTTACCTTAATTATCGGTATACTTCGATCACAAATTCTTTCCGTAATTATCGGTATACTTTGATCAAAGATTCTTATCGTAATTATCTGTATACTTCGATTACATATCCTTAACGTTATCACAGATCCTTAACGTAATTATCAGTTTATTTAGATCCCAGATCCTTACCGTAATTATCGATATAATTTGATCACAGACCATTACCGTCATTATCGGTATATCTCGATCACATGTCTTACAATATATTTCATACAACTATCAGGCATTAATAATGTCTTTATTAAATTAGCTCGCCATACTTATATTATGTCAATCTATTTTGCAAACTAACTGAAAGCTACGAAATGACATTTTGTTTAAAGATCATTTATCTAGGTCAAGCGGAGTATGATTTCTCCTGAACTAGTTGTACAGATGCATACCGGCGTTAAACGTATATGATGATGACTAGGAGAAAGTACAAAAGTCTTAGTAAAACGTCCTACAAACATATTTTACTGACTTCAGAACCATGGACCCACACCAATTAAAAAAAGACATAAGCTTCATATACAGTATCGTTTCTTATACAGAAGTTGGCCATGCTATAGCATTCTCGTTACATCACATCATGTTATCAAATGGCACATTATCAAATTCATCAATCAATCAAGTTTACTAAGCCTATGTTTTCTTATATTATAATCTGCTAATATATATATATATAACCATTTGGTTTTCTTGTGATTTTATTATCGTTGTTTAATAGCCAATGGACAGGTTCAATATACTATAGTACTCTAAGTAATTAATTAATTTGAAAAGATTCATTTTAAGTTTTTTTTTTCAAATTTAGACTGGCTGCTGCGCCATTTAGAGGATTTGTTGAACCTTAATCTTTCACAACAACTTGATACTATTATATGACTATCCTAAAATCAGTATTGCTATTACGGTTTTAGATGTCGATGTTAATAAAAACATTCGAGGGAAAGGAAAATTGGGACAGATGTATCTTACCGTTTTACTTTGCGGTTTTATGTATTGGATAGACTTAAAGATGTTTTCTTCTGAAAAGTCAAAATTTTCCTGTAATCAACTTTTTTTCTAATATACATTATAGGAAAACGAAGTTCATGGCATAGCAGAAAATGCAAAGATAATGATATATCAGCGTGCTCGTTTTTGTGCTATGATCGGCCAATATGACACCATAAGTGATTTTAAGTGAATTTTGCAGCTTTGACCAATTGCAGGACATCTTCATACAATATCTTTCGAATTTGTGAAAAAAAATTACAAAAAGTCTATAATTATCCTCTTTGTTGCATACTATTTTTATAATATTGAACATTATAGAGTTGTACAGCAAAAATAAGGTTGCTCTGATTAAAAATGGCGAACATTGATATTTTTAAGAGATCAATCCAGCATCAAAATGTGAAATTTCGGCCTTTCGCGAAGTGCAACATATACACAGACATGCACATTTTCAAAATGGCTCTCGAATTTGTATTTCTTTTTTAATTCGATGTAAAAAAGTTCTACAAGCAACAGACACCTACATTTTTGACACAATTTTCATATGCATATACGCTACTAAAATTGATCAAAATTTCTTCAATACAATTTCAAATGTTTAAATGAGATTAAAACGAGACTTGAACGTGACTGCAACCTCAGAAGAATACATCCTTAATGTAGACAATCGCTTATTTTATTGTTCTGTTAGCAACAGTCAATGATTTTAAAGTTGTAAAATAGTATTTTGCAATGAAATATTCCTTATTGGTTGTCGTTGTGCATGTATTAGAAAGTAGGACGATTGTTCATGATTTTCATACAAATGGAAAACATCAGACCAAAAGTATCACATCACGTTAGAGTTACATATATTTCTTGGTTGATAAATATTGCCGGATCGTGTGATAAATCATATCAGATTTCTCAATCAAATCATAAAAGATCCCTATCTCACTGCACCGCAGTTTTTAAATACGCAAAAATGGTCATCAAAACTTAATTAAAGGCACGGTGGTCTAGTGGTAGGACGCCAGGCTCGTGATCGAAGGCGAGTGCGAATTCGAGTCCCGGTCACGGCACTTGTGTTGTATCCTTGAACAAGTGCACATCAAAATTGTGAATTATATGGTCCTAAGTGAGTTAAAAATTCAAACATTTTCTTCTACAGACCCAGTTATGTTGGAATCAAATACTATTCACCGATGGAAAAGTCTTAAAGTCCGTTTAAAAATTGTGAATTCCATACTTCCTGGACTTTGTTCATTTTCAGTTGGGTTGGAGATAATTGAAACTTGGTTTGAATTATAACCAGGAAATGACGGTTTGACGTATTCGAATGTTGACTCTGGCCCGACCCCGGGTCAGTGGAGAGGTGACAAAAAGGTAAAACTGGCTAAATTTTTAATAATCTTCTTATCCAGAAAAGTTGAAATCAAATATTATTCACCAATGGAAGGTTCCCCCCTGGGGAGAGGTTGGATTTAACTATAGTTTATATAGGAAAATGATAATTTTGGATATACTTTCAGCCGCAGATAATGAAAACTTGGTTGGAATTATAACCAGGAGATGACGATTTGATTTTGGAAGAATTTTGACACTGGCCCACCCCTGGTTTTATCAGAGAAACATAATCTGTCAAGAGGTTTAGTTCACAGAAATACCTACTGAGGCCAAAAACGAAAGACCAATGTAAAAATTACTGTGTCAAAGATCAAGGTCAAATTTCGAAGCTTTTTACTGATGAACATTTTGTTTGATATTATGAAGTTAAGTTGGCTAGAATTAAACAGGGAATCAGCTGACCACATGTCAAGGTCAATGAACCAAAGAGGTCAAGGTCACTGATTCAATGGTCGTGAAAAACCGTTTGTAACATTTATGAGAAGTCAATGGCATAAAGATCAAAGCCACTGAGTTTGATCGTTGGGTTCAAAGCTCAAAGGTTGATGATATTTGAAGATATATATACTTATAAACTGGGCCCTGTTTTACCTGCCAGTGTTCTAGCTCAAACTTTGTTTATGTGTCAGTGTAAGGACACAACAAAAGTTATAAGTACTAGTACATCAAGACTCAGGTAGCCGTTACGGCCCACGGGCCTCTTGTTGTAATAGATACCGCAAATTCTAAACAAAATTACGACACAGGAATTCGAGAGATGCAGGTTAATGAGAACTACACTGCAATCCAAACGTTTTGTTACAAACTTTGTATACATATTAAGCCATAAGCCAACAAAAACTGAACACAACTGATGCAATTTCCTAAAGATAGGCCACTTATCAGTGATAATTGGCATTTTATTTAAAAAATACCTAAGTCCTGGAAGTTGCAGGGCGGTCAAGAGAGGGGTCTATTTTGATAATATTCAAACGTGATAATTTTCTTTCATTTGCCCAGTTAAATGGAATTAATACAATGGCCCACTGTCAAAAATATAAGAAAGAAATTTATTATTGAATGGTATCTATAAAAATCGTGAAATTGCAAAAATATTGCATGAAACATAAAAATAGTAATAATGTTACAGACTTCAAAATAGGGTTCTGTTCAGTTTCAAATTTTGCAGAAAAAATGTATCAGAACTTTCGGATGGCAGTGTATGAGCAAGTTATCAAGATAAGCCACAGTGTATCTCATTTTAGTAGTGGCACGTTACATAATATACACATTTTCGCAGTACACGATTTAAAATTATACAGAACTAGTTTAATTTTACTTCTAAATTCATAAATTAAAGGGGTTTTACGAACCTGACTCTTTTCTGCTTCTACATTAGTTTAGAAATTTTGGATTCCCACATTTTGGCCCCTAGCATCACTGAAGAGTCCTTGGAGGACGAAACAACTGTATGATGCAGTTTAATTCATTTTTTTTCGGCATACTGTATCTATAACTAATTAAAAAGGTGCACCATATGTGTGTGTTACGTCATCTTTGTCTCATTGGGAAATAGTTGTATAATAGATTTGAATAAAATAATTTTCTTCAGATCTTTTAATTCTTGAAGAACTATAAGAAAGCTTTATGGTCGCTATCTTTGTCTAATTGAGAAATATATCGTATCTTTTTGTGATATAAATATGGATGTTTTGAGTATGCCCATTAGTGTGCTTACTTGTCATTAAGAATGATGACATGGTTTTCACTTTGAGGAGTTGATGTTTACTTGGATGTGATCAAGATTTACATGGTGGATATCGTCGATGACGCAGAAGACGTTTACTCTTCAGGAACACATGGTCTTAATCCCTTGTACTTTTACAAGGGTCTTCATGTGGTTTTTTCTGATATCTATTTTTTTTTGTATTTTGTCCCTTGTTTAATCGATTTTGAGTTCGGTTTATGGTTTTGTTGCTGATTTGGTAATCTCTAATTTTTATCTAAACAAATGCCAAACGATGTGTAAGAAGAGGCGAAATCTTTTATCAGGTAATGGAGTAACAAACTGACAAACAAATATTTGAATTTGTTGAAAAAATCCCGTTTTATAATAATTTGTTTTACATCTTATTTAAAAGCAAAAAGCATTTTTACAGTAAAAATGATACATCTATTGAATTATCTACCGTTGAAGTGGTAAAGGTACCATTATGAAGTTAATAAATTAGCCGCCTACGGTAGAGGCAAGAACTGTTACAAACCTTTAAGGAAGAATACAATTTGAATGAGACCGACGAAGCACATATAACGGCTCCCATCTTCAATCTAACGTCATTTTATCTAAAGTATGTGCCATCTCAAGACTGAGAGAATTTTTTCGTAAAGAACAGGTCATACTTTTATAATGGATAAATTTCAATACAAAGTTTGCATTAATCATTCTTTACGACAACATCCATTGTATTGAACGGAAAGACTACGTGCTATGGATACACATAGGCATTTAAATAGGAACAACCGCACAGTTATCTTCCTCGGTGGTCATTTATATTCAATGTATATCACTATTCTAATTGGTCACTTCTCTAAATGAAAGTTTCCGCCCCTGAAAAATGACAGCTATTTCTGAATAAAAGTCTTTGAAAGCGTTCAGCAGGATCTCAAAAGGGTTCTAGTTGAAGCTAAACTGACAGTATTTTATATTTGATAGCATGAGATATAAGAAGCAAGGTGATTCCACGATACGTCAAACAAACTAGAAGTACTGCAGCGAGGTTATATAGAAAGTATTATCAGTTCCACGGATACCAAAAAATACTGTGTGAGAGTATTCTAACCAAGATACACTTCATCACTAACAGGACTATCCGAAATACCAGCATTGTTCTTGGAAAACCTTATTACTGTGTACCAATTGTTGTTCAGTGCCTTGAAAGTGTTTATCAGCAAAGTTATGCATCGAAATCAATTCTCAGAGAAGATTACCGTTCCGTTTCATGTGCATGATGTTGTGTGTGGGATTTTTCATGTTTACCGTTATTGGAGTATTAACTTTTTTTCCAGGAAAAGAAAGTGCTGTCTTCAAAGTCACCTATGTCTTTCAATTCACACCGGAAGGGCCTTAATTTCTAAAAGGAAAACCAGAAATTTACGAACAAAAATATTAAAATGGAAAATATATTTTAAAACATTTGCTAAAGAAAACAGAAAACGCAAGAATAGAATTGCCACCAATTCTTCTGATAAATGTTTGACATAAAATGTGGATTTATGGAATATAACTCATTATTCGAGATAAAAAAAACATGTGTTTTCTTGTTCAAATGAATATATATCAGACCTATAACCCCAACGAGTTTCCTTACTTTCAACAGTTTCTTTGATTAGCTTCAAAGTGGTGTGTAAAACCATTTAGAGTAGGACGGAAAATATGTTTTCAACTACATACTAACACGAATCTATTGTTTATGACTCAATATGTGCAACGGAACGGAAATGATGTTTGACTCCACGACAAATTTCATAAGTACACACCAAATAGTTGAAAATTTTGTTTTGAAATTGTGGGTTTGGTCAAATTGATATCACCGCTTAACAATATTGTTGCTGTAATCGATAGCAAGATTTGTTTGAAAGTGTCTGCAAAACCATGATGACAAAATGTGTTTCACTCTTAGCCAACTTCGTCTTACTCCACAAGAGATTAAAATAATTAATTACAGCTAACGCATCGAAAACTACATTAATTACACATCAGATCTATTTAATATGTGTTGATCTGTCCTGATATATATATCAATCTTTATCAGCTTAAAATTAAAAAAAAAACAATAAAATAAAAAAAACACTTAAATCTCTTCTGCGCAAATACATAAAGCCAAATATAACCATATTCACTGTACTACTATGAAATTAGCATTCATGATTTCGATTTTGAATTCGACGTAACCACCCCCCCCCCCCCCTCCCCTCTCTTTTGCTGCCTGTATTTCAATAAAGATGACATGACAAACACATAATATGCTGCACTTTTTTTAATTTAGTTATAGATATAGTACGCCGAACAAATGAATGAAACTGCATCATACAGTTGTTTCGTCCTCCTAGGACTCTTCGGTGATGCTAGGGGCCAAAAGGTGGGAATCCAATACTTCTAAACTAATGTAGAAGCAAAATGATCAGGAGCGTAAACCCCCATAATTTATGAATTTAGGCGTAAAATTAAACTAGTTCTGTTATATACTGAGTTAATTTTGTACACAAACAGGAATCGAAAACTTAATTTTTGCGGGCTTTCGAAAACGTCTGTTTCCTTTGTCAAGCAAAGAGTACAATAGCCGAGTGTCGGTGTTCTGACCGCTAAATCAGCTAACTACCCAAAATAGGGCGAGTTAGAGAAGTCAACTGTCCAAAACGTAGCGCGACATTTCGTCCAAATGTACTCTAATACTACAGGTATATAAAAACAAATGCACAAAGATGCATTCGAAATGGCAAAGTTCTCTTACCAGTAATTGAGTAAATTCCAAACTAATTTCATTTCTATGCAGTTCAAATTATGCATTAAGGAAAATTGAAACAGTACAATGGACATTAAAGCTATAGGTCAGTACTTGTTTAAACGTTAGAGATACCAAAGATTGTGCTTGCTTCTGTCCAATTTGTCGTTGATAACATTCATAAATACACGAGTGAATGGGAAAACGAGGGTACAGGTTTATATGATGAAACACAAGGGAGCAGTTTTTTACATCAAAAAAAGAAAGTTTTTTTCACAGTGAAAAGGATGCGTCTATCAAATTATCTACCGTTAAAGTGGTAAATGTACTATTCTGACGGTGATAAAAGGTAGGGGCATGAACTGTTATATACATTGAAGAAAGATTACAGTATTGAATGAGACCAGTGGAGCACATATTACGGTTTTCGTCTTCAAACTAACGATATTTTATCTAAAGTAAATATGCCATCTCCGGCGTGGGATATTTTCCTCGTAAAGTACAGGTCACATTTTTATAATGGATAAATTTCAATAAAATTTTGCATTTATCATTCTTAACGACATCATCCATTGTATTGAACGAAAAGACTACGTGCTATGGATACACATAGGCTTTTTAAATAGGAACAACCGCACAGTTATCTTCCTCGGTGGTCATATATGATATACAATGTATATCACTTATGCTAATTGGTCACTTCTCTAAATGAAAGTTTACGCCCCTGAAAAATGACAGCAGCTTTATGTGTACAAATGTCTTTGCAAGCATTCAACGGGTTTTCAAAAGGTTCCAATTGAAACCTATTTACATACATCATTCTAAAAATGATTGCACGGGAAGTCAGAAGCAGGTGATTCCATGATACGTTAAACAAAGTAGAAGTATTGCCGTATATATAGAAGGGAATATCAGTTCCACATATATCAAAGGACGAAACCATTGACTCTCGGACAGTATTTTAGCCAAAATACAATTCATCATTAAACAGAACTATTCGATAAATCAACACATTTCTTGGATTTTTTTATTCTTGTGTTCTAGTGAAAGATGTGATATTGGATATTCTTAACGTTTTGAGGAATTGTGCAAAGTGGCTTTGAAATACTTTATCGGCAAAGCTATGCATCGAAATCACTTTCCACAGAGGATTACAATTCCGTTTTATGTGTACGTGTATTTGTGTATGGGATATTCCCGCATTCCTTTATTGGATTATTAACCTTTCCAAGGAGAAATCTTGTGTCTTTCAAGTAGCCCAAGTCGTTGTTTCAGCACTGGAAGGACCTAAAATTTTAAAAGTAAAACTAGAAATTGGAGAACAAAAGTGTTTAAAGGGAAATATATTTGAAATGATTGCTTAAGCATTACCTGGCAGGGAAGTGAAGAGGCGATCTGTTAAAATCAATGTTTTACGTGAACTGTTGATTTATAGAACAGAACACATAGTACGTTAAAAAAAATCAAAACTTCTGTATCCATGTTCCGAATCCATATACCATGCCTAAAACCCCAAAAAGTTTTCTTACTTTGTCGTTTTCTTTGATTCATTGCAAACTGTTCAGAAAACATTAAGTAATGCGAACATTTCAAAACAAATTTTATAGATTTTTACCACTATATGCGAACCTCTGCAAGAATGCGATGGAATTGAATGAAAATAGTTTTGAAGACCTTCCAACAATCTTTTCTCAAAAGGTGAACATTTGACAAAACGACACATTGCATACCGATTAGAAAAAAATCTTTGTTGATTTGTATTGAAAAAATAATATTTTCTGCTTGAAGTCAAAACCACTGCAGTAATAGTAGAGTGAAATGGGAAATATACTACTAAGCTATGTCATAGGTGAACATGGTTTCGATTTAGAATTTGACCTCAAAATCCTGTTTTTCAATCCGTGTTCCAAGACAGATAAGTTTATGGAGATATATACCCTTATGAACTTGAAATAAAGAATATAACAGGCTCTTCTACATCAGCTGCTTACCTCGATCTCTACCTAAACTATTATCAATATGGACAACTTACTATGGAGCTATAGGATAAAAATGACGATTTCAATTGTCCGATCTTGAACTTTCCTTTTTTTGATAGCTGCATCCCTGCTTCTCTAACCTATGGTGTTTACATGTCTTAGTTGAGTCATTATTCTAGAGTTTGTTCTAAATACCGTGATTTTCGTGAACGATATTGGCTGCTGACAAACTAATAACACAGGGATTCGAGAGATGCCGGTTTATCAGAACTATGGGCAAGTTTTATGATCGCCATCTTTGTGTCATTGAACAATTCTCTGTGTCTTTGTGATATGAAGATGGACGTTTTTGAGTATGCTTATTAGTATGCGTACTTGCTGTGATTTACAATGATACTCGGTTTTCATTTTGAGAACTTTACATAGAACTAAACATGGCGGGTGTCGTCGATGAAGCAGAAGACGCTTACTCTTCTGGAACACCTGTCTGGTCTTATTATCTTGTACTTTGACAAGAAGGTTTCCATGTGGATCTTTCCTTTTTCGTTTGTTCTCCTCACTTTAATCGATTTTGAGTTCGGATTATGGTTTTGTTGACGCTTCGGTATTCTCTATTTTCTTTATTATGAAGACATTGAGCAAATAAGTCTAAGCACTTTTGTAGTCCATTCCCTGTTTCTTATTAACGGTACACAGTCTAAAATCAAACCTGATCTCAAACGACATCAAACATTTAATCTAAAGCACTACAAAAATGTATAACGATTCATAACAAACGATTCAAAACCATATTTAAAACGGGACATATGATCGGCCAAATACATATCACTTCAATCGATCAGAAAAACATGTATATAGGGAAACTTGTATAGGACCAGGATGTGCCATGCCATAACGTTAAGTCATATTCAGTGAAATCAACAAACATCGCACCGGGCTTCCTCAATAACAAAATTAACATGTAATCAAGTACATTTCAGTGAAACAAAACTAGATTGGACGTAGGATAGATCAATACAACTACTACCTTGTTGGCTGAATTTGTGGAGGAGCTAATCAGGACAGGTAACAAAAACCTTGCCAAGTCTTTTAATTTCACTTTCAGATATATCGACGATGTGTTGTCTATAAACAACAAGAAGTTCGCTGACCACGTCGATCGTATATACCCTTCTGAACTTGAAATAAAGGACACAACATACTCTTCTACTTCAGCTGCTTACCTCGATCTCTACTTAAACTACGACCAACATGGGCAGCTTACTACTTACCTATACGTAAACGTGATGATTTCAACTTTCCGATCGTTAACGTTCCATTTCTTGTTGGTAACATCCCTGCTTTTCCAACCTATGGTGTTTACATGTCGCCGTTGATTCGGTATTCCAGGGCTTGCTCTAAATATCGGGATTTTCGCGATCGATGTCGACTGCTGACACACAAACTAACAACACAAAGATTAGAGAGACGAGGTTGATCAGAACTATGGGCAAGTTTTATGGTCGCCATCTTTGTCTCATTGAGAAATATTCTGTATCTTTAAGTGATATGAAGATGGACGTTTTTGAGTATGCTCATTAGTGTGCTTACATGTACTTGTGCTTGACAATGATACTCGGTTCTCATTTTGAAAACTTGATGTTTACTTGGATGTGACAAATATTTACTACATGGCGGGTGTCGTCGATGAATCAGAAGACGCTTACTCTTCCGGAACACCTGGGGGGGGGGGGGGGGGGGGCACTTCAACAGCACACCGAAGGTAGAAGACAGTACGGAATGGCCGCATGTTTACAAATACCGTATTTCAACTGCTTCTGTACCGGTAACCGCGTACGAATCCATCTTGAATATTGCTGATATCAATTAATCTTAACTAAATCGATAAATATAGGCTTGATTTTCGCTTCAATTTTTGCCGAAAGTTTCGTATATTGGGCCTTTAACGTTGTGCATTGAGTTAGAGAGATGATACTACACTTCAATAACAGCAATGAGCACACAGGCTAAGATACAGTAAACTCGTGTCCTTATGATGGAGTTTTATTGTTTTCTTTATTAGTATTAGATATATATATTTTAATGTTCGAATCAATCTTTCAACCAGGTATTTATACCAAGAATTTTTATTTCAATATGTTATCATATGATTTTAATGGCTTTTAAAAATTAATAAATATAATGAGAGTCAATCTTTATCACAGAAGCCAGATACCAAGTAATTACAATTTTTTGTTTCACATGTTTTATCTAAACTTCATATTGATACGAATAGAGAAATAAAATGTGTTATTTTTCATCTAACGGGAGTCTAAAATACCTAACATATTACATGACTGAAGTATGATAATTATATGTATATTTCACTAGTAATAAGAGAAAACCAAGTAAGTGACGTCATTGAAGGGTAAAAATTATCACACGTAAATACGCATTCATTTTCGACAATTTCTAACGCAGTAACGTTTATACATCTTAAACATTTTACAAAGAAAGGGCCCTTTGTTTAAAACGCTTTGGTTTAATTAATATTGCTGCTTTGTAAATATCTTTCTCAATAAGATGTAATTTGATAAACGGTTATTTTGCAACTTCGAAATTGAAACCACTTTATTACCATTTCTGTACATTATTGATAACTGCTATACAACAAATACAGCGCATTATCATTACATAGGGTACACCGTCTTTTTAGGCATATGTGAGGGCGTCAGTTTGTACAGAAGTAGTCACGTGTGCACTGACTGACCAATGAAGTTTCTTCTATGCACAGTCAATTGAAATAATGAGAGAGCTGTTAAATATTAAACGTTTTATTTTTTTTTCATTCACACTTACGCAAGATGCTAACACAATGGAGCATACTCTCATAAACTAATAGCTCTCGCGGCGAAGAAATTTATAATAATCGTTAGTCTGTTAGATGATATCGCCGTTGAAAATGTTATTATAATTCTTCTTCTAGAGTCATTCATTGTCGCTGGGTTTTTTTTTACCGAATTTCTGCTATTTTAGAAGTATTCACAGTAAAACTGTAACATTGACATCGTTTTAAACCATGCTACCTTTTCTCTCGAATTTAATGTTAATGAACGGCTACCGTACTGTATATAGCCAAACACGTGTCGAATACGTCATTTGTTGCTACACCTAAGAAGCTAACATGTAGCTAATCATGTATACAATACAACATTTATTGTTACAATTACTTTATCAAGCGGCTTATATATAGCAAAACATGTATACGCTATAATATTTATTAATACACTAACGTGTTCATGCGGTTTACATGTAGCTAAACATGTATACAATACAACGTTTGTTGTTACAATAACTTTATGAAGCGGTTACATGTAGCAAAACATGTATAAAATATAATATTTATTGATACACTAACGTTTTCATGCGGTTTAATGTAGCTTAACATGTGTACAATATAGTAATTGTTGATATACTAACGTTTTCACGCGGTTTAAATATAGCTAAACATGTATACAATACAATATTTGTTGATACACTAACGTTTTCATGCGGTTTACATGTAGCAAAACATGTATACAATATAATATTTGTTGATATACTAACGTTTTCACGTGGTTTAAATATAGCTAAACATGTATGCAATATAATATTTGTTGATATACTAACGTTTTCAAGTGGTTTACATGTAGCAAAACATGTATACAATATAATATTTGTTGATATACTAACGTTTTCACGCGGTTTACATGTAGCTAAACGTGTATACAATACAATATTTGTTGATATACTAACGTTTTCACGCGGTGTACATGTAGCTAAACATGTATACAATATAATATTTGTGTATATACTAACGTTTTCACGTGGTTAAAATATAGCTAAACATGTATACAATACAATATTTGTTGATACACTAACGTTTTCACGCGGTTTACATGTAGATAAACATGTAAACAATACAATATTTATTGTTACACTAACGTTATCTAGAGGCTTACATCTAGATAAACATGTGTACGATACAAACTGATTAAACAGTTAACCATAGAAGCATATGGAATTTTTAATTGTTAAAACGTTTAGTATTAGAAACATCCTGCATTTCCTCCTACGTATTAATGACTGGCAGTAAAGTACATGTTTACATTCAGATATCATGTCTAGAACTTTCGATTGTGCATGTGTAATCGTTCCGTCGTCTAGCGAGCGTCTGGGTACCTCTAGATATCGCTGAGGTCGGTATGATTACAATCAAATATTGCCATGTTTAGGGATACAGACCGATGTTTTTGGGGTTTTACGATTTTTAAATTTTAAGTATGTAAAAGAAACAAATTTTCATATCATTCTTTGATGCATTATTCATTTCTATTACATAAGATTTTTAAAAAATATTATACATTGGTTTAATTGTCTAGAATGATCTATTTGGAATTCGGACAATCTAAATTTGTATCGTTTTGAAGTTTTATATTACATGGTTGTTTAGTTTTGAATTTATGAATGATATTTTTTAAATATGTTACATAATAATAATGAAAACTGCTGCTTGAATTGTATAACTCACAACACAGTCGTTTTTCTCAAAAGATTCATCCGTGTTTTGAGTTCAAATTCCTAACTTGTAGATCTTTATCCTATCTGTTATTTGCATCAGGTGAAACATTTCTTCAGACATCAACATTTTTAAATGTAAAGCATGCTGTTTAAAATTCTGTCCTTTTGGATTGCATTTGCGTTCATAATATCTATGAAAAAAATCGTATAGCTACATTAAACATCTGCGTCTTGACAAACTGTATGTATCTACCTTACATATCTGTTATTAACACGCTTTTTAGTTCATGCACGTAAAACCAGTTATACAGAAACTGAAATATAACGTTTTAAAGTACACAAGCGAAGAAGTAGAACGAAATACATATTCAAGCTTGTTTTGAAACATACACCTCAATTTATTTCCGAGGCCATTGCTTCGATTTTCTCTCTATTATTGTTCAAAATCAGACTAAAGATGAAGCCAGGTTGTTTATATAACTTGTTTCAAATTTAAGATGATTGTAGTTGTAAATCTAACGATGTAAGATTGAATTATCGTTCATCTATTCGTTTCCATAATGGGTTGAAATAACAATAATGCATATTCCACAAATACTAACATAGAAGCAGAGTCAACGTAAAAAATCACATTCAAATAGCATGCTACTTCTTATATCACAAGATTGGTCATTTTAAAGCATTTTATATTAATCTGGTTTTACGTAAACAACTAGTATGTGAGTTTACGAAATGTTTAAGGTACAGCACATGTGTGAGTGTTACGTCTTCTTACAGGATCACTTGTGTCCAGATAACGAATAATACGGACAAGGTTGGAATTTTTGTTTCATCTCATAAATAAACATTTGTAGCTGATGTTATAGATAATTTAATTGATATGTGAACAATAATGATAAATATTCAGTTGTTTAATCATATTTTTTTTTTATTATTATTTATTTTATACCTAATGGAATTACACATGAATTTAAGTGACTATGATTGTGTACATATGCATGCAGATTTCTTCTTTTTCTAACCGAAATTTAGGTTACCATGGTAACCAGGCCATATACACGGGTTTTTTGTTGGAAACTTTTTGACTAGACAAATTCTCCTGATCAGTGAATCAAATCCAGTAAAGTCACACATTAATGTTATGGACAATGTGTAGATATACATGCAGAATAATTTTTGCAGACTTTTGGTTGCCATAGTAACCAGGTCACTATAAACAGGTTTTTGTTAGAAAATTTTGTTTGGAGAAATGTCCCTAAACCTGTGAATTAGTTTCAATGAAACTACAAAGGAATGCTAGGGACAATGTGTAGATGTTTCTGCATATAAAAAAACTGTTCGTCATCAACATTGCCTTATAAAAGTTTTTATTGCAAAGGTTGGAGCGGGGGAATAAGTTAGCCATTGGCTTACAGTTCTTTTTGTTTCTTGATTTTTTAAAATCAATTTTTATGTTATTTTTTTTTTTTATCTTTTTTATTTCCATATTGTTTGATTCATGATTTTCATTGCTTTCTAAATCATTTGGCATGTTAGAGTCAATACCGAACATCAACAATGCAATAATTCTCTCTCAAAATCGATAAAACATGAGGCAAAGTATAAACAAAGAAATAAAATAGAGAATACCGAATCGTCAACAAAACCATAATCCGAACTCAAAATCGATTACCCTAGGGACAAAACACGAAAAAAAGAAAGATCTACATGAAGATCCCTGTAAAAGTACATGAGAATAAGACCAGGAGTTCCGGAAGAGTAAGTGTTTTCTGCTTCATCGACGACATCCGCCATATAAAGCTTGGTCACATCCAAGTAAACGTCAAGTCCTCGAAATGATAACCGAGTCATCTTTGTCAATCACACTCAAAAACGTCCATCTTAATATAAAGATACACAATATGTTTTCAATGAGACAAAGATGGCGACCATGTATCAAGTTCGTTTGTTTTTCAGCAGTCGATATCGATCACGATATTTAGAGCTAGCGCTAGAATATCGAACCAACTGCGACATGTAAACACCATAGGTCGTAGAAGCAGGGTTGATACTATCAAAAAATGGAAAATTCACAATCGGAAAATTGAATCCGCCACGTTATCGTACCTTTCCATGTTGGTCATAGTTAAAGAAGAGATCGAAGTTCAGAAGAGTATATACGATCGCCGTGGTCAGCAAACTTCTTGTTGTTCATAGATAACACATCGTCGATTTACCAGAAAGTGAAATTAAAATATTTTGCAAGTTGTTGTTACCTGTTATGATTAGCTCTTCTACAAATTCAGCCTCGTATGAAAACAAAAACAAGTCAGCTAAGAGTGGTGGACATTTTATATGTATTTTATGTCAAAATATATTGGTCCAATGTTGGAGCACAAACTACGCTAACTACTTTCCCTTTTAAAAACAGAACTTTTCCACTACATATTAGTGGGATGCAAATTTTTTTTCAAAATGGAGTTACCTCCCATTGGAAAGATATACATCTTGTAGATAATGCTCGCAGGTAAAAACAGATTATGATATGCAATGATAAATTTTATCTATAAACGTATCCATATGTATCTTCACATCTGTTGATTTACATATAAATCAGTATATTGCTATTGTTATGAAAACCTATAAGAAAAAATACATACTTTAGAGTGAGACTTAATAGGCAAAACATTTGAAAAGGTTGATGTGGTAATTATGCCTAAAAGTGCCTGGTCATACTGTAAGTAATATAATATATGAGTACAGAAGGAAAATAAATTATATTTATTCACCTGCGCATTAGTCACACTCATGCATAGGCCATACGTCATGTTATGTATAATATCCTTACGCAAAAGAAAAAAGAAAAACTTTTATTCGTGTAATCAACAGCCAGTTCTATCATCTGTTTTTCATACTATATATTTTTGATATTTACACAAAATAATATGTTTCTCTTTTATTTGTTCTTATTTCTTATTCTATACAGAAATAAGCGGGCTTCGAGGACAATTCTTTGATAGAGATAATGATAATCTTTATCAGTAAAAAAAAACAAAGATTACAGCCCCTTGGCAGTTGCATTTCATGTAATATTTCAAGTCATGATATTGATTATAAATTGATCAAATAAACTTGGTTTTCTTTACAGATGAATGGAAAGGGAAGGTTATCTGTTAGTCAGTATCTTATTCGTGCCCCACCAAAGTCACTACATAGTTTCAATCTTAACATAATAGTAATAATAATATTGTCACATGTTGAGTTTTACAAATTCTGATTTTTTATTAGTTTTATCCCCTGTACTACTTGCCCATTGGTGAACGGGTTGCCCGTTGATAATACAATTTACACTAAACATAAAGCACACGAATTCAAAAAAAAAATCAATTTTTATTCATCGGAGTCCGGAAAGGATATTACTTCAAATCTTCGTCTGCTTTACGCTTTCAGGTCACTCTCTAATAACAAAAATAATGGCATTCGTATCCATGTCCTATTCCCGTGTTTCATAAATGTTTTTAAAATAGGACCAGGTTCGTCCTTCAGCGACTTCGTATGTCCATTCCATCCTTGAAGAACTCGTCCGATGCTTTAAAGATCAACAAAGTTTGAATAATTCTCTATCTTACTGAAGACAGAAATACACATTCAGGGCTTCTAAGATATTTTGAAATGCACTAGGAAAGTTTGACCTCCATTTAATCGTGCACACAATAATACATACTATACATTTGTTGTCAATTCTGTGTCCCCATATCTTGGGGTCATCTTGCAAGCATTTTTATTTTCAGTTATTTGATGACTATGAAAAGCTTTTGGTCATTTTTTTATATATGTTTGTAACGTTTAATGGTTTTGAATCTATGCAAACATATCTAAATTGAAATCTGAGGAAAATGTATCCCATTTTGTGCTAATGTTTGTGATACTATCATTTTTAAAGCATACTTGGTATATATCATTGTTCTTTTTTACACCCCCAATGTTTAAGTTTATGGGTATGAGATGAGATATTCTATCATCAGTCTTTTGATTGTGATGACAAAGATGTATTTTAAAGGTTGTTATCAAACCATGATATTAAGAACGTCTGTAGAAACTATATCTTCTTACTTTTAAAAGAACAACCTCTTCTCCTATCACAAACATGCCGCTGGACACTAATCGTCATACTATGTATTGCTTCGTTTTCAGACAATTCAAGTCATACATTACTCCGGTCTTATTCCCTTGTACTTTTACAAGGATCTCCATGTAAATATTTCCTTTGTTCATATTTTACCCCCTAGTTTCATCGATTTGAGTTTGGATTATAGCTTTTTGACGCTTTGGTATTCTCTCATTTTTTGTTTTTGTTTAAGTTAAAGGTTTGCTGGCTTATCAGTGTAGGTATTCCTACACTAATTCGGGAAAATTGCACGTTCATTAGTCAGTTGACTCCGCCTTCATCTGCTGTTAATGGCGTCACATCGTTCTGTCTCGTTCGTTCTCGTTCGTTCTCGTTCCACCAAATGATACTGTTACCAACGTGACGGAAGTTAGTCACGTGGGATACATATGGTAATTTTATTATAACGTTAGCAAGTGAATGCTAGATTGTAGATCTGTGTATAGGTATTTCACTGTTTGCATTAGAAATGTGATGTTTATTACACTTAAGTACACACGACCAAAAGAGTTATGAGAGAGCAAGTGCGAGTAGTGTTATTTTCAAATACTTCAGTTTATATCATAATATGTTTACCACATCAAAAGTCCACATTTATATATTATTGTATGCATTTAACAGATCCTGAAAGACCAACATATATCTGTTCTCTAACAAAAATGTCATTTTCATCGAATTTCGGACCATCATATTGGTAATAGAATGTCAATGTGATATCCAGGACCCACAGATAAATATTCGTAATATATCCTGTTTTTTTTGGGGGGGATGCTTAATAATGATATTATGTAGAAACTCTTCTGCAAATAAAACTAACAGTGTATCTAATAACCGCCTGAATCAACAGAGCAAGCGAAATTATAGCAATATTTGCATTTAATAAAATGCATTATCCTACTATTTGTATACTTATGAAAACTATTTATGTGGGATATGATTCATAATAAAAAATAGTTTTATTTGCAGTATTAATTATCTTCCGAATTTGTTGATATATGTGTATACTTTATGAAACGAGGTTAACATACCAAGAGATTGTTATGGTATCAGGGATTCAAATGAGGTAATTACTATACTATACTTACCTATTTATATACTTATGTACATAAAATTTCATAAAATATTTATCTACATTTTTGTATTTCAGCTAACCATATGCATACCGATGCAGTCATAATTTGAAAATAAGTTTTAACATTTCAAAAAACTTTTTACTTAAACCATAATGGGATTACCTGGACAGCTTTTCCGGTATCTATAACAAGATGTTTATGTTCATCTACAGTTGGAAAATGCGGTGAATACTAGCTATTAGCAAACTTAGAAAACAACACAAAAATAAATAATATATACCAGGCTGCATCGAAAAGGAAATGGTTGTCATGCATCATTTAGATAGTTTGACTACTTTTTTGGTTTGATATAACAGCATATTCACCAAGTCAAAAGTCCATAACTGTATATTAGTGTATGATCTACATTTAAACATATTCTGATTGGCTGTGAGTCCAACTATCCAAAAAGCGCTGTATTTGAAAAACATTATTTAAACTATAAAGTAAAGGGTCTTTTAAGTCCAAGCATTGACGCCATACCACGGTAGCTTATAGTGAACACGGGACCAGTTACGACTAATGCAGAGACATTTCGAAAAATGTAAGGCCATAGGAAATAGGAAAGCAGAGGAAATCCCAAGCAATGCTGCTTTTCGACATGCCTTTTTAGCTATGGACACGAAAAAGAGGCCTATTTTAGGGATATACAATAATCAGAAAAGAGACGCATTGCAGTGACAGTGTGAAAACAAAAGACAGCCGCTTCCTTTTTCTTACATTTTTCTTCTAAACTTGTCGACAAAATCAACACAGCTGGATACGTAGCGATAATATTTGCATATGCATTACTCTTTAATATACATACATGAGGAAAAAAAGTGAGAAGTTATGTTTTTGTGTCAAACAGACTATTTTTCCAGTTCTTTGTTAAAACGCCAAGTATCAATGTTCTAAAGCGATCAGTTGTATTAACTATCTCGGTTTGAAGGAACGATTCGTTTGATGTAAGTTTAGAAATAACACCAGACACCTGAATATTTCAGTCGTAGTTTGGAGGCTTGGCTTGTTTGTTTTTTTAAACGTGCTATCAGCAGCCATAGTCATTCAAGGAAACTTGTCTAACTGGCATCTGTGTTTACATGAATGCCATCACACTATAGCTCCGCCAGGAAAAGAATGTCCATGGTAATTTCTCCACGTTGCCATTAGCGCATTGCACAGAAGATGCTTACTCTTTCGGAACAACTGGTTTTATTCTCTTGTTCTTTTACAAGGGTCTCCATGTAAATATTTCCTTTGTTAATATTTTGCCCCAAGCTTAATCGATTTTGAGTTCGGATTATGATTTTGTTAATGCTTCAGCATTCTCTGGGTTTTTTTAATTTATTAATTTAGAAGTAAAATTTAACTCGTTCTGTATAATTTCAAATCGGGTACTACGAATATGTGTACATTATGTACCGTTCCACTACTCAAATTAAATATATATGGCAATGGAGGCTCCAACAAACCTCGGGGACTAAAACATCCACCAGCGGAGTCTGCCACCCCCTATCATAAAGATCACGTAACACACACATATGCTGCACCTTTTTAATTTAATAATAGATATAGTATGCCGAAAACAAAGAATTGAATGTATCATACATCTGTTTCGTCCTTCTAGAACTCGTCAGTTGCTAGGGGTCAAATGTTGAGATTTGAAATAAAGGAGCAGAAGGGTCATTTGCATCAAAACCCCTTTAACTTATGAATGAAGAGGAAAAACAAATAACTACTGTTAGGGAGTATATTATGAACAATGCCGCTACTCAAATAAGATAATTGTGGCAATGGAGGCTCCAACAAACAAATTTGGTTACAGCTCTTCAAATTATTTTATCGTCAAGAATGATTTGATATTTGCAGATAAAAAAAGACTTACGTAAGATGTGATAGTAGAATATCTGAAAAGCACGATAGGAACTGGACTGTCTTAATCGTCCGTTATACGTCCAATTCAGAAATGTATCTGTATAGCCCAATAGGAACTGGACTGTCTTAATCCTCCGTTACACTTCCACCTAGTAGTGTATCTGTATAGCCCAATAGGAACTGGACTGTCTTAATCATCCGTTACACTTCCACTCTAGAAGTTTATCTGTATAGCCCAATAAGAACTGGACAGTCTTAATCATCCGTTACACTTCCACTCTAGAAGTTTATCTGTATAGCCCAATAGGAACTGGACTGTCTTAATCATCCGTTACACTTCCACCCTAGAAGTGTATCTGTATAGCCCAATAGGAACTGGACTGTCTTAATCATCCGTTACACTTCCACTCTAGAAGTGTATCTGTATAGCCCAATAGGAACTGGACTGTCTTAATCATCCGTTACACTTCCACCTAGTAGTGTATCTGTATAGCCCAATATGAACTGGACTGTCTTAATCATCCGTTACACTTCCACTCTAGAAGTGTATCTGTATATCCCAATAGGAACTGGACTGTCTTAATCATCCGTTACACTTACACCCTAGTAGTGTATCTGTATAGCCCAATAGGAACTGGACTGTCTTAATCATCCGTTACACTTCCACTCTAGAAGTGTATCTGTATAGCCCAATAGGAATTGGACTGTCTTAATTATCCGTTACACTTCCACCCTAGTAGTGTATCTGTATAGCCCAATAGGAACTGGACTGTCTTAATCATCCGTTACACTTCCACTCTAGTAGTGTATCTGTATAGCCCAATAGGAACTGGACTGTCTTAATCATCCGTTACACTTCCACTCTAGTAGTGATATGTATATCCCAATAGGAACTTGACTGTCTTAATCATCCGTTACACTTCCACTCTAGAAGTGTATCTGTATATCCCAATAGGAACTGGACTGTCTTAATCATCCGTTACACTTTCACTCTAGAAGTGCATCTATATAGCCCAATAGGAACTAGACTGTCTTAATCATCCGTTACACTTCCACTCTAGAAGTTTATCTGTATAGCCCAATAAGAACTGGACAGTCTTAATCATCCGTTACACTTCCACTCTAGAAGTTTATCTGTATAGCCCAATAGGAACTGGACTGTCTTAATCATCCGTTACACTTCCACCCTAGAAGTGTATCTGTATAGCCCAATAGGAACTGGACTGTCTTAATCATCCGTTACACTTCCACTCTAGAAGTGTATCTGTATAGCCCAATAGGAACTGGACTGTCTTAATCATCCGTTACACTTCCACCTAGTAGTGTATCTGTATAGCCCAATATGAACTGGACTGTCTTAATCATCCGTTACACTTCCACTCTAGAAGTGTATCTGTATATCCCAATAGGAACTGGACTGTCTTAATCATCCGTTACACTTACACCCTAGTAGTGTATCTGTATAGCCCAATAGGAACTGGACTGTCTTAATCATCCGTTACACTTCCACTCTAGAAGTGTATCTGTATAGCCCAATAGGAATTGGACTGTCTTAATTATCCGTTACACTTCCACCCTAGTAGTGTATCTGTATAGCCCAATAGGAACTGGACTGTCTTAATCATCCGTTACACTTCCACTCTAGTAGTGTATCTGTATAGCCCAATAGGAACTGGACTGTCTTAATCATCCGTTACACTTCCACTCTAGTAGTGATATGTATATCCCAATAGGAACTTGACTGTCTTAATCATCCGTTACACTTCCACTCTAGAAGTGTATCTGTATATCCCAATAGGAACTGGACTGTCTTAATCATCCGTTACACTTTCACTCTAGAAGTGCATCTATATAGCCCAATAGGAACTAGACTGTCTTAATCATCCGTTACACTTCCACTCTAGTAGTGTATCTGTATAGCCCAATAGGAACTGGACTGTCTTAATCATCCGTTACACTTCCACTCCAGAAGTGTATCTGTATAGCCCAATAGGAACTGGACTGTCTTAATCATCCGTTACACTTCCACTCTAGTAGTGTATCTGTATAGCCCAATAGGAATTGGACTGTCTTAATCATCCGTTACACTTCCACTCTAGAAGTGTATCTGTATAGCCCAATAGGAACTGGACTATCTTAATCATCCGTTACACTTCCACTCTTGTAGTGTATATGTATAGCCCAATAGGAACTGGACTATCTTAATCATCCGTTACACTTCCACTCTTGTAGTGTATCTGTATAGCCCAATAGGAACTGGACTATCTTAATCATCCGTTACACTTCCACTCTTGTAGTGTATCTGTATAGCCCAATAGGAATTGGACTGTCTTAATCATCCGTTACACTTTCACTCTTGTAGTGTATATGTATAGCCCAATAGGAACTGGACTGTCTTAATCATCCGTTACACTTCCACTCTAGTAGTATGTTTGTATAGCCCAATAGGAATTGGACTATCTTAATCATCCGTTACACTTCCACTCTTGTAGTGTATCTGTATAGCCCAATAGGAACTGGACTATCTTAATCATCCGTTACACTTCCACTCTTGTAGTGTATCTGTATAGCCCAATAGGAACTGGACTATCTTAATCATCCGTTACACTTCCACTCTTGTAGTGTATCTGTATAGCCCAATAGGAACTGGACTATCTTAATCATCCGTTACACTTCCACTCTTGTAGTGTATCTGTATAGCCCAATAGGAATTGGACTGTCTTAATCATCCGTTACACTTTCACTCTTGTAGTGTATCTGTATAGCCCAATAGGAATTGGACTGTCTTAATCATCCGTTACACTTCCACTCTAGAAATGTATCTGTATAGCCCAATATGAACTGGACTGTCTTAATCATCCGTTACACTTCCAACTAGTAGTGTATCTGTATAGCCCAATATGAACTGGACTGCCTTAATCATCCGTTACACTTCCACCTAGTAGTGTATCTGTATAGCCCAATAGGAATTGGACTGTCTTAATCATCCGTTACACTTCCACTCTAGTAGTGATATGTATATCCCAACAGGAACTGGACTGTCTTAATCATCCGTTACACTTCCACTCTAGTAGTGATATGTATATCCCAACAGGAACTGGACTGTCTTAATCATCCGTTACACTTCCACTCTAGTAGTGATATGTATATCCCAACAGGAACTGGACTGTCTTAATCATCCGTTACACTTCCACCTTGTAGTGATATGTATATCCCAATAGGAACTTGACTGTCTTAATCATCCGTTGCACTTCCACTTTAGAAGTGTATCTGTATAGCCCAATAGGAGCTGGAGTGTCTGAATCATCCGTTATACGTCAACACTAGATCATTACTAGTGACGGCCATTTTTAAGACACAAGGAAGAGACCATCCTGCTGCCAAACTCCCTACTGACATTCTTAGGAATGGCTATCTCCGCCGTTGTATTCCTTCGCTATGTTGGAATTTGTAAGCAACCAAATGCGAAAAAAATCTCTTTCTTGTCCCATGATCCCATGATGCCCATTGGTATGATTAATTTCATGTGACAAAACCATGTGATATTTTGAATATGTTATATTTGAAATATCACATCACTTATCCAATAGATCCAACATGTTTTTGGCTTTGAGGTCAAAAACAGTGGGTGGGCCTGATAAATGTGATTTTTTTGGGTGCTTTTAAAATTTTTGAAAATGTTTTTCAGATCATTTTTCAAGTTTTGTAAACGTTTTCTTCGGGTTGGAAAGAATAATTTATCCTGCTCTTTAACTCGCGCCTGGCGAAGTAGTCACACGATTTAATATTCCATTTAATTTCGTTCCATATTGCAATTTATCCATTGTATGTAGAGACCTCCGTGTATGCGTATCATCATGTGATTACGTTTTATCAGTACAAAAAGCATCTCAATGTAGCGACTTATATATCATCAAAATTTGCTGTTAAACTCATTTTGCAGCAGTAACATCAGCAATCAAATTAAATTGAAATTCACAGCAAGAATGCTAACAATGCATGCTAAATTTTATTACAATTATTCCTAGTCATTTATTGAACATTATTACATTGTTTACTCTTTACAAGTTTGAAATATATTTGATTTGATATAAACATGTATATTGTGTGTGAAGATTGATATATGAATAGATATTCCTTAATAAAAAACATGGCCATTTTCAGGTCACCACTGCCCATACATTTGACCCCTATTAACACAGAAGTTGTCTTTTCTAAACTTAGAAATTGTTAAAATATCACAACTCTAAATTTGTTCAGTACCCAGGCAGGGCCTGTATTATAATGAGTTCGTTCAGCATATTGATTTGAAGAGGTAAGAGATTTCATTTCATCATATTTTATTGTGAAAACAATCGGATCAAACAGCAGGCTAGGCCTATATAAGTTCTCTCCTTATAGGTTGACATGACAAATACAGGACATTGATGAAACAGTTAATTTAAAAATATTGATGCAATTTATATAATATAATACATGTAGCATAATTATTAGCATTTGCTCAGTCTGTTTAAAAAATATGAGTAGGGAGATAATCCCCTGTGTGTTTAAACATAATCAATACTATTCTAAATAGAAAATAGTAAAGTGAGGCAATTCAATTGAAAATGTTAATAATCATAATGATTATGTCTAAGATATTATATATAGCCAGTGCTCTTTGTTTCAATCCTTCATCCATTTAAGTTTCAGACAAAAAGAAGTAAGAGATATATCTGATAATATTAGGAAGTGGCATGATATCTTAGTAAATTATATGACCTTTATACTGATCTTATAGTGTGCTTAATTATCAAACTTCCGGATAACTCGGGTGATATTGGGGAAGAAATGTTGAGTGTCTATAAAATACGATAAACAAAACACTAACATATAAATTATATATTACCTGTTTTATGGACTTGCATTGGGTTTAAGCTTTTTCCGTTTTTAACGAAGAAACATTTCAACATGATTATAAATTATATTGACCATTATATTTAAATATAAATGTACACGGCGGTTTGAAACAACAGGGGTATTTCGAGGTATATATATCGACGAGGTGGTGTCTTCAAATAACAATCAACTAACCAGATACCTAGTATATACTGTACCTGTAAATAACAATCAACTAACCAGATCCCTAGTATATACTGTACCTGTAAATAACAATCAACTAACCAGATACCTAGTATATACTGTACCTGTAAATAGCAATTAGCTAACCAGATCCCTAGTATATACTGTACCTGTAAATAACAATCAACTAACCAGATCACTAGTATATACTGTACCTGTAAATAGCAATCAACTAACCAGATCCCTAGTATATACTGTACCTGTAAATAGCAATCAACTAACCAGATACCTAGTATATACTGTACCTGTAAATAGCAATTAGCTAACCAGATCCCTAGTATATACTGTACCTGTAAATAACAATCAACTAACCAGATCACTAGTATATACTGTACCTGTAAATAACAATCAACTAACCAGATCCCTAGTATATACTGTACCTCAAAATAACAATCAACTAACCAGATCACTAGTATATACTGTACCTGTAAATAACAATCAACTAACCAGATCCCTAGTATATTCTGTACCTGTAAATAGCAATCAACTAACCAGATCCCTAGTATATACTGTACGTCAAAATAACAATCAACTAACCAGATCCCTAGTATATTCTGTACCTGTAAATAGCAATCAACTAACCAGATCCCTAGTATATACTGTACGTCAAAATAACAATCAACTAACCAGATCCCTAGTATATACTGTACCTGTAAATAACAATCAACTAACCAGATCACTAGTATATTCTGTACCTGTAAATAGCAATCAACTAACCAGATCCCTAGTATATTCTGTACCTGTAAATAGCAATCAACTAACCAGATCCCTAGTATATTCTGTACCTGTAAATAGCAATCAACTAACCAGATCCCTAGTATATACTGTACGTCAAAATAACAATCAACTAACCAGATCCCTTATATATACTGTACACGTAAATAACAATCAACTGACCAGATCCCTAGCATATACTTTACGTATAAATAACAATCAACTAACCAGATCCCTAGTATATACTGTACCTGTAAATAGCAATCAACTTACCAGATACCTAGTATATACTGTACCTGTAAATAGCAATTAACTAACCAGGTCCCTAGTATATACTGTTCCTGTAAATAACAATCAACTAACCAGATCGCTAGTATATACTGTACCTCAAAATAACAATCAACTAACCAGATCCCTTATATATACTGTACACGTAAATAACAATCAACTGACCAGATCCCTAGCATATACTTTACGTGTAAATAACAATCAACTAACCAGATCCCTAGTATATACTGTACCTGTAAATAGCAATCAACTTACCAGATACCTAGTATATACTGTACCTGTAAATAGCAATTAACTAACCAGGTCCCTAGTATATACTGTACCTGTAAATAACAATCAACTAACCAGATCCCTTATATATACTGTACACGTAAATAACAATCAACTGACCAGATCCCTAGTATAGACTGTACCTGTAAATAGCAATTAACTAACCAGATCCCTAGTATATACTGTACCTGTAAATAGCAATCAACTTACCAGATACCTAGTATATACTGTACCTGTAAATAACAATCAACTAACCAGATCCCTAGTATATACTGTTCCTGTAAATAACAATCAACTAACCAGATCGCTAGTATATACTGTACCTGTAAATAACAATCAACTAACCAGATCCCATATATATACTGTACACGTAAATAACAATCAACTGACCATATCCCTAGTATATACTGTACCTGTAAATAGCAATCAACTGACCAGATCCCTGGTATAGACTGTACCTGTAAATAGCAATTAACTAACCAGATCCCTAGTACATACTGTTCCTGTAAATAGCAATCAACTTACCAGATACCTAGTATATACTGTACCTGTAAATAGCAATCAACTAACCAGGTCCCTAGTATATACTGTTCCTGTGAATAGCAATCAACTAACCAGATCCCTAGTATATACTGTACCTGTAAATAGCAATTAACTAACCAGGTCCATAGTATATACTGTTCCTGTAAATAACAACAACTGACCAGATCCCTTGGTTATACTATACCTGTAAATAACAATCAACTAACCAGATCGCTAGTATATACTGTACCTGTAAATAACAATCAACTAACCAGATCCCTAGTATATACTGTACATGTAAATATCAATCAACTAACCAGATCCCTAGTAAATAATGTACCCTCCTGAGCTTAAACTAAAAACACTACATATTTAATTATTACTTTCTTTCATCTTTACTTGCAAGATGATCAAAAGGGACAACTTTCTACTAAGCTATAAAATAGAAAGTTGGCGTTTTCTACTTTCCTTTCATGAACTTTCCCTTTCTTCATAGTAAAATCCCTGGATTCCCACCAAGTCAATGTTGGCTCAATGACTTTTATTATGGAAAAGAATTGATGACCGCCATCATGCTCTCGAAATCATGGAGAATGCTTTATATCTATCATTGTTCTTTTGAAGTCACTAACCGCGAGTTCTTGTTTAGGACCTGATTTGGGTTTGACCTTCATTTACATGATGATAGCGAAGAGTGAAGCTGAAGACACTTAATTACTTTTTCAGAATATCTGGTGTTTTCTCGGTGTATTTGTTCAAGGGTCACTGTGTAAATCTGTCATTTGTTTACATTTTTTAAAACAGTTTTTGTTAATTTTCAGTTAGAATCCAAGTCCTGTAGGCACCTTTGCAATACCTTGTCACTTCCTGAAATCAACGGATGCACATTTCAAATAGCTCCACAAGTGAAAATTACTAAGCATCCGTTATGATATTAATGGAAGCTATTTATTGAAAATGAACAAAGTATTAAGTTCTGAAGGTTCATCCCAATTTTTTTTTAAAATCAATTGAACATGCAGTAACTATTGGGTGTGAAATGACTACGTGTTCACTTTAAAAGTTAACTGACTACGTGGTAACCACTGACGACCGCTGAGTATGAGCGGTCAACTAACTGTGCGTGAAAAGCATAATAAATACAGTCCAACTGACTTGCTGGTGGGCATGCAAGGTCATCTGGTGGTGACTATGGAAGTCAGGTCCTTACCTGTAACTATGAGAGGTCATTTAGTAGCTAGGAGAGGTCAATTGACCACACGGTATTGATGGAAGTAAACTCACTAGCTGGTTAAGGGAAGTTAGATGCTAATGTGGTAACCATTGAAGTCAGCTGAAATGTGTTAACAATGAATGGTCAATTGACTTCTTAGTAACCTTAGATTTGTTTTTAATCAGAAAATACCGAAAATCAATTTAACAAGGGGCACGATATGAATAAAGGAAATATTTACACGGAGACGTTTGAAAAAATACAATAAAATAAGACCAAGGCTCGAATTCATGAAACAGTTATCATGTTCAAGCATAGATTATGTGCTCAAGCCCAATTTCTTAATCCGGTTATCATTTAATAATGAAATGATATTTTGCCAAAGATTTTGAAATAGTTTGAAGAGGGTTGAATTAAAATACTGTTTTCAATGTTAACATTTTACGTTTTGAGCATTTGACATGCTTTAAGTAAATTACAAGAAAGATGACATGAGCACAAAACATATGCTTGAGCATGAGAACAGTGTCATGAATACGGGGCCACAGGTGTTATGGAAAAGTTAGTATCATCTGCTTCATCGACGACACCCGCCATTTAATTCAAGGTTACATGTACAATGTAGGTGTCCTATGATTGATATACATGTAAAATGTTATATAACATGTCATACGAATCAGTGAATAGGAAAATTACCTTTCAGATTATTTTGATTTATTTACTGAGACCACCCTGAGAGATGATACATCACAGTGTCTATATCAGTTTTTTTTCGGTGTCGAATTCTTCCAAAATAACACACAAATACGTACTATGGGCTTGCTATCTATAGTTTTCCGACTTAAGCAAATCCAGACGATTTAACAGATTTACGTTCAAAATAGAAAATCATATTTTATTTTTCATTTTTCTTTTGCACATTTTGTGCTTATGAATTTACAAAGCTTATGATTGAATCAGTGACTTTGGTTCATTTTTATATATGCAAACGTTATTACTGGTAATAAAAAAAACAATACGAAATATTGCTGAGGGAAAATAGACAGGAAACCGTTAATGTAAAGTACTAACCCTGCAGTAGTATAAAATTGTTCACAATTACGAAGATATTGATCCAAAGGTTATATTATGTTTAACAACAGCTAAAAGCCGAGGTCATTTTAGGACGCCCTTTGGATGTATGCGATACAACTGTATGGGTTGAGTGCGTGTGTATTTGGGAGGATGCGGTATGTTCGGTAAGGTTCAATGCGATAGTGAAAAAGTGATGCCGTCTTTTTAGTACTACAACACTGAAGTATACTGCTGAAGGCCCCAAGCAGAACACCAAATGAACCAGTTGTTCCATTTCAAAAATGCTGAGCGTCAAGCAGGAAGCAGTAACTACCATTGAACAGGGTACAGAGTCAAAAGCCTTCCTTAATGGGAAGAACGCTCAACTGAAGGCCAAAAGTAAGGCAAAGAGATATTATGAAACAACAGCATTGTGAAAGATCGTAAATTCAGTTTTCTAAAACGGTCATGCAATGGAGTAAGCAGATACAAGTCTTGAGCCCTGCCTGCAGGGCTGTAAATGGCTAACCTTCAAAAAAGTTTAGAAATATTCACAACAATGAAAATATTGAGCCAACGCTCAAAGAAAGAGAATGTGTTCCATTGATGCTTTGCCAAAGTGACGAAACAAATAAGGTTTCCAGTTCTGGTTAAACCAGAGATGTGAAAAACGCAGATCTGAACAATCAGCATCAATCAAAATTGTTTCTTGTCGAGTATTTTCTGTAGATAATATTGTTTTAATTAAAATTTCTAAAACAAAAATTAGAGAATATCGAACCGTCAATAAAACCATAAACCGAACTCTAATTCTTTTAAACTAAAGGGCAAAATAAGAAAAAAGGGAAGGATTTACATGGATCCCTTGTAAAAGTACAAGAGATTAAGACCAGGTGCTCCGAAAGGGTAAGCATATTCTGCTTCATCCGCCATGTAAAGCTTGGTCACATTAAGTCCTCAAAGTGAAAACCGAGTCATTATTCTCTACAAGTAATCACACTAATTAGCATACCCAAAACGTCCAATACCAACAGTCTTCTGGAAAAACTTTCCTCCAACCTCAACAAAACTATTGCCAACCAGGAATTCAATCATTTTTACTATATCTTCTTCAGTATATTTTAAGTATTATGTTGTGTTTTCACAAAGAATGTTGCAAGATAGCTCACTACCATATAATGGTATTGTCGTCCGCTTTTTGTGGAAAAGAAAGCTTACATAACGAGAGATTGAATACGTTATGAGAGGTGCAGCATATGTGTGTTTTACGAGGAATGATAGTGTACAAGGTGGAAAAATCAAATGTTTTGATCGAAAAAACATTTTTTTTTAGAGAGTGCTCCAGATTAATATGAAGATCTTTCGAGTTTTTCAAAATCCACTGAATCACTGTCTTCGTATCATTGAAAGCTTGTTAAAGCTTATGACGGATAGAGCATTGTCATTTCCACACAACTTATACGGTTACATTTCCGCGACTTGGATATTTCGGTTGCGCACACCACATCCCGTCAATTCCACTTTTAGGGTATACATTGTCACAATAAGATTGAAGCCCTGATTTAATTGTACTTAAAATGGCAGTAAGCAGTTTTGATAAAGGTTTGGTTGAGCAATTAGCAGAGCCAGCGATAACATGTTGTTTAAAAGGATCCATTTGCAGTTTCGCCATTCAATAAAGACGAGGTAGCATAGGTCAGCGTCTTACTCATTAACCGGTATCTTGAAAGATTATAATATTGAAGCGTGGTTAAATAGTATTTCATCTTTCGAAAAGCCGGTCAATGTGGAAGTAGAGTTACCTTGGTTATCAAGCAGGTCTAGTTGAGTATGTACGTTCGGACATTTTTTTAAGAGTGACTGGGAAAGAATTACTCAAAAAAGTTTCACATACTTGTAATATCGTTTTCTGTGGCAGAATATCATGGCATTATCAAAATTACACATCATATTCAAAAAGAAATTAAATTCATAGGAATTACAGAAAAATATCTATGTTTAAATTAAAAAACAGTAATTAAGTTACAATTTCTTCGTTTCCTTATCATTGTGTCCTGCGAGTACATTCGCTTTTAATTAGACATATATAAGAAATACATCAAATGTTTATTATGGCTACCTTTTATTCAAAATGATATTTTTATGTTAATGAATTTGTGAGACGTACCACACGTGATATCGAGTTCGGGGACTTAATGTGAATTAATTTTAGATTTCACACGAAGTCGCCATACCACACACAGTTATATAAATAACACTATACACAATATGTTCTTTTTTTTCCTCGCAGAAAGTATTGGCCACACATTCAGTTTCTTTTTCAGCTATAGAAAGTGATATATCATCCATGTTAAATAAAATGCTATATATTAGTTTCTTGCAAGCTTTCCTTTTCAGAATTTATTCATTTCAATGGCCAAGTCCTTTTTAGATGAAATAAATATTGTCGCTAATTTAAATAATTTCCCATTTTTTTTTACCACAATTTCATTGGAGAACCAATCCCTTAATAGAAGTCGTCCTACCTCCAGCAAACTTTTTGATTTTTATAAAGTGGTTTGATATCAAATTAATTTCATTTGTCCTGAGCTTGTACATGGGGGCACACTAGTGTTTATGCCATCAAACTCAGTTGTGTTTGTGTGACAACAAAGGTTTATTCAAGTATTTGGATTTATTGTTTTTGAGATTATGGAATTAAGAGTGAACACAGATTTTCATTTCAACAAATTTTATTGTAAACAAAAGGACACAGATTCTTATGTGGATTTATATTTTCACGGATTTCGAGGGCGGTTGCAGCCATTTGTGTTTGTGTGACAACAAATTTTATTCAAGTATTTGGATTTATTGTTTTTCGAGATTATGGGATTAAGAGTGAACACAGATTCTTATGTGGATTTATATTTTCACGGATTTCAAGGGCGGTTGCTGTCAGTTGTGTTTGTGTGACAACAAAGGTTTATTCTAGTATTTGGATTTATTGTTTTTCGAGATTATAGGATTAAGAGTGAACACAGATTCTTATGTGGATTTATATTTTCACGGATTTCGAGGGCGGTTGCAGTCAGTTGTGTTTGTGCGACAACAAAGGTTTATTCTAGTATTTGGATTTATTGTTTTTCGAGATTATAGGATTAAGAGTGAACACAGATTCTTATGTGGATTTATATTTTCACGGATTTCGACGGCGGTTGCAGCAATTTGCTTGTCTGTGTAAATAATTGTGGTCTTCAAGTGTTCAAGTATTCGAATATTGAAATATTTTAAGATGAAGATTATCAGGTCAAATTGCTTCGAATTCTCATCAAATGATGTTTATTTAATGGAATCTCTTTTTCAACACTGTTCTTATTTCATTAAAGAATCTACCTTATCCGAATTGTGAATGATATTTGATTTTTAAAGTTTCCCTTGATATCAATTACAATAATTCACATGAAATGTGGATACATGTATATCTTAACATAGTTTGCACGTAACAGCATTTCATCAATTTGGCCTTCAGATTTTAAATAAATATAAGTTTGTTCAGAAAACTTAAATATCTTAGCTAAATAATTTCAGGGTTTCTTTGTGACTTAAATTAAAATGACATATTCAAACATTAGAATTTGGGAGAAAATTGAACCAATGAAACATACAAATTAAAAAGACAGAAACAAATTGTCAACAACGATGTAATACATTTTGATATCATCCTTTTATCATTTTACGACACTAGAGAAATACATTTTTATTGTCATTAACATATAAATATGTATGTTTCATCCTTCAACAATTAAAGAATATCGAAACAGATAATATAAACAGCACATGTAATCTTCAAAAGCCTTAATGCATGTGTGAGGTCGTGAGTGGATGTAAAAACCACCTTCTGACAGCACTTACTCACGGTTATAACACTCAAATAGATGACGTTGATAGTCATAAATATTGCATAATATCCTGAAAATTGACTTTTTTTTTCTTGCAGGTATAATCTACCAATTAGATATAGACTATGAATATACAGTAAGACCTCACCCTTCGATACGTTATGTAACTCTAATCACAAATTGTACGTTGGGCAGATATAAGTGAGGGACCATCAGATTTAGTATGAAAATTACAATCAAAATTTATGTTTCCTTTTGTGAAGGTACACCTTGTCGTAGTCCTTGCTGTGTCTCCTTTTATGTTCGGCGCCGTATGTCACCAAGGGATACACCCATCTTAATCATTATACCCCCTTTAATAAAGTTCCTATACAATCCATGTATTCAAAAAATGTTGCCTTAGGCGTTGGGCAACAGATTGCCTTCGGGTTCAACAGATTATCTGTTGCCCTCAACCCAAGTCAACAACTGTATACTTTTACCCATATTCAACTACAGTTTTATCGTGCTCTAATAATACACAAGTTTGCTTTATCACCTAAATCAGCGTTTTCACGTGCACTGCTAGTAAATTATACAACGTTTTGACGAAAGCTGAAAGATAGCAAGCCTCTGAAATGATTCAAAGTGGTATTTTTTTATTTCAACAAATTGTATTGCCTAAAGATATATACAACGGAATTTGACAACAGGCATTGCGTATATAACTCCTTTATTTTCTTCAAAGTGGTATGACATACAGGCATGTAGGTACACGTTTTATTGTCATTCTGGTATTTCTCGGTCAATGCAGCGCCTGAACCAAACCACGTATGCTGACGAGCGTCCCAGGTTTGGCAGACCTCGAAAGAATACAGATAAAGATGGACTTCTATGTAGAGCCCCAATCACTACTGCCATCAGGCTTAAAGGACATTGGAACGCCAATGTTCAAATAAGCCGATGAACCGTCAACAGGCCACGGTCTGAGAGTTTCTCGTCCGCAAGTAAAACGTCCTCTGTTGACGCGGAGGCAACAACAAGAAAGACTTGAAAGGGCACCGGATATGACCAATTAGGTCTTGGAGAGTTTACTTTGTCCGACAAACGGAAGGGTTTGTGTTTTTGAGACCAAGAAATACTGTAACAGAATATCGTCAGAATCATGTGCTGTGAACAATACAATAGCATTTGGTGGTGGGTGAGGGGGGGGGGGGGGGGGGGGTGACGGTGTTAGTGTAGTGTTTAGGAATGCTTTTTCTCTAAACTGTAAGCTACACTTGCGTGTCTTTGATTGAACTTCAAATTGGCCGAAGTACCGTGGTTATATCCTTTGACCTTTAGTTGTTCCTCATTTCGATACTCACCCATTAGCAAGTCCTAATAAATGACAATTCAAATATCATAGTACGCATGCACTCTCGTTGTAGTTTTCTCGTTCTATATAAGACAGGTTATGGAAATTTCATTTTTATACAGACCTTAAAACACGTTTTGTTAAGGTTTGTTTTTCAGAATATATTCAAATAAATATGTCAAATAAACCAAACTAATGACAATTGAAGAGCCCTATAGACTAAAGAATTTCCACACGGCCATTAAACGAATGATGCATATGATACGTTGTATTAAAGCCCTCTATACCAGACTCGCAATAAATATATAAATACGTTCTCCAAATACATCCATCCGGTATACAGCGTAATGTAAGCGTACTTTAATTGCTGCCAAGTTTTAATTCTTGCTTTGTAATTGAGAAAAACTTCCTATTTTTTTCTATTGGTTGTCTAGCTTAATTTTAAAAGAATAACCACTTAGTACTGATGCCATATGTTCTTGCAGTTCATCGTTATGTTTAAAAAAATAGTTTTAAGCATATTTTTGGATCGCTTAGGGCTTATTTTTTCAGTGTGTCCTCTGCCACTTAAGCGATCATTGGCATCTTTCCATCATTTAATATAGTCAATTTGGCTCATTTGTTTTGTAGAGATCTATCACGTCTCCCCTCATTCTCATGAATACCTGTGTTGACAGCTTCAGTTTTTCCAGCCTCCATTGAGACTAATTTGCTCTATCCTATTCAGTAAATTTGATGCACAATATAACAATTACACCATATGTAAGGTGAGCATTTAATGTCTATTATTATTATTAAATTCTTTCAGAATAGTCTGATACAAAAACCTAACGTTTTAACAACGAATGTTAGAAAATAGGCAAAAGGTTAACCTTGAAAAGTAGCTTAATGTCAAAGTTCAAAGGTCGCATCAACCAGAAGTTTAAGCATCTACATCACAATCGATTAAAAACGGCTGATGCATTTGTATTCAAGCAGTTCCCCGGTTGGATAGCCTTGTAAGGAGAGATACAGATCTTCTATTTCAAACAGATACAATCATCGTACTTACTGTACAATCTTTCACAAAATCAACAAAGAGGTTTGCAGCGCATTAATGGACAGCTAATTAAACATGAGCTTTCCCCCTCCCTTCTCTTCTTTTACCTTTTCTCTCACTCCTTCCCTTTTGTTTGTTGCTGTTTTTATGTCAAGCAGTACATTGTCCGTGTGTTTATGGTGAATTTCCTTGCCTCCACGCGTTAAATGTTTAGTAATGTGTGCGCTGTATTATCGGGAGAGGGCCTAGTCAAAAAAATATATGTTTGTATGAATTAGATTTTCCGGATCGTTTGCGCGTAAAAAGTTTTCAAAACTCATGTAAACCGGTTTTCTAGTTACTGTCAGTTTTAAATAAAACTTTAAGTGGAAATTCATACATTATTGTATAAATTTTCTAATAAACAAGTATTTGAAAGGCTTATTATCATTTGATAAAGGTATTAGCATGATAATTTTGCCTAGCCTAGATATACAATTTTAAATGTACGATAAAAAAACTGGTAGAAACTTCGCATACATACTAAATCCTTAATAATCTTTTGCTTTTTCATTGAATTGATCGTCGCGTTATAAAATCATATAATTTTAAAAAATGGTTTCGATCATTACATGTATCACCTATTTTCACGTACCTATCACATCATATTCACTAGTGTCATTATACATGTATAATTATTCCGTTAAGTTGTATTTAGCTACTAGATAGGGTAAATTTAACAGACCTCGCTGGTAGGGGGCTCCCCAACCCTTGGAAACCTGAATTCCACTGCTATGTAGAGCTAGAAATTATATATTTATAATCGTCAAATTATTCATTTTATCTAATACTATTGTGATAATCTTCTTTTAAAAACCTACTTTTTATTTTATAATATATGTAATTTGTCAGTACAATCTCAGAGAGCTTGTTAGGTAGGGGCTGTCCCAATCACCTGCTCTCTAGATTAAAATCTTTGATAGGTCTATTGGTTTTATATAACGTATTAGGATATTTTGAATACCGTTTAGATAACTGATCACCGCTATTTAACTATATGGTTTATACTGTGTAACTATGATGCTTGTATGATGTAATTGTGATGTATGACACTTTAATAAACAAATAGATTGATTGATTGATTGATTGATTATTAAAAAAAGGAGTTGGCCAGGAAGTTGTCTTGAATTAAAGGTGTCTGAGAGATGTTCACAACTTTATTTCTTTAGAGCAATTTAACACTTTGGGGAGGGGTAAAATCAATTTTTTATAATAATGCTCCGGGCCCCATCCCCCTGGTCAGATAACTATTTTGGGGAGGGACATTTTTTTCGAGGCTTGAATGTATTAAAACATATTGTCTTTCGAAGTTTATTAGAATCTATTTACATTTAGATATCTCAGAATCTTTGACAACTAAACCCTCCACTTAAAAATAAGCTGATGTTTTTAAAATATAAACTGTATTTATTTTACAACAATTATGAAACAAGTTATCCGACTTACATTAATCACTCTTGTTGGCCCTGATGTTAGAGCGCGAGGGTCTTTTTGTGGGAGGAAACCGGAATACCCGGAGAAAACCCACGTGGTCGGGCAGGTGACCCCATACCTTATCACGTCCGGTCGGAGAATCGAACCCCGACCGCCTGGGTGAAAGGCAAGTGCGCTATCCACTGCACCACCCGACCACTCTTATTACAATTTCCCAATGTCTCGCCTGCCATATCCATGTCACCACGTATTTGTTGTGTCTCGCCTGCCATACCCATGTCACCACGTATTTGTTGTGTCGTCTCGCCTGCCATACACATGTCACCACGTATTTGTTGTGTCTTGCCTGCCATACCCATGTCACCACGTATTTGTTGTGTATTGCCTGCCATACCTATGTCATTACGTATTTGTTGTGTCTCGCCTGCCATACCCATGTCACCACGCATTTGTGGTGTCTTGCCTGCCATATCCATGTCATCATGTATTTGTTGTGTCTCGACTGCCATACCCATGTCATCACGTATTTGTTGTGTCTCGCCTGCTATACCCATGTCACCACGTATTTGTAGTGTCTCGCCTGCCATACCCATGCCACCACGTATTTGTTGTGTCTCGCCTGTCATACCCATGTCACCACGTATTTGTTGTGTCTCGCCTGCCATACCCATGTTACCATGTATGTGTTGTGTCTCGCCTGCCATACCAATGTCACCACGTATTTATTGTGTCTCGCTTGCCATACCCATGTCACCACGTATTTGTTGTGTTTCGCCTGCTATACCCATGTCACCATGTATGTGTTGTGTCTCTCCTGCCATACCCATGTCACCATGTATTTATTGTGTCTCGCCTGCCATACCCATGTTACCACGTTTATGTTGTGTCTCTCCTGCCATACCCATGTCACCACGTATATGTTGTGTCTCTCCTGCCATACCTATGTCAACACGTATTTGTTGTGTCTCGCCTGCCATACCCATGTCACCACGTATTTGCCGTGTATTGCCTGAAGATGGCATCGTTTTGAACGAGCGGGATAGAAAGACAAAATTATCAGGATTTTTATTAAAAACGTGACAATTTAACAAATTTGTTGACTCGACAAACTTTGGGATCGTGGGAAAAACTTTTTAAATTTTAATTAGAAAAGAGAAATGATCAAAAAAATGTTCAGTACAGTCATCAACTGCTTTTACATAAAGTTTATGATATAGTTCTGTAAATCACGGTAGCGACAACGAAACAGATTAGAAATCTTAATATGTACATTTCAGATAAGCAAATCATGACAAGAAAATCTGAATACGCATTAAATCATATGAAATGTATAGAAAAATGTTAACTGTGTAAATAATTAAACCATTTGTATGCGAAGATAAAACAGAAACAGACAGCGTTACATGTTTTTATGGACCATTTTAGATCGTAGCATTAGATAGGGCAATCGCTGGTTATCTTTATATCAGAATAATTTATAATGATATTATGCATATTAGTTGTATATTAAATGATTGTGAGAAAAAATAATCTGAGATTGCAATAATTCCGATGCAGTGTCTCATGCATCAAATATTTCACGAATATGAAAAGAAATTAAGCTAATAAGAATATATATAGATATAAGGATAGCGTAATTGCCGAATTTTCTGAATGTGTTCGGGGAAATATTTTCATATGTTTCCTTTGAAGAATTAATTAAAAAAAAATTCTCTATTCTTGTTTGATGTGTGATGAAAGTTTGATGTTTTTTTCCAAAGATAAAATACAAATCTATAATAAGATATCTTTGAATTGTATACTATTTTTGTTTGTTTGGATGTTGTCGTATAATGTTATACAAAACTTTATCTATTTTACGACAATTATTAAACAGGTAACACAGTTCTATATCAATCACTCCTATTGGCCCGGATGTTAGCGCGCGGGGGTGTTGATGTGGGAGGAAAGCGGAGTATTACCATTTAAAATAAATATATTTATTTTACAAAAATTATGAAGCAAGCTAAACAACTTATATTAATCACTCTTGTTGGCCTGGTTGTAAGCGAGCGAGGGGTCTTATAATGGGAGAAAACCGGAGTACACGGAGAAAACCTACGTGGTCGCCAGGTGACCCTATACTTTGTCACGTTCGGTCGAGGAATCGAACCACAGTAGCCTTGGTGAAGGGCAAGTGCGATATCCACTGCACCACCCGACCACCCTTATTACAATTTCCCAATGTCCGTGTTGTGTCTCGCCTGTCATACCCATGTCACCACGTATTTGTTGTGTCTCGCCTGCCATACCCATGTCACCACGTATTTGTTGTGTCTCGCCTGCCATACCCATGTCACCATGTATTTGTTGTGTCTCGCCTGCCATACCCATGTCACCACATATTTGTTGTGTCTCGCCTGCCATACCCACGTATTTATTGTGTCTCGCCTGCCATACCCATGTCACAACGTATTTGTTGTGTCTCGCCTGCTATACCCATGTCACCACGTATTTGTTGTGTCTCTCCCCTGGTTACCAGTTTCCCTATGTCGTTCTTGTGTCTCTCCCCTGGTTACCAGTTTCCCTATGTCATTATTGTGTCTCTCCCCAGAGTTACCAGTTTCCCTATGTCGTTGTTGTGTCTCTCCCCTGAGTTACCAAATTCCCTATGTCGTTGTTGTGTCTCTGCCCTGAGAAACCCGTTTCCCCTTTGTCGTTCTTGTGTCTCTCCCCTGGTTACCAGTTTCCCTATGTCGTTCTTGTGTCTCTCCCCTGAGTTACCAGTTTCCCCTTTGTCGTTGTTGTGTCTCTCCCCTGCGTTACCAGTTTCCCTTTGTCGTTGTTGTGTCTCTCCACTGGGTTACCAGTTTGCCTATGTCGTTGTTGTGTCTCTCCCCTGTTTACCAGTTTCCCTATGTCGTTGTTGTGTCTCTCCCCTGAGTTACCAGTTTCCCTATGCCATTGTTGTGTCTCTCCCCTGGTTACCAGTTTCCCTATGTCGTTGTTGTGTCTCTCCCCTGAATTACCAGTTTTCCTATGTCGTTGTAGTGTCTCTCCCCTGGTTACCAGTTTCCCTGTGTCGTTATTTTGTCTCTCCACTTGTTACCAGTTTCCATATGTCGCTGTTGTGTCTCTCCCCTGGTTAACAGTTTCCCTATGTCGTTGTTGTGTCTCACTCCTGAGTTACCAGTGTCCCTATGTCGTTGTTGTGTATATCCCCTGGTTACAAGTTTCCCTGTGTCGTTGTTGTGTTTCTCCCCTGGGTTACCAGTTTCCATGTGTCGTTGTTGTGTCTCTCCTCTGGTTACCAGTTTCCCAATGTCGTTTTTGTGTCTCTCCCCTGAGTAACCATTTTCCCTATGTCGTTGTTGTGTCTCTCTCCTGTTTCACCAGTTTCCCTATGTCGTTGTTGTGTCTTCTCCCTGAGTTACCTGTTCCCCTATGTCGTTGTTGTGTCTCTCCCCTGAGTTACCAGTTTCCCTATGTCGTTGTTGTATCTCTCCCCTGAGTTACCAGTTTCCCTTTGTCGTTGTTGTGTCTCTCTCCTGCGTTACCAGTTTCCCTATGTCGTTGTTGTGTCTCTCCCCTGAGTTACCAGTTTCCATATGTTGCTGTTGTGTCTCTCCTCTGAGTTACCAGTTTCCCTATGTCGTTGTTGTGTCTCTCCCCTGGTTACCAGTTTCCCGCTGTCGTTGTTGTGTCTCTCCCCTGAGTTACCAGTTTCCCTGTGTCGTTGTTGTGTCTCCCCTCTGACTATCCAGTTTCCCTATGTCGTTTTTGTGTCTCTCCCCTGAGTTACCAGTTTCCCTTTGTCGTTGTTGTGTCCCTCCCTTAGGTTACCTGTTCCCCTATGTCGTTGTTGTGTCTCTCCCCTGTTTACCAGTTTCCCTATGATGTTGTTGTGTCTCACCCCTGTTTACCAGTTTCCCTGTGTCGTTGTTGTGTCTGTCCCCTGAGTTACCAGTTTCCCTATGTCGTTGTTGTGTCTCTCCCCTGTTTACCAGTTTCCCTGTGTCGTTGTTGTGTCTCTCCCCTGGAAACCAGTTTCCCTTTGTCGTTGTTGTGTCTCTTCCCTGGTTACCAGTTTTCCTATGATGTTGTTGTGTCTCTCCCCTGAGTTACCAGTTTCCCTATGATGTTGTTGTGTCTCTCCCCTGTTTACCAGTTTCCCTATATCGTTGTTATGTCTCTCCCCTGAGTTACCAGTTTCCCTATGATGTTGTTGTGTCTCTCCCCTGTTTACCAGTTTCCCTTTGTCGTTTTTGTGTCTCTCCCCTGTTTACCAGTTTTCCTATGTCGTTGTTGTGTCTCTCCCCTGAGTTACCAGTTTCCCTATGTTGTTGTTGTGTCTCTACCCTGAGTTACCAGTTTCCCTATGTCGTTTTTGTGTCTCTCCCCTGGGTTACCAGTTTCCCTTTGTCGTTGTTGTGTCTCTCCCTATGTAACCAGTTTCCCTATGTCATTTTTATGTCTCTCCCCTGAGTTACCAGTTTCCCTTTGTCGTTGTTGTGTCCCTCCCTTAGGTTACCTGTTCCCCTATGTCGTTGTTGTGTCTCTCCCCTGTTTACCAGTTTCCCTTTGTCGTTGTTGTGTTTTCTCCCTGAGTTACCAGTTTCCCTATGTCGTTGTTGTGTCTCTCCCCTGAGGTACCACTTTCCCTGTGTCGATGTTATATCTCTCCCCTGAGTTACCAGTTTCCCTATGATGTTGTTGTGTCTCTCCCCTGTTTACCAGTTTCCCTTTGTCGTTGTTGTGTCTCTCCCCTGGTTACCAGTTTCCCTATGTCATTGTTGTGTCTCTCCCCTGGTAACCAGTTTCCCTATGTCGTTGTTGTGTCTCTCCCCTGTTTACCAGTTTCCCTATGTCGTTTTTGTGTCTCTCCCCTGTTTACCAGTTTCCCTATGTCGTTGTGGTGTCTCTCCCCTGGTTACCAGTTTTCCTATGTCATTGTTGTGTCTCTCCCCTGGTAACCAGTTTTCCTATGTCGTTGTGGTGTCTCTCCCTGTTTACCAGTTTCCCTATGTCGTTTTTGTGTCTCTCCCCTGTTTACCAGTTTCCCTATGTCGTTGTGGTGTCTCTCCTCTGTTTACCAGTTTCCCTATGTCGTTTTTGTGTCTCTCCCCTGGTTACCAGTTTCCCTTTGTCGTTGTTGTGTCTCTCCCCTGTTTACCAGTTTCCATATGTCGCTGTTGTGTCTCTCCCCTGGTTACCAGTTTCCCTATGTCGTTGTTGTGTCTCTCCCCTGAGTTACCAGTTTCTCTTTGTCGTTGTTGTGTCTCTCCCCTGTTTACCAGTTTCCATGTGTCGTTGTTATGTCTCTCCCCTGAGTTACCAGTTTCCCTATGATGTTGTTGTGTCTCACCCCTGGTTACCAGTTTCCCTGTGTCGTTGTTGTGTCTCTCCCCTGGAAACCAGTTTCCCTATGTCGTTGTTGTGTCTCTCCCCTGTTTACCAGTTTCCCTGTGTCGTTGTTGTGTCTCTTCCCTGGAAACCAGTTTCCCTATGTCGTTGTTGTGTCTCTTCCCTGGTTACCAGTTTTCCTATGATGTTGTTGTGTCTCTCCCCTGAGTTACCAGTTTCCCTATGATCTTGTTTTGTCTCTCCCCTGAGTTACCAGTTTCCCTTTGATGTTGTTGTGTCTCTCCTCTGTTTACCAGTTTCCCTTTGTCGTTGTTGTGTCTCTCCTCTGTTTACCAGTTTCCCTTTATCTTTGTTATGTTCTCCCCTGAGTTACCAGTTTCCCTATGTCGTTGTTGTGTCTCTCCCCTGTTTACCAGTTTCCCTATGATGTTGTTGTGTCTCTCCCCTGTTTACCAGTTTCCCTTTGTCGTTTTTGTGTCTCTCCCCTGTTTACCAGTTTTCCTATGTCGTTGTTGTGTCTCTCCCCTGAGTTACCAGTTTCCCTATGTTGTTGTTGTGTCTCTACCCTGAGTTACCAGTTTCCCTATGTCGTTTTTGTGTCTCTCCCCTGGGTTACCAGTTTCCCTTTGTCGTTGTTGTGTCTCTCCCTATGTAACCAGTTTCCCTATGTCGTTTTTATGTCTCTCCCCTGAGTTACCAGTTTCCCTTTGTCGTTGTTGTGTCCCTCCCTTAGGTTACCTGTTCCCCTATGTCGTTGTTGTGTCTCTTCCCTGTTTACCAGTTTCCCTTTGTCGTTGTTGTGTTTTCTCCCTGAGTTACCAGTTTCCCTATGTCGTTGTTGTGTCTCTCCCCTGAGGTACCACTTTCCCTGTGTCGATGTTATGTCTCTCCCCTGAGTTACCAGTTTCCCTATGATGTTGTTGTGTCTCTCCCCTGTTTACCAGTTTCCCTTTGTCGTTGTTGTGTCTCTCCCCTGGTTACCAGTTTCCCTATGTCATTGTTGTGTCTCTCCCCTGGTAACCAGTTTCCCTATGTCGTTGTTGTGTCTCTCCCCTGTTTACCAGTTTCCCTATGTCGTTTTTGTGTCTCTCCCCTGTTTACCAGTTTCCCTATGTCGTTGTGGTGTCTTTCCCCTGGTTACCAGTTTTCCTATGTCATTGTTGTGTCTCTCCCCTGGTAACCAGTTTCCCTATGTCGTTGTGGTGTCTCTCCCTGTTTACCAGTTTCCCTATGTCGTTTTTGTGTCTCTCCCCTGTTTACCAGTTTCCCTATGTCGTTGTGGTGTCTCTCCTCTGTTTACCCGTTTCCCTATGTCGTTTTTGTGTCTCTCCCCTGTTTACTACTTTCCCTATGTCGTTGTGGTGTCTCTCCCCTGGTAACCAGTTTTCCTATGTCGTTGTTGTGTCTCTCCCCTGTTTACCAGTTTCCCTTTGTCGTTGTTGTGTCTCTCCCCTGTTTACCAGTTTCCATATGTCGCTGTTGTGTCTCTCCCCTGGTTACCAGTTTCCCTATGTCGTTGTTGTGTCTCTCCCCTGAGTTACCAGTTTCCCTTTGTCGTTGTTGTGTCTCTCCCCTGTTTACCAGTTTCCATATGTCGTTGTTGTGTCTCTCCCCTGAGTTACAAGTTTCCCTATGTCGTTGTTGTGTCTCTCCCCTGTTTACCAGTTTCCCTGTGTCGTTGTTATGTCTCTCCCCTGAGTTACCAGTTTCCCTATGATGTTGTTGTGTCTCACCCCTGTTTACCAGTTTCCCTGTGTCGTTGTTGTGTGTGTCCCCTGGAAACCAGTTTCCCTATGTCGTTGTTGTGTCTCTCCCCTGTTTACCAGTTTCCCTGTGTCGTTGTTGTGTCTCTCCCCTGGAAACCAGTTTCCCTATGTCGTTGTTGTGTCTCTTCCCTGGTTACCAGTTTTCCTATGATGTTGTTGTGTCTCTCCCCTGAGTTACCAGTTTCCCTATGATCTTGTTTTGTCTCTCCCCTGAGTTACCAGTTTCCCTATGATGTTGTTGTGTCTCTCCCCTGTTTACCAGTTTCCCTATATCGTTGTTATGTCTCTCCCCTGTGAGTATCCAGTTTCCCTATGATGTTGTTGTGTCTCTCCCCTGTTTACCAGTTTCCCTTTGTCGTTTTTGTGTCTCTCCCCTGTTTACCAGTTTTCCTATGTCGTTGTTGTGTCTCTCCCCTGAGTTACCAGTTTCCCTATGTTGTTGTTGTGTCTCTCCCCTGAGTTACCAGTTTCCCTATGTCGTTTTTGTGTCTCTCCCCTGGGTTACCAGTTTCCCTATGTCGTTTTTATGTCTCTCCCCTGAGTTACCAGTTTCCCTTTGTCGTTGTTGTGTCCCTCCCTTAGGTTACCTGTTCCCCTATGTCGTTGTTGTGTCTCTTCCCTGTTTACCAGTTTCCCTTTGTCGTTGTTGTGTTTTCTCCCTGAGTTACCAGTTTCCCTATGTCGTTGTTGTGTCTCTCCCCTGAGGTACCACTTTCCCTGTGTCGATGTTATGTCTCTCCCCTGAGTTACCAGTTTCCCTATGATGTTGTTGTGTCTCTCCCCTGTTTACCAGTTTCCCTTTGTCGTTGTTGTGTCTCTCCCCTGGTTACCAGTTTCCCTATGTCATTGTTGTGTCTCTCCCCTGGTAACCAGTTTCCCTATGTCGTTGTTGTGTCTCTCTCCTGTTTACCAGTTTCCCTATGTCGTTTTTGTGTCTCTCCCCTGTTTACCAGTTTCCCTATGTCGTTGTGGTGTCTCTCCCCTGGTTACCAGTTTTCCTATGTCATTGTTGTGTCTCTCCCCTGGTAACCAGTTTCCCTATGTCGTTGTGGTGTCTCTCCCTGTTTACCAGTTTCCCTATGTCGTTTTTGTGTCTCTCCCCTGTTTACCAGTTTCCCTATGTCGTTGTGGTGTCTCTCCTCTGTTTACCAGTTTCCCTATGTCGTTTTTGTGTCTCTCCCCTGTTTACCAGTTTCTCTTTGTCGTTGTGGTGTCTCTCCCCTGGTTACCAGTTTCCCTATGTCGTTGTTGTGTCTTCTCCCTGAGTTACCTGTTCTCCTATGTCGTTGTTGTGTCTCTCCCCTGAGTTACCAGTTTCCCTTTGTCGTTGTTGTGTCCCTCCCTTGGGTTACCAGTTCCCCTATGCCGTTGTTGTGTCTCTCCCCTGGTTACCAGTTTCCCTTTGTCGTTGTTGTGTCTCTCCCCTGAGGTACCACTTTCCCTGTGTCGATGTTATGTCTCTCCCCTGAGTTACCAGTTTCCCTATGATGTTGTTGTGTCTCTCTCCTGTTTACCAGTTTCCCTTTGTCGTTGTTGTGTCTCTCCCCTGGTCACCAGTTTCCCTATGTCGTTGTTGTGTCTCTCCCCTGGTTACCAGTTTCCCTATGTGGTTGTTGTGTCTCTCCCCTGGTAACCAGTTTCCCTATGTCGTTGTGGTGTCTCTCACCTGGTTACCAGTTGTCCAATGTCATTGTTGTGTCTCTCCCCTGTTTACCAGTTTCCCTATGTCGTTGTTGTGTCTCTCCCCTGAGTTACCAGTTTTCCTATGATGTTGTTGTGTCTCTCCCCTGAGTTACCAGTTTCCCTATGATGTTGTTGTGTCTCTCCCCTGAGTTACCAGTTTCCCTATGATGTTGTTGTGTCTCTCCCCTGTTTACCAGTTTTCCTATATCGTTGTTATGTCTCTCCCCTGGTTACCAGTTTTCCTATGATGTTGTTGTGTCTCTCCCCTGAGTTACCAGTTTCCCTATGATGTTGTTGTGTCTCTCCCCTGAGTTACCAGTTTCCCTATGATGTTTTTGTGTCTCCCCCCTGTTTACCAGTTTCCCTTTGTCGTTTTTGTGTCTCTCCCCTGTTTACCAGTTTCCCTATGTCGTTGTTGTGTATCTCCCCTGGTTACCAGTTTCTCTATGATGTTGTTGTGTCTCTCCCCTGTTTACCAGTTTCCTATGTCGTTGTTGTGTCTCTCCCCTGAGTTACCAGTTTCCCTATGATGTTGTTGTGTCTCTCCCCTGTTTACCAGTTTTCCTATGTTGTTGTTGTGTCTCTCCCCTGGTTAACAGTTTTCCTATGTTGTTGTTGTGTCTCTCCCCTGAGTTACCAGTTTCCCTATGTCGTTTTTGTGTCTCTCCCCTGGGTTACCAGTTTCCCTGTGTCGTTGTTGTGTCTCTCCCTAGGTAACCAGTTCCCCTATGTCGTTTTTATGTCTCTCCCTTGAGTTACCAGTTTCCCTTTGTCGTTGTTGTGTCCCTCCCTTAGGTTACCTGTTCCCCTATGTCGTTGTTGTGTCTCTCCCCTGGTTACCAGTTTCCCTTTGTCGTTGTTGTGTCTCTCCCCTGAGTTACCAGTTTCCCTTTGTCGTTGTTGTGTCCCTCCCTTGGGTTACCAGTTCCCCTATGCCGTTGTTGTGTCTCTCCCTTGTTTACCAGTTTCCCTTTGTCGTTGTTGTGTCTTTCCCCTGAGGTACCACTTTCCCTGTGTCGATGTTATGTCTCTCCCCTGAGTTACCAGTTTCCCTATGATGTTATTGTGTCTCTCTCTTGTTTACCAGTTTCCCTTTGTCGTTGTTGTGTCTCTCCCCTGGTTACCAGTTTCCCTATGTCGTTGTTGTGTCTCTCCCCTGGTTACCAGTTTCCCTATGTCGTTGTTGTGTCTCTCCCCTGGTAACCAGTTTCCCTATGTCGTTGTGGTGTCTCTCCCCTGGTTACCAGTTTCCATATGTCGTTGTTGTGTCTCTCCCCTGAGTTACCAGTTTCCCTATGTCGTTGTTGTGTCTCTCCCCTGTTTACCAATTTCCCTGTGTCGTTGTTATGTCTCTCCCCTGAGTTACCAGTTTCCCTATGATGTTGTTGTGTCTCACCCCTGTTTACCAGTTTCCCTGTGTCGTTGTTGTGTCTGTCCCCTGGAAACCAGTTTCCCTATGTCGTTGTTGTGTCTCTCCCCTGTTTACCAGTTTCCCTGTGTCGTTGTTGTGTCTCTCCCCTGGAAACCAGTTTCCCTATGTCGTTGTTGTGTCTCTTCCCTGGTTACCAGTTTTCCTATGATGTTGTTGTGTCTCTCCCCTGAGTTACCAGTTTCCCTATGATCTTGTTTTGTCTCTCCCCTGAGTTACCAGTTTCCCTATGATGTTGTTGTGTCTCTCCCCTGTTTACCAGTTTCCCTATATCGTTGTTATGTCTCTCCCCTGAGTTACCAGTTTCCCTATGATGTTGTTGTGTCTCTCCCCTGTTTACCAGTTTCCCTTTGTCGTTTTTGTGTCTCTCCCCTGTTTACCAGTTTTCCTATGTCGTTGTTGTGTCTCTCCCCTGAGTTACCAGTTTCCCTATGTTGTTGTTGTGTCTCTCCCCTGAGTTACCAGTTTCCCTATGTCGTTTTTGTGTCTCTCCCCTGGGTTACCAGTTTCCCTGTGTCGTTGTTGTGTCTCTCCCTATGTAACCAGTTTCCCTATGTCGTTTTTATGTCTCTCCCCTGAGTTACCAGTTTCCCTTTGTCGTTGTTGTGTCCCTCCCTTAGGTTACCTGTTCCCCTATGTCGTTGTTGTGTCTCTCCCCTGTTTACCAGTTTCTCTTTGTCGTTGTGGTGTCTCTCCCCTGGTTACCAGTTTCCCTATGTCGTTGTTGTGTCTTCTCCCTGAGTTACCTGTTCTCCTATGTCGTTGTTGTGTCTCTCCCCTGAGTTACCAGTTTCCCTTTGTCGTTGTTGTGTCCCTCCCTTGGGTTACCAGTTCCCCTATGCCGTTGTTGTGTCTCTCCCCTGGTTACCAGTTTCCCTTTGTCGTTGTTGTGTCTCTCCCCTGAGGTACCACTTTCCCTGTGTCGATGTTATGTCTCTCCCCTGAGTTACCAGTTTCCCTATGATGTTGTTGTGTCTCTCTCCTGTTTACCAGTTTCCCTTTGTCGTTGTTGTGTCTCTCCCCTGGTCACCAGTTTCCCTATGTCGTTGTTGTGTCTCTCCCCTGGTTACCAGTTTCCCTATGTGGTTGTTGTGTCTCTCCCCTGGTAACCAGTTTCCCTATGTCGTTGTGGTGTCTCTCACCTGGTTACCAGTTGTCCAATGTCATTGTTGTGTCTCTCCCCTGTTTACCAGTTTCCCTATGTCGTTGTTGTGTCTCTCCCCTGAGTTACCAGTTTTCCTATGATGTTGTTGTGTCTCTCCCCTGAGTTACCAGTTTCCCTATGATGTTGTTGTGTCTCTCCCCTGAGTTACCAGTTTCCCTATGATGTTGTTGTGTCTCTCCCCTGTTTACCAGTTTTCCTATATCGTTGTTATGTCTCTCCCCTGGTTACCAGTTTTCCTATGATGTTGTTGTGTCTCTCCCCTGAGTTACCAGTTTCCCTATGATGTTGTTGTGTCTCTCCCCTGAGTTACCAGTTTCCCTATGATGTTTTTGTGTCTCCCCCCTGTTTACCAGTTTCCCTTTGTCGTTTTTGTGTCTCTCCCCTGTTTACCAGTTTCCCTATGTCGTTGTTGTGTATCTCCCCTGGTTACCAGTTTCCCTATAATGTTGTTGTGTCTCTCCCCTGTTTACCAGTTTCCTATGTCGTTGTTGTGTCTCTCCCCTGAGTTACCAGTTTCCCTATGTCGTTTTTGTGTCTCTCCCCTGGGTTACCAGTTTCCCTGTGTCGTTGTTGTGTCTCTCCCTAGGTAACCAGTTCCCCTATGTCGTTTTTATGTCTCTCCCTTGAGTTACCAGTTTCCCTTTGTCGTTGTTGTGTCCCTCCCTTAGGTTACCTGTTCCCCTATGTCGTTGTTGTGTCTCTCCCCTGGTTACCAGTTTCCTTTTGTCGTTGTTGTGTCTCTCCCCTGAGTTACCAGTTTCCCTTTGTCGTTGTTGTGTCCCTCCCTTGGGTTACCAGTTCCCCTATGCCGTTGTTGTGTCTCTCCCTTGTTTACCAGTTTCCCTTTGTCGTTGTTGTGTCTTTCCCCTGAGGTACCACTTTCCCTGTGTCGATGTTATGTCTCTCCCCTGAGTTACCAGTTTCCCTATGATGTTATTGTGTCTCTCTCTTGTTTACCAGTTTCCCTTTGTCGTTGTTGTGTCTCTCCCCTGGTTACCAGTTTCCCTATGTCGTTGTTGTGTCTCTCCCCTGGTTACCAGTTTCCCTATGTCGTTGTTGTGTCTCTCCCCTGGTAACCAGTTTCCCTATGTCGTTGTGGTGTCTCTCCCCTGGTTACCAGTTTTCCTATGTCATTGTTGTGTCTCTCCCCTGTTTACCAGTTTCCCTTTGTCGTTGTTGTGTCTCTCCCCTGGTTACCAGTTTCCCTTTGTCGTTGTTGTGTCTCTCCCCTGTTTACCTGTTTCCCTTTGTCGTTGTTGTGTCTCTCCGCTGTTTATCAGTTTCCCTTTGTCGTTTTTGTGTCTCTCCCCTGAGTTACCAGTTTCTCTGTGTCGTTGTTGTGTCTCTCCCCTGTTTACCAGTTTCCCTTTGTCGTTGTTGAGTCTCTCCCCTGTTTACCAGTTTCCCTATGTCGTTGTTGTGTCTCTCCCCTGAGTTACCAGTTTCCCTTTGTCGTTGTTTTGTCTCTCCCCTGTTTACCAGTTTCCCTTTGTCGTTGTTGTGTCTCTCCCCTGTTTACCAGTTTCCCTATGTCGTTGTTGTGTCTCTCCCCTGAGTTACCAGTTTCCCTTTATCGTTGTTGTGTCTCTCCACTGTTTACCAGTTTCCCTATGTCGTTGTTGTGTCTCTCCCCTGTTTACCAGTTTCCTTATGTCGTTTTTGTGTCTCTCCCCTGTTTGCCAGTTTCCCTTTGTCGTTGTTGTGTCTCTTCCCTGTTTACCAGTTTCCCTTTGTCGTTGTTGTGTGTCTCCCCTGTTTACCAGTTTCCCTATGTCGTTGTTGTGTATATCCCCTGGTTACCAGTTTCCCTATGATGTTGTTGTGTCTCTCCCCTTAGTTACCAGTTTCCCTATGATGTTGTTGTGTCTCTCCCCTGGTTACCAGTTTCCCTATGATGTTGCTGTGTCTCTCCCCTGAGTTACCAGTTTCCCTATGTCGTTGTTGTGTCTCTCCCCTGTTTACCAGTTTCCCTTTGTCGTTGTTGTGTCTCTCCCCTGTTTACCAGTTTCCTTATGCCGTTGTGGTGTCTCTCCCCTGTTTACCAGTTTCCCTTTGTCGTTATTGTGTCTCTCCACTGGGTTACCAGTTTCCCTATGTCGTTGTTGTGTCTCTCCCCTGTTTACCAGTTTCCCTATGTCGTTGTGGTGTCTCTCCCCTGGTTACCAGTTTTCCTTTGTCGTTGTTGTGTGTCTCCCCTGGTTACCAGTTTCCCTATGTCGTTGTTGTGTCTCCCCCCTGTTTTCCAGTTTACCTGTGTCGTTGTTGTGTCTCTCCCCTGTTTACCAGTTTCCCTATGTCGTTGTTGTGTCTCTCCCCTGAGTTACCAGTTTCCCTATGATGCTGTTGTGTCTCTCCCCTGAGTTACCAGTTTCCCTATGATGTTGTTGTGTCTCTCCCCTGAGTTACCAGTTTCCCTATGATGTTGTTGTGTCTCTCCCCTGTTTACCAGTTTCCCTATGTCGTTGTTGTGTCTCTCCCCTGGTTACCAGTTTCCCTATGTCGTTGTTGTGTCTCTCCCCTGTTTACCAGTTTCCCTATGTCGTTTTTGTGTCTCTCCCCTGGTTACCAGTTTCCCTTTGTCGTTGTTGTGTCTCTCCCCTGTTTACCAGTTTCCCTTTGTCGTTGTTGTGTCTCTCCCCTGTTTACCAGTTTCCCTGTGTCGTTGTTGTGTCTCTCCCCTGTTTACCAGTTTCCCTTTGTCGTTGTGGTGTCTCTCCCCTGAGTTACCACTTTCCTGTGTCGTTGTTGTGTATCTCCCCTGAGTTACCAGTTTTCCTTTGTCGTTGTTGTGTCTCTCCCCTGTTTCCTAGTTTCCCTTTGTCGTTGTTGTGTCTCTCCCCTGAGTAACCTGTTTCCCTGTGTCGTTGTTGTGTCTCTCCCCTGTTTACCAGTTTCCCTATGTCGTTGTTGTGTCTCTCCCCTGAGTTACCAGTTTCCCTTTGTCGTTGTTGTGTCTCTCCCCTGGTTACCAGTTTCCATATGCCGTTGTTGTGTCTCCCCTGTTTACCAGTTTCCCTTTGTCGTTGTTGTGTCTCTCCCCTGGTTATCAGTTTCCCTATGTCGTTGTTGTGTCTCTCCCCTGTTTACCAGTTTCCCTTTGTCGTTGTTGTGTCTCTCCCCTGTTTACCAGTTTCCCTATGTCGTTGTGGTGTCTCTCCCCTGTTTACCAGTTTCCCTATGTCGTTGTTGTGTCTCCCCTGTTTACCAGTTTCCCTGTGTCTTTGTTGTGTCTCTCCCCTGTTTACCAGTTTCCCTTTGTCGTTGTTGTGTCTCTCCCCTGTTTACCAGTTTCCCTGTGTCGTTGTGGTGTCTCTCCCCTGGTTACCAGTTTCCCTATGTCGTTGTTGTGTCTTTCCCCTGAGTTACCAGTTTCCCTATGTCGTTGCTGTGTCTCTCATTACATTTACCTAGTTTCGTGTGCATGTCCTAGTAACCATGGTTAATAGAATCTATCACGTTAGTGTAATGCAGACTGAGAAATCTCAACCTGAGGGTAAAATATATTAATTTTATAAAGAGGTTTTGCTGAGTGCGAAAAATCATTAATCTTATCCCGAGGGTTGATATTTCTCTGTCTAAATTATACAGGGGTGATTGATCATTTTTCTCACACACTTTCCTTATGTAAAATAAGTTTTAAAGTAAAGTTGTAAACATCGCGCCATCATCAATGGAGATGCAATGTATGACGTAATTGGTGACGTTACTCTGGTTACACTGCATAGAGTGATGGCGTGATCGTGACGTTTCAGAATAAGAGCGCCTGTGAGCTGTGTTACCCTACCCCGGTAAAAGACATGTTTATCGTTTCCCTAGCAAAAATGGGAATTAATCAATGAAGTGTGACAGAAATGTTTCTCCTTTGTCACGTAGAGAGACACGGCCTTGAATAACAATATCAGGGAGTTGCGAACCAGGCCCTGGTTTCATCAACGTTCCTTAACTTATTGAAAATCCTTAACTTAAACATCTCCTTAGGAAAGCACTACAGAATTTAAGGGGAAAATCCTTAGTTTAGGAACTTTCCTTAAATTCTGTAATGCTTTCCTATGGAGATTTTTAAGTTAAGGAGTTTCCTTAAGTTAAGGAACGTTGATGAAACCGAGGCCAGTTCAACAGGTCCGGACCTTTTGGCCTGGTGGTAACGTCCTGGCTTCATAACCTAAAGGTCACAGGTTCGCGCCCGTCTCGTCTCACTAGTTCCGTTTCTTCTTTCTCTCATAAAATGTTGTTTATTTATCAGACCAGGTTATTTGTATGTACTAAATATTCAATAATTAATAATGATTGATAATTACTTCAATATAAGTACAGCCTTTGGTTACCAATTCGATGTTACGCTAGCTGCCCCGTGACGTCACGGATCTTGTTTGATTTGTGTGTCTACGTGTGTTCTATATTCCGTCACGTTCGTTACACCTTATTAAAGTGATAACCTCGTGCAGTAAAAAAAAGTAGAACTTATTTCGAGCATGCGTTATTTTTTGTATTCTTCAATTACGGAATTATATTTATTATCTAAGTCCGTGCTTCAACATAGCGCTGTTTAGCTAAAATCTTCTAAATGCAGACTTTCCTATCAAAATATTTTAGCAAAAAAAAACAATAGACTTTTCAGGGCAGATTTTTCGTGTATGCAATTATAACCGACATAGGTTGTTTGAAGCAATGTATACATATTCACGTACAGTCGAAGGGAGGTAACTCGAACGTTTATGTATATATAATGTTGTTGCCTTCTTATGAAGACAAGGTGCAAGAGATGTACGTAACTTCAACAACTTTTTCGTGATTCTGAAAAATTCTGGAAAACAAATCCAGTTGATAACCATGCAAAAATAAGCCTAAAACGAAGTAAAGCTTAGCGGTAACTAACAAGAAACTCTTGACAGAAAAATCCAAAAGAATTGAAAATAATTCACGTGGGGCCCACTTCAACAACATTCCGAAGTTAGAAGACAGTTCAAAATGGATGTGTGTTTACAAATACTGAGTTTCAACTGCTGCTGTACCGGTAACCTCGTAAGAATTCATCATGAATATTGCTGATATCACTTAATCGTAACTAAATCTATAGATGTGAAAAGTTATTAGGCTTGGTTTTGGCTTCAAGTTTTGCCGAAAGTTACGTATATTGGGCCTTGAACGAGAGGTTTAAAAATAGAAAGCGAGCAAATATACTCGTAAGACTAATGATATTTACTTATCAAATGGTTGTTTTGGGTATAAAAAAAATGTTTGGTTTTCAAATTATGTTTTCTTAACCAATCTAAAATCAAAAACATTCAGGTTGCATTGTTCGAGTTAAACATTCTCGAAATGAATTCAAATATAGGCGGCTAGTTCCTCCCCTTTTTAACAAGCCGGACCACAAACTTACTGCAGCGAAATTTCTTCCTGGCCTTGATTTCTTGAAGCAAAGAAAGGAAACTATCGTAAAATTAAGGAAATGGTTTAAATTATCGCCAATCAATTTATACAAACCAGTACATTTTATAAATAAGGAAATATCTCCATGATTGTTGACATAAGTCAACTTTTTACGAAAAGTCGATATAAACAACCCCTTAACATGTAAAATTAATCTAAACATCTTTAGTTTAGGTCCAAATAAAGATGTAACAAGTTCTCAGGTCCCTGTGGTTTACGAATGGTTTGCGTAACCAAATGTCAAATGTCTTACCTAATTTTACTCAAGAGTTATGTAACTTATAATATAGGCTCAATAATCAGCAAATACTTATATTTATTGTTATTTATTGTCAACAATGTTTCTGAAAAGAAAACATTTTTTACATTTCATTGATGTGCACCTCAATGCCTGCTTCAAATACCGCACATCAGCAGCAACCGCGAACATAAACAAGATACTGAAAAAGATTCTGAGGAAAAAAAAGAATCGGCATTTTGTAAGAGTTATGCCCCTTCACTATTCCTTTTCTGTTCTCGTTTTGATTTAAACTTATTTTATTTGTATAAAATATATATACAATGGGATTGGGCTTCTGTTCTCTTGCAGGGGTGTAGCTGCCATATAAGCACATAAGCCCGTGCTTGCACATAATTTTCCCAAAGTATGTGTATTAAAGCCTGTTAAATTATGCGAAATTATGCTGAAGAAAATAAGCGAGATTTCTAACTACAGATGTACCTGAGTTGAAAGCGACAAAATCACATTGCATAATACTTACTGACAGAGACGTGTATGTAACTCAGATGACCTTTATGTCTCTGCTATTATACTTACTAACGAGTAAATGACTTAGGAAACGTATGTATATTAATTTTGTTTTTAAGACACCATGGAAGTAAAACATATCATCGTATTTTATTTTTTAAATCAATGATTTGTATAATGATACGACCAAATGGCACCATTTGAAGTAACTGATAATAAATGCTCGCCGGGCTTGCTCATTGAAACACCTCCAGCTACGCCCCTATCGTGTTGTTTCTGAACTTATGACCTAATATTCTCCATCTGAATAAACAAAAGTTCTAAATCACACCCCGAGAAGTGCGTGGTACAAAAACAACTAAATCCACATTCCCTGTCTACAAGCGATCAATGACGTATCAGACAGCAAACCTACTGTTCTCTCTGTCTTGTATTATTTTTATTTCGGTCCTGTTTGTCTGTATATCAGTTACATTTCTGACTTTTCATTTTAGGATCAATTATAATTGTTCTCCAGTTCAATTCTTTTCGTATTTTATGAGAACCAAAACGTGTGCTCACTAATAAAATGTATTTAATAAAATAATATATAAACTAAAAAGATAAAAATGAAGATCCCTTCTTGATTTTTGGTAACAAATATTCGCTAAAATCTTGGTATATAGAACGTTTTGTTGATCGGTGCTGGATTAAACTTCTGTTGAAACGAAAAATTTAAATAAAGATAAATAAAGAACAAATATGAAAAAATAAAATAACTATATCTGGATACGGATTTGAAGAAGACACACATAGTGGCGATACAATGACCTCATCCCACTATCCGAAATAAATATGATTGATATGCATTCAATTTCTCTATATATTGTTTTTGTTTAAATCATCGTTTTGGGAGAGGGAATCTGTAAAAAGGTCGTTATACCTTGCTTACCCATGGTTTATAACATACCGACTCTACTCCTTCAGTTTCACCAATCGAAAAACAAATACTGCCCACATGGATGGAGTGACACAGAATCTGTGTATTACTAATGAAGCTATCGATATTACAAGCTTTTCCCTTTCATCATTGTATTGTAGTTCATCTGTACATCACTTTAAGCAAATCACTGAAGAATTTCATCGCTGTAGTTTTTTCTGACATAAAATATCCTCACCGTCTAAACACCCTGATTGGTGAATTTAACAGTATTGAGGCTCAAATAAAACCGGAGATATTTAGACTGACCGCCCCTCTTAAATGTCCCATGTGCACTATATTCTCAAACAAAGGAAAGCGAGCGGTAAAATAAAGCCGGAAACTCCATCACGGGCTGGAAAGAAGTTTATAGATTAGTTATTGAAGCGGAATTCGCCATATTCTACGGATAAGCAGTCTATACAACGTAAACGCATGCAAACATTAATAAGATGCCTTTCATTAGATCTTTATGTAATACCGCCAAACCGTGATTCGGATTGGAACGAACGAGACCGAAGAAAAAAAATATTTTGAAGAATTGAATACCAAGTTGACTTTTTTTTTATAATACGCTTGTACCGTGTACGGCAGCCGAGTACTTTCTCGTGTTCTCAACCCCTAAAACGTTTAAACTTTGATATCATATCTTTTCAAAGTATGATAATGTAACCGCCATCTGGTTTTCTTTGATACTCTCCCCCGCCGGTGTAAGTAAACAATTAATGTATTCGCGTGGGTTTCGATGGAACATGCCTCTGCGCATGCGTCGATGATGCTGTGTGTAAGATGCAAATGCCAAATGTGCTCGAAGCATCCGATACTTGAGCGATGATACTGATAACGGGGCAGTTGTTGATCGACTCTGCCGTGAAATGGACTTGAATGTTCGGAGCCGGTAACGGAAGTGGGGAAAATAAAGTGAATTGGATTTTTTAATTGGACCAAGTTAGTCGAAACTATGGCCACACGACTTGTGGTCATCCCTGGGCCAGGCTTGACAGCTGTGAGTATGTTTTAAAAGTTTACCATACATGAAATGTACTGTGTGATCCCCAAGCCGGTGTACGTGTGGGGGGCTGGATAGTGGGAGGAGGTCGTTGTACAGTATATAAGTGGGTCTGTTTATATATATAGATGTTAAGAGAGGGCAGGTGGACGTACGGTGTGTTATTAAATATTTCTAAACATTAGAACACACAGAAACATCTGTTAAAACTTTTTGTTGCAGAGTTACAATTTTACGATTTCGACTTTTATACCATGCCTCGGTAGATTGGTATGTTGATAGTTTATTTAACTTGACTTTTATCGAGTCATTCAAGTTGACTTCAATAAATGTTTGTATTTAGTGAATATTGTTATTGAGATAAATATGAGACTGTGTTTGATATTGAATTTGTAGTACTGATTTGCTAATTGAAACGTATCTGGTATACATTGTAGATATATGAAACACAAACATTGAACAGCAATGCAAAAAAAATGCGCCTAAATCAGTGGCGTGAAATTGACCAAAGCTAAGGGCATAAGTGATGTGAAACTGGTCAGTCAAAACGTGCAACTGTTCAGTAAAAACGTAAAGCTGGTCAGTCACAACGTGAAACTGGTCAGTAAAAGGTCAAGACGTGAAACTGATCAGTCAAAAGTCAAAACGTGAAACTGATCAGTCAAAAGTCAAAATGTGAAAATGATCAGTCAAAAGTCAAAACGTGTAACTGATCAGTTAAAAGTCAAAACTTGAAACTCATCAGTTCAAAGTCAAAGCGTGAAACTGATCAGTTAAAAGTCAAGACGTGAAAATGATTAATCAATATTCAAAACGTGAAACTGATCGGTCAAAAGTCAAAACGTGTAATTGATCGGCCAAAAGTCAAAACTTGAAACTAATCAGTTCAAAGTCAAAGCGTGAAACTGATCCGTCAAAAGTCAAAACTTGATAAGTCTTTTAAGTTAAAAGACAAAACGTGAAACTGATCAGTCAAACGTCCATACGTGAACATGATAAGGTAAAAGTCCAGACGTGAAACTTATCAGCAAAAAAATGTCAAGACGTGAAACTGATCAGTCAAAAGTCAAAACGTGAAACTGATCTGTCAAAAGTCAAAACGTGAAACTGATCAGTCAAAAGTCAAGACGTGAAACTGATTAGCCAAAAGTCAAAACGTGAAACTGATCAGTCAAAAGTCAAGACGTGAAACTGATTTGCCAAAAAAGTCAAGACGTGAAACTGATGCGTCAAAAGTCCATACGTGAAAATGACAAGGTAAAAGTCAAAGCGTGAAACTGGTCCGTCAAAAGTCAAAACTTGAAACTGATAAGTCAAAAGACTAACCGTGAAACTGATCAGTCAAAAGTCAAAACGTGAAACTGATCGGTCAAAAGTCAAAATGTGAAACTGATCGGTCCAAAGACAAAACGTGAAACTGATCAGTCAAACGTCCATACGTGAACATGATAAGGTAAAAGTCCAGACGTGAAACTGATCAGCCAAAAAATGTCAAGACGTGAAACTGATCTGTCAAAAGTCAAAATGTAAAACTGATCGATCAAAAGTCCAGACGTGAAACTGATTAGCTAAAAGTCAAAACGTGAAACTGATCAGTCAAAAGTCAAGACGTGAAACTGATTTGCCAAAAAAGTCAAGACGTGAAACTGATGCGTCAAAAGTCCATACGTGAAACTGACAAGGTAAAAGTCAAAGCGTGAAACTGATCAGTCAAAAGTCAAAACTTGAAACTGTTAAGTTAAAAGACTAACCGTGAAACTGATCAGTCAAAAGTCAAAACGTGAAACTGATCAGTCTAAAGTCAAAATGTAAAACTGATCGGTCCAAAGTCAAAACGTGAAACTGATCCGTCAAAAGTCAAAACGTGAAACTGATCGGTCCAAAGTCAAAACGTGAAACTGATCCGTCAAAAGTCAAAACGTGAAACTGATCGGTCAAAAGTCAAAACGTGAAAAAGATCAGTCAAAAGTCAAAACGTGAAACTGATCAGTTAAAAGTCAAGACGTGAAAATGATTAATCAATAGTCAAAGCGAGAAACTGATCAGTTAAAAGTCAAGACGTGAAAATGATTAATCAATAGTCAAAACGTGAAACTGATCAGTTAAAAGTCAAGACGTGAAAATGATTAATCAATAGTCAAAGCGTGAAACTGATCAGTTAAAAGTCAAGACGTGAAAATGAGTAATCAATAGTCAAAACGTGAAACTGATCAGTTAAAAGTCAAGACGTGAACATGATTAATCAATAGTCAAAGCGTGAAACTGATCAGTTAAAAGTCAAGACGTGAAAATGATTAATCAATAGTCAAAACGTGAAACTGATCAGTTAAAAGTCAAGATGTGAAAATGATTAATCAATAGTCAAAGCGTGAAACTGATCAGTTAAAAGTCAAGACGTGAAAATGATTAATCAATAGTCAAAACGTGAAACTGATCAGTTAAAAGTCAAGACGTGAAAATGATTAATCAATAGTCAAAACGTGAAACTGATCAGTTAAAAGTCAAGACGTAAAAAAGATCAGTCAAAATTCAAAACGTGAAACTGATCGGTCAAAAGTCAAGTCGAAATCTGAGGTTTGTTGACCTGATACAATGAAAAGTTTTTGTCCAAGGCCTGCACTAGTACAAAAAGGCCATGACGTCACAAACATGGTGTATATTTACAATGTTCTTAATTTCAGATAGGTTCCCCTTTCTGAAGATTTGAAACCAATCCATCTCCTTACACACCGTCTTTGTCCCAAAATCATTTCAAATATCATTTAGATCACATGATTTCCATAGCCAATTTTAAACAACCGAAATTACGTCATTTTCTTAAATAGAAAATCAAACTGGTTCTGAAAAAATGTATATCTACAAATGAATTTCAAGACATATATAAAGTATATTTTGCATGTACATGCCAAAATGTATACATGTAAATTATTCCCTATCTGACAGGGTCGGACGCCATGGTCGTCACGGCAACCAAACAGGTTTAGGTGATATATCGTTAATAACCGTACCTCGATCATGATATCTCGAGTTTTATCTCCCCCGGGCGATCCGTTATCTCGGCTTTAACATACCAACAACAGATGTTGGGCCCCGGTCAGTTGACATTAACGGTGTTTGTGGAAGGAACCGAACTGAAAACAGTTTGACAGTTCACATCACGCGAATATGTATTTGCTTGTGAGAAAGCCATTCCAAAGCGAACGTTTTAGGGTCTTATATTCCTATTCAGAATGGAAACGTTTTTAGGATAATATGATTTTGTTGCGGTTACATAAAGAAGTTAATAATATCACCTACGCAAAGGTCGGGCCCTGGTTTTATTCACCGTTCCTTAACTAAAGGAATTTCTTTAACTTAACAATCTCCATAGGAAAGCATTTCAGAATTTAAAGGGGCATCCCGCGAAAGCCTAAATGCCTATTCTTGAATATACATGGCGTCTGCACTACTAATTATACTTTCCTGTTATTCCCATATTCAAAGTTCATTCAAAATGTCTATATTGACCACTTACAAAATCGCATTCCTCGGGAAAGCCCAGATAAAAATAGCGGGGATGACGCAACGTGATAGGTGTGCCGATCGGTTTGCCGGCAGGGGCCATACGGGAGGTCCCCTCGCGTAATGTATACGGCTGATGAAACAGAGACAAAGTCCGTGTATAAACTTATTGAATCATATTCACATTAAAATTAGACATCAATTGCACACATACCGATATTCAAATGAAGAATAATTGTCGGCATATCGGCACCATATATCGACACCAGGAATTATCTATATTATATTTACCTGACCGAGACCGGTACACATGGGTAAGGAATACGGCCATGGTACAAACCTTAATTTATGTAAAAGGTAATAATCACGAACCCAACTTTTCAGATGATTTTATAAAATGTATGTAGCATGCATTGAAAAGTAAAAAAAAATGACATGAAATGTTTGCGATTTTTTTTACAATTCAACGTCTTGAGGATTTTTTTTTCAGACTATCTGTATATATACAATGTACATTCTATTCATTTAAAATCTGTCCAACTTTCAGCGTCTTCACACGTTAACACGTATCACGGAATGCGAATATTTAAGTCCATACACTCAAATAACGCACCACACACTTAGCATGACTACATGCATACAACTACCCGTTATTAATATGTTATGATAATTCCGCTTTCTTTTACATTTTTTTTTTTTTGGCGTCTTGTAAAGGGACAGTGACCTTTTAAAAAAAACTGCAAGAATGGAATATACATATGTACATTGTATATGTTGTATAACTTTGGGTATTTTTTTCCAGTTATGTATATATTTCCATATCAAATTCAATACCGGGGCCGCAACCCAATGGTATTGGTACCTTCACTAATTTATAGATTAGTATGAATATCACTTTTTTTTACGCGTGAAAACATATTTTTTTATTCCTTTTGTCCAAATTGAAGCCGTATGTACCTCGGTCGCACTTCCCGTTTTACAACGTAATCAAACGAATTTTTCTGTTATGGTATATATTGTTTTTGAAAATGTCTTTCTACCCAGCAATTATAATTAAATCATACTGTTTTACTGGTACATCAGATTTTATAAAGGGAATATTATAAAACACACTTTTAAGTTTAATATTACACACGCATTTATGCAACAGAAGACTGAAACAGTTTCCCCTTGGGTAGCCCCAAAACCAAATCAAAGCTTTATTTGTGCATGTTACCGTTACTCAGAAGAAATATGTAACATACACACAATAGAGCAGGTAGTTTCTCCTTTTAATACTTCCCATCTCTCAATATGACTCTGTAACGCAGTCTTGCGTCATATATTGACCATTCGGCAAATTTTCGCTTAGTAGTTAGGCCTTATCGTGGTGTAACGGTAATACCAGATAGAGTGTTTACAATGGAAACGGCGCTCGCTGCGCATGCGTTGGTAGATGGAAATCCCAATTGAAAGCGTCTGGCTAGACGGTTTGGAATTCCACTAGTTATTTTGAAATAATTTATTTTATGAATACATATCAGCAAAATCCGATCGTCGTAGTCCGTAAGAATACCCACTCGATATGTGTATATAATATTTTGAAAAAAAAATATGAAAAAAAGCTTACTTTCGCGGGATGCCCCTTTAAGGACATTTCCTTTACTAATATTCCCCATTTAACTTTGGTAATGCTTTCCTATGGAGTATTTTTTAAGTTAAGGAAATTCCCTATGTTAGGAATGATGATGAAACGGGCCTGGTTTATACAGTGGTTCAGAATATACAGGGTTACATAGAAATGTTAATGACAGGATCTTGTTGAAGGTAATTTTGTATTGTAAACCATTTTGGAAAAGATTTCAAGCAAAAACTGTTCTGAATGTTTTTATTTTAATTTTTGATCGTTTGACATTATTTAAGCGGGTTACATGTACAAGAGAGTTGGTTTGAGCACAAAATACATACTTGAGCACGAGACTTGGCGGTTTCAATCGGGCTCTGATTATATACACTGTTACTGTACGTGTGCAGATTAAATAAAGTTCAACGAAAATGTATAAAATTGGACATATTTGATTGTCTGAGAAATCACCGTATTACCATGACAATAGTAGTTTGAGAAGTTATCAATTTTTAAAAACAATTTAAATTTAATACTCAGGGATCAGCGTATAAACTAATATTTACTTTCATTTTATTTTTTTAATCGTTACAAACGGTTTAGTGACTCAGATATTGACTCATGAACGCGTAAAAATGTGAAAAAATCATCATTATTTATTTAAGTTTTTATATGTAAATAATCTTAATATAATATGTAAATCTATTTTTAACAGTTTCTTATTTTCAAGTTAATCTCCTTTTTTGAGATTTTTGAAAATAACACTATTCCTGGTACTAGATAACTGAAGTATATGCTATATCTGAAGTTTAATTTTGCTAAAGGTAACAACCTATGTCCAAGACACTAGAATCTTCTGATTTTTAATCAACCTTATAATTAACTTGTCACGAAGGACTTTTTCCATATCGGTGTTCTCTTCAGTGCAGCTAGACTCGCATTGATCTCACTCAGATATGCGCTCAACAGCCTCCATTGCAATGTTTTTAAGTTCAAAACATTGATGCGACGCAGACTGCGTATGAAACTCAACCGAGATAGGCACCCAGATATTTTGGCAGATGTTTGCCGATAATGGGAAACGTTTCCAAAGAGATTTTTCTGAAATTAAACATTTCAATATGCGTTGGAGATGATCTATTTTACAGGCAACTACACTTTAAGATACTTTTGGAACTCTTTGAGGATTTATTAAGGCCAATGATTATAACTTATCTCCCTTATCTGTGGAACTCTTTTGATGAAGAGATCAGACAAACCTCAACGTTTTATTTCGTTTTTATCGAGTATAACGTTACATTATTACCAAGACAGTTGTGCTGGAGTACGTTTCATAGATGACCAATGGTTCGTACCGATAAACGGTACTTAGGATTTTGGCATTCAACCTGGGTTTTTCAGAAATCTTAATCGCTGTCAAAGGGGTATAGTGATTTAAGCAAGGCATGACAGTTTTTGAAATCAGCATTATGCAACCATTCTGTACTTTTTAACAAAAAGCAGCATTCCTGAACGGTTTAACTTCAGTCATCTAAATGTTTGCATCCTACGGTAATCTGACATTACACGAGGTAGGAAGAGAAGCGTCAAAATGACACTGATCAATTTGCGTTCATGTAAGCATTGAACTGCTTTCAATTGGCTCTCATTCATATTGCTAATGAATGCCAACTAAAAGCAGTTAAATATACATACATTGACCAGTTTTATAAGTTGTACATATATATATCATAAAAAATTGAATAACACTTTATTTTTTAGCATTCAACTCAAAAATATAAAAATATCGTGCATGCTTTTTGATTTAACTGAACAGTCATTGCATAGGCTGGGTCAGTGGTATCCACAGTCGATTTTCCTCTGGCCCTACACCAGACATCTATCTGTAAAAATATCGAAGTCTGGTGTTAGGACCAGAGGAAACTCGGGCTATGGTATCGAACAATTATGACGTCATAGTAATGACGATTTCAACAATCGGTCCGTTGCATTCATAGCTGTATGAATGTCATTCGAAATCGGTAGGATTATATAGTGACAATGGCATTAGATGGTAAATGTAGTCCAATGAATTCAATTCTGGCATATAGGTTGTACAGTAAATAAACCTGTTTATGTCAGTACCACCATCAAAGGACGTACTCGAGTATATCAGACATTTAAAACTTCGTCTTGTTGAAAAGTACACAATTATTTAAATGTTCCTCTTATGAAAAAAAACTCTGATTGATTTGCTTTTATCCTAAGGGGGAAAACTCATATCAAGACGTTTATACACATTCGTATCTTAAATATCATTACCGTGTTTCCAATCTACTAAAACAAGAATTAATCATATACAGAGTATATATTGTTTGGTATTGTTTATTTGGAATCTTAATGTTTACCTCTCGTCACGGATGTCGGTCAGTGCTCTCTCCAAGATGGAGCAAGACAAGAAAGACTTTCTTAACTGTAAAACCATTGTTAGGTTGTTCAACCCAGATTTACGACCGATAAAAGACGAAATAATAGCAAAGATTATACAATGCAAAGCATAGAAATCACATATGAACTAAAACCAAGCATTCCAGAAGATTCTTGAATTCTAGAACATTCACTCCCTGTAAAGTGCAACTCGTTGTTTCTTCAGGTCAAATTTATCTGTTTTCATAGACATTTTAATCAGTTCACAGTCAGTGATTCTCTACTTACTACATAATTAGAACAATATACAAGTATAATGTATAGACTTATACGACGTTGCTACAGAAAGAGTTTTTGGTATTTCTCGGATTTTGATTTATATTTGAATTCCGACTGTTGTATGGAAACGCCCCAAATACCAAGACTTTGTATCAACAGATATTTTGGCAATGATGATTGTAAACTTTGATTATCTCACAAGTGGGAATATTATTTTGTAAACGAAGATATAACACTCTCTATGACTTCGTAAACTTATCCCGTTGGTGTTATGTAATATTAGCAACAGGGGAAATAGCAAAGTCCAGCTGTTCAAAGTTTGGTTAGCTTAATTGCAAAAAATAACCTACATACTATACTTCTCACGTTATATTATCTGGTACATAAACATTATTCGGTTCCAATTAACTATTTTGTATTATTTTTTTTTTTGTAAATGTAGGGATAAACATATATTTGTGTATATTTTCAATTGAAACGCATGCATGTAAAAGTTTGCAAAAAAAATATATGAATTTTTCATTGACGTCTCTTTAAGTTGACTAAACTTTCAGTAACAGGATATTAGTGTAAAAATCCTTTACATCTTACATTCATTTTCTTTAAACAATTTCAATGAGTTTCAATAGATAAAAACAAAAACAAAAAATACACGACGATCAGAAATAACTGAAGTTTGGAAGTTTCTAACAAACAAACAAAATTGTTTAAATCAACAATGTGATTTCATCGATTTATTATTTATTTACTCAGACATTTTAAGATGTCAAGACTTTTTTGGGAAACATCCAGCTGATGGCACGTGACCATAAGTCCCCCTGATTATTTACGTAACTACGTGTAAACATGACATGTCTGTGATTGTTTTACAAGTGTGCCGAGATGGGATTTTTCTTTGTCACACTTAAGATTATCAACATTCTTCCTGCCATATTCCTGTTATCGAAAACATTCCCTTTTTAAACCCTCGAGTTATCTGGCGAGTTGGGGCCATTTTCGTCTCTGCCAGCGTTCTGTTGATAATACCATTAAGTAATATATCTGTCAGTGCATATTGTATCATAGGCGCTTGTGAACCAGAAATCAGTTCAGCATTTGTTTAAAAAAAATCCTACATATTTTGAAACAAGAACCTTATGCATTTTTTAATGCATGTTCGGGTTTCTATGTATTTTTGTAAGTTCCATATATTAAACACAAATATACATTTCGGCATTTGTGATATTCACAATAAATTATGACAATTTAGTTAGCGCGAAATGTAATAAAATGTTATAACTAACACCTAAATACAATACTTGAATGCGTTTCGCAGCCCTCGGGCAACATGTACCGATTGCAATGTGATTAAGATAGGTTTTGTGGTGGTTTTAGCGATTTTACTGTGTAACTTTGACAAATTAAAAAAAATAAAAACAAAAACAAAAAACACAAACACTTTTTCACAAGCGCCTGTGCTATATTTCTTACTTACAGTAATAACCTGGTGTGATTTGAAATAATATTTTGATATTTGGTTAGATTTATTTTGTTTAGCGTCCTTTTAACAGCCAGTGTCATTTAAGGACGTGTCAGGTTTTGGAGAGGGGGGGTAAACCAGAGTACCATGAGAAAAAACACTGACCTACGGTCAGTTCCTGGCCACTTTCCTACGTGGGATCGAACTTGCAACCCAGAGAAGGAGGGCTAGTGGAAGAATGTCGGAACACCTAAAGCACTCCACACTTATTTTGATATCTATTACCATTATTTTATTATTTGAAAAATCTAGGGACGGGAACAGTCTACACATATATACATGTATCGTATATATGTTTGGGTAACGGTTGGAAGTTGGTTTAGTGTATATGAGTGTGATGGAGAGAGGGGGTGCGGGGGGGGGGGGGGGGCTTTATGATAGTAATATATACGATATACTTAACACCACACCCAAATCCGGATCCTAATACCACGGATTACCGATATATGAAAATTCACCCAATTTTCGGACAGTAAAAAGGTGATAAGCTGTAAGATTTTACGATGTTCCAACAACTGGTTATCCGATAGGAACCCGGGGTCTTTCCCACGCGCAACGGGACTTTAAGCCCACGTGCTCACGTGCCAAACGGTTATATATATTCTCCTATCGTTTTTGATGTGCAGTAACTATGCCGAACCTTCAAATATTCTCTACCGTCTGATACTTTACGCAGGGAAACCTTATTCTGTTGTAATTAATAAAATATTACTATTCGTGTATATGAATATATAGGCTAATTATATTGGGCATATTCATATATCATTACCATCAAATCGTATGTACAGCCCTATTGCGAAACCATATCGTATTTCAATAGTGTTCCCTTGTTCGCTCTTTTTCAGATAGTTATATTTCAATGCACTTGCGAATGGATGCCGTTAATAATGTTAAGAGACGGAAGTATAAGTACTCTGTACTTGTTTTCTAACCCTTTTATTACATTTTTTTAATACAGCCACGTACTGTCAATAAGCTGAAAAAAGCAAAAATTCCCCGTAGGGCGATTAATAAAAATGTAGATTGAATTCACAATGTTGTTTATCGTCGTAAACCCACGTACAAACGTAGGATAAGTGTCACGCGGGCTTCCGGCGGTGCGTGTTGTCAAAAGTAACTTCAAAAATTACTTTGGTTTCAAACTGTCTCCCCTTTAAACGTATCACGTTCGAAACGTCTCATGGGAAATTGCCAACAATCTTCGGAATTCTACTCCGAACTACATTTCCGAAGATTGCCGAAAATTTTCCCGACATGATCATTGATCAATTGTGTCTAATAGCGAAAGGAAATTTCCGAATAGTTTGTAAATACATGTAATCAGACCTACTTATTTACCCATGGTCACTTGAGTGATTGGTTGAAAGGCTTCACTTGTGGTATTTTGAAGCGAAATGACAAGCGTCTCAATGACAAGACCAGGCCCTAGTCGAGTACGATCGGCACATTCCGTAATCTCATTTACGGAAAGTACCGACGGTTACCGAACGACTTAACCTAAACAACGTGTTAGTTTTTCTTTCACAATTTTGAATAAGTTTACATAGCCGGGTATTAAAAGACACCGTTGAAATAAATACAACGATGAAGTCGATTGATGATAATCTTATACAAAGTAAAAATATATCTCTTCAATGTGTATGCTTTTCATCGGAAGGCGTGTGTGGGTGGGTGCATATCAGCACAGAAACTAAACAGTAGCCAGGTTTTAGAGTCTGTAAGCTACTAAGATATCAACTTGATAATCTTAGACGGATTAGCTATAGGAACACACGATCCATGCGGGAGTTAGACAAGTTACCATCGTCAGGTTTCATTCTTGACATCGGCGCTGCCATCTATTTAGATAAAGGTAGGGCGGAGTCGAGCACTACCGAAAGATACAATGTGTTCCCACATCGACCGAAACCCGTATTTGGTTACATGTTGTTTCCCCGAGGTACTTGGCGTTTGTCATCGAGTTTTCTCGAAACCTATCGATCCGTACAAACTCCTTTCATTCACAGAGACAAGAAAGCATTCCACAGCTAGTTTTGTGTTAACTAGGCTAACTTGTTTTTTAAAAACCCTCCAAAAGTATAAAATTGCACTAAAAACCTTCGTTTAATAATTAGGTTTCAAAACTAGATGTAACAAATTTTCATAACCCTATGCTCACATCCTATATATATGACATTCTGAGGCGAAAAGATCTCTAACTCGATCTCCGTCTTTGTGATATTTAAATGTGACTAATGCACACATGTTCGAAATAAAAACAAATGAACAAGTAGTGACATTCATTAGCCAAACGATACACCCAATTAATTACCACATCAGTACCACCTTGACTGTAATTAGCGTTGTACGACATATCTGGAAAGGTTTCTATCTAGTTCGTTAGCGGTCTGTTCAGTAATGAGGTATCCGTCTCCGCGAGAAAAATAGTTCCTCGTGTTACAATCTTTGATCTCGTAACCGCAAAACATTCTGAGTGGTTACTCAGAAATTACTGCTGAAACTATGACACACGTGTGTTCACTGACCGGATCGTGAATCACAACAAAAACATCTTCCCACTTCGAAACCACTTCACATTACAGCGGAACAATTGCTTTAATGTACTTGGGAGTCTTTGATAGGTCAATAAAGGTGCTACAAACAAACAGATATTCGGGATTTATTGTCAATTATTGTTTCTAATTGACATTGCTTTTCAGGTTTTCCTTTTGGTAAAACGTTTATTACTGTCACCACAAATGTTATATTTAATATCACCACCTTGTCAATAACAAATGTTAGCTGTGGAATAAGATAAAATAACATTTTCGTTTTCTGAAATCGAATAGCCATACATCCACTAAGTATACTTTGTTCTGATTGGAACACGGTAAATTTTACTCTAAGATGACCTTTGGTTCTCTTCCAGTCCCAGGTTGTAGGTCAAAGGTTTAGATAAGCTCGAGCTCGACATTTGGTTCTCGCGAGATTTCGCGATGACTTCTGTATTCGTCTGCCACACGACAGCTGGCAAGGGTTATACCAAGGTCTGATTTTAGTTTATACTTGGCAAGGCAACATTATATCAAATTATACAATATGTTTTGGGTGTTTCAGAAGCAAAGACGTTTTATTATATACATTCTCGATGGACGAAAATCATATTGTGAACATGCATTTGTAAAAAAAATAATCGTCCAACAATAATTAATGTAAGAACTTATAAATATGGGTATCGTTGATTATTATTGATACATTTGGTATTTTTTTAAGAATTTAATGCAACTACTACCCACATATATACACCCAACATTTTATGTCAAATATTCAAATTAAGAAGTAACCTGCCATTGTCAGAAACCCTGCCTGGTGGATCATTTGATCACAGATGTTCTCGTTTGATGACTTAGGAAGTGACGTAATAATAACATTCTTCGTCACGTGACCAAATTAATGTAATAAATAAAGGACAAATCTGATTCATTTACTACTTGCTAAGACAACAATTGATGCACATAGCGTTTAATGGGAATAACTTAGTCGAACCCGACCAACTGGTCAAATCCGAAACTTTTCGGAAACAGCCGAGATGTTCCGATTGTTTCACGTTTTTCCGTTTAAACTTCTAGTCAGCAATTAAAAATGATAATGTTTTTTCCTATTGTTTTTTTTTTATGAAGATGTGCCTCCCATCGGTAGGTAATTACGTCAATGTTATTGTGACGTCATTGGTTACAATTTTGGAAATACGTGTCTACCAAACCAAAAAGGAAGCAACTTTTGTTTATTTGGTTTATCAAAAGCATCTTTCACTGGACGAACGGTCCATATCATGAATATCATATTACTGTAATAACGCATTTATTTTTATTTGATTAATAAAAACATGTCTGTTTTTTATCATATCTGATACATCAGTGTGTACTTTTCTGATTAATACCGGTAACTAGATCCCAATAACAGTGTGCTATTGACTCACCGAACACCACCGACGCAGTGTGTTGTTCTTGGATTTGTAGAAATATACGGACGGCACACACGTTTGTTTTATTATTAAGCCGTCGGTCTGGCTTCGATGATTGAGAAACCACTATTTTCTCCGACTCTGACCCAAGTACGGGGCTTTGGATGTCAGATCGGGATAAACTAATTAAGACAGATAAGTAGGAAGTAGGGGGAGGGATGTAAGTTTCACTGACCAGGTGAAATAGGTTGTACTTGGCTCTGTGCCGCCACAGCAAATGAGTAACCCGGGAGCGGGGTGCGCCGGGCAGCAGGTGAAACAAGTTGGCCCTCGGCCTATTATTCGTAAGAGTTCCTCCTCCTTACCACCTCCCCATCTGTTGAATTCATCATCAATCGGCCTTGGTCTGACTGCTTCACCAGTCTTGTTTACTTTCTCACGGATTCTTCGCGTACAGATGACATAATACCCGTTGTTTTATTATAGACTTTACTGCTATTAAAATGACGTAACCACACAACACAGTCGCTGTGGCGCTTAGATTAAAAGATTGGATATGCTTTAGTCTCAGCATTTACAACAAACGTTTAAATGTCTTTTGATTTTTTTAATCTACAAATCACAATACAAATGCTTTCATTTTGACGCTAAAACAAATGAACCATGTGACCAAGGCAATATTTGTGATTGCCGCCCTCATGTAAAGTAAACAGAGAATGTCTATTGACAAAGCCAATTACGTACGTGTGACGTAGGCTTTGTGATCTTGAGCTGCAAATTCTGCTCTGTGACTGGAACTTATAAAAACCCATAGCCGTTCTCTTGGGAATTTCGAAAACATGTCATGCCAACAATTATGTAACAAGTTATCCAAGTCGCGGAAATGTAACCGTATAAATGACAATGCTGTATCCGTCATAAGATTTAACAAGCTTTCAATGATACGTAGTGAGTGTTACAGTGAAGTTATTCAATTTAGATAAATCACAATTGTTGGCATGGCTAATCTTATTGTGGGAGGAAGGCGGAGTACATGGAGAAAACCAACAGGGTCAGGCGGGTGACCCCATGCCTTTTCACGTCTGATCGGGGATATCGAACCTCGGCCGCCTTGGTGAAATGCGATGGAAATATCCACTGAAAACTTCACCACCAACAATCGTCTTGTCGATGATTCAAACCGAACTTACTATAATTGACTTATATTGCTTACAATCATATTGTAACTGATATAATCAATAGACGGCCTGATAGAAATATCACTTCCAGGAAAGATTAAAGAGGGGTAATATAATTATTGCATCGACATGTACCATACTACAGACATACAAAGCTGAAACTCTTGATTATATCTTAATGTTTCATCGTAGCAATTTGAAATATCCGTGCTGTTTAAAAGATTTTGAATGATCTTGAAGACTTCGTTAAGCACATAAAAGTGGGTGCGGCGAAACAAGAATTTTCCGCCCACTAAAGAGTGTAATATTGTAACTTCAGTGCATGTAGCGTATGTCTTTTAAAATCGGCAATCAACGTAATTTGAAGCGTTTACTTTTGAAAAAAAATATAACATGAGACCGCTTGTTTAAAACAAGATAACATGGTGGAGCTTTATAACTTTTTAATCATTAAAGTACATGTGCAGTGTGGATGTATCAAAATTAAAAGAAGAAATCACAGATGATTTTTTTTTTTTTTTGTAATTCAGAAACTTCCTTACATAATATTATGAGAACAAGCTATGAAAACCCATTGGGTGTGCCAGGGTTTAAACATGATCAAAGAGAATACAAGGGCGATATGTCGGGAACATACTGTTAATACACAAGTACTGGAATACGTTAAAATCCTGCTGCTAGAAGAATTGTGACGCACAAATATGGAGTTTATTTTTTTTTCAGTATGACAAGTCATGAGTGTTTTCAATTTGATGAAAAATATTTTGAACATTTTATTTTATTTTATTTTTAGACTGATTTGGAACCACACACACCACAAGAATCTCAGCGGAAGTTACGATGTCTGAAATGTGGCGATAAGTGTCCGGGGTTAGACACACATTACTGGAGGTAAGGAGAATGCAGCACGTGAACAGAGCTGGTCGAATTCTTACTTATACAGTTTTCAATGTTCATACTACATACCCATTCGGAACTCCTCGTCCGATTCTGTTATGCTCGACTATAGCGTCCATCTTGTAAGAACTACTTTCAAGTTGATTTCTCATATAGATACACATGACGGTGGAAGGAACAGTGATCGGGTCGTGGTGTTCCGAATCACCTATGTCAAAAATAAACGGGGGGAGGTGTTCCGAATTAGAGCATACCTAGGTGACAAATTTCAATTTACATAAGATAATATCGTCTTACAATGATGCGGTTTTAAAGTTCATTTTTGGACGATCCAGAGTTAAATCTCAATAAAGATTGAAACATTCCAACCTGGATGAATAAAATCCTTCTGAAGTTTCAGCCATCGGCTATTTGAACCTGAGTCCTAACAGTTTGTTTTTCAAATCACAATGGTCGTTGGAGTATATAACAGAACAAACCCAAAGTGAGATCTCGATTTGTGCATGGTGTCTGGTTCAAAGGCACAAAAAACCAAAGATGGGACCAAGGTTCCGGGTCTGCCTTCGCCCGGAGTCACAAGATGAAAAAAGAATTGAGCTCCACATTTCTGTCCTAAACGATCTCTACATTACTCGCTTAACACCTTTGGCCTTACTTTCTACAAAATTACGACGCAGAATTCAATATATGTAGTTTTTACAACGAAAGCAACGCTAGAAATACATATAAGGCATTTCAATATCTACTCCTTGTAAAGAGTTGGTCACATTTTAACCATACTGACATTTGTTATGAAGCATCCCTGGGATTAGGGAATCAGATGTTGTATATAAGACGGGTAGGGTCCCTCTGGATGTAAGGGAACCCAAATGGGAATTATTGCATTATTTGTTTGCTTGTTTGTTTAAATGAGATTCTTCTGTTGTGCTTGCTGATAAATCCAAGTGAGCTACACAAACCCTCAGTGCCTCTGAAATCAGTTATTGACCTCGGTTATTTGTACTTTTAGGGGTCAAACACTCGGGTCAGATGGACGTAAGATAATGACTTTATGACGTTTTAACTGTACAAGTTATGCGATAGCTCAGTCTCCGTGCATTCTATTGCCACTAATTCTGCGAGGTTCGGCGTTTGAAATTTCCTTTTCTTCTTATCATTGAGAGAAAAACTGCTGTAGTTACTCGTAGAGAATAAATAAACTTTTTGTAACCTACCTCGTAAATAATAAAGAAAAGTGTTTGTCACAGATAACAAACGCTCCTGAAGCTGAATAGCTTCAACCTTATCGTACTTAAGCTTGGTGCCATTTTTTGTTCATGGTTATTTGTATTTGTTAGCTTAATGAACAACTCATATTCTATTCTTTTTAGCAGTTTTCTGAGGGCAAAAGCTGACAAATATTAACAGTATGGGTGTATCACATTTTGGAATAAAAAATGGTCATGATGACCTATTGTCATCGTGCTTGCCGTCGTCATCCGCCGTGTGCCGTCCGCCGTGCGTTGTCTGTAAACTTTTCCTTTAACAATCTTCTTCTCAATAACCAAAAGGCCAATGATGCTGCTATTTGGCCTGTAGGTACCTGGAATAGATTGGTACAAAGTATCAGTCACCTTGACCTACTTTCAATGGCACAGGGGTCAAATACAATGTATGTAAACATATTTAAGAACCTTTTTCTCAGTGACATGACCTTTACTTACTTTCAAGGTCACATGGGTCAAATGTAGTAAAAGTTTTCAAACAAATTCTCCTCAGTAAGTAAGGTGGTGATATTATGTCTATAGCATGCTTGAATGAAGGGCTACACAATTTCCTCATATCAATGACCTTGACCTAATAATATACTTCTGAATAACCGAAAGGCCCAGGATGCTGATATTTGACCTGCAAGTACCTGGGATAGACTGCTACAAAGTTTTCTCATATCAAAGACCTTGACCTACTAAGGTCGCAGAGGTCAAATATATAAAAATCTTTAAAACTTCTTCTCAATAATCTCAGTATCATGCTGGATGGAAGGACTACCAAATTTGTTTATATGATTGACCTTTACCTACTTTCAAAGTCGCAGGGGTCAAAAATATTTGAAATTTTCAAGTAACTTCTTCTCCATCACAGAAAGGCCTAGGGTACGAATATTTGGCCTGTACCATGCTGGGACGATGAGCTACCAAGTTTGTTCAAATGAAAGACCTTGGTTTGCTTTCAAGGTCATAGGGGTCATATGTCTTAAAATGTTTCAAACACTTCTTCTCAGTAAGTAAAAGTCCAAGGATAAGGCTATTCTGCGGGTGTTATCACTATGCCACGATGAAGGAATAACTAGTTTTTCATTGAATCTCTTAGGTAACGGGTCAAATATGGTTATATCTTTAAACAGCTACCAATAAAAAATATAAAGATTGTCAGATAACCGTTAAGGCCCATGGGCCTCTTGTAAGAAATTGCAATACTAAATTTGCCGACAATACTATACCCTTAACAGTACTGTTCCTTCTTCCCTCAATTCAACTCCCTTTCTGTACTTCCATCCCCTACCACCCCCTCTTTTTGCACCCTTCATCCTTTTAACTTTTTTTCAGCTCAACAATCAAATATTCTGATATCTTTGTCAACAAAATTCCTATCAAAAATGGAATGAAATGAGATATATTACATGTTTAACAAATGCAACGTGTTTCATCGATATAAACCTTTACAGAGGTAATTTACGAAAACGTTGAACATTGAGACTTTTGTTTGGTGTTTTTTATATAAGAAAATTGACTATCAAAACACTGAATCTTGATGATAAATAAATTCTAAATATTACGTAAGTAAACGCTACATATTATACCTGTCTTATACTACTTAAACAAACACACAATTGAATTGCGTGTAAAATGCTAAAACTTCTTATAGCCTATGTATAGTAAAGTCGGCACGGCGTCCAGGCCTAAGCAGTGATACTGTACAGATGTTTCTATAAAACCTAAACACTTTTGAGCAATGTGCTAAGGACAAGTTAGATAACTGGTAATAGTTTTATAATAATCACTTTGAAATGTATTCTCTTATCTTCTCGACGTGTGGCAAGTTTTACGTCATAAAATGGCACGCCATATGGGTAATTTTCGAGATGTTTTGTCTCATTTTTAATAGGGAAATCTACGGTATATCCATTATATGAAGTGCACGTAGGTCAACTTTTACATAACTGACAACAACTGAAAATTTGAAATTTGGAAGCAAGAACTATTTTGTTTACCATACACATCTCATTATAAAAACTGATACGTTATTGATTTACATGTACAATATATTTCTTTTTATAAGAAACTATCAGCGTTAATTTATCTATATAATTATAGTAGAATATAAAAGCATAAAGAGGATTGGAATACTTGGTGAATAACAAGAAAAGATTTATTTGGCCCAAGTTGGAAATGTCACCATTTTTTAATCCCGAGTGATCATATTGCACAAATATATTAATAATAATGTTGATCATATTTATTCCTCGGAGTAAAATGGAATTGAAATGTTTTCCGGCTACCTCAATGTCTATACACCTATATTATGAAAGTTCACTTTGATAATTTGATTTGCTGAAGTGTGTTATACTTTAGTTTCGAAATTAGATCATAAGGATACAACGATACACTATAATGATCGATCGATAAAGGATTCGATTATCGGATAACTCAAGTACACACTTTGGTATTGAGAACGTTGCGATTATCGGTCTTCTAATCAATAAATAATTCTCCTATCTTCTGTAACACTTACATGGTCAGCAAATATAAACCACAAGTCGAAGTTGTCTCCCCTTTATTTTCATTATTTATTTATTAAATATGTTGATACTGATTTGAAAAACAGTATGCTAAACCACGGACTTAGATCTTTTTTATACGTGGCTAAACAAAGCTGTTTCTCCAAAACGCTCATCTGTATGTATGTTTTGGTTGAATATTGTAGGAAAATTTGCAAGCATTGTCGATGTTCCCGAGAAGATCATGACCTTCAACCTCCAGAAGAGAAGGATTCTCAACCCATCAACCTCCTGTTTGACTCATTACCGCGTCATGGCGGCGACCAATCAGATGTGTTGCAGCGGCTCGAGCGACTTAACATTGACGATTCTGCGGCCTTGACCCAGATATGCGGTCCAGATAATGACGTCGTGCTAGCAAGAATTATATCCGAAAATCTGGTACGTGGACCATTAGCTAACCAGCCGAGAAATATTGTATAATGTATGATACAGCGAACATTGTTAATTATTTATTAATTAATCTGAAAATATTTGGAATAACTTGAACGTTTTTGCTTCACAGCAATACATTACGTTTAAGGCTAATGTTGGTGTTGTGTAATTATAAATGTATGATCGGATAAGGCTATGATAAGTTTTAATAACGGGTGCCTTATTCCTTGTTCAAAGTTTATTGGCAATAAAATTGTTTGAAGTCAAAGAAAATGGAAGTTATAATTGTTCTATATAAGATATTTCACTACTTTGACTTTAAACATATTTATTGCCAATAAACATTGAACAAGGGATTATGCACAAGTTATCTCAACTTATCACAGCCTTCTCCCATCACACATTTATTATTACATCACAACAATGATGATAGACATAAACATAATACATAAATGGTATTTTATATGACATTAATATTTACACAGGTAGAAATTTTACAAAATAGAAAGTACTAGCAAAATCTCTTGCTGGTGTTGATGAAATAATGCACATGTCTAAAAAGTTTTAAATTAAGGTCTATCGATAATTCAGAGCTACCAAGCAAAAGAAGCTCAATAGTAACAATTATACCTAAGATATTCAAATTTTGAAATAGTTTTCGTCTTTCAATTGAAAAACGTGGACATTCAAAGAAAAAGATGTTTCACTAGCCCAGTGACTTTAGTTGTTACAATACATATATATATAGATCTATATCTACAAGTTTTACTACAATGGTAGACAATATTGCTTATGTGCAAAATTCATAAAATGTTTCATGAATTGAATATATATTTTTATCTTAATTCCTTTTTTCTGAACCAGAGGTCACAGAAATATATCGCTATGCTTCCAAAAGACAAACAAATGTTTGCTGCCCAACTCAGGAGGAGACAACTCCAGAAACAACTTCCGCTCCATGACCTACATCACAAGTTCTGTAACAGCTTATCGGACACAGAAATGCAGAAATTCCAAAAATTTACAAACAAGAGACGATTAAAATCGGCTGGTATCGGACAGATACGTGACTTACCTAAATCTGGAGAGCATGTAAGTATTGTAGTATAATTTATAGTATGTCTCAACCAGACGCTTGATCACTTTGTTTTCTTTTCAGCGTCTGGTTGAACGAGATTCAGTACAGTTATAGGCCTAGTATAGTCCGTTTTAGGGATTTCGGCAGATTTTCACGATAACTATGTGTAAGAAAAGTAAATTTTCCTTTTAATATTTGCAATATCAAATAGTTGTACTTTCCTTATCAAACCACTGTTGAAATTGAATTAAAAAAATAAGTTTAAGAGGGGAAAAAAAGTGAATTAAAATTAGTCAAGCATACTGGGATTCGTATAATCAAAGTTTATCCCTTCACACACTGTATACATTAGAATAATCTTCTTGGTGCTACTTAGGAACATCGATGTTGATGTTTAGCCCCAAGGTGTTGTGTTGGAACAATAAAAATATCAGTTTTATTGATAATTTTCTTGAATGTAATAATAAAATGTAATAGTTCCATTGTGTAGACAGGTAAAACAGTGTCCATCTCGCATCATCCCTTTTTCTTTTCTTCTTATCTTCTATTTATTTTCTCACTTTGTGTTCTCTTTACTTATAAATGAATATTGTACATGTCGCTATTGATATAATTTGTTATATAATTGTTGAGGTGAGGGCTTTCATAAGTTGGAATAACTTGTGCCCAATCCTATTGTTATAAAGCAATAAAATATGTTCCAATCAAAACATAATGACTAGTAACTTAAAGGTGTAGACAATGTCGGCAGATACTTACGTCATGGTTACTTACTCATTTACCCCGGAAATTTTATAATAAACTATTCAAACCATTGGATTGGAAGGCTTCAAATGGATCTTGATGGGTCAATGAGTGAACGGACTGCTCACGTTCAGACTTCTACTGAATGCGCACGAAGAAATTGCATGGCCAAAGCAAAGTTACACAGCCAATGCTTTTTTTTTATTCACGTGAAATTTGAACAAAATCATCTGCATCTAAAATCAACTAAATAATAAATCCACATGAAATTCACATGAAATTAATGTGAAAACCATAAAATAAATCAAACATATAAAAAATACCTGAAATAGGTTATATTAATGTTACGTCAAATTACAAGTTCATGTGAAATTCACTTTTTTACGACATTTCACGTGAAATTCATGTGAAGGCATATTGCCTGTATATATTACCATCCTGGATGGATTGTCCGAAGTACATTGTTTTGTACTTAAAATTTGTTATGTAGGTCATTAACTCATAACATGATAACAAAACGCTTAAACCTCGCTGAACATTTTTGTTGATTTTTTTACACCAAATCGTTCACAATACAGACTAGGCTTTGAGTCAATGAACGTCTTCGCTTTAAACCGCAAAACACTTGCCCATCTTTGTTTTCTGTCAAAACCATTTCGGATTACATCTCGACGGACGCGCTTAATTGGCCACGCCCAATGTATGACGTCACAGGTCGGTGTGTTGAATTGTTCACGCATGGCTTATTCATCCGCCGTACCTTATTGCTGAAATCCTTCCTTCTGAGAGGAGAGGTTATAAATAACTAACTGTAGATGTTTATCGCTCGTCTGGTCGGGTCTACTCAGTCAGATGGTCTTTGATAACGGCGTGCAGTTTCCAACACACTGCACTGAGTGATCCCAATTTTAACCCCAGAGGATTGACCTTTGACTTTTGAATCCTATTTTGGAAACTTGTTCGATTCAACTGGGTTTTAGGATAAAATTGTAGCGCAAAACTTGCAAATTTTGATGCACTTGTAAGTAAAAACTGTAATCTCGAGTTATTTTGACGTCAGAGATAAGATAACATTCAAGATAGCGAAGTAGATCACAAACACCATTGAACATGAGGGTATGCACTTGCACCGCTTATAACAGGGAAAACCTATAAAATGACATGTAATCTCTGTAAACGAAAACCTGTGTAACTCAGACACCTGGAAAAACCAGATTTTATTTAAACAGTCACTCGGGTGCAGTTAAAAGGCGGGCAGTGTCCAGTTGTGTTATGTTTCATGTTTCTCCGTCTCTTTTCGGAATTGCAAAATTCGTAAATTAGTAAAACCTGTAATATCTGTAAACCTGTATGATAAGTATCTCTGTTTAATCAGTAAATATGATAGCAAGTACCTGCCTGTGTTTACCAGAACATTCACCAGTTTCGAAGGGAGAAGGGTTTCATGTAAACAGTTATACGGCTTAGATTTAAAAGCGGGCAGTGCGCTGGAATAATTCCTTTTCTTCCTTCAGAGCAACGCAACATTAAGGCTCGACGCTTATAATTGTTGACCTAACGAAAAGTGTAACCTTTGTGTTTATTGTATAAAAAAATCCTAGTCAACCTATGTGTATGTTGTTGAAATGCAATATTTTTGAAATATCTATTTAGTAAAATATCATTTTGGCGTTCAGAATGTATTTCTGTATTAGATATGTTTTGTATTTGTAGAAATGTCATCGGTGCTTGAAGGCCGTGGAAAGTGGCGGGATTGCGGTCGTGGCAGACCGCATGGGCATTGGCACGTGCTGGCATCCGGGTTGTTTCACGTGCGCAACCTGCTCGGAACTTCTAGTCGACATGATATATTTCCATAAAAATGACGATATTTACTGTGAACGTCACTACGCCGATTCTATATATCCACGCTGTTCATCGTGTGACGAAGTAAGTTTTGAACTCTGACCTTTCCTAAATTGTAAGTTCTGCTCTTTGATTTCCCTCCCATTTTAGAAAAAAAACACAAACAAACAAAAAGAGAAGTTTCAATAACCATCCGCCATTTTGATATAAAACAAGACAGTATTAATAGAAAGAGAGAAATGTCACATCAAAGCGAAACTACAGTGAAAAAGGTCACAGGTCGATTTTTTTTTCTTTGAGGGGTGGAAGTTGGGGGGTTAATTTGAAAGAAACACTCTTCAGTTCAACTTCGGAATACGTAACATGCTATAGGTGTATACAGTAGCATTCTATAAGGTGATTTTATAATCGTATCTTTCTTGAACGTTATGTAACGAAATAAAAAATATCAAATGTCTTCCATAAGTTGTAAAGAACATAGCGTCCGATAATTTTGAATGAAATTTCCAGACTACTCTCTGGTCACACATTTACACACGGGTTTAACTAACTTCGAGAACAGAGCAAGATTTTCCCCATTTCATAATGATAAAATATTAAACCTTTCCTGATAAAAAACGTGATAATGTCACGTCCCTGTTGCGTCTGTATCCTTTATGTAAATTCCCTATGACGTCAGAAGCTTACATGGCTATAACGCGCATGCTTGACATGCCACGTTAATTATCTTACCATCTGTTACACATGGTCCAATTTGCGTTTCCCTTTTGCCAATAAAGCTCTGTGGGTTTACATCAGTGTTTATAAAATGAAACAGGACAGAAAATCTGTGATCGTCTGGATGTAGAGTCAGAGAGTCAGTCTACTGGCTTTCTTATATAAACTCGTGGTAATTTCGAACAGAGAAAAAATGTGCTCGTTTTTATATTTTTGACATAAAGATATGTTCATTATAAGTTAGTCAACAGAAGGTTGATATTTATTAAAATGCCAGATTTGCAAATGGGTGAGAATTGTAAAATGCGGGAGTAATTTTGCTGACGAAGTCAGTATTTACTGATCTTAGAATACAATCTGTGTATATTTAAAATGCAGGGGCCAGGCACCTTCTGGATCAACTATGGGCGTAATAATTGTTCGTTTAAAATGGTCAAAGTTACATTTTCGTTTATGCTAAACATATTTCTGTTCTTGATCTTTCTTATGTGTTTCTTAATTATTATTGAGGCAAATTCACTTTCTTTCTTGAATATTTTTCTTGCATGCGGATAAGATCTCAAATCAATTTAAAGTTATTTAAAACAAGTGTAATATGAATTTAGAAATCCATTTTTAAATCGTATTTAGGTTTACAGAGTAGCGTCCCTTCTCTATGTCCACTATAATTGGTTGTTTGGAATGTTAGAAGCATACATGGACAGCTGTTTTAAATTTTGTCTACCAACAAATAATCATTCAGATCAAGTTACAGAGAAAGCTATCCCCTTAATAATTGATAAACCAATATGACAACTTTTGCAGATAATCTTTGCGCGGGAGTACACCCAGGCGGAGAAGCAGACGTGGCACGTGCAGCATTTCTGCTGTTGGTACTGTGATGCGCCCCTAGCGGGCCAACGCTACATTGCCAAGAACGGCAACCCCTATTGTATTCTATGCTTCGACAAACTGTACAGTAAGGTAAAAACAATATCATTGACATAGATAAATCCCATGCTTATATTTCTGACATGATTAGGATTTTTAACGATAACGTGAATATTCACCCACTTACCGTGTCTTTATGGAACATCCAGAAAACAAAACTGACAAAAAAACCTACCCCAGGCTTTTTTGTGCTATTCTGGTCATTCCCATCAAGGACACGGAAACATTTTAGAAACTAAATGATTTGTTTCTATTGTTTACTTGATATAAATTGTGAAATATACACTAAATGATATATCACCATAGAGACATAGGTATCTATTCAAGATATGATAGTAGAGCGCTATATGAGCCAGTCTTATAATCATATATCGTTTCATGTATACACAATATACGTTAAGTGTGAAGTTTGATGTTGTGAAACCTATTTCTCTATAAATGATAAGATATATGACCTCCATTAAAAATGTGCTTTTCTATATAAGGGCCTTGGTATAATGCTTGATAGAGTACTGATAGTCATAGGATCTCGTTGTGCTACACTCTTTTCACACACTTTCCATACACAAGTAAAAGTTCATCATTTACATTCGTAGCTTCGCATATAATCATAAATGATTGGAACATAGTGTGACTAAAATGGCTTTAACATTCTTTATTATGGTGGCTGATTACGGCCATCTCGTGTTGTCACATTGTGTTGTCGTCTTGTCACATCACGACAACACGAGATGGTCGTAATCAGCCACCATACGGTTACCATATATATATACTTTGTGCTATTTTGGCATACTACATGTTGCTAAAAGTATCGAGACATGAGTTGAATGGATCGATTTCGCCATTTTTACATATTCTTTACAACACATTAAGGTTTTGCTTAATTTCAATGACAGTTCTGTAGATATTTCACCAGAGAATTTCTCTCGTCTAAAAAATGTTGTTATATTTGTAGATTTGTGTGACCTGTGGAAAGACCATAACAGCTGACTCCCCGGGGCTGTCACACGGAGAATTTCACTGGCACGCATGCCCACACTGCTTCAGCTGCCATGTATGCGCACGCAACCTTATCAATCAACAGTTCCTGTTGAAGGACGGAAAACTCTTCTGCTGTCTTGACTGCAAACAATCTTTCACGAATCGCCCAAACCAGGGTTTTCCACGGCACATGCATCCTTAATATTACCAATATCTTTTTATCAATATCAATCTCTTAAGAGCACATGACTCTTTAATGTTGAAGAAGTGGTCGTGATACAACGATTTCCATAATACATCATTGATTTATTTATATAGCGATTATTTTCATTCTTAAACTGCGGTTTGATGGCCCTAAACAGTAGAAAGTATTTTCTGTGGCGTAAACTTCTTTAATGTACTCGTAACCACAGACAGACCGTGTTGACATGTCTGGATCTCCATACCTTTTTATTCTCGAAAGTGATATTTACACAGTATAGTAATATTACTTCCGTATCTTATTGACGACCAATCATCTAAATATAGTCTACGCAAGGCACGGACGTAATTTCAATGCCAGTAAGCCGTGTAAATGAACTTGTTTTATCCATACAAGGATACGAAAAGGAAAAAGCGACACGCGTCATTTACATTCATTAAATTCACAATGATATATCATTAACTGATTATGAGATTATATTTGAATTGTAAAGAAATACTGTAAAATTGTTTTTTTCATCAGCAGTTTTTTTTTTTTCAAATGTATATTTAACTCTGCTGCATCATTTATCATTCTACTCTCATAAAGATAGCTAAATTTGAAACTTGTGCATTTGACGTTGTATTTATTTTCTTTTTCATATTTTGACACTTTTAATGAAACACCTTTGACTATGGTCCGAATTGTCTTTATATCTCCTAAAGTTTATAGCATCTTTATATCTCCTAAAGTTTATAGCATCTTTATATCTCCTAAAGTTTATAGCATCTTTATATCTCCTAAAGTTTATAGCATCTTTATATCTCCTAAAGTTTATAGCATCTTTATATCTCCTAAAGTTTATAGCATCTTTCAATATAATTGTTCACATGACGCTGTCATAATCGATCGACATTAAGTTGGGGTTTTTTTTTTTGCAACATACGTTGAATAATATTTACAAACTTGTTCACATTTCGCTGCCATAAGTGCTTCATATTAATTGTCAGTGACATTGAACACTTAATGTTAATGTTGGTTTGCTTTTTGTTAGAATTAATGATTTTTAATGTGTGATCATTTTTTTAGCGAACACATTATATTTGCAAGTTATAATTTATTTTGATTCCTGATATACTTAAGCAGTGCATAACAGTATTATATTTCATAGTACTAAGGTCACTTTTTTATCCTTTCAAAAATGCACGTGTTGTTAAAGTGAAAACGTCATAATGCCATTTTTTTTATTAAACACATGATTAAGAAATGGGATTAAAAGGCATAATTACAAATATGGGTCCGTCCAGCCATGTTCTAATGTTTTTGTTTATTTTTTTAACCATATAAATTGATTAGGTTCATTGTAGAGGATATAATATGTTTATTACATTGCTCTTAAATGTAAATATCACATTTGAGGTGAGCTTTGATTTACATTCAACTAATTATATTACTACTTAGAAATACAACTTAAGCACAAATAATATAAATGTATAAGGTAAAACTCTTCATATCATTTGTAACGTGCCCATTTCAAATGTCACCAAATGCCCGATAAAGAGAAACATACCTCTCGTTTCCTGTATAATACTGCCTTCATGTTTAAATTATTATATATATTAACCGTCTGTAATTTAAAATAAAATGTATGTATTTCTTTCAAAATGTTTACGTAATGTCATCGTATCTTGAACGTATTCCTCAATCAAATTACAAAAGAACTCTACTAACTTTTTAATGTAAACTTTATATATTTTACAACATTGTGAAACAAATCAATTCAACTTATATTAATCATTCTTGATGGCCTGGATATAAACGTGCGGGGTCTTGGTATGGAAGGAAAGCAGGGTACCCGAGAAAATCTACGTAGTCGGGCAGGTGACCCCCATTCTTTTCACATCTGATCGGGGAATCGAAGCCCGGTCGACTAATAAATGGAAATTGCGCTATACACTGCACCACCCGGCCAGTCATTGAATTGAAAAAATTCAAATGTGTCTTCACAGGTGAATTAATTAATTTGAGTTGATGAAACGCCAAATGTGTTTGCCGCAGCTTCATTATAAAAGCTGTGAAATATGATTTTTTATTCTTATTTATTAATATTATTCTAGTGATTAAAAATAGATATGAATACATTAACAAATGTAATGCAATTATCTAAATAATTATTTTTGCTTCGAAATCATCAAAACGATATGCTTGAACGCATCACATAATTGACATTTTCTTCTTCTTATTGTATTTCGAATACATTAAATATAACATAAATTTATGGTTATATCAGGATCTTTGTATCTGGTACAGACACAAAAATATGGAATTGTACTTGGTACGTTTGAAGTTAATTATATGCCTTTGTACTTCATGGCATAATATTTTACAATTAGAAATTGAGTTGTTTAAAGGAAGCGCACACATTTTCAAAATATTAAGTAAAATAGTTCTTCTTAAAGATAACTCTGCTTTTTGTGTTTGATGGTTTACAACAAAAAAATTATTTCAAATAAATTTGATTACGAAAAAACTGGGTGGGGGATATTCTTCATTAAAACATAATGGTTGGTAGTCAACTTAGTAAATTCCGTGCGGGCCAAGGCTAATATATATATATTATCTTATTGTGTAGTTCTGTCAATTTCATATTTTGATACAAAACACACCCGTTTTTGTTGATGTTTCGTTCAAAGGGAGACAACTATAGTAGGAAACAGTGTGATTGAGTATACATGTACATGTGTGTGAAATTAGTTATTTTTTATCAAAATGCATGATGTAGGTAAGAAAGTGTAACAGTTTTAATACAGAATGTCCTTACATCCGATATATATGTTTATGCAGTTTGTAGATAGACTTTTTTGTTACATACGTTTGTAAAATAAGTATGGATTGTTTGAATGTAAAAAAAAAAAAATAAAAAAATCATCCTTTCACTTTTTTTACAAAAAAAAATTAAAATAAAAATGAACCATTTTTTCTATGTTGACTTTTGTTATTTATAGCAACCGAGGACTAGGCCCTGTTAGTTATATATCGTGTAAGGTAAGAAAAACAAGTAATTCAGATGGAAAATGGAGCCCAACAACATTATGACAGAAAGGTGTCCCGTGTGGTTGGAAACATAATAATAAATGCATAAATATTTATACATTAGATGAACAGATGAATTTACTACCTTTTCTAATATTTTGTCAGCAATATCTGTTCAAGCCTGAGTTTGAATAAAGTAGGTCCGCACGTCAAGCTACTAGATAAGTTATTTTTAAACACACTGTGACCATGGTAGGTGCAATGCTAAACTCAGACTGATGTCAACTTCAAAATACATAATTTGTTGTTTATCGTTCAGTTCCAAAATATTTATCAGTCTATCTCGAAGGTGGACGATTTTTTGGGAGATTTGACAGAGCTCTGTGCTTCGACCTATCCTGTTACTTATATTGCAACTTGTGAGAAGCTAACGAAGAAGAAAGCAGGCTTCGTATACCTCCATGTGCAATTTAACGGTCATATCTGATTGGTTAACAGTGCTCTAGTAGGTATATTCTGAGAGAGAAAGCTTCGAAAAGAGAACTGTGTTCACATGACAACCCGTGAATGGTTTCGCGACACGTCATGACAGCAAGTCTAGAAAGCGACCAAAATCATACAGAGACCGTGTTGTAGAACTTCACTGTGTTGTAGAAATCAATTTTATTTAAAATGACCGATTGTGCGATAATAGCAAAATATAAAAATTTTATATTCAAAAATTATCTAAATCTGTTTATAAATCTGTCCGTTTATTTGTATGAACAGACTTGGGTAGGGGAGATAATAGTTACAGTAACAGTCAAACGTACACCCTACGTCCGCAGGGTACGACAGGGGAGATAACACTGAAGGACATATTTTAAGTGAAAACTTAATTAATTTAAAACTTAAATCAGTAAAAACGACATTTCATGTTCAGCAATTCTACAGAAAAGTGAAGTTAGTTGATTATGAAATAAACGTGATATATAGCATCATGTGCAGTTTTTAATTAAACAGAGTTTTCTTACTTGATACAAGGCAATATATATGCAAATGAGTTTACACCAAGGTTTCCGATATCCACAATTTCCTTATAAGAATTGTCTTAACGGGTGGATTGAGGGTTAAACCAACAGGGGGAAACGAAACAAACATTCGGTTGGATTGAACGGCAGGGAAGGCGAGGTGCTCCTCACTTCCCGACTCCTTGCCCCGAACACCTACGTGGAGACAATCGGACACCGCCCCAACCCGGCCACCACATACGGCCCGGTGGTGCCTCTCCGGAAACGCCACCCTTCCTCCACCAATCAATTTTGGATGCCCTATTGGCGGAACGCTGGTCGCTATATCAAACAGAAGTTCGTCACAGGTGAAAAAAGATATCTTGCTGTCTCCAGAGCAAAGTGTGGGTTTAGATAGGATATTATAACATATGTATATCTTCTATATAATGCATAACTCGTACCTAAAATACGCTACAAATACAATCAAAATGTGTTGCTTTAATTTTCATAAAAATGGGAAAAAAACTCAACGACACCCCAGGCTCTCCCGCGACACCCCAGCCTCTCCCTGTCACCTGAACTTCCCCCCTTCACCCCAGCCCTCCCGCAAAACCTTAATTTTTCATGAGTTTGTGTCCAGACGCTTTGTTGCAATTTTCGTGTTATGACGGTTTTAGACAGAGAAACACATTTTCTAAGAGCTTTTCTCATATGCTAAATATTTAAAAAAAAGTTAAATTGCAGAACTTTTGTCATTTCGCCTTTAATATTAAAAAAAAATAAGAAAATGTGAGGATTTTCCCATTGAAAATTAAGGGGTAGGGGAAACCTAAAATTGCTTTCCTGAGTTGAAATATTAAGTTAGAGAAATTTTACTTCCATAATATAAAAGGACATAGTAATTTTGTCATTTCTGCAAACATTCATACATTTTGGATTACAAATTCGGAAGATATTGTATGAAGATGTCCTGCAATTGGTCAAAACTGCAAAATTCACTTAAAATCACTTATTATGTCATAGTGGTATCTTTGACCGATCATAGTACAAAAATGAGCACGCTGACATATCATTATCTTTGCATTTTCTGCCATGCCATGAACTCCGTTTGCCAAAAATGTATATTAAAGAAAAACAGTTTAATACAGGAAAATTTTGACTTCTCTGAAGAATACATCCATAATACAATTTCCTCGACCTGGACTGGTCAGTTTATATAAGGTTGGATGCAGATTCGTTAAATGTTTTTCATTATTACTGATAACATTTCTTGGAATGACTCGAAAATCTTTTCCTCGTCCGATATCCCCTCTTTTCAGAGTTAATGTCCAGCTCCAAAATGTTCACCTCTACCATTTTGGTTGCATGGTGGAGCAGCTATTGCCGATGACTGTTTGCAATTGTTCCTGTTCGACTTTAGCAATAATAGCAATGAAAGGCCACCATCATCGCAGTTTGGATATCTGTCAAACATATGGGTTTATACCATTATTTGCAATGGCCATCTTAAGCAATACATAACAATGTTTAGGGACCTATCCATAACCAAATGGTTTTAATTTTTGGAATCAATCCATACCATATTTATTTTAAAACATGCGTTTTATAACGTTGGACCAATCCCTATTATAAGCGGGTTTTTTGTCCTTTGATTTTCGAAATATTACAGGACTGTGGACGTAAACAAATCATGAAATGTTATCGAATCTTACTGGGGAGTATTTCTGATATGAGTGAGGGACATCAGACCCTTCAAATACATGTAATTCAAAACCGGCAAATAGTCACGGCAGATTCCGCCTTCGTATTTTGGAACTGAGCGACAAACGACCAATAATGTAATTTGAAGTTGACATCTTCCCGAGTTCAGCATGCCACTTAACATTGTTCCAATGTGTTTACAAATAACTGACCTGGTCAGTTAAAGTGAGAACCTAACTTGTCGGTACGCCCTGGCCCGCCATCTTGAAAAGACAATTCCATAACACTTTATTGACAGTGAATAATTTGTACTTTCCATAAGTAAGCCATGTGGGACGCTAAACAAGTTATTAAGACTGAACCAAAACTTTGGTAAAAAGGCCCATGCTTTCTTTGTTTGGAAATATCTTTTACTCTTACGTGAACTTAGAACTAGAATTGAAAAAAAACTCGATCTCAGATATTTATTTACTGAATATTTAAGAAAAGTAAAAAGCATACATGTTTGACCCCTGTGACCTTGAAAGAAGGTCAATGTAGTTTGTATTCCCAAACATTGTTCGTCCCATTGAAATGAAGCTACGAGCCTTTCGATATCTCAGAAGACGTTATTTGAAGGTTTTTTCGCAGTCAGAGTCATTTTTATTTGGAAACTTTGTTCAGCTACATGGAATCTACCATCCAGGTAACATATCTCTAGACTTTTCGATATTCAAGAAGAAGTTGTTTAAAGGAAAAGCTGACGCCGACAGGCCAACTAACAGGTCTCTAGCCTTTCAGTATCTCAGGAGTGGTAGTTGCCGTAGAAGATTGTTCCGGCCTACAACGAATTAGTTAAGATCCACTCTGCTGGTGGATGTTTTAGTCCCCGAGGTTTGCTGGAGCCTCCATAGCCACAGTTAATCTCATTAGAGTAGTGGCACGGTACATTATATACACATTTTCGTAGTACACGATTTGAAATTATACAGAACTAGTTTAATTTTACTTCTAAATTCAGAAATTAAAGGGGTTTTACGCACCTGACCCTTCTGCTTCTACATTAGTTTAGAAATTTTGGATTCCCACCTTTTGCCTGCTAGCATCACTAGGAGTCCTAGGAGGACGAAACAGCTGTATGGTGCAGTTTAATTCATTTTTTCGGCATACTGTATCTATTATTAATTTAAAAGGTGCAGCACATGTGTGTTACGTCATCTTTTACAAGATTCATATAATATAACACAACATATAAAAAGTGTGACACATTGCACCCTTGTGACCTTGACTTTGGGTCAAGTTCAACTTTATTCGGACGACGGACGTTGCAAAACGGCATAAGTTCACTTGCCCTTTGGACAGGTGAGCTAATTATACATTGGCTGGATATCATTACATGTCTAGTATATAATACATGTCTGATTATTAAAATGTAAGTGCTAAGATTTAAGATGCTTTTTTTAATGGCCCAATATACGTAACTTTCGGCAAAACTTTAAGCGAAAATCAAGCCTAATAACTTCTTACATTTATAGATTTTGTTAAGATTAACTGATATCAGTTATATTCAAGATGAATTCTAACGCGGTTACCGGTACAGCGGCAGTTGAAACTCTGTATTTGTAAACGTAAACAGGCTTCCATTTTGAACTGTCTTTTAACTTTGGCTTGTTGTTGAAGTGGGCCCCGCCTAAATTATTTTCAATTCTTTGGATTTTTTGTTAGTTCTTGTTAGTTACCGCTCAGGTTTACTTCGTTAAAGGCTTATTTTTGCATGGTTATCAACTGGAATTTTTTTTCAGAAGTTTTCAGAAACAAATAATATTTCCTGAAGTTACGTATATTTGGCCTTTAAATAAACAACGTAATGCAATTCTTGCATAAAAACTTTTTGTTCGGAACTATAAGCATTAACCTTTGGCATATTATGTTTTTTATTTTCAGAAAATGGTGACAATGTAAAACTTTTTTATTTGATAACTATTTCATAACGAAAATGTGTTATCAAAAATGATTTACGTATTTCTACAAAAGTGAATTTAAGGTTTTTTTTGGGGGGGGGGGGGATCATACAAGATTTTACAACTTATAAAAATCGTTCCTGCTGAGCCACATTTAGCTTTTAGGGTTCAAAATGTCTCAATGTCGAGAATAACAGGTATCTGGAGTAAACCCACGTGGCCGAGCAAATGTTCCATATCTTTTTAAGTGCGATCGAGGAATCGAACTCCTGCCGCTTTAGTGAAAGGCAATGCGCTATCCACTTAATCACCTAGAACCTAATAATGTCGGATGTTTAAGTTTGTCCTGACACAGTGCCATTTTACCAATGATATATCGGTTCCGCTCTAATACACGTTGCATGTTACACTGAAATATATTATTAGATATAAATTACATGACTGAATTTAGAAGAAGAGAGAGCTAAAGACCGGCTTTGGTAACAATAACCTCCAACACGACCCATCAGGTGACCATCCTGTAGTACGAGTATACCCTTCAGTATGTATTGTTCGTCTACAGCCACAAATACGTCACCAACAAAACGTCCACTATATTTTCTATCAGGCTTCCCATCAATGTTTTGTTCTCGCACGTATGAGTACTTGTCATCAAAGACCAGCTAATGTTGTGTGGTTATGCATGTGCCTCCCGTTTACAAATATATGTCACTGTAAACCTCGAAAGACTATATGTCACTGAATCTGTAAATCTCAAGAGAAGTCGACTCCATATAGGACGTGACCACGAATTCCTGTTTGGTAGGGTGAACGATTATTCCCCAAGGAATGGCGATATCCGCAAGCGTGGGTAACAATAACCGCCTACGTGACCCATCAGGTGACACAATGTGTACATTGCTCGAACCACGTCCACATATGTATAAATTGTCATCACGGTCCAGTGCAATACAAGACGGATCCTTCAGACCTGCGTCACTGAATCTATAGACCACTGCGTCACTGTTTAGTCGTCTGCATACTACGTCATGGTTATCTGTGTAATACATCATGTCCGCAGAAACAGCGAGGTCTGTGATACCTCCCCGCGTCCTTATAGACTTGCAGATTTTCCAATCTTTATCAAAAACATTTACACAATAAGCAGTTCCAACCAGGACGTTTTCCCCAATAACAGCAATACCCCAGCTACATGTATCGCGTACACTTTCGATCTTTGTGAGCATGATCAGTTCACTATCCCGTAGTGTGCCCTTCAGTATGTATTGCTCGTCTACAGCCACAAATACGTCACCAGCAAAATGTCCATGTGCTATATCTGTTGGCGACCCATCAATGTTTTGTTCTCCCATATATGAGTACTTGTCATCAAATAACAGGAGTCTGCTGTTGTTGTAGTCAGCCATCAATAACTTATTGTCATCAACAAAGATACCCCCAACCAACCAGGGTGTTTTTGACCTTCTTTCTAGTGTTATACTTCTTACACAAGATACCGAGGCGATCCAGACGTCAACGATGTTTGGAGTAGACCGGATAGCAATATGCTGCAGTGACCCCGATATGTCAGATACCGAAGTCGAATCTGCACATTTTGAAGCTGATGGCGTTGAAAACAATGTTCCCAGTAATGTTTGTGTACGCACATTTGCGTTCAGAGATATCGACGATACGGCTGGAGTCAGGTCAATATTTCCCACAGTTGTCAATTTCATGATTTCATCAATGACTGCTTCTAACTTGAGGGTGAAGTCAAACCTATTCGGATGGTATTTGGTGTTTTTATCCATTCGACGGTAATGGCTCAAAATTTGATTTTTCGTTTTTTCCCTCACGATGAACAGTTCTCTGTCTGAACACTGCTCCTCAACACGAGTCATTAACATATTAGAATTCACTGCATTTGTGTGGAATGTGTTAAGATGTCCCCGTCGTGTGGATAGCTGTTTCCTGTGTAAGTTAAATTTGCCTGCTAGTTCTGACTGAAATGTTGTATTGAGGCTGTCAAGTTTGTCTTTGGCTTGCTGTATCCTGTCTGTCATTTTGACCGACACTTCCTTCTCTTGGGAATTTAAGAGAGTCAATCCGGCATCGTTTTCTTCCAACATCGTCTTGGTCTCCTCTGTGATATCATCCCACTCCGTCTCGTGTGAACTTCGGTCGTCTGTCATCGTTTTTTCTACAACTTCACGTAAAGATTGTACATGGTTACAGTTTCTGTGTGACAAGGCCACACACACACTGCAACACACCGCGGAGTGATCTAGACAGTAGATGTCTAATGGTTTCCCGTCGTGATTTGGACAGAACCCTTCGACCATGATAGCGCGAAATTCGTCAACGTTTTCTCCAACTGGAATAAGTCGATGTTTTGTTGTTAGTTTGATTCGACCATGAACAGTTCTGCATTGTTTACAAAGCAGCTCGACACAGTCCGTGCACCAGACCTCGCCAGGACTTGTTTCGTTGTCTCTAAGACAAGCCTCGCAGACTCGATCATTCGACCTGTGGGCTGTAGAGGAGAGGAACAAACTATTAACAGGAAATGATATAGCCCATTTTCTTACGTCCAGACTGACGTCACGAGGCGAAATGGGCATGTCACAAACAGGGCAGGGAAAATAGTGCCTGTCTTCGTCTGCTGTTACGTGTTCCGCTTCAATGTATGACGTCAGACACTGGCAGCAGAAACTATGACAACAGGGCAGCTCCCTCGGATTGTTGTAGGGTTTCATGCATATTAAGCAGTTGAATTTTGAATCTGGGTATGCTTCTGCCATGTTTGATCCGTGCAGTGATTTGGCGATCTGCGGAATATACAAAACCGATACATATAAACGATACAAAACAATAAGTACAGTGAAACCTCTCCATTAAGACCACCTTAGGGACCACACAAAAGTGGTCTTACTAGTTGGGTAGTCTGAATACCGAGGGTTACCATTCAGACAGATTTCTCTAAAATCCACTTTCTGACATGTTTTCATGGTCAATTGACTAATATAAAGGCTTTATAATGTTAAATACACGGTAATTGTAACTGATTAGCCAATTTGTCACTAATTAGTGGTCTGACAATCGACATGTGTACAGAGTGGAATAAACAGCGGGTGACTTTGTGTTTGGTCGGTGGTCTGAGTAGGCCTTGTGATGTGCAAATTAGTGCAAAAGTGGTATTTGGGACTTTTTACAACTGGTCTTAATAGCGATGTATAGCCTTAATGGTGAGGTGGTCTTAATAGTGAAGCTAAAAATACAATTATATATAGATTTCCTCGGGACTGAAATGAAATGGTCTTAATAGCGAGGTGTCTTAATTATTAGGTGGTCGAGCAATATTTCACTGTACCGCAAAAGGAAACTTATTTATCGTTAATTAACGTTTGAGGCATAAATTGATAACATTTGTCCAGTAAAATTGTGAAGGGCATTTGAAACCATGCATACTTTGATCCGGTTTCATGAAATTATACAAAATTGGCAGCAAATCAATTGATAGACAAATTCAGAAAAAAAATTCATCATATTTAACATATTCGAAATGTTTTTCTCTGGGAATGTCCGGAATGTTTGTGAAAATATGTCGTGCATGATACCCGCACTCTTACCGTAAACAACAAATACACATCATGATACCCACACTCTTACCGTAAACAATAAATACACATCATGATACCCGCACTCTTACCATAAACAACAAATATACATCATGATAACTGGGGCGTGACAAAAGGCGTATCTATATATAGCAGGATTGTTGTTAGTTTTATCTGTATATTGGGTTTATTGTTTATAATTCGCTATATAAACATAACTGGCAACGTTTAAAATCTTTGTCTTCATCTCCTAGAAGCTTTTATAATTTCTGAAAATATTAAAATGTCCTATTTTGAGTGACCACTGTTTATGTAGGATAAATTCCAGCCACTCCCAGAGTTTTCAAAACATTATTTACACAGTTCTTTGCTCCAGTGACATTTCTTTGCTCCAGTGACATTGAAACATAGTTTATATCGAACACAAGGTCAGAATAATACTTCTTCCATTACGCACTTGAGAATTTCAATAAATATGTACCTGGATAAACTGTCGCTGATGCTGGTAAGTTTCCCCTTGGTTTTTCGTGGTAATCACATGATCACCGTGGTAAACGGCAGGTAACTCTTCCTACTTAAAGCTTCGAGTTGTTCGATATCACTGTACATGTTAATGTATGCTTTAATAGCTGTAAGACACAAACTTATTATTTATCTTTAATATAACAAATTATATTAATCTATGTAAGTGGGGTTGATCAGAACCATACACATTGTGTCACCTGATTATTTTTTTATTAGGAAATTTAAATTTATATTACACGATAATATTAGTGTTACACAACATAGTGTCTCACTAGAAGCATAAAAAATAACTGTAGTGGCAGACTTTCTGGTCCATGGCTAGTATGAAATGAGGTATCTGCAGTTATATTTAAACTATATGTATGCGAGGCAAATTTGCCCCCGCCTGCATATGAAATACGTTCTTCATGCTTAATATGTATGCGAAGTTTGATGACAATCGAATCAGTAGTTATTTAAATAGGGACGGGACGCGACGGGACGGACATGGGTAACACTATATGCAATCCCCCCCCCCATTTCATAAGGGGGCGGGGGGCATAAAACGAAATCTATGTGGGAGCGGACACCATCACCTACGTGGGGAGATGGTCGCCAACAACACCATTGAAGAGATGTAGTTACATAGCCGACAGTTTTACATATGTAGAGTTGAGTATGATGCTGTAATTTGGAGTGACGCTTTACTTCAGACGACCGACTGTATGGATCAAAAGAAATGGTCAAACATTCCACAAAGATTTCTCCGACAACATACCAGATCATAGCCCAAATACAGCACTCTATTGAAACAAAGACATCTCTAGTAGCAGAAATGTCCACTCTAAAAAAACAAACACTTGGTGTAGAGAAAGCAGAGAAATACCCACCATCACCTAACATATTTTCCATAGCAGCAACTCCTACAAAAATTCAATTGATAACATAGTGATACTATAATGATGATTATGTATGTCATCATCTTTCAGTAACTGTCGATAAATGGTATCATAGCCTAGCTACAACACTTTATTGAAACAAAGACATCTCTAGTAGAAGAAATGTCCACTCTGAAAAACAAACACTTGGTGTAGATAAAGCAGACAAATACGTGGGTGGTGGTGGTGGTGACGATGATGATGATGATGACGACGACGACGACGACTACGACGATGATGATGATGATGGAATGTCACGTTGCCCAGAAGGAAAGCTAAAGAAACACTGCTATTCTTGTTTCCAGAATGTTCCTTGTCATCTATAGATTGCCTACGTCATGAAGGGATTCATAATAAAAATGGTAAATTATATCCTTCAGTAACTGTCGATAAATGGTATCAAAGTTGCCTGCCTTACTGTTAACGTGATGCCAGGAATGAAAGAACAGCCACTAACAGATCACAAGCTACACAAAGATGTTTGGACAGAATCTGAGAAGTATGTCAACATCGGAAACATCAAGGCTCTGACATCAGAAAAGTATTATATTGTAAAGGAATAATACCTTGACAATGGTCATCATTTTGTTTATATATTTCAACTTTGACAGATTTTCTCCTCTTTCCATACCAATACGACAGAAGCTGGAGGGTAACTGCGGTACCATAAAATTTGCCAAACCCTGGGGCAGATACGCAAATTTAAAATGACGCTGGCCAGATGATGCTGCAAACAACCTGCTGGAAAATAATCTTAACGGCATGATATTTGCCTGACAGCTTCCTTGGAAGAATCTGATAAGAAATTTACAAAAATCATTGACCTACTTTTAAGTTAGCAGGTCAATTGAGATGCCCAAGAAATAGCTGGTAAGATTGTGGTATCAATTGAAGTTGAAACAACTACAGACCCTTCATCTTCACACACTGAGATATGTACATGTTCCTTATTATACCATAGGCTGATTTATATCATTTACTTCCAACATCAGGTACTTTTAGTTAATGCTTCTTAAAATTATTACTAAATTTTCTCCGTTTTCCCCTTTAAGCAAAACACATTCCATCATAGATGTAAAATAAAAAGTTTTATGTCGACCATTTTCTTTTTTCCCCAATTAGCAAATATAATAACCTGAGCTAGCAGTTCTTGAGTTTGTTATAGTGAGTTAACCATTGGTTGTTATGATATTATGTCCGTTAGTCATCAGTAGTAGATGATCCCTATTAATTTTTAGATCAAATGGTCAAAGACCATATCATAGGGATGAAATGTAATAGCTTAAAACAATTTGTTTCTGTGCAACAAAGGTGTACGACAAGGTGATGCCAGTGGTCCTCATTGTTTCTCATTACATAAACAAAGCCTTGCCTAATCTCAAAGTCATCAGATTAAAAGTCAAACTCTTACCGATGCCCCCTTCATAGGAGAGGGGCCATATTGAGCAAGCCTTGATTGAATACATCCCATAGTTTTCTGACGTCTTACTGGAAATTGTAGTAATTAAAGTTCCTACAAAGTCAGCGGCATCTTAGTGTAGTGAAGGAATTTCGGCTGTTTCCAAGAGAAATATGTTTCTTCTCGGCGGTTTATTTTTGCATGAAATTGTCCTGGAATTGTTCAGCAAAGCGCCGTGGATGCCAACACCATGTATGATCTTGCAAGAAAAAAAAGCGTGCAGGGCTGAAAATGGGGGGAGGGGGGGCACATGTCCGGTGACTCGGGCATGCGCACAAGCTTTCCTCATTATATTCATTGATAGAAATATATATATATATATACTTAAAACTAAATAATGCATGTCACTATCAATAAACTGTATGGTGTTTTAACAACATTCTATTACACTCGCCGCTTCTCGTTCAACGGGAGATAACTCGCGGGACAACAGCAGAAACTGGACAGCAGCCGAATTAGACACTACAAGCACAGGGACATGAAAATGTGTTACAAGTTGTGTTACACTTCAACTAGGGTGTTTAGAGTAATTTTACACTTTTGGGGAGGGGATGTTTAGATCAATTTTCGATAAAAATGCCCCCTCAATGCTCATAAAGGCTAAAACGTGGAAAGTCTTCCAGGTCGAAAAATCGACCTACATTTCTTGCATCAAAAATCACATTTCTAGTTGAGGTACGAAAATACGCTTGGTTCTGTTAGAAAGATGGATATTTTTTATTCAAAAACCTCCTAAATGCACGTCAAATGTATTCTCCTTCAGCAGAAATAATTTCGATTTCCTCAAAAAACACGCAAAATTTCCGTATCTCATAGATTTCGTCAGCCATCCTGCCATTTTGCATAACAAATTAGTTTTGACGTCCCTGCACGCGCTGGTCTTTCGCTGTCATTGGATGCCTATGTTAAGAGGAAGATGCAATCCTGGCAACATTTCCAGTTGATTGAGGTTTTGTTGGGCTGGCTTTGTCAAAAACAGAGCTAAACGCCAAACTTTAACATTGTTGAAGCCACCTATGGAAAAGCATCGCTATGTGCCGCCTTTTCGACATCCGTCGAAGGCGACACATTATTGTAGCACAGGACACCAGCCGAATGAGACACTACAAGTATATTATAGCACTGGACACCAGCCGAATGAGACACTACAAGTATGCAGCACTGGACACCAGCCGAATGAGACACTACAAGTATGCAGCACTGGACACCAGCCGAATGAGACACCACAAGTATGCAGCACTGGACACCAGCCGAATGAGACACTACAAGTATGCAGCACTGGACACCAGCCGAATGAGACACTACAAGTATGCAGCACTGGACACCAGCCGAATGAGACACTACAAGTATGCAGCACTGGACACCAGCCGAATGAGACACCACAAGTATGCAGCACTGGACACCAGCCGAATGAGACACTACAAGTATGCAGCACTGGACACCAGCCGAATGAGACACTACAAGTATGCAGCACTGGACACCAGCCGAATGAGACACCACAAGTATGCAGCACTGGACACCAGCCGAATGAGACACCACAAGTATATTGCAGCACTGGACACCAGCCGAATGAGACATCAAAAGTATATTGCAGCACTGGACACCAGCCGAATGAGACATCACAAGTATATTGTAGCACTGGACACCAGCCGAATTAGACACCACACGTATATTGCAGCACTGGACACCAGCCGAATGAGACATCACAAGTATATTGTAGCACTGGTCACCAGCCGAATGAGACACTACAAGTATATTGTAGCACTGGACACCAGCCGAATGAGACACTACAAGTATATTGTAGAACGGGACACCAGCCGAATGAGACACCACAAGTATATTGTAGAACTGGACACCAGCCGAATGAGACACCACAAGTATATTGTAGAACTGGACACCAGCCGAATGAGACACCACAAGTATATTGTAGAACTGGACACCAGCCGAATGAGACACTACAAGTATGCAGCACTGGACACAAGCCGAATGAGACACCACAAGTATGCAGCACTGGACACCAGCCGAATGGGACTCCACAAGTATATTGTAGAACTGGACACCAGCCGAATGAGACACCACAAGTATATTGTAGAACGGGACACCAGCCGAATGAGACACCACAAGTATATTGTAGAACTGGACACCAGCCGAATGAGACACCACAAGTATATTGTAGAACTGGACACCAGCCGAATGAGACACCACAAGTATATTGTAGAACTGGACACCAGCCGAATGAGACACTACAAGTATGCAGCACTGGACACAAGCCGAATGAGACACCACAAGTATGCAGCACTGGACACCAGCCGAATGGGACTCCACAAGTATATTGTAGAACTGGACACCAGCCGAATGAGACACCACAAGTATATTGTAGAACTGGTCACCAGCCGAATGAGACACTACAAGTATGCAGCACTGGACACCAGCCGAATGAGACACCACAAGTATATTGTAGAACTGGACACCAGCCGAATGAGACACCACAAGTATATTGTAGAACTGGACACCAGCCGAATGGGACTCCACAAGTATATTGTAGAACTGGACACCAGCCGAATGAGACACTACAAGTATATTGTAGAACGGGACACCAGCCGAATGAGACACCACAAGTATGCAGCACTGGACACCAGCCGAATGAGACACCACAAGTATATTGTAGAACTGGACACCAGCCGAATGAGACACCACAAGTATATTGTAGCACTGGACACCAGCCGAATGAGACACCACAAGTATGCAGCACTGGACACCAGCCGAATGAGACACCACACGTATATTGCAGAACTGGACACCAGCCGAATGAGACATCACAAGTATATTGCAGCACTGGACACCAGCCGAATGTGACATCACAAGTATATTGTAGCACTGGACACCAGCCGAATTAGACACCACACGTATATTGCAGCACTGGACACCAGCCGAATGAGACATAACACGTATATTGTAGCACTGGACACCAGCCGAATGTGACATCACAAGTATATTGTAGCACTGGACACCAGCCGAATGAGACACCACATGTATATTGCAGAACTCGACACCAGCCGAATGTGACATCACAAGTATATTGCAGCACTGGACACCAGCCGAATGAGACATCACAAGTATATTGCAGCACTGGACACCAGCCGAATGAGACATAACACGTATATTGTAGCACTGGACACCAGCCGAATGAGACACCACAAGTATATTGTAGCACTGGACACCAGCCGAATTAGACACTACAAGTATATTGTAGCACTGGACACCAGCGGAATTAGACACTACAAGTATATTGTAGCACTGGACACCAGCCGAATGAGACACAACACGTATATTGCAGCACTGGACACCAGCCGAATGAGACACCACACGTATATTGCAGCACTGGACACCAGCCGAATGAGACACTACACGTGTATTGCAGCACTGGACACCAGCCGAATGAGACACCGCAAGTATATTGTAGCACTGGACACCAGCCGAATGAGACACCACAAGTTTATTGTAGCACTGGACACCAGCCGAATGAGACACCACAAGTATATTGCAGCACTGGACACCAGCCGAATTAGACACCACAAGTATATTGTAGCACTGGACACCAGCCGAATGAGACACTACAAGTATATTGTAGCACTGGACACCAGCCGAATGAGACACTACAAGTATATTGTAGCACAGGACACCGGCCGAATGAGACACCACAAGTATATTGTAGAACTGGACACCAGCCGAATGAGACACCACAAGTATATTGTAGAACTGGACACCAGCCGAATGGGACTCCACAAGTATGCAGCACTGGACACAAGCCGAATGAGACACCACAAGTATGCAGCACTGGACACCAGCCGAATGGGACTCCACAAGTATATTGTAGAACTGGACACCAGCCGAATGAGACACCACAAGTATATTGTAGAACTGGTCACCAGCCGAATGAGACACTACAAGTATGCAGCACTGGACACCAGCCGAATGAGACACCACAAGTATATTGTAGAACTGGACACCAGCCGAATGAGACACCACAAGTATATTGTAGAACTGGACACCAGCCGAATGGGACTCCACAAGTATATTGTAGAACTGGACACCAGCCGAATGAGACACTACAAGTATATTGTAGAACGGGACACCAGCCGAATGAGACACCACAAGTATATTGTAGAACTGGACACCAGCCGAATGAGACACCACAAGTATGCAGCACTGGACACCAGCCGAATGAGACACCACAAGTATATTGTAGAACTGGACACCAGCCGAATGAGACACCACAAGTATATTGTAGCACTGGACACCAGCCGAATGAGACACCACAAGTATGCAGCACTGGACACCAGCCGAATGAGACACCACACGTATATTGCAGAACTGGACACCAGCCGAATGAGACATCACAAGTATATTGCAGCACTGGACACCAGCCGAATGTGACATCACAAGTATATTGTAGCACTGGACACCAGCCGAATTAGACACCACACGTATATTGCAGCACTGGACACCAGCCGAATGAGACATAACACGTATATTGTAGCACTGGACACCAGCCGAATGTGACATCACAAGTATATTGTAGCACTGGACACCAGCCGAATGAGACACCACATGTATATTGCAGAACTCGACACCAGCCGAATGTGACATCACAAGTATATTGCAGCACTGGACACCAGCCGAATGAGACATCACAAGTATATTGCAGCACTGGACACCAGCCGAATGAGACATAACACGTATATTGTAGCACTGGACACCAGCCGAATGAGACACCACAAGTATATTGTAGCACTGGACACCAGCCGAATTAGACACTACAAGTATATTGTAGCACTGGACACCAGCGGAATTAGACACTACAAGTATATTGTAGCACTGGACACCAGCCGAATGAGACACAACACGTATATTGCAGCACTGGACACCAGCCGAATGAGACACCACACGTATATTGCAGCACTGGACACCAGCCGAATGAGACACTACACGTGTATTGCAGCACTGGACACCAGCCGAATGAGACACCGCAAGTATATTGTAGCACTGGACACCAGCCGAATGAGACACCACAAGTTTATTGTAGCACTGGACACCAGCCGAATGAGACACCACAAGTATATTGCAGCACTGGACACCAGCCGAATTAGACACCACAAGTATATTGTAGCACTGGACACCAGCCGAATGAGACACTACAAGTATATTGTAGCACAGGACACCAGCCGAATGAGACACCACAAGTATATTGTAGCACTGGACACCAGCCGAATGATACACTACAAGTATATTGTAGCACTGGACACCAGCCGAATGTGACATCACGTATATTGCAGCACTGGACACCAGCCGAATGAGACATCACAAGTATATTGCAGCACTGGACACCAGCCGAATGAGACATCACAAGTATATTGTAGCACTGGACACCAGCCGAATGAGACACCACAAGTATATTGTAACACAGGACACCAGCCGAATGAGACACCACAAGTATATTGTAACACTGGTCACCAGCCGAATGAGACACCACAAGTATATTGCAGCACTGGACACCAGCCGAATGAGACATCACAAGTATATTGTAGAACTGGACACCAGCCGAATGAGACACCACAAGTATGCAGCACTGGACACCAGCCGAATGAGACACAACAAGTATATTGTAGAACTGGACACCAGCCGAATGAGACACCACAAGTATATTGTAGCACAGGACACCAGCCGAATGAGACACCACAAGTAACGTGTATCACTGGACAGAAGCCGAATGAGACATCACACGTATATTGTAGCACTGGACACCAGCCGAATGAGACACTACAGGTATATTATAGCACTGGACACTAGCCGAATGAGACACCACAAGTATGTTGTAGCACTGGACACCAGCCGAATGAGACACTACAAGTATATCATAGCACTGGACACCAGCCGAATGAGACACCACAAGTATATTGTAACACTGGTCACCAGCCGAATGAGACACCACAAGTATATTGCAGCACTGGACACCAGCCGAATGAGACACCACACGTATATTGTAACACTGGACACCAGCCGAATGAGACACCACACGTATATTGTAACACAGGACACCAGCCGAATGAGACACCACAAGTATATTGCAGCACTGGACACCAGCCGAATGAGACACCACACGTATATTGCAGCACTGGACACCAGCCGAATGAGACACCACACGTATATTGCAGAACTGGACACCAGCCGAATGAGACATCACAAGTATATTGCAGCACTGGACACCAGCCGAATGTGACATCACAAGTATATTGTAGCACTGGACACCAGCCGAATTAGACACCACACGTATATTGCAGCACTGGACACCAGCCGAATGAGACATAACACGTATATTGTAGCACTGGACACCAGCCGAATGTGACATCACAAGTATATTGTAGCACTGGACACCAGCCGAATGAGACATAACACGTATATTGCAGAACTCGACACCAGCCGAATGTGACATCACAAGTATATTGTAGCACTGGACACCAGCCGAATGTGACATCACAAGTATATTGCAGCACTGGACACCAGCCGAATGAGACATCACAATTATATTGCAGCACTGGACACCAGCCGAATGAGACATAACACGTATATTGTAGCACTGGACACCAGCCGAATGAGACACCACAAGTATATTGTAGCACTGGACACCAGCCGAATTAGACACTACAAGTATATTGTAGCACTGGACACCAGCCGAATTAGACACTACAAGTATATTGTAGCACTGGACACCAGCCGAATGAGACACAACACGTATATTGCAGCACTGGACACCAGCCGAATGAGACACCACACGTATATTGCAGCACTGGACACCAGCCGAATGAGACACTACACGTGTATTGCAGCACTGGACACCAGCCGAATGAGACACCGCAAGTATATTGTAGCACTGGACACCAGCCGAATGAGACACCACAAGTTTATTGTAGCACTGGACACCAGCCGAATGAGACACCACAAGTATATTGCAGCACTGGACACCAGCCGAATTAGACACCACAAGTATATTGTAGCACTGGACACCAGCCGAATGAGACACTACAAGTATATTGTAGCATAGGACACCAGCCGAATGAGACACCGCAAGTATATTGCAGCACTGGACACCAGCCGAATTAGACACCACAAGTATATTGTAGCACTGGACACCAGCCGAATGAGACACTACAAGTATATTGTAGCACTGGACACCAGCCGAATGATACACTACAAGTATATTGTAGCACAGGACACCAGCCGAATGAGACACCACAAGTATATTGTAGCACTGGACACCAGCCGAATGTGACATCACGTATATTGCAGCACTGGACACCAGCCGAATGAGACATCACAAGTATATTGCAGCACTGGACACCAGCCGAATGAGACATCACAAGTATATTGTAGCACTGGACACCAGCCGAATGAGACACCACAAGTATATTGTAACACAGGACACCAGCCGAATGAGACACCACAAGTATATTGCAGCACTGGACACCAGCCGAATGAGACATCACAAGTATATTGTAGAACTGGACACCAGCCGAATGAGACACCACAAGTATGCAGCACTGGACACCAGCCGAATGAGACACAACAAGTATATTGTAGAACTGGACACCAGCCGAATGAGACACCACAAGTATATTGTAGCACAGGACACCAGCCGAATGAGACACCACAAGTAACGTGTATCACTGGACAGAAGCCGAATGAGACATCACACGTATATTGTAGCACTGGACACCAGCCGAATGAGACACTACAGGTATATTATAGCACTGGACACTAGCCGAATGAGACACCACAAGTATGTTGTAGCACTGGACACCAGCCGAATGAGACACTACAAGTATATCATAGCACTGGACACCAGCCGAATGAGACATCACAAGTATATTGCAGCACTGGACACCAGCCGAATGAGACATCACAAGTATATTGTAGCACTGGACACCAGCCGAATGAGACACCACAAGTATATTGTAACACAGGACACCAGCCGAATGAGACACCACAAGTATATTGTAACACTGGTCACCAGCCGAATGAGACACCACAAGTATATTGCAGCACTGGACACCAGCCGAATGAGACATCACAAGTATATTGTAGAACTGGACACCAGCCGAATGAGACACCACAAGTATGCAGAACTGGACACCAGCCGAATGAGACACAACAAGTATATTGTAGAACTGGACACCAGCCGAATGAGACACCACAAGTATATTGTAGCACAGGACACCAGCCGAATGAGACACCACAAGTAACGTGTATCACTGGACAGAAGCCGAATGAGACATCACACGTATATTGTAGCACTGGACACCAGCCGAATGAGACACTACAGGTATATTATAGCACTGGACACTAGCCGAATGAGACACCACAAGTATGTTGTAGCACTGGACACCAGCCGAATGAGACACTACAAGTATATCATAGCACTGGACACCAGCCGAATGAGACACCACAAGTATATTGTAACACTGGTCACCAGCCGAATGAGACACCACAAGTATATTGCAGCACTGGACACCAGCCGAATGAGACACCACACGTATATTGTAACACTGGACACCAGCCGAATGAGACACCACACGTATATTGTAACACAGGACACCAGCCGAATGAGACACCACAAGTATATTGCAGCACTGGACACCAGCCGAATGAGACACCACACGTATATTGCAGCACTGGACACCAGCCGAATGAGACACCACACGTATATTGCAGAACTGGACACCAGCCGAATGAGACATCACAAGTATATTGCAGCACTGGACACCAGCCGAATGTGACATCACAAGTATATTGTAGCACTGGACACCAGCCGAATTAGACACCACACGTATATTGCAGCACTGGACACCAGCCGAATGAGACATAACACGTATATTGTAGCACTGGACACCAGCCGAATGTGACATCACAAGTATATTGTAGCACTGGACACCAGCCGAATGAGACATAACACGTATATTGCAGAACTCGACACCAGCCGAATGTGACATCACAAGTATATTGTAGCACAGGACACCAGCCGAATGAGACACCACAAGTAACGTGTATCACTGGACAGAAGCCGAATGAGACATCACACGTATATTGTAGCACAGGACACCAGCCGAATGAGACACCACAAGTATATTGCAGCACTGGACACCAGCCGAATGAGACACCACACGTATATTGCAGCACTGGACACCAGCCGAATGAGACACCACACGTATATTGCAGAACTGGACACCAGCCGAATGAGACATCACAAGTATATTGCAGCACTGGACACCAGCCGAATGTGACATCACAAGTATATTGTAGCACTGGACACCAGCCGAATTAGACACCACACGTATATTGCAGCACTGGACACCAGCCGAATGAGACATAACACGTATATTGTAGCACTGGACACCAGCCGAATGTGACATCACAAGTATATTGTAGCACTGGACACCAGCCGAATGAGACATAACACGTATATTGCAGAACTCGACACCAGCCGAATGTGACATCACAAGTATATTGTAGCACTGGACACCAGCCGAATGTGACATCACAAGTATATTGCAGCACTGGACACCAGCCGAATGAGACATCACAATTATATTGCAGCACTGGACACCAGCCGAATGAGACATAACACGTATATTGTAGCACTGGACACCAGCCGAATGAGACACCACAAGTATATTGTAGCACTGGACACCAGCCGAATTAGACACTACAAGTATATTGTAGCACTGGACACCAGCCGAATTAGACACTACAAGTATATTGTAGCACTGGACACCAGCCGAATGAGACACAACACGTATATTGCAGCACTGGACACCAGCCGAATGAGACACCACACGTATATTGCAGCACTGGACACCAGCCGAATGAGACACTACACGTGTATTGCAGCACTGGACACCAGCCGAATGAGACACCGCAAGTATATTGTAGCACTGGACACCAGCCGAATGAGACACCACAAGTTTATTGTAGCACTGGACACCAGCCGAATGAGACACCACAAGTATATTGCAGCACTGGACACCAGCCGAATTAGACACCACAAGTATATTGTAGCACTGGACACCAGCCGAATGAGACACTACAAGTATATTGTAGCATAGGACACCAGCCGAATGAGACACCGCAAGTATATTGCAGCACTGGACACCAGCCGAATTAGACACCACAAGTATATTGTAGCACTGGACACCAGCCGAATGAGACACTACAAGTATATTGTAGCACTGGACACCAGCCGAATGATACACTACAAGTATATTGTAGCACAGGACACCAGCCGAATGAGACACCACAAGTATATTGTAGCACTGGACACCAGCCGAATGTGACATCACGTATATTGCAGCACTGGACACCAGCCGAATGAGACATCACAAGTATATTGCAGCACTGGACACCAGCCGAATGAGACATCACAAGTATATTGTAGCACTGGACACCAGCCGAATGAGACACCACAAGTATATTGTAACACAGGACACCAGCCGAATGAGACACCACAAGTATATTGCAGCACTGGACACCAGCCGAATGAGACATCACAAGTATATTGTAGAACTGGACACCAGCCGAATGAGACACCACAAGTATGCAGCACTGGACACCAGCCGAATGAGACACAACAAGTATATTGTAGAACTGGACACCAGCCGAATGAGACACCACAAGTATATTGTAGCACAGGACACCAGCCGAATGAGACACCACAAGTAACGTGTATCACTGGACAGAAGCCGAATGAGACATCACACGTATATTGTAGCACTGGACACCAGCCGAATGAGACACTACAGGTATATTATAGCACTGGACACTAGCCGAATGAGACACCACAAGTATGTTGTAGCACTGGACACCAGCCGAATGAGACACTACAAGTATATCATAGCACTGGACACCAGCCGAATGAGACATCACAAGTATATTGCAGCACTGGACACCAGCCGAATGAGACATCACAAGTATATTGTAGCACTGGACACCAGCCGAATGAGACACCACAAGTATATTGTAACACAGGACACCAGCCGAATGAGACACCACAAGTATATTGTAACACTGGTCACCAGCCGAATGAGACACCACAAGTATATTGCAGCACTGGACACCAGCCGAATGAGACATCACAAGTATATTGTAGAACTGGACACCAGCCGAATGAGACACCACAAGTATGCAGCACTGGACACCAGCCGAATGAGACACAACAAGTATATTGTAGAACTGGACACCAGCCGAATGAGACACCACAAGTATATTGTAGCACAGGACACCAGCCGAATGAGACACCACAAGTAACGTGTATCACTGGACAGAAGCCGAATGAGACATCACACGTATATTGTAGCACTGGACACCAGCCGAATGAGACACTACAGGTATATTATAGCACTGGACACTAGCCGAATGAGACACCACAAGTATGTTGTAGCACTGGACACCAGCCGAATGAGACACTACAAGTATATCATAGCACTGGACACCAGCCGAATGAGACACCACAAGTATATTGTAACACTGGTCACCAGCCGAATGAGACACCACAAGTATATTGCAGCACTGGACACCAGCCGAATGAGACACCACACGTATATTGTAACACTGGACACCAGCCGAATGAGACACCACACGTATATTGTAACACAGGACACCAGCCGAATGAGACACCACAAGTATATTGCAGCACTGGACACCAGCCGAATGAGACACCACACGTATATTGCAGCACTGGACACCAGCCGAATGAGACACCACACGTATATTGCAGAACTGGACACCAGCCGAATGAGACATCACAAGTATATTGCAGCACTGGACACCAGCCGAATGTGACATCACAAGTATATTGTAGCACTGGACACCAGCCGAATTAGACACCACACGTATATTGCAGCACTGGACACCAGCCGAATGAGACATAACACGTATATTGTAGCACTGGACACCAGCCGAATGTGACATCACAAGTATATTGTAGCACTGGACACCAGCCGAATGAGACATAACACGTATATTGCAGAACTCGACACCAGCCGAATGTGACATCACAAGTATATTGTAGCACAGGACACCAGCCGAATGAGACACCACAAGTAACGTGTATCACTGGACAGAAGCCGAATGAGACATCACACGTATATTGTAGCACAGGACACCAGCCGAATGAGACACCACAAGTATATTGCAGCACTGGACACCAGCCGAATGAGACACCACACGTATATTGCAGCACTGGACACCAGCCGAATGAGACACCACACGTATATTGCAGAACTGGACACCAGCCGAATGAGACATCACAAGTATATTGCAGCACTGGACACCAGCCGAATGTGACATCACAAGTATATTGTAGCACTGGACACCAGCCGAATTAGACACCACACGTATATTGCAGCACTGGACACCAGCCGAATGAGACATAACACGTATATTGTAGCACTGGACACCAGCCGAATGTGACATCACAAGTATATTGTAGCACTGGACACCAGCCGAATGAGACATAACACGTATATTGCAGAACTCGACACCAGCCGAATGTGACATCACAAGTATATTGTAGCACTGGACACCAGCCGAATGTGACATCACAAGTATATTGCAGCACTGGACACCAGCCGAATGAGACATCACAATTATATTGCAGCACTGGACACCAGCCAAATGAGACATAACACGTATATTGTAGCACTGGACACCAGCCGAATGAGACACCACAAGTATATTGTAGCACTGGACACCAGCCGAATTAGACACTACAAGTATATTGTAGCACTGGACACCAGCCGAATTAGACACTACAAGTATATTGTAGCACTGGACACCAGCCGAATGAGACACAACACGTATATTGCAGCACTGGACACCAGCCGAATGAGACACCACACGTATATTGCAGCACTGGACACCAGCCGAATGAGACACTACACGTGTATTGCAGCACTGGACACCAGCCGAATGAGACACCGCAAGTATATTGTAGCACTGGACACCAGCCGAATGAGACACCACAAGTTTATTGTAGCACTGGACACCAGCCGAATGAGACACCACAAGTATATTGCAGCACTGGACACCAGCCGAATTAGACACCACAAGTATATTGTAGCACTGGACACCAGCCGAATGAGACACTACAAGTATATTGTAGCATAGGACACCAGCCGAATGAGACACCGCAAGTATATTGCAGCACTGGACACCAGCCGAATTAGACACCACAAGTATATTGTAGCACTGGACACCAGCCGAATGAGACACTACAAGTATATTGTAGCACTGGACACCAGCCGAATGATACACTACAAGTATATTGTAGCACAGGACACCAGCCGAATGAGACACCACAAGTATATTGTAGCACTGGACACCAGCCGAATGTGACATCACGTATATTGCAGCACTGGACACCAGCCGAATGAGACATCACAAGTATATTGCAGCACTGGACACCAGCCGAATGAGACATCACAAGTATATTGTAGCACTGGACACCAGCCGAATGAGACACCACAAGTATATTGTAACACAGGACACCAGCCGAATGAGACACCACAAGTATATTGCAGCACTGGACACCAGCCGAATGAGACATCACAAGTATATTGTAGAACTGGACACCAGCCGAATGAGACACCACAAGTATGCAGCACTGGACACCAGCCGAATGAGACACAACAAGTATATTGTAGAACTGGACACCAGCCGAATGAGACACCACAAGTATATTGTAGCACAGGACACCAGCCGAATGAGACACCACAAGTAACGTGTATCACTGGACAGAAGCCGAATGAGACATCACACGTATATTGTAGCACTGGACACCAGCCGAATGAGACACTACAGGTATATTATAGCACTGGACACTAGCCGAATGAGACACCACAAGTATGTTGTAGCACTGGACACCAGCCGAATGAGACACTACAAGTATATCATAGCACTGGACACCAGCCGAATGAGACATCACAAGTATATTGCAGCACTGGACACCAGCCGAATGAGACATCACAAGTATATTGTAGCACTGGACACCAGCCGAATGAGACACCACAAGTATATTGTAACACAGGACACCAGCCGAATGAGACACCACAAGTATATTGTAACACTGGTCACCAGCCGAAAGAGACACCACAAGTATATTGCAGCACTGGACACCAGCCGAATGAGACATCACAAGTATATTGTAGAACTGGACACCAGCCGAATGAGACACCACAAGTATGCAGCACTGGACACCAGCCGAATGAGACACAACAAGTATATTGTAGAACTGGACACCAGCCGAATGAGACACCACAAGTATATTGTAGCACAGGACACCAGCCGAATGAGACACCACAAGTAACGTGTATCACTGGACAGAAGCCGAATGAGACATCACACGTATATTGTAGCACTGGACACCAGCCGAATGAGACACTACAGGTATATTATAGCACTGGACACTAGCCGAATGAGACACCACAAGTATGTTGTAGCACTGGACACCAGCCGAATGAGACACTACAAGTATATCATAGCACTGGACACCAGCCGAATGAGACACCACAAGTATATTGTAACACTGGTCACCAGCCGAATGAGACACCACAAGTATATTGCAGCACTGGACACCAGCCGAATGAGACACCACACGTATATTGTAACACTGGACACCAGCCGAATGAGACACCACACGTATATTGTAACACAGGACACCAGCCGAATGAGACACCACAAGTATATTGCAGCACTGGACACCAGCCGAATGAGACACCACACGTATATTGCAGCACTGGACACCAGCCGAATGAGACACCACACGTATATTGCAGAACTGGACACCAGCCGAATGAGACATCACAAGTATATTGCAGCACTGGACACCAGCCGAATGTGACATCACAAGTATATTGTAGCACTGGACACCAGCCGAATTAGACACCACACGTATATTGCAGCACTGGACACCAGCCGAATGAGACATAACACGTATATTGTAGCACTGGACACCAGCCGAATGTGACATCACAAGTATATTGTAGCACTGGACACCAGCCGAATGAGACATAACACGTATATTGCAGAACTCGACACCAGCCGAATGTGACATCACAAGTATATTGTAGCACAGGACACCAGCCGAATGAGACACCACAAGTAACGTGTATCACTGGACAGAAGCCGAATGAGACATCACACGTATATTGTAGCACAGGACACCAGCCGAATGAGACACCACAAGTATATTGCAGCACTGGACACCAGCCGAATGAGACACCACACGTATATTGCAGCACTGGACACCAGCCGAATGAGACACCACACGTATATTGCAGAACTGGACACCAGCCGAATGAGACATCACAAGTATATTGCAGCACTGGACACCAGCCGAATGTGACATCACAAGTATATTGTAGCACTGGACACCAGCCGAATTAGACACCACACGTATATTGCAGCACTGGACACCAGCCGAATGAGACATAACACGTATATTGTAGCACTGGACACCAGCCGAATGTGACATCACAAGTATATTGTAGCACTGGACACCAGCCGAATGAGACATAACACGTATATTGCAGAACTCGACACCAGCCGAATGTGACATCACAAGTATATTGTAGCACTGGACACCAGCCGAATGTGACATCACAAGTATATTGCAGCACTGGACACCAGCCGAATGAGACATCACAATTATATTGCAGCACTGGACACCAGCCGAATGAGACATAACACGTATATTGTAGCACTGGACACCAGCCGAATGAGACACCACAAGTATATTGTAGCACTGGACACCAGCCGAATTAGACACTACAAGTATATTGTAGCACTGGACACCAGCCGAATTAGACACTACAAGTATATTGTAGCACTGGACACCAGCCGAATGAGACACAACACGTATATTGCAGCACTGGACACCAGCCGAATGAGACACCACACGTATATTGCAGCACTGGACACCAGCCGAATGAGACACTACACGTGTATTGCAGCACTGGACACCAGCCGAATGAGACACCGCAAGTATATTGTAGCACTGGACACCAGCCGAATGAGACACCACAAGTTTATTGTAGCACTGGACACCAGCCGAATGAGACACCACAAGTATATTGCAGCACTGGACACCAGCCGAATTAGACACCACAAGTATATTGTAGCACTGGACACCAGCCGAATGAGACACTACAAGTATATTGTAGCATAGGACACCAGCCGAATGAGACACCGCAAGTATATTGCAGCACTGGACACCAGCCGAATTAGACACCACAAGTATATTGTAGCACTGGACACCAGCCGAATGAGACACTACAAGTATATTGTAGCACTGGACACCAGCCGAATGATACACTACAAGTATATTGTAGCACAGGACACCAGCCGAATGAGACACCACAAGTATATTGTAGCACTGGACACCAGCCGAATGTGACATCACGTATATTGCAGCACTGGACACCAGCCGAATGAGACATCACAAGTATATTGCAGCACTGGACACCAGCCGAATGAGACATCACAAGTATATTGTAGCACTGGACACCAGCCGAATGAGACACCACAAGTATATTGTAACACAGGACACCAGCCGAATGAGACACCACAAGTATATTGCAGCACTGGACACCAGCCGAATGAGACATCACAAGTATATTGTAGAACTGGACACCAGCCGAATGAGACACCACAAGTATGCAGCACTGGACACCAGCCGAATGAGACACAACAAGTATATTGTAGAACTGGACACCAGCCGAATGAGACACCACAAGTATATTGTAGCACAGGACACCAGCCGAATGAGACACCACAAGTAACGTGTATCACTGGACAGAAGCCGAATGAGACATCACACGTATATTGTAGCACTGGACACCAGCCGAATGAGACACTACAGGTATATTATAGCACTGGACACTAGCCGAATGAGACACCACAAGTATGTTGTAGCACTGGACACCAGCCGAATGAGACACTACAAGTATATCATAGCACTGGACACCAGCCGAATGAGACATCACAAGTATATTGCAGCACTGGACACCAGCCGAATGAGACATCACAAGTATATTGTAGCACTGGACACCAGCCGAATGAGACACCACAAGTATATTGTAACACAGGACACCAGCCGAATGAGACACCACAAGTATATTGTAACACTGGTCACCAGCCGAATGAGACACCACAAGTATATTGCAGCACTGGACACCAGCCGAATGAGACATCACAAGTATATTGTAGAACTGGACACCAGCCGAATGAGACACCACAAGTATGCAGCACTGGACACCAGCCGAATGAGACACAACAAGTATATTGTAGAACTGGACACCAGCCGAATGAGACACCACAAGTATATTGTAGCACAGGACACCAGCCGAATGAGACACCACAAGTAACGTGTATCACTGGACAGAAGCCGAATGAGACATCACACGTATATTGTAGCACTGGACACCAGCCGAATGAGACACTACAGGTATATTATAGCACTGGACACTAGCCGAATGAGACACCACAAGTATGTTGTAGCACTGGACACCAGCCGAATGAGACACTACAAGTATATCATAGCACTGGACACCAGCCGAATGAGACACCACAAGTATATTGTAACACTGGTCACCAGCCGAATGAGACACCACAAGTATATTGCAGCACTGGACACCAGCCGAATGAGACACCACACGTATATTGTAACACTGGACACCAGCCGAATGAGACACCACACGTATATTGTAACACAGGACACCAGCCGAATGAGACACCACAAGTATATTGCAGCACTGGACACCAGCCGAATGAGACACCACACGTATATTGCAGCACTGGACACCAGCCGAATGAGACACCACACGTATATTGCAGAACTGGACACCAGCCGAATGAGACATCACAAGTATATTGCAGCACTGGACACCAGCCGAATGTGACATCACAAGTATATTGTAGCACTGGACACCAGCCGAATTAGACACCACACGTATATTGCAGCACTGGACACCAGCCGAATGAGACATAACACGTATATTGTAGCACTGGACACCAGCCGAATGTGACATCACAAGTATATTGTAGCACTGGACACCAGCCGAATGAGACATAACACGTATATTGCAGAACTCGACACCAGCCGAATGTGACATCACAAGTATATTGTAGCACAGGACACCAGCCGAATGAGACACCACAAGTAACGTGTATCACTGGACAGAAGCCGAATGAGACATCACACGTATATTGTAGCACAGGACACCAGCCGAATGAGACACCACAAGTATATTGCAGCACTGGACACCAGCCGAATGAGACACCACACGTATATTGCAGCACTGGACACCAGCCGAATGAGACACCACACGTATATTGCAGAACTGGACACCAGCCGAATGAGACATCACAAGTATATTGCAGCACTGGACACCAGCCGAATGTGACATCACAAGTATATTGTAGCACTGGACACCAGCCGAATTAGACACCACACGTATATTGCAGCACTGGACACCAGCCGAATGAGACATAACACGTATATTGAAGCACTGGACACCAGCCGAATGTGACATCACAAGTATATTGTAGCACTGGACACCAGCCGAATGAGACATAACACGTATATTGCAGAACTCGACACCAGCCGAATGTGACATCACAAGTATATTGTAGCACTGGACACCAGCCGAATGTGACATCACAAGTATATTGCAGCACTGGACACCAGCCGAATGAGACATCACAATTATATTGCAGCACTGGACACCAGCCGAATGAGACATAACACGTATATTGTAGCACTGGACACCAGCCGAATGAGACACCACAAGTATATTGTAGCACTGGACACCAGCCGAATTAGACACTACAAGTATATTGTAGCACTGGACACCAGCCGAATTAGACACTACAAGTATATTGTAGCACTGGACACCAGCCGAATGAGACACAACACGTATATTGCAGCACTGGACACCAGCCGAATGAGACACCACACGTATATTGCAGCACTGGACACCAGCCGAATGAGACACTACACGTGTATTGCAGCACTGGACACCAGCCGAATGAGACACCGCAAGTATATTGTAGCACTGGACACCAGCCGAATGAGACACCACAAGTTTATTGTAGCACTGGACACCAGCCGAATGAGACACCACAAGTATATTGCAGCACTGGACACCAGCCGAATTAGACACCACAAGTATATTGTAGCACTGGACACCAGCCGAATGAGACACTACAAGTATATTGTAGCATAGGACACCAGCCGAATGAGACACCGCAAGTATATTGCAGCACTGGACACCAGCCGAATTAGACACCACAAGTATATTGTAGCACTGGACACCAGCCGAATGAGACACTACAAGTATATTGTAGCACTGGACACCAGCCGAATGATACACTACAAGTATATTGTAGCACAGGACACCAGCCGAATGAGACACCACAAGTATATTGTAGCACTGGACACCAGCCGAATGTGACATCACGTATATTGCAGCACTGGACACCAGCCGAATGAGACATCACAAGTATATTGCAGCACTGGACACCAGCCGAATGAGACATCACAAGTATATTGTAGCACTGGACACCAGCCGAATGAGACACCACAAGTATATTGTAACACAGGACACCAGCCGAATGAGACACCACAAGTATATTGCAGCACTGGACACCAGCCGAATGAGACATCACAAGTATATTGTAGAACTGGACACCAGCCGAATGAGACACCACAAGTATGCAGCACTGGACACCAGCCGAATGAGACACAACAAGTATATTGTAGAACTGGACACCAGCCGAATGAGACACCACAAGTATATTGTAGCACAGGACACCAGCCGAATGAGACACCACAAGTAACGTGTATCACTGGACAGAAGCCGAATGAGACATCACACGTATATTGTAGCACTGGACACCAGCCGAATGAGACACTACAGGTATATTATAGCACTGGACACTAGCCGAATGAGACACCACAAGTATGTTGTAGCACTGGACACCAGCCGAATGAGACACTACAAGTATATCATAGCACTGGACACCAGCCGAATGAGACACCACAAGTATATTGTAACACTGGTCACCAGCCGAATGAGACACCACAAGTATATTGCAGCACTGGACACCAGCCGAATGAGACACCACACGTATATTGTAACACTGGACACCAGCCGAATGAGACACCACACGTATATTGTAACACAGGACACCAGCCGAATGAGACACCACAAGTATATTGCAGCACTGGACACCAGCCGAATGAGACACCACACGTATATTGCAGCACTGGACACCAGCCGAATGAGACACCACACGTATATTGCAGAACTGGACACCAGCCGAATGAGACATCACAAGTATATTGCAGCACTGGACACCAGCCGAATGTGACATCACAAGTATATTGTAGCACTGGACACCAGCCGAATTAGACACCACACGTATATTGCAGCACTGGACACCAGCCGAATGAGACATAACACGTATATTGTAGCACTGGACACCAGCCGAATGTGACATCACAAGTATATTGTAGCACTGGACACCAGCCGAATGAGACACCACACGTATATTGCAGAACTCGACACCAGCCGAATGTGACATCACAAGTATATTGTAGCACTGGACACCAGCCGAATGTGACATCACAAGTATATTGCAGCACTGGACACCAGCCGAATGAGACATCACAATTATATTGCAGCACTGGACACCAGCCGAATGAGACATAACACGTATATTGTAGCACTGGACACCAGCCGAATGAGACACCACAAGTATATTGTAGCACTGGACACCAGCCGAATTAGACACTACAAGTATATTGTAGCACTGGACACCAGCCGAATTAGACACTACAAGTATATTGTAGCACTGGACACCAGCCGAATGAGACACCACACGTATATTGCAGCACTGGACACCAGCCGAATGAGACACCACACGTATATTGCAGCACTGGACACCAGCCGAATGAGACACTACACGTGTATTGCAGCACTGGACACCAGCCGAATGAGACACCGCAAGTATATTGTAGCACTGGACACCAGCCGAATGAGACACCACAAGTTTATTGTAGCACTGGACACCAGCCGAATGAGACACCACAAGTATATTGCAGCACTGGACACCAGCCGAATTAGACACCACAAGTATATTGTAGCACTGGACACCAGCCGAATGAGACACTACAAGTATATTGTAGCACAGGACACCAGCCGAATGAGACACCACAAGTATATTGTAGCACTGGACACCAGCCGAATGTGACATCACGTATATTGCAGCACTGGACACCAGCCGAATGAGACATCACAAGTATATTGCAGCACTGGACACCAGCCGAATGAGACATCACAAGTATATTGTAGCACTGGACACCAGCCGAATGAGACACCACAAGTATATTGTAACACAGGACACCAGCCGAATGAGACACCACAAGTATATTGTAACACTGGTCACCAGCCGAATGAGACACCACAAGTATATTGCAGCACTGGACACCAGCCGAATGAGACATCAAAAGTATATTGCAGCACTGGACACCAGCCGAATGAGACATCACAAGTATATTGTAGCACTGGACACCAGCCGAATTAGACACCACACGTATATTGCAGCACTGGACACCAGCCGAATGAGACATCACAAGTATATTGTAGCACTGGTCACCAGCCGAATGAGACACTACAAGTATATTGTAGCACTGGACACCAGCCGAATGAGACACCACAAGTATATTGTAGCACTGGTCACCAGCCGAATGAGATACTACAAGTATATTGTAGCACTGGTCACCAGCCGAATGAGACACTACAAGTATATTGTAGCACAGGACACCAGCCGAATGAGACACTACAAGTATATTCTAGCACTGGACACCAGCCGAATGAGACACTACAAATATATTGTAGCACAGGACACCAGCCGAATGAGACACTACAAATATATTGTAGCACAGGACACCAGCCGAATGAGACACCACAAATATATTGTAGCACAGGACACCAGCCGAATGAGACACTACAAATATATTGTATCACTGGACACCAGCCGAATGTGACACCACAAGTATATTGCAGAACTCGATACCAGCCGAATGAGACACTACAAGTATATTGCAGAACTCGACACCAGCCGAATGAGACACCACACGTATATTGTAACATTGGACAGAAGCTGAATTCGGCACTATAATGAATTAGACACCACAAGTTTATTGTGGCAAGAAAAACAACAGTCTAAATGAGCTTGTTTAACGTTTAATTATATAGAACACTCATTCTATATGTTAACAATTTAGGAGACATATCCGAAAAAAGTATAAATATAAACACTATTGTTTAGTTCATTTTGTTTTACGTCCTATTAACAGCCAATGGTCATTTAAGGACTTGCCAGGTTTTGGAGGTGAAGGAAAGCCGGAGTACCCGGACATAAACCGCCGACCTACGGTCAGTACCTGGCAACTGCCCCACGTGGGTTCCGAACTCGCAAGAGGTAGAGGGCTAGTGACAGAATTTCGGGACACCTTAACCACTCGGCCCCTAGCTTATACACTCTCCTAAGTGAACTTTTGACCTCGTGGAAAACACAATTACATGACGTCATCATGTAGAATAATGAACATATCTGTGACGTCACATACTGTTGCTAAACGTCTTAGCAACTGGTAAGGCGGAGATGATCAGTCTCTCCCCTAATTTTTACTTTTTATATTAATTCCCGGATTACCACAATGGCTATCAGGTTATTCCTGATATACGTGGTAATACTGAGTGCCATACACCGAGGTCCTGCTGTATACCGGGACTTTACGTGGTAAGTTTGGACATTTTGCTTTTGACATGTAACAACCATTTTTTCGCCTGTGTTACATTTTCTCAAAAGTGTGTCATTAAAAATCGATTTAAACGATTTGATTTTAAAATTGCATATTGACTTCTTTTCTGTAGCATGGAGCCCGATCCAGGTTATGCGAAAAGATACTTCAGTTATTTCACCGCCATTGAGATTGAGAAAGTTTGCCCAACGTCTGCCGATCTTACTTGGGTAACGACGATTTGTTTGATTATCATCATTTATGTACATGCAACAAAAGAATTCGCGAGTCTGCAAAATCTTTTCTTTCTACTTTTTAATAAATGATTTTATTTTATTCATTTAGCGACTTGGAAATGAGGTATTCTGTACCTTGCTGTGTGTACTTCTAACCCTGCTGTTGGGCTACGCGCCGTCTGTTGGAAAAAGTGCCAAAGATAAATGGTCTGCTATGATGTCAATGTTTCAAGACTGGAGAAATCGTGAGTTATATAAATATACATTATATTCTGTTTACATGATCTTGACATTGCAATTTCCTTTTCGTAATATAGCTATTAATTAATTTAAGAACACATATATCGCGCGTATATTAAATAGCGTGATAATAAATCGTGTTTTTCTATTCTTGTATACCAGCTATTCCAATGTGAAATTGAATTATTGTCCGTTTACTGAAAATAGTTGTTTAGGAATTAAATGTTTTCATATTCGTAGTTTTACCATAAATGTATCAATGCCCCTCTTTCGTAACAAACACGTCTATTTGACAGGTCCCTCCCTCTGTCGTCACTGCGGTACTGCCCCGTGTCAGGTCAAAAGGAGGTCTTTATGGAAGCCCTCTGGAAGTCGTAAGAGGGACAAAGCCAATTTCGACAAGCGGTCCCAAGCCATGATGCTGTTTAACTACGGACTAGAGTTGTCCGTGGTACTGACCAAAGAGCTGCCACAGGATGACCTGTACTGGGAGAGGAAGTTCTGTCAGCGATTTGAGGAGGAACACATGGTGCTGTTCCCACTGTGTATCCAGCATCAGATCAACTACTGGTACCCCGTCCCTCGCTAGGTAGGTAGGCTGTTTTGGAGAAAAAATAATCAACCGATTTCAAGCAAAATAATACAATATCCGTTTTTGAAACAAAAGGAAAAATTAACGTGACTGATTCATCTTCATTCTTGTAAAACACGAATGTCTCTCTTTCCGCTATGTCAGAACTAAGTTTGTCAGAGGTCACGGTCAAAGATCAAGGTCATAAAAAAATGCCTGCAACCAACACTACTAGTTGAGATGTGCTAGCCTATGAAGTTTTCTTGGGCCAAAACCGACCTAAACGCAGAAACTAACCGAGACGGACGGACGGATGGACGGACAAGGGTAACACTTAATGCCCCACACCACTTCATGGCGGGGCATAAAAAGAGAACACAATATAGTTTCTGAATGTATCGATGCGCGGATTCTCTACCCCTCTCCCAATATACAAAAAATAGCTTTCTTACTGATATTAATTTATTGATTTAATTCACGTTTAAAAAACACGTTATCATTCATAAAAATCTGTCATTTTTAAAAACATGTTACAACCTGCTATCCAAGTCGAATAAATGAATGGTTTGTTTTTATCGTCTTTGTAGATAAGCTGCCCCGGCCTCTAGGAGATTGATGGTGATGTCCATTGATGGTCGATTACGGATGTCGATTTGGATCACAATATCGATGTGTGCCTTGTTGATTTTTCTTTATTTCTTTCGCGGTCTTCGTCAGTAATGATCCAAATAGAAAGTGATCTATTGGTCAATTGACAACTGTGTTATTAAATAATGATCATCTGTACTTATTTTAGAACTATCTAAAACTCACATGCTATGAAATTTTCCCACTTGCAAAATTTTGGCTATTTTGGTTTGGTAATCTGAGTGATCAGTAAAAACATCATAAATGTTTTTCGTGTTTGAGTTATTCTTTGATGAAAATACATTGAGCGGGGACTCTCAAACATATACCATCCTCCCTAGAAAAGTGGACACGTGTGGGATAGGTTGAGAAAATGTCACATTATAGCTTACTTACATGTTTATATCATAGTACAATATTTAAATTATTAGTAAATAGTACTATGCAAAATTTTAAAATGTTGAACTGCCGGGCGAAGTTTGGACGGTTCAATATAATCAGTATCTGATTTAACGATAGGGTATATATGTAAGTCAGTTTATCCATAGTAACATTGACCTTGATCTGTGACCTTCAGACTTGAAAAGAAATCCTAAGTAAGGGTTTCCAGTAAGAACGCACTGCAAAAAGTTTGAAATTGATCGGCTCAGGGGATATGTAAACCTATATTATTGGACGCCGCAACCGACGGCGACCGCGACCGATGATGTCATTAGGTCGCCTTTTCAGGTGACACAAACATACTCTTCGTCAATGTTTTCCAAAGTTTTAGGTAAATGTCGATCGCTCTGTCTTTGGCTTCCTATTTATACTTTGTTTTCCGAAAATCAAACGCAGTGCCTGAAGCAGTGTTCAAAGGGAAATAACTCTAAGTTGTAGGGTTACTAAAGTCATTATAATTCAGGGGAGGTTGGTAGTTGCGAACGCTGGCGATTTCGGATACAGTGACGAGAGATATGCTGGGATTTTAGTATTGTGTCCCTATTGGTAAATATTACTTCCCAGTTGGTTAAAATAGGTTATCGCGAGAATTATTAACTTTGAGAGCAATATTAATTTGGTTACGAAAGAATTATAAACTGTGGGGCGAAGGCGTCCGAGAGCTGCGCTCTTATTATACTTTTGAAATATCATGAATTCTCCGTTTGAAGAAAGCATCTTGAACGGAATGGAGATATAAAACTATTCTAACTATGCTAATCTATCATGACTGCAGTGAGAAACCCGTTCAAAATGGTGCTTTGGTTGTCCAGCTTGCACGACACTAAAACCTGGGATCACAAATTACGCTACCAATTCCCGCGCTTTTCTGATAAAGGCATGATAATATTATTTACTAGGCGTGAAGTGAGCAAAATAATGAAAAAAAAAGAAATAGAAAATGTCATGGTTTCAGTACTTTTCGCCCTAAATACAATATAAATATGTATGTGGCAAATTAAAAGTATACACAGGATTAACTAAGATCTATTTCCAGTTTCAAGCTAGAGGGAATTTCTCTGTAGCTCAGTGGTTGAGCATCCAACGAGAAACCTATAGATCGAGGGTGCCCTATTCCCTATGGAAGCACACTACATGTCAGATCGAGGGTGCCCTATTCCCTATGGAAGCACACTACATGTCTTATGTTTCCTGAACATTACAAATGGTGTTCATGGCCCTAGTTACCGGGCATTAAAACCTGGCTTGTGGTGTTTGAGGAACAACACATTTAAAAAGCGGAGAGTAGATTTTAGTGGTACATTGAGCGTCAATGTGTTAATTTTCCCTTTAGCTCACGATCACCAGAAAAGCATAAGGATGTCCAAGATCTAGAGCCAAGGGTTGAGGGTTCGAGCTCAGGCTGGGGCGACAGGCAGAGGCTGTGGTGAGGGGGAGAAGCTAGGATGACAGGTAGAGGCTGGGGTGACAGGCAGTGCTAGGGTGATGGAGAGAGGTTGGGATGACAGGGAGATGCTAAGGTGACGAGAAGAAGCTGGGTTGACGGGGACGAGCTGAGTGACGGAGATATCCTGAGGTGTTGCGGGGAGTCTGGGGTGAGGGGAGATGCTGGGGTGACGGGGAGAGGCTAATGTGATGGGGAGAGATTTAGGTGACGAGGAAAAGCTTGGGTGACGCGGAAAGGCTAGGGTGACGACGAGAACCTGGAGAGATGGGGGGCATGAAATGATGGTGAGAGGCTTGGTGACAGAGAGAGTCTAAAGTGATGGAGAGAGTCTGGGGTGGCTGAGAGAAGTTGGAGTGCCGCGGGGAGGCTGGGGTGAGGGGAGTGACTGGGGTGACGTGAAAAAGTTTGGTTGACGGGAGAGGCTGGGAGGACGGAGACTGGGTGACGGGGGATTCTTGAGTGACGGATAGAGGCTGGAGTGACGGAGGGACTTGGTGACGGGAGAGGATTTGGTGACGGAGAGAAGATGGAGTGGCGAGGAAGGGCTGGGATGACGGAGGGGGGATGACGTGGCGGGGGATGCTGTGGTGATCATGTGGTGGGGGGCTGGGGTGGCGGGGGAGGCTTGGATGGCCGGGGAGGCTGGATTTGCGTGGAGGTCCTGGTGTGACGGGGGGGGGGGGGGGGGGGGCTGGGGTGGCGGGGGGGTGCTTGGGTGATGGGGGGAGCTGGGGTTTGTTCCAACCCATCGTGTTCCGGCATTGATTTCGTTGGTCGAGGGAGGCCATTTTCCATGCGTGGGTGGCCGGACCCTGACGAAAGGTTGGAAGACTGAGGGATACCTCACGTTCTCTGCTGTTAAATCCAAACGAATACCCTGTTCGTCTACCCCACCATCCACCCTTTAAGACACTTATAATAAGGAAATTGTGGATAGTCAAAACCTTGGTGTAAACTCATTTGCATATATATTGACTTCTACCACATAAGGAAAATATTTTTCATTGAAAACTGCAAATGATGCTACATATCACGTTTATTTTAGAATCAACTAAACTCACTTTTCTGTTGAATTGCTGAACCTGAAATGTCGTTTTAAATCATTAAAGTTTAAAATTAAATTTTTTTTTAATTTAAAGTATGGCCTTCAGTGTTATCTCCCCTGTCGCACCCTGCGGACGTAGGGTGTACGTTTAACTGAAACTGTAACTATTATCTCCCCTGGGCAAGACTGTTCATACAAACAACGGACAGATAAACAGATTCAGATAATTTTGAAACATAAAATCTACATATTTTGATACGAAATGGATTTCTACAACACAGTGGATTTCTACAACACACGGGTTGTCACGTGAACTTAGTTCTCATTTCGAAGCTTTCTCTTTCAGAATACACCCGCTTGAGCACTGTTAACCAATCAGACGACCGTTAAATTGCACCTGGAGGTATAGCCTGTTTTCGTCTCCTTTAGCTTCTCACAACCTTCAACACGATGAAGTAAGTCGATTAATAGGTAGAAGTTGGTATACAGCTTACCATCAATATAATTCTGATATTTCATGAAGACTACAGGGATTCGGGGAACTTAAATTACACATTAATGCAAGTGACCCGGTTTGTCTCACGGAAACTGGTTATGCGAATATATTTTTGATTTTGTCAATGTTAGAAATCAACAATGCTGACCAAATAGCCAAAAATAGTCGTGTACAATTACAATAAGCTATTATTGCAATCTCATTCAAAACTAGTTACAGTATATAAGTAACTTCCCAACTCTGCCCGGGCCCAATACTAGGGCTTTGCCCTGGAACCATAAATAAGTATACATATTATATACGTGTCAAACAATAGTTACATATTTTAGTTTTAGGTTATAATGTATATAAGGTTTAACAATTATTCCAGGTGTATAGAGAGCGGTAGTGATGCGCTTATATCAGTTGGTTATTAATCAAGTTACTTCAGATTGATTTAATGTCATAAATTACAATCACGTCGTTCATGTGTGTATATGTAGTTATTACAGCATGGAACTACCTAATTTTGTCTTAGTTCACGCGGATTTCATTTCAACACATTTTATTGAAAACAACAGGATTGGACAACAGGCAAGCTTAGTCCTCTCCAATAGGTACTACATGTATACAAACTAAAGTGAATGAAGAGTATACAGTAATGTATTGTTTGACACACTTACACACTCATCTAACACATCTAATTCTTTATAAGATGTGTACTCAGCCTCAGTAATTATTAATAGTTATGTAGTCATATAATAGTTTTAACAAGGGATCGCATCGACACAAATCTCCTTTTACATCCAGTTCTTCTGGTGAAAACAAGAAATTAGTGATATCTTATATTTATCAAAGACGCCATGAATGTAAAACAAATAATAGACTGGGGGTTGCGTAAAACAGGGATAAACTGATTCTATCGTTTTGCCGCTTCTCGTTCAACGGGAGATAACTCGCATTGACAACAGCCTATATGCGTATATTGTTGCGACATGCAAATACTGGGTGTATTATGAAAAAAATGCAAAAAAAGGGGGACAGTCTAAACTTGCTTGTTTAACACTAAATATAGAGAACCGTTTTACAAACACTCATTCTATGTTTACGTTTGAGTAAGAAACAGTCCCTCCAGGCCCCTTACTTTGTGTAAAAAGGTGGTTATATTATCATGTTTAATATAAAATTCATTAAAACGCCCATTTCAATTATTCCGACTCATAGCAAATATCCTTTTCATTGACAAATTGACCGGCTACCAATGTCTTTTAATTTTTCACTACTTTGAGCAAATGCATTAGGCCAAATTATTTCAAAAGGATTTAGGTGCATCGGAACCGGAAGTGTGTGATACACTGCTCAAAGATTGTACTTTTCTCAAAAGTGAAAAACAAACTAAAATGTCTGCGAGACATAAATGCCCCGTTCTCTATATGAAAGCAGCTTGGCAAAATCTCATGGAACTTTAACAGTATTTGGATTCCAACCAATCAGAGGGCATGAACGGTCTCCTTTTTTAGTTTTCACAAAATGAATACTGACATTTCTTTCGCATTGCTAGATTACATACACATACCAAATTTTATTTAAATCGGACAATATTGAAAGTTCGACCTTTATTTGGTGGACATCTTGAATCGTAATGTCATATCTTTTTAATTATAATGAGGACCATAACGTCATTATCCCTCCCACACAGTGTTTTATCACAATCCGTACAGAAGAAGAAAATTTATCACATGATATGTTTTAGCCAATCAGAGGCCGTGACGGCCATCTTGGATGATTGGCCGGAAGAAAAGAGCAAAGTGCATAACAAGACATCACGCTAAATTATATATGTGCATCAGTAGTTATTCAATTAAGCTGGCTACATTACCGTAGGACGGGCTTGGAGGGGGCGCGACGGGAAGGACATGGGTAACACTAAATGCCCCCCCCCCCATTTAGAATATTGTTTCTTTAATATGAGGGCTGTCATGTCATCATCCTTGTCATCAAGTTTTATTGAGACCAATCGAATAAAACAATAGTTATTTCTGCATATGATTTCAACAAATCTGAGGTTTTGGCGGCCATCTTGAATGCTTAATACGTGAAAAAAAGGAGTAAAGTTCACAACTGACATCAAATTTATTATGTATGTAAAGTTTGGTAAGAATCACAACGGTAGTTGCAGAGATTAGCTGGTTATATTACCATGGGACGGGACGGGATGGACATGAGTAACACGTGGTAAGTTTGGACATTTTGTTTTTAGGCGTTTAACAACCGTTTTTCTCAGTGTTACGTATCGTGGTTTGGTTTATTTTGTTTTATGTCCTATTAACACTAAATGACGTACCAAGTTTTTTAGAGGCGGGGGAAAGCCAGAGAACCCAGAGAAAAACCATCGACCTACGGTCAGTACCTGGCAACTGCCTCAACTGGGTTTCGAACTCGCAAACCAGAGGTGGAGGGTTAGTGGTAGAATGTTGGAACAACTTAACCACTCGGCTACCGGGGCCCCTTTTATGTTTCCTCAAAATGTGTCATTAAGGGTATACTGATTAATGTTAAAATTGCATAAAGTTTTCCTTTCTTTAGCATGGAGCCCGATCCAGGATATGCCAAAAGATACTTCAGTTATTTCACCGCCATTGAGATAGAGAAAGTTTGCCCAACGTCTGCCGATCTTACTTGGGTAAGGACAACGTTTATTATCGTTTATGTACAACCAACAAAAGTGACGCGTCGGAATTTGTGAGTCTGCAATATCTTTTCTTTCTGCTTTTGATAAATGATTTTACTTTATTTATTTAGCGACTTGGAAATGAGGTATTCTGTACCTTGCTGTGTGTACTTCTAACCCTGCTGTTGGGCTACGCGCCGTCTGTTGGAAAAAGTGCCAAAGATAAATGGTCAGCCATGATGTCAAAGTTCCAAGACTGGAGAAATCGTGAGTGACATATATATTGTATTCTGTATATATAATCCTGATCTCAGTTTCTTTTTCGTAGTAAAGTTATTCGTTGATTTAACAACTCATATGTAAAAGATGTGCATTGATTAGGTTGCCTTAAAAGCGTGAGTTGAAGGGAAATTCCCTTTAGCTCAGTCGATTGAGCTTCGGGCTGGATAGCCAAGGGTCGCGGTTTCGAGCCCCATCGACGGCACTATCACTTTCTCCGTCCGATAACGTATATACTGCGCGTTTATTAAGGAGCATGGTAATAAATCATATTCTTTGCCATGTCCTGCTATTCTGTTATCCAGCGTCAGATCAACTACTGGTACCCCCGTTCCTTGCTAGATTGGTAGTCTGTTTTGGGGAGAAATAATAAACTGACATCAAACAAAACAATACAATTTCCGTTGAAACTCAAAGGAAAAACTGAAAGAAAAAACATTACGTGGCGGATTTATATTCATACAATAAAAAAGAGCATAGTTTCTGAATGCTTCGCCCCCCCCCCCCCCCCATAACAAATAACAAATGTGTCTATATATTTGTGCTTATTATGATGAAATATTTTGCTCCCTCGTAACATACATATAAATTCGTACATGAACAGGTCCCTCCCTCTGTCGTTACTGCGGTACTGCCCCGTGTCAGGTCAAAAGGAGGTCTTTATGGAAGCCCTCTGGAAGTCGTAAGAGGGACAAAGCCAATTTCGCCAAGCGGTCTGAAGCCATGATGTTGTTTAACTACGGCCTAGAATTGTCCGTGGTACTGACCAAAGAGCTGCCACAGGATGACCTGTACTGGGAGAGGAAGTTCTGTCAGCGATTTGAGGAGGAACACATGGTGCTGTTCCCACTGTGTATCCAGCGTCAAATCAACTACTGGTACCCCGTCCCTCGCTAGGTTGGTAGTCTGTTTTGGAAAAAAAAAATAAACTGATAATAATAAAATAATACAATTTCCTATGTAACTGAAAGAAAAAATGACGCGACAGATTTATATTCATACAATTCAAAAGAGCATAGTTGCTTGCTTGCCCCCCCCCCCCCCCCATACAAACACAACTACTTTCCAATATTAATTGATTTAATTCACGTATAAAATACACGTTATCATTAATAAAAATAAGTCAGGTTTAAAAAGTCTGTTAAAACATGCTATCCAGGTCGAATAAATAAACAAAGTTTGTTTCTATCGTCTTTGTAGATTAGCTGCCCCGGCCTCCCAGGAGATTGATGGCGATGCCCATTGGTGGTTATAGATGTCGATTGCTTTTGTTTGTTTGCTTTTTATGAACGAACGTATAAATCACAATATCGATGTGTGCCTTGTTGGTTTTTTATTTCTTTCATGGTCTTCGTCAGTAATGATCCATATACCCTCCTACCTCGAAAAGTGAGCAATAACAACGAGGCATTGGTTAGGTTGTTTTACAAGAGTGAGCTGAAGGAATTTCAATTTGGCTCAGCTAGGAGAGCATCGGGCTGGAGAGCCAAGGGTCGTGGGTTCGAGCCCCAGCGACGGCCCTATCTTTATCACTTTTCCTTGTCCTATTACGCATATACCGCGCATATATTAAGTAGCATGGTAAAAAAAAATATGTTCTGCTATTCTTTGTACCAGCTCTTCCAAAGTGAAATTTATATGGCCATTTATGTGAACCAGATACATCAATATAGGATAGGACGGGAAATTGTCACTTTATAGCTAACTTACACAGTACAATATTTCAATTATCAATCAACACAAATCTTAAAAGTGTGAAACTGCCGGGCGATTTTGGTTCGGTTCAATATACTCATTATTCTATATAACGACAGCGGACTAGTATATTACCGGCAAGGTAGAGTCTATATCCATAATTATATACAGTAGTCCTGTCCATCCAGGAAGGAATGGTAATAAACGGACATGGACAAGTTATCATTTCATAAAACAACACCTGCCCATTTATTAATATATTGACATTCAGAGAACAGACAGTTAAAAATGTATCTTTGGTTTAAACTGTATTTATTTAATTTTTGAAATACATGGCATGAATGATACAGATCACATAGGCAAATATGATCAGGAAACAAGTACGGTGTACTTATATAAATCCTTCTCAAATTTATCTTTGAAACAGAAAATTTTTATGGGAATTCGTCTAAGAGAAAGAACTACGAAAATCTTACACAAATTTGACTGGAAGTTTGACAGGGTTACACGTTGGGTCATGCCCCAACTAAACTATTTAAACTTACTAATTAAAATCTCAACTTTAATCAGCCCAACTTTTGAATGTATCAGTGGATCGTCATCAAATCAAACTTGACCTGTATTTTATCACGATGAATCAATTTACCAAATGACATTTCAACATATTTATTCATTTAATTTCATTAAGGAGTAAATGTGATGAAACATGGTTTGATTTCTTCGATTGACATTTGAATCGCTGGATAGACACTCCATATCGATTTTTTATGGTTTTAAACGTGTTCCCAAGCCCAAAATACCTCTATTTAAAAAAAAAGTTTGCCAAAATCTCTCAAGAAATGGCCGAGATATGACCAGTATGGTTTCTCGCCCTACAGGAAACTTTTGGGCATGCTTGGAAAAATCTATAGGGATTTCGAGCGCGAACTCATTTTATTTTTTGAAGCCAAGAACCTACACTACCATATATGAATGGGTTTTCCCTTATACATATAAATGCATACAACTCAGGTCCAGCCCCTAGAGTAAACGTGACGCAACAGAACAGTATACTAAAAACCCATCAGATGCGAGATGTCAAACTATATAAAAGTATCGCGACAATAAATAGTATCTCCGACATAAAAGGCAACCATATTTTTAGAAGCGTGTAGACTTGACTTTTGAACACAATCAAAATAATAACTTGATGGTACTGGAAGGGTAATTCTGGACTACTGTGAAGTAAAAGGTTAACATTATTGCTGCGAGATACCGCTGTTAGGACATCATCAGGTATACGCGGAAAGATCAAATAAGACTAAATATTTCCATTTTTTCCATGTAATGTTGTTCCGGAAACATAATTGCAAAAATGATCTATATTGTATATTGCCGTTTTTCGCACCAATAACCCGATATACGTACATATTTTTATACAAGTATTTTATTTTTTAATTCAATTGTAAACTTCCGAGAAGCAAAACCAATACATTCGCTCAGCGGAACAACAGATTAAAACGCAAATGTAAAGAGTTCATTGAAAAATATTAAAGCGGCATCCCGCGAAAGTAAGCCTTTTTTTCATCATTTTTTTTCAAAATATTAGATTCACATTCGAATGGGTTTTCTCATGGACTACGATGATCGAAATTTGCTTATATGTATTCATTCAATTAAATTATTTCAAAAGTGGAATTCCTCAAGGTCTTACACAAAGATAATTGATAAGGGCTAACTACTAAGCTAAAGGTTGCCGAATGATCAAAATATGATGCAAGACGATGTTACGGAATAATACTGAGAGATGTGAAGTATTCAAATGATGTTGCATATTTCTTCCGTGTAGCAGTAAACGCACAAATAAAGCTTTGATTTGGTTTTGTGACTACCCAAGGGGAAATTGTTTCAGTCCTCTGTTGCATAAAATGCGTGTGTACTGAAACGTGTTTTAAAATATTCCCTTAATAATAATTGTTAATGTTCTAGTAAAACGGTATGATTTTATTATATTGATGGATAGAAAGACGTTTTCAAATACAATATATAACGTAACGAAAGCCGGCAGCCTGTCAGACCCATTTACGTTATGCTCACACACCCATGAAAGGACGGGCGGATGACGGCACCTTCGTCATTTCGACTCGCTAAATAAACTTCGTATTTTTTGCAGCAAAACAGCGACCTGAAGTATTTCGACCCACTGTTTATCGTTATCTCACTCCGCTTTTCATCGTAATTCCCTCCGCCGCGCATACGATATAGGCCCACAGGATAGCCTAAGGTGGGGAAGCTCTCGGCTTCTTACTGGACGGAGATTCTGTACAGAGATTCATTCACAAGACGGGGCATAAGATATATATCCAGATTTCTATAGATATGTATGCACTGGGAGTATATGAATCCTATTTACCACCTGCAACTGAATGTACTTCAAAGCCCCCCCCCCCCCCCCCCCCCCCCCCCCCGATACCCGTCGGTGGAGGAAAGACAGCGAAATACCCAATCCCCTCCGATACCAATAACATAGACAAGGCCATTAGAGAGACACACAAAAGTATGGTCCCGAAAAAGGGGGACAATCAACAACCGGACACGATAAGGTTCTTCGACCAGCCTTTTTTCTTAGCCGAAATACGCATGGCCAGCATGAGGTTCGAGAGAGAAAACACCTGCAAGGCCGGATGCCGTGGATGGAACCTGTACCCAAAGAACGTCAGATCGGCCTTCGGCCATGCAAAGTCAGGTTCGGACTGTCCCTAGAGAGTTCCTGGATAGGAGGGACCACCCCCTGTGCACGACGAGAACTCGTCGAAACAAAGACTTAGCCCTCACTCACCAGAGAAATGGTTATTTGACTTCTGGAGCAGGTGAAAGAACTATTACCTTCAGTTTCTGCTTCCCGACAGAGCTGGACTGGTCCTTCTCACGAAAAGCGTGATGGCTTTTGGGGGCACTGAAGGCTTGAGGAGAAGCTTGTTCTCATGAAGACTCTCCAGACCAACGACAATAATGGGGACAAGCATCCCGGGGGTCGTGCTGCTAAAAGAAGGGAGCACACCCATGCACTACTCAATGTCGCTGTCCCAAGTGAGAAACACTTTCAAACAAACGAAAAAATCTGCAATTTTAAACAAGTTTTTTTTAAATACGAAGCAAAAACAAATAAAAAAAACTATAACAATAGAATGAAATTCAACAGAAAAGAACAATAATGATGGAAATCAACAACGAAATAGACAACAAAACTGAAATGAACAACGGACGGGGTCGACAATGGCGGGCCACGAGGCATACCAACTCGACCCACGTGGAGTACACAAAGCGTCCGTAAACTGCACAAAAATACTTTTCAACAAATAAACAAGATAACAATAAGGGCAGATGGGATTAAAGCAAACAAAATGTACATGTTTAGACAGAAAGGGCAATCCGAAACATCAGAACAAGCGCTTCCAAATGGAACAAGCAGAAAATCGTCACCACAGCAGACGCCATGAAAAGAAAGAGGACAGGCGATCACGAGATTTGGGTCACGTGGTCGTGAAGAAGGCGGGATTATTTTAATCTGTTGTTTCGGGGCCACACCAACGGGTGCAGGGACTCCGTATTCATAATAAGGTTATGGCAATTATTACTGAAATTTCTAATAATTTACCGACGACTGTAGACTGGAGAGCAAATGGCCTATAATCACATAGAGAGTCAATTACCTATGAAAACAAGGCAAGAATTTTGCTGTATTCCTGATATCTATAGAAAGGAACAAGTAGTTAGGAAAAGTCGAAAAGAATCTCAAGAGGTTGACAGGCTGTTTCAGCTGTGTATCAAAGCTTATATTGACAAACTCCATCCTCATCCGAATCTTTCCCGAGTTATTTTGAAAAAAAAACATCGCTAATTTCACTAGCTAGAATTAACTAGAACATTGATTACTCAAAAAAGGTCCCGCTATATTATGACTTTAAAAGTTTCACCTACGATGTGAAAGAAATTTAATTGGTTGATTCCGACAAACGATGCTTAATAATGCCATACCGAAATGTTAAAACAGTTCTTAAAACTGTGATTTGATCTTGACATTGCGTTTGGTTGGTTATTTGTTTCTGACCAACTTTGCTTCATAATATCATAAGAAATTAAGCAGATGATAAGACCTTTGATCTTCTCTTTTGACCCGGTGACGTTGAAGTTTAATTGGTCAGCTGCTGACACCTTGTTTGAATCTGACCAACTTTTTACTTTACGATGTCATGGCAAAATGTTAAGCGGTTTAAAAAAGTAAAAAATCCACCTTGTGCTTTGACCTTTAACTTTGGCCTGGTGATCTTAAGAGTTGATCACTTGATACCTTATTTGAGTCTGACCAATTTTTGACCATTGAAGATGCGTCCTCAATTATCATATAGTTAGGTGCTACTAGTAATTGTATTCGGTTCAGATAAAGGCACTTCAAATAGCTAAAATACGTTAATAAAATTAATTAAGAAGAACATCACATGATCACAATATTGAACGGAAGTTTCCTCAGAATTCTTAGAATATTTTAGCAAAAAAAAATCCCAAAACATTATCGATTTTCAAACACTATTATTATTCTCTTTATTTCCTCCACAAATGAAGATTCACAAATAGAATAATTACATCATACAATCAACACATAAACAAGAATAGTCTGAATATACATATACAAAGTTATTTCAAACACAAGTAATTGTATTGAAACATCAATTTTTAGCAAATTGGGTTATATTTTTAAGCATTTCATTCAGAAAATTTAAATTTGCTAATCTTAGATATTCGTTGTCTTCGTTAGACATGTCATAGTCTAACTTGCTTCCTAAAAAACCATTAACTAGATCGAAATCTGATAAATTTTGCAGGTACATTGTAAAAACTTGTTGCAGAGACACACATCAGGAAAGATAGTGAAAACTTTGGAAGGAGGAGTATAGCAGTTTTTGAAAGTATTTTTCATAAGTAAAATATTGATGCGTATTTTCTTTTTATGTTGTTTTACGGTCCATCGCAATTGTAAGTAATTTAGTTTGGTTTGGTTTATTTTGTTTTACGTTCTTTTAACAGCCAGGGTCATTTTAGGACATGCCAGTTTTTAGAGGGGGAGGAAAGCCGGAGTACCTGGAGAAAAACCATCGACCTACGGTCAGTGCCTGGCAACTGCCCCACGTAGGATTCGAACTCGCAACCCATAGGTGGAGGGTTAGTGGTAGAATGTCGGAACACCTTAATCACTCGGCTATCGTAATTTAGGACCGAATATTGAGTAATGTAGTGATACAAAGGGGCACCGAATATCATCAATTCAACATTTCATTTATCTCTTACCATGTTAACTTTGTACTTTGATATCAATTCTACATATGTACAGGTTAATTTTTTTGATGTTGTTTTTTTTCACCAAAACCATGAAAGTGTGTTACGCCAGTAAATAGTTCTTACTTGACAATAATAAATGGCGAGTCGACTCCCGTTGCCTTTAGAATTTGTGTTGATTTGAAAGTTATGGTTTTGCGTTATCGCAATTAAAAAATTTTACAGCCAATTTCTCCTGTTTCTGTGTTTCTTAAAATTAACAATAATAACAGCAAGAGAAAGCAGAAAATCAATATTACAAGGGCAAAATAAGAACAAAGGAAATATTTACATGAAGACCTTGAAAGTGAAAAATAAAGAGCCAGATGTACTGTGTAATTCTAGATCGCATCACCACGGTAACCGTGTAAGTCTATACAAACTTAATTTTTATCTTACTACAACTGTATAGAACAAGTTATTCAACTTATATTAATCACTCTTCGTGGCCCAGATGTTAGCATGCGAGTGGTCTTATCGTGTAGGAGGAAACCGGAGTACCCGAGGAAAACCCACGAAGACGGGCAGGTGATTCCATATCTTTTCACGTCCGGTCGCGGAATCGAACCCCGACCGCCTTTGTCAAAGGCAAGTGCGCTATCTCCACCCGCTGTAATTGTATACAAATCAACTGGCATGTACAAATTTTGCAAGTTTAATACGTAAAAAAAGATCTTTGTACAAATTAATTTATCTTCAGTAAGCACAGAAGTTGCTATCCAATAAAGGGGGTCTTGGGGGGATTGGAATAGTTCAAGTTATACCCCCAAAGTTAAATGCAAGTCCTTCTTATTTGCCATGTTGTGTAAGAACAAATTGTCCAGAAAAAGTGGCCAATCAAGAATAGTGGTCATTACACAGAATAGGTATATATACTGGCCAATTTAATGCAAAAACTGAAAACGCATTTAGCGTTTACAAATCTTTCTTAAAACAGGGGAAAGAGACTGGGTTAAATGATTGTTTTCATGTAAACGAGTTCAAAAGTCTTCAATTTTCCGATCACAGTGGGTTGGGGTGCCCTATTTGATTCCGAATTCTTAGAAAAGTACCACAGGGACCTTGGAATTTGTTACAGCTAGTGTTGGACCTAAAATAGGGTGTTTAGAGTAATTTTACACATTTGGGGGTTAAGATCATTTTTATCGTAAATTCAAGCTCAAATGAGGGGAGGCAACTCTGTCGATCTTACGTGATACCGAAACATCGAGAGTTCTTCAAACTAGCCTTCTTCACAAAACAGAAACAACTTCTTTTTACATTGTATTTTAATAATTTCATTACGTGGGATTTTCCTACAGTCATGAACATAATTATGTCGTTCAATTAAAGGCGATAGGATTTCTAAATCATATCATACTAAATGATGAGTAATATAACACTTACTTGATGTATCTACAGAATAGACTAAAAATCGAATTTTAAAGAACGATTGATTCCACATCCAACATTTACATTTGGCAAATCGAATTTAAACAAAAGTTATACAATCTTGTACGATTTAAATAAAACAAACCCCACCTTAGTCATTATAAATATGACAAGATCCTCTTTAAAGTATTAAAGTACAGTATTACACATACAAATACATTTCGTAGAGAAGATGATGATGATGTTTAAGAGATTTTGGAGTTAGCAATAGCTTCAACCCATAGACTTACTCTAATTGCGTGCTCCAACCAAAGACGTATGTAAGTATTTTTATTAGTATAAAACCAAAATTGTACACTGAACTACGATTTGCGTTCAGGTGTGAAATTTAGAAAAATGTTCAAAACTTCGTCATTTTTACAAAAAATAATTTTTCGTGTGAATTATCTCACTTACTTTTTACCAATCTTTCCATACACAAAAGATGGTTTTGCACTACAGTTACTCTTTAAAGTACAGTAATTACGTGCTGCTATACAATTACATGTCTTTGTTAGTATTTCAACAAAAGTTAAATCTCTTCATCCTGTCAATATTTACGTTTTCTATTTCACATGATGAATCAGTTTGAAGTTATTTATCTATTAGCGTTATTTATCTAGTATTATCGAATTATCGTCCGTTTTATGAAAGTGTACAGCTTTACAAGTTTGTCGACAGTCTTCCACTGTTTTCTTTGTGCCCCACAGACGATCATCTGTCGATAGCAAACACACGCGTGTGTCAGGGGGCACCTGCCATGGCTATCTACTGTACGTCAATCAAAACCTGTTGCCCTCGATAGGGGCGTGCCTACACCGAACTTTGTTTCAGTTTGTTTTTCAGTGTTTTACTGTAATCTACTTTGCTAGGGGACCATAATGCTGCAAATTAGTCCTAGTTAATTATAATGGTTGAATTTGCTTGCAAACAATGTCTTAATATAACTTAATATGATACTTTTTCGTATTTCTCTATTTTTATCGCCGTGTTTAGAAACTGACGCTATGACGTGTACCAGTGGGCGTGGTTTGTGAACTGTGATTGGAATTTGAATCGGAGAATTAGCGTTTTCACCTGTGGGTACGGGTGTGTGTCGGTGAAGCGATCACAAAATGGTGCAACTACGTACAGTGTGATCCTGACGATTCACAGTGGATTGACACGGAAAGGGTTCGATAATTTCTCGCGTTTTTGCAACTTGTGAACGCGCATAAAAGGGGCTGTGTGTGTATAGTATCAGCAGTAAGCCGTGTATAACACGTGTGTATTTATGTAGGTTTGTATCGGCGTATACAGTGTTTTATCCTGGGAATATTTATTAATTTCGTTGTGTTTACGTTTTGAGCGAATTCATTGTGTGGGATGGCAACTTCGGGAGGGGATCTTTCCCCAAACGACAGCCCTTTATTCGCCCGGGAGGGCCATGATCCACACTTTCCTCCAAACATGGTAAGTTTGAATGGACTGGGACACGGGACTCAAACATAAGACTGTTTATGTAAGCTAAGAGGATCACAGGATTATCCTAGAAAACATCCTCAATTACCTCATAAAATATATGTTTATGTTATATTACATATATGATAATAAAAGTGGATTTTACTGTGCTTTAGATTATTGAGAATTATACTTCATGTAATATGATATTGTATATTTATAGGATGTAGGCTTACATGACTGTTCTTTGATATTTTCTTGTCAATGAAATCTAGATTCGTAGTGCCTCTTTCGATTCTCGGACACTCCCGAGCTGATGAATGAATCATACATACATCAAACCTTTATTCTGATTTTTTTCCAGAGCCCTCCCCTAACACGCCAGATAAATGCTGGACACCCTTGCTCCAACTGTAAAGAACACTGCCCCGGATTTGAACTGCATTTTTGGAGGTAGGTCCATGATAGTTCATATCCAAGTTTCTTTTCAGACAAAGTCTTATTCTGAAATCCAACTTCTCTTTTCAGACCTCTGAATCCAAGTTCTCTTTCAGACAAATCTTAATCTTTAAGAGTAATTGTGAATGTTCCAAGTTAAAAATAAAATCTACCCAGCTGATGTGAAGAAAATGCAGGGAAGTAATACCAACAACATGTATAGGAAAAAGACCTACATTTCATGTATTTCTCTTATTCTTAAAAAAATGAATTTTGAACTGAACTAAAGGTGTAATTGTTTAACTTCTAGGGGAACAAGTTTAGAATGCCTCTATTATAAATCATGGTGATTGAAGTGGAAATATTAGTCAAATACATGAATTTGACCAATGGACATGATGCTCATATCAAATTGTATGTTCTCATTAATAATCCTAAGCATCTTTTGTCATACAAACACAGATTATAGAACGAAAATAAGCAACCCAATTTTGAGTTCAACATGGTTTTAATGTAATTGATGCCAGGATGGCACAAGACACAGGTAAATAACCCCTGAAATTTCATAATGAACTTTTCCAACCTTTGAATTGGTAGAGTTCAAATGTGTTTACAGGGATAAATGAAGTCCTATAGCAGCAAACCTTTATCTGTATTTTTACAGTTAAGTTTTCACCCTAATACCACAGACTTAGATAATCTAATTCTGTGCGAAGTACAGACTCGCAAGTTGAATTCTTCATTAATAATGCAATACATATCACTCAGAAAGATTGCATTGATCACTATCTGAAAGCGTTTCATGGCAGTTTTGTTTTCATTAAATATGGATATGAAAATCACTGAGAGGAATGATGGAAATCATAGCATCCAGAATTCAAACAAATTTTATATGTATGTTAAACCAATACACCCCTGAAATTTCACAATGAACTAATCTAACCTTTGAATTGGAAGAGTTTATTTGTCTTCAGGGGGTGAACTGAGTTAGAATCACATGGAAATTGACTCGTCTCTTATTATGTAAAATGCGGTAATTTTTATTATCATAAGTATCCTGTACAAAATAAGGATGATTAAGGACAGTAAGAACTTGATCCAGGCACTTTTTGTCCTTGACCTCATTTCCTGTGTCTTTGGGTTACATAATATCCGTAAATAATATCACAAGACATACCTGGCAGAGTTGTTACACCTGTGAATGATTAATTTTCAATACCAGGTAAAATACCAGGTAACTGCATGTTCATAGGTGTTCAACAGGGAATATATATATATTTGCTTAAGTCAGAAACTGTCCCCAGGAATACATTAAATGTGTATTCATCGTGTTTGCCTTTCACACCAGCGGGAAGTGATATATTGGCTGAAATTAATCATCAAATTTAAATCATGTCTGTATGCAAATTATTTCGATTAGAACCGATCTGGCATATACTCGATTATATATCAATATATGTGAAAAGTTAGCATCTCCTGAAAAATATAAAGTAAATTTGCAAATGAGGTGAACTGAACAAAAATCTGTCATGAAATAGGCCTAATAAAGTATGAAGCACAGGAAATGGACTAATATTGCGATTGATCATCACTTGCCTTTTTCTTTTTAAAAATACCAACTAAAATGCTGATTAAGACATCTGCTTTTTATCAATCAATACATTTTCTTGTCAGTTGATATTTTTTTCCCAGGTGTGTCAATTCATTTCATGCATCCTTTAAAACGACACCTTGTTGAACACCTGAATGTTAATTAAATCAACAGATTGTTCATGCCTGAACAGCTGATCTCAAATGATTAATCAGAAACTACTAGTTCTATCGAATAATTACAGATTTTAGTTTGTGTTAAGCAAATTTCCTTTTGATACAATTTTTTTTTTTAAACTTCATTATGGATTTGTAATTTAGTTTCGGCAATGTGAAGCTCATGCATATTGAGGGAGGAAAGTTTTGACAGATGTTCTGTCAAATTCACAGGTAATCAGAATTGAAAATTTTAATGAACTAACTATTAAATAGTTATATTGATCATGAATTATATCTAAGACCTCCATAGAAGTGTGTTACCTTGTTACACAAGTGTATGTATATATGAGTTGTATGTATTCCGTTTTAGAATCATTATTTCTGATCACTGTTAAGACATATTATTAGTTGTCTCAGAGCGCCTGTAATTATACCACCCGATTTAATCATCTAAGATTGTAGACCAGGTAATCAAAATGTAGATAACAGGAGAATCTGTCAAAGTGGCCGTTCTATTGGTATACACACCTGAATATATACATACCTGGTGTATCAGCTGATTGCTGAATATACAACCAATTATACCTGTATATTGGTAATTACCTATATAGTAAATTGCAGGTAAACTGTATACGTATCCTAAGTTAGCACTGTATGGGGTCCTTCTCCAAGGTTCAAATTCTTACCTGTCACGCTGGCTATTTGTGACAGGTAATATCTACCTAATATACTCATACCTGTGAAATAGGTCATGACCCCATAATGAAATTAATTCTATTACCTTAATTACTTTTGCTCTAGGCAGTTCCTTTATCAGGCGTTTACAGGTAAATAAAGCTTTCATTGTGAGATAATATCAGGACTGTATCATAGATCAGGCCAAGTGTGCCCGCAGTAGCAAATTGTGACATTTCAATGGCCACAGTTAAAATGATTTCATTTCCTTTGGAAGGAAAGTGGCAAATGGCCCAAGTTTAAACGTTTTTTTTTGTTGACACTGTAAATTTAAAAAAATGTTTCAGAATCTTTGAAGAAAATTAAAAGTTAAGCAACATTTCAAAAAGTTTCTAAACAATTCCAGTATTATTTAGCATTGGATTTTATCATCATCTGACCTTATTTTTTTGACAAGTTATATAATCAGAAAGAAATTTTAGTTAAAAGCAGCTTATAAGCTGACCAGACTTTTCGTACTGCCTCTCCCACAAAGATCTGGCAGGTGTTTTCTTGTCTCAACATTCAAAAGAAATTATAGGAGGCAAACATCATTCTTGGGATAATTAATTCATCCTGCATATAATTTCACTACTAGAAGTAAATTAATTTCATATTTTCTCCCAGCTAGAGCAGGAATATCAGACGTGACATGTGCGAATCTGTAACTAGTATATTTATCCAGAATCTAATTATCAAGACCAACCTCCATACCCTAAAGGCTATAAAGTTTCTTTCATAATTAAGCCGTCTAATTCAACACATTTACTAGAAGTTCTGAAAATGCAACCACATGAGATGAAAACAATTATAGATCCCTTATAACATTCAACCGTTTACACAAAATCTGGAAACTTTTCTCACCATTTTGCATTTTCTCACCATTTCGTTCTTACAATAGTAATATGATTCTCGTGTGTCAAAAGGTTTTGTATTGTTAGTAGACTTTTTCTGTTTATTTACTTTTACTAAAGCTGTTTTTTTTTTTGAGCAGGTGTGTTTACGTAATACAATGCTACTGCTTCTTTTGGTAGTATATAAACTCTAAAACAGGAATGACTTATCCGCTAACATATTGTACATAATTGACACACCAACCAAGCTGGTTCATGGGAGTTAGCCCCTGGAATTTGTCCTGTTGCAGGGGATTATAAGGAAGAACCTGTTTATCCTGATTAGGCTCTTTCAGGTTTAGGACCCTACTGGGAGAATCTTGTATGTAAAGATTACATCATTTCCTTCCTTAAAAGGCCTAAAGGTGACAGTTTGTCTCAAGGCTGATTAAATGGTAAATAAGGTATGTCTAATGACTAGCATCACAGATGGAAAGTGATTTCTAGATTTGGTATTAAATATCTACTTAATATTTAGCTTACTGAAAGTGTATGTAAAATTATTTTTTTGAACTGTCTCCATGCATAACTCTTTCATGTTTTAAAAAATAAATGATCGGTGAATCAATTCATCTGAATTCCAAATTGGAACATCTTTGGACATCTGCATGTAGTAATGACCAAAACTGACCCCCCCCCCCCCATTTCTGAAAAGAAAAAGAAAATAATATAAATAAATGTTTAATTTTACTCTTTCCCTCATGTGTTTATTACAATCTTTTTATACTTCCCTAAATTAAATCATTTCAGATACGATATAACAATTTCAAACATTTACAGTAAATGTAGGTATACCACAGGGTTGCACCTTTTCACAATGGTTTTTTGAGATTACTCGATCTGAAAAAGGGTGTAGGTAAAATAAAATGCATTTCTGTTGTTTTGAATGAATATCAATTATTCTGAAATGAAGAACCCTTATGGAATGTTTAAAGCCTTAAATTTTAGATCTAGACATGACATGAAGTTATCCTATCACAGAAAACTATTTCCTTAAGTTTAATTCACCCTTTCTTGAATGCAAATATATAAAATTACAATAACAGTTTGTTGAAATGCAAACATTCCAAAGTATATTTTACATTGAAAGAAGAAACCATCAGCTAACTGTATAGTATATTTTAAAATTTTAAAGTGGATATAAAAAAATATGTAGACGTTAAACCCAGCATATTATATCTTGAACGAGAAACCGTGACAGCTTTTGTTGTGTTGACTTTTGTGCTTCGTAAAAAGCTTTCAAATGAAGTAGTTTACCTGGTGTCAACTTCAGGATTTTTTTTTTACATTTGCCGTTGTAGGATTTGAAAGAATGTATATTGTGTCAATCTACGATATCGTGTCATATACAAAATCAAAAATGGCTGGTCTAAAAAATAATGACTTCAGATTTTTTAAAAGTCTAGTTTCAAAATGTTAACAAGAGCTGTTGATATATCATAGATCAGCCCATAAAAATGTTGAGATATAAATACTTGTATACTTATGTTTTGAGATCAAACCTATTTTTGGGTAATTAAGGAGACAGGATTTACTATCAAATGTTAGTATTTGTCTGGTCAGATTTCGCATGATTGTTTAAATTTGTTCGGAGGGATAGAAGAGTACGGTACGCAAGCTATCACTATTACATCATAAATGTCAGCTGTTATGCAAATAACTTTCATACTTGAGATATATATAATTGCAAATTTTGCAAAGGCCACAAGTTTATCTTTTTCAAAATAAATGGCATAGTGTCAAAAAGCTTGACTTGAGCATTAATTGATATTCTTTAAAAATTCTTTTTAATGTTGATGTCATCTTTTATTTAAACACCTTGACCTACAGTATATGTACATGTATGCCCCAAAGGGTCTGCTTAGAGTCCAGTGTAACTATATGAACATCCATGGTGTACAGTATATATACCTGCAGGTGCTGGTCAATTTATACTTTTATGGTTAGGTTATAATTAGCTGCAGGGGAGAATCCTGTGCCCTATATTCACACCGGAAATTTCATAATGAAGTAATCCACCCTTTGAATTGGAAGAGTTCAATCATGTCTTCAGGGGTGTAAGATTTAAACCATTAATAATGGCCAGGAACTTCCTGTACAACTTATAACATTACAGATCCTGACTGTTTATATAAAACGGTAGTTTTATTTTCTCCACTATAAATATTTATACAGGTGAGTTGTGCCACTGGGGAGGTGCTGATAGAATTACAGTATATTATATATACGGTATATATTTTCAAAACTGTGCCATTGCTGCCCGTACGTCAAAGATATGCAAAACTTTTTAAATTGATATGAAATTTTTCCAAGTTCTCTGTGGGGGTACACATTTATGAATTAATTAGGTATCTAATCATAAATCATTAAGATTAATTTAGCCTATCTGCAAATATTTTGAGATTTTAGGAATTTTTTGGATGGTGCTGATGACGTTCAATTTTAAATCAGTTTATCGTAACAGGTAATAAAATATGTTTTAAATGTAATTTTTTTCTGATCAAACCAACTGTTTTCTCGTTTGATGTTTCATTGAAATGAGTAAACTTAGCGAGCTTTTAGATCTTATATGTGGTCTCGTAAAATCTTAAACACGCATTTCAGTTTGCCTTTTCTAACATACAAATACTGGTAGACAGCATGTACAAACTGGTCTCCTGAGGGTTGTGTGGACTTAATTCGGAATAAAAGACAGCAATTGTAAGTTAATTCAGAAAGTCTTCTTTTGTAATCTTCGTGTGATTATGAACGAGACATTTGTAGAATCTGCCAGCAGTCCAATTTATAAAAAGTTCCCCTATGATGTTTTTTACCCACATTCTTTTCCTTATGACCCATTGTAAATTCTAATACATATTACAGTGTACATGGATCTCGAGCTTAAGAAGTCTCAAGCAAATTGCTTGGCCTTATTCTTCTTAGAAAAGCTTAAGTAGCCATTTTATTTCCTGCAGGTAGCAGACACTTTGGAGACAGCAGGAAAGACGACATTGCATACCAATTGTTTTTTTAAAGTATTTTACGCATGCGAAAGTTTAGCTCTACAATGATGAAATCTAATTGGATGACAAGTGTATGCAAGCAGTGAAGCTTTATGATTTGTTCATGAGATGAGCCACAAAGAATATATATCAAGAAATATTTTGAAATCGACATAAACCACAGCCACTCACAATTTGTATTTCAATGTAGGAGCAGACGACAGTCTGTAGTGGTTAGCCTTGCTAATGTCCTTAAATTTTGCATCATTGATTTGCTTAAAGCTTATTGCCATATTTTTCAGTTCCCATTTTGCTAATTTGTTTGTGCTTAAAACATTTTGCAACAGCATCATAATGACAGTAAATTAAACAAGAAATCGGAGGAAGAAGGAAGTGAAAGGAGACACCTAAAATAATTCCCACACAGATTTGACACATTATCCATTTGGCCATTGTGATATATATTTCTCAGGGTTGTTATTGAACCAAAGGTATTACTTTCCTTAATCCTCCTCAATTCTTTAATCCAATTTCCTACAGCTTAATAGATTTAACAGAGAGAAAGTCTTGAGAGTTTTTCATTGGGGTCACTTTTCCAACACCTGGTATTTAAAATAAAATGGTGATTGAAACAACAGCTTCCATGATAATGAGATAGAGTATGATTTTATAATCACATAACAGTCTATCTAATTAAATACAATAATTTGATAGCCATTAATTAGGAAGATCAATAAAAAACCTGGTCCCATAAAAAATGTTTTCTTTCCCTCTCTTAAGCTCAGATAGCTTGGACAGGAAGTGAGAGAAACAATTTAAACATTCATTTGTAAACATATTTTTACCTGGTTGCTCTTAGAGGATGTTAATCATTACTTGTTGAAATTAGAAAAAAATGAATTTAGAAGACTAGACATTGATTCTGAAAGTTTTCTCTGTCCTTAATACTTTTGGTTGTTTCAGGTCTGTTAAATGATGTTGATTTGAGGTACAAAAGAACATGAAATAACTGATGATAGAATTCTCACTATGCTTTTAGATATCAACATTATCTTTACGTGTTACTGTACGCACTAGAGATGTATACATCTTGTTTTGCAAGCGAAACGATCGCAATGGGAAAACTGTCTGTCTGGGCCTTGCATAAAACAATATAAGAAAGTAACTCTATCAATAAAGCTCCCAACACCGGGATTTTTTTTTTTATTTTTCTGTCTGCTGAAATGTTTGATCACCACATGGTCTGGCTGCATCAGTACTGGTACATGTTTATTTTCTAGCTGGTCTTTTTTGGTCTCCCCTGATACCAGAGGGATCGGCATTAAATATGGTTAGCAGTTTCTGATTTCATCTGTTAAACGCTCTCTAGGATTGCAATAGTTCTTCCAAAATATCTCACGAAACGGTTTTGACAGCAAATAATAATTGGTCCATTCATGCATGTCTGCATGCAATAAAGTGCCCTGCACATGCTCTCGTTGCGCAGTAGTAGAATGCACAGTAAAAGGAGCATTATTCATCGGTGCTGTAGTACTTTCGATTCTCCTGTTTTTACGTCCCTCGATCTCATTGCAAAGCGCAACCACAAGAGAACACCTTCCCGGAAGATCCAGGGCCTGGATTGATAATTGTGATGTCATTGGCCCCAACTGATAATCAGTCAAGCGTTTGAAGGAATTTAGCAGCCATCTTTTATTAAACCAGATCTCATGGGACCACCTCAATGGACTCTATAGTCACCACTTGGGAGAGTCCGCCATGATAACATCAATTCGCCAATAAAAATCGGAGACAGGCATTTAGATCATTGTCATCTAGACTCTTCATCCAGAATTAAATAAAAAACATGTCGGATACAGAACCGTTAATCTGGGCCTTTGAACGGACAAAATGTCACCGGTCATGATCGTCTATGAGAGCTGAGCTCTTAATGGAAGGCTTTATTAATTAGCGGCGATGCAAAGGGGAGATAAGTGCCATATTGAATAATTAATGGGTATAACTTTTCATGGCATTCCAGCCCTAATATGCAATGATAGTACAAAGGACATGTATTTTGACAACGATTGCAAAGATAATTTTGTAATATGATCATATTAAGCCATTTTGATTTATCTGATAAAAGTACTAGTGTGAATATTTATTATGACTTTGATCAAGAGGAACAGATTCAATCATGAACATACAAAAAGTTAAAAATATTCAAGAGATTCTAATGTCGCAAGATTGAATTCATAGGTTAAGTATGACATTTGAAATTATTTAACTCGTTCATCCCTGAAATCTCATAATGAACTATTCCAACCATTGAATTGGAAGAGTTCAAAAGTGTCTCCAGGGGTGAAGGAGTTATAATTAGAAGATTTATACTGCAGTAAAGTACATTGTAATCTACTTAAACTTGCTTACGAGAAAGTAATATTTTTGTCTTTACAAGGAATTTTCAAATGTCCATCTCTGGATTGGAATTGACTATATAGATTTGAACTACTTATCATTACATAATGTATAAAACTAATAGATAACTATAATTACTATATCAGATTAATTTTGTTTCAGACTTACACTATATTTTTTACCCAATTGTGTTTACTTGAATACAGCTTGCTTTATTTTATAATTCGTTAGAATTTAACCTGTGTATTCAGAAAACCTGACAATTCAAAACAAGACGCTTTTCCATGTGTTGTTTTGTTTAGATAAGGCAACTGTTTACAATATTAGATACATTGATAATTGATTTGTTCTAATTGATGTACAATGTATTTCCTATTGACGTTATCTTGTCCCGTTTTTCTCTAAATGACACAAACATTTCCGCTAAAATTGGTATCGTCAATGACGTAAATTGTCTATTGGACTTCACTGATTCATGAAGGAAAATCATTATATTTACGACGGAAGCTTGAAATTGTACTTGTTTTTAGTGATCAAGCATAACTCTGTGTCTAAACGTAATGGATAGTTGTCTTCCGTCTATGCGATTCAATCAATTATATTGCCCTAAAGTTTCGTCTCTAACAGACGTTTTCACCCCTATGATTCATAACTCGAAGCTTTCCCTGGAGTTACGTTTGTTCTGCTACTTCGCGTGCATACAGTACATAAATGAAATTTGAGAGGTTGCTGGGTTTGAGAAAAACGTAGCAGAAAATGTATGCTTTTAGGGATGGTGCATTATACATGATTGAGTCTGTGTCGCCTGTAAGATGATGTCCCAGAAGTCTAAATCTGGCTGTCGAAAGGTTAACACCTATTCCTGGCACTTGTCCATTCACGTCCTTTCTAAACATACTCTGTAACCAAAGCTTTAAGAATACTCTCCAACCAAAGCTCTGTGTCATATATTCAACATGTTTCATTTTGCTTGTGGAATTTGGTGCACGTCTGGCTTATCAAATCAGTATTGAGATTTGAAAATCTTTTTTTTTTTTTGTTATTGTTGAAAATTAAGTTCCCTAGCTATCAGTGGCTTATTTTCTATCACAGTCTGCACTTGGCATTGAAAATTACAAACTTAAATGCACTTTTGATATTCCTGTAATGGGTGGCTTGGCTGTAGTTGTTGGTTAAATCTGGGTAGCTATATATAATGAAGTGATCATTTTTGTCATGCTATATCTACTGTATATAAATTACATTATGAGATATTACCTTTTCGGTTTGGTCTCTAGATTAAAAATGTACATTTTTTGAGCTGTTGGACAACAGGTTTTATATTATGCAGTATTGTCTTTGAACGTGCATTAATGTACTTCATAAGGAAAGATTCAGTAGTATTTCTTCGGTGGTTTTTTGTCGCATGATTTCATGACTAAGTCCAGAAAATTGTGTTTGGGGAGGAGGGGGACACAGGAGTGATGCAGTGGAAAGGAAAGTCATTGAGGGGAATAAAAGTGCCCTCATGTTCCCTCACGAGACCCTCGGTGGTTTAGTTATGACTGTCTGCAGAGGCAACAGGATAGTTCAAATGAGCAGTTTACAACACTAGTTCTGCCTTTGTATATTTATCCATTGACGGAATTATTCCAGGAGAATGGGCTCCAAAATGTTTCCCTGCGGCCTGGGGAACATTATAGATCAGGAATCAGGGTCACGTTCCTGTGGGGTGTAATTTAGAAACAGCATGATGGTTACATAATGATCGAAAAATTACAGCTGTTTTGCTGACCTTCCCCGACCCTAAAAGCTCAGTGACATTTTTCTGACATTATCATTGGGTTATTTTGGGGTATTTTTTTTTCTCATTCTATGGAAAGCATGCAGTATGTGGACCAGTGTTGCATGGGACTTGTCATTATAAAATTATAAAACAAACTTCGGAGATCACTGACATTCCTCCGCATGTGAAGTGCTCCCACGGGGCAGTTCGGCCTGACGACGCCTTGTTATTAAAACAATATAAAAAGAACAGACATTTGATGCATTCGTCTCATAATTCTATATTGCAGTCTGTGGAATGTGGATATTTTCTTTGAAATTTTCAAATAGTTTGATTCTAACGAAAACTCAATCTCCCCCTCCTCCTCTTCAAAGCCTAGAATTAAGCCAAGCCCGATTAGCTATAGGTACATGTACATATGTAAACCATGAATGTTCTGGAAACTTTTATTCCTAAATGTCTTAATTTGTTTAGAAATAGAACCACTGAAGTTTCATATTTTTCTGTTAAATTGAATCATCTTATAAATGTGGATTTAAACGAAACTATAGGTCTTAAATAATCTGTGTACATCAGGCATCCTTGTAAAATATTCAAAAATTTTGTCTTGGCCCAACCCTGTATGAACCTTCAAACAGTTCTTCTTCTTCTATATCTTTTACCCCCAGGTATACAGATTTTTTTTTCTGAATTGAAAAGTTTCCGTTTATAAAATGCATTGACATATTAATATACAAATGTATTGATATTGGGTGGAATTAATTAAAAACTTACAAAATGCGTTGACTTCTATTATATATAAAAAATTGGGTGAAATTAATTCAAAATTTCCATTTACATAGCAGGGTATATTTAACAAGTACATTTTCAGTTCAATACCCGGGGCCCTAGTATAATTGCAGGTCTTTACACCTAGCGTGATATAATTCACTCATAACGCCAAGCCCTGTGGCTACTGGGTCATAAAATCATAACACCATCACACAACCACAAAGTACCCTGACGCTTCACACTGTCAGGTCGACAGACTCAAAGGGAGGTAATTCACTTGTCAACTTGTCTGGTCATTGTCCGAACATCACCTCAGTAGTGGTCATTGTCCCAATCACTGTCCAGTATTTCCAAGACGACAGCTGTGTTTCTAGTAGAGCCCCTCTTACCTGGGATGGCACATGTCCTATACAATAGTCGGACAATCAGACTCCAGGTCAATTTTAATAAAACGGCCATCAGCCTGTTAACAGTTATCCTTGAGGCAGTGTGTTTAATTTAGTCACCTGACTGTATAAATGACTTTAGACTTTCATCGATTGTTATGCTCCGTTTGTTAGTGACCAAGTGAAGTTTCTTGGCCTTGTTAGGCCCTAAAGGGCTAAAAGTGGGACGCTTGACCTCACAAGTTCTAACCTTCATTGTACAGCTGTTAGGACAGTTGTTTTGTGTCTTGGTTTCAGTTAATTTTCAAATTTTTTTTCAGGCAAATATGTTACATCTTTTAAAGCATTTCGATAAGCCCCATTAGCTTATAAGATATGTACTAGGGCTGGGCGGTTTTACCGGTATACCGTGGTATAAAGTTGTGATGGTACGTACCGTGGTACATTAGTCCTGTACCAGGTTTTGGGGGCTTTCATTTAACTTATCAATTAAACAGCCAGAGACCTTTAGCTAGCTCAAACACTCAATCAAGGTGGTATACTGTGGTACGTACCGCATTATTTGCCTAAATACCGTGGTATACCGTGGTACTTTTTATTTTGTGGTACCCAGCTCTAATATGTACAGTGTAACTGCATGGTCACAAATTTGGCCTGTCCCTCAGGGAAACCACTTCAAAATGGAGTCATTAATGATTCATTAAATATCACATTCCCAAAAAATCACTGAACTTGTTGTATTATCAATCAAATTATGTATTTTTATTTAAAACTTAATAAATCTGGTTCATAATTTAAGAAATCTGATAGCAATTCTATTTTTAGTCTCTTCCCATGTGTCATGTGACCAGTTGCACTTCATGGCCATCGTTTGAGACACTGCATGGTCTCGATTAGCAGGCACAATTTCTAAAATGACATTTCCAGGGTTTTGTCATAAGTGTAATTGAATATGGTATTAACTTATTTCTGTAAGCATGAATAAATTGTTAGAAGTAATTCAAGTGAATGCTTAATGATCTGTCCGGTATCAAATAGGAATTTCATAGGGGCGGAAAATTTCAATTGCTAACAGCCCTTTCTATGAAGTTTAAACATGATATAATAAAATGAATGTGGCCTGTTATTCTTGTACCATGTGGGGGCTAGGGATCTTGGCTGTGTTTAACGATATGCTTATGTTGTATTACGATCATGTATATATTTATGAGGTAAATTTTTATATAAACATTCCGTAGTATTTACCAGATGGCATTCTTAAAGAATATTTCGTAAAACAGATGTTTTAATTTGATCTGTTGTAGAATTTTCTCACAAGAAACTGTAGAAAATGTTTCCCTAGTACCAAGGTTATAATTGTTAATAAAGCGCAGGAATTGTAATATGTGACATTTCTAGACTTATAAGGATATAAAATATGCATTATTAATAGAAAAAATAGATATTGGTAAAAAAAAGTATCACACACATGTTGTCCTTGTTGCTTGACTACAAGTACAGAGTGACCTGTTTTTAAAAGGAAAAATTGTCCGTAAAATACAACAGGTAAAAATTGAAGTTTTTCTTGTAAAACATTTTATGGTCAGGAAAGCTAATTTTAACTTGCTGATTTATTCATGCCCTGCACAAACTTTTATCAAGTGTCTTGAATTAAAACTTGCAGTCCTTACATTATGGGGGAAATGGCCGACTCATCATTATGCTTATAATGGCGAACAGTAGATAAATGACCCCGATGATTACAATCCTGTACTTTACAACCAGTTTGTATAAAACGTGGCCCCAAACTCTACATTTCAACATTCCTCCCGAAATTCTATCACAAATGTTTTCCCCTCCGGGCTTGTGTCTGCTATCTTGAGAAGTAGTCAGCATTAAAGAGAATATTACCATGGTCATCTGTACTAGACATGATGGGACGATAAGATAGATCAGTATAGTCCATGCACCTGTTTCCAGGGGGATCGCAGGGAGGGAGGAGTGTTAGTTAGGAAGGAGGGGGGTCTCGAGGAAGGAGGAGTGCTATAGGGAGGCAAGGGGGTCTTGCATTGGGGAGGTTTATGGAGTTCTAATGCTGGCTGCAGACTTTCAGCTGCTGCTGCTGCTGCTGTTGCAGGCACACACTTCCCCGATAGGAATATCTGCAAAAGAAAAAAAAAAGTTACAAGAAAATAAAGTTATCTGAGGTAATGCTCCGACAAAACACTTGGACTTTGAAGAGAAATGTGTCTGAAAAAGTCCTACAAATAAAATGTTACGTCTTATCAATAAAGGTTTTTGAGTTTTAAAAGTCATAGGTGAACAATTTAGATGAGGAAGGAATTAGGACTTTAAGAATATACAGGGATATTCAATAAAACTACTAAAACTTACAGACAAGCTCAGATTATTGAATATGTAATATTTTGTAAAAATAAGGATAAGAAATAATTTTGATTTAACATGATGACATCATTAACATCAAAAGATGTTTCAGTTTAAAAACATTTAGAGACATTCAAGAATACTTTTGAGGATTTGAGATTGCATACGTAGGCCTTTATAGCAAAGCATTCTGGGTAAGTTGTCCTTTTCTCTCATGTTTTCAAATATTAAAGTAGGTTTTGGGAAACATGCATATATATAGTATGATCATCTTATACAGAAACATTAAAACGTTTGTTAATAATTTAACTGCTGTCATCCCGTTGCTAGAGGACATAACTTTCGCCAAATATTGCCATGTCAGCTTTGTCTCTCTCTATGAAATACCACTAGATTGATATTATGTATATATGCTACTGATAGTTTCCATAACGCTTGCATAACAATTCAATTTATTTTTGCTTTATAGGAAATCCGGAGCTTCAAGGTCTAATCTGTTTTATCGCGTATCGCTAACAATGATGGCTGCGTGCTGTGTTTCATAGGAAACTTGAATCGAGTTTCACCACACAGCCTGCAATCCAAATACACAAATCGATACCAGGATATATTTCCTTTTAGACTTTTTTCCATTTCTTAAATAAATCCCAATTTCATTTACTGAGTTTGATCTTTGACAACAGACCAGCTGGATCATGCATTTTATGTAGTCAGCATAGACAGAAACTTTCAAATGTCATTGTGCATGTCAAAGAGCAATCATCATTGGAGAAGACATCCAGGTCCTAACAATGTTTGAATGTATTGAATTACCTGAGGGATGTAAGTAAGCTTTTGGATGACCTAGCTCGGACAATTGCAGAAGTGTTTTATCTTCTGTGGAAAGTCTAATCGAGCAGCAAAGGTTGGGTTGATGCGATTCTGCAATCCTTTGCGGTGCGTCTGCTACGTCAATTTCACTGATTACCTATAACGCTGTACTGTATCATTGAGTACTGGGTCCTATTTTCTTGTATATATATGCAGGCTAATATCCCCAGAGACATGGTATTTGCATATTCAGAACATTGTATCTCGTATTCCTGGTGTGTCTATAGATTACTGTAGCACGTACATGTACGTTGCATTATATAGACTGTTGCATGTCATTATTTTTTTTATGAATTTGGGTAGTACAGGATAATTAAATGTCAAAGATTGTCAGTGGTTTTACTTTTAAGTAACATTTTGTTTATTAATTATTAATATATTTATAATTGAGTAACAGATTGAGAACGAAACTAATTTGTTCAATTATTCATTTATCATATAAGTCTTATAATTATGTACTTAACAATTTGTATTTCTAACTAATTCAGCTCCCCCTTCCTCTACCTCCCTCAACTTTTATTTTAAATTACCCCTTACCTACCTACCCCCCCCCCCCCCCAACCACTCCCACCCCCTACCCCCACCACCACCACCAACAACCATCTCAAACCCCAATTCATCGTATTCTAGCTTTCTCTACAAGTCCCTATTCCACAACAGCCTTGTACAATAACATTTCTTTCTGTGTCAAACATATAATCTTGTGCTTGTCATCGCGATCAATCTGATGATTTTCGTTTCTTATAGATACATGGGCATGTATCTATATACCTTATGTACATTCTACATGGGGGTTGAATTTCATTGTAGACATATCCAGCTGGTTTTAAACCTCAATCCAGTTTGTTATTATACTTTGAGTATAGGTTGGATACCATCTAACTTATACCTAACGGGAAGATTTTCTTCTTTATACAATTTTATAGGTAAAATGCATCAACCTGCCAACGTTTTAATCATCGAATTAATCAAAGTTTTAAATCTGTACCTGTATCATTTTGCATATCTTCGAGTCTGAAGTGCTTGTTTGTGCGACTCCCCACTCGGTACAATATTTGGACCGACTTGTGATTGAAATCTAGATGTGGATAAGAGCCAAGCTTGTAAATTTAACATCCATTCCGACAAATATTACTGAAATGAAAATGTCAAAATGAAATAGATTTAGAAATCTATTGCTCAGATCTCTTTCTGTATATACGCCTGCAGATGTCTATCGCGTGAGTTTGATTTGAGATATTTGCTAAAAATGCATGTTTATATGTGGGCCAAGTTTGGAATTATAGTCCTGGGAAAAAAAAAAACTGCTCCATAACTTATGTCAACAAAAACAAATTTTAAGGACGTGTAAGAAGATTTAGTCAATGTGTATGGGTGGTTTTAATGTTGATAGATCTAGCTACGAGTTATAATAGAAAGCCATGTCAGAGTGAAATTGTCTGAGATGCTCGAGTATATAGCGACGTAGGTTAGATATTATGACTATCATTAGCTCGGAGAGAGGTGTGCCGATGTCCTATCTTTTTGGTCTGACATGTAGCATCTAATCGAGGGATAGACACTAATATTAAGATTCCTCAGGGAGGAAAAAAATAAAAACGCTTTCACATATCTACGCCCAATACGCTTGATGACTCTACATAGCGCTTAATAGCAGCCATAAAACCCTCCGAAACGATGATAGTGTTACGAAAAATGTATCTGCTATCCTGAAAAGTAAATACATACGCTTATATTTACAGCCGCAATAAATTTACCTAATCGCACTAGATTAATTTCGGGTTGCGCTAAGGTGATGAATCTGAGTATTAGTTTTTGACGTGAAAATCATCCCTAGATCCCTTTCGAAAAATGATTTTAATTGAAGATGATTGGAGGATATGGTGCGACACCCCGATAAAAAAAGGGACCCTTAGTAGATTGTAGTATTTTTTATAACTGACACACTGACGTTAATTAATGAACGGCCAATTCCACAGGTAATTTGGTCCGTAAACAAGGACTACCTGTCGGAATAGGCACTTACACACACCTGCATGGCAGTATGATAGCTCCCGATTGTGTCAATTTATACAATGACAATCGTGATCTTATCCCGTCATTTATAAATAAATACACAATACAGATAGGGTACCTGACTCTACTGGACAAGTTCAGTGGGTCCAGAAAAAATTGTTCGGGACTCCGATGTCAAAGTTTTGTCAACTTACAATCAGTAATTGGGTGGATACAAATTATTTTCCGAGATTTAAATCTTGATTTGTCTTTGGTCGAAACTGCTTTTTTCTTATAATAAACTTTTAGCAAATCATTGAACATAAAAATTAAGATATACTGTATGTACTTGGATCATACTTTGAGAAAATTAGATTTCATTAAATCTCGCCATGGTTGAAGTTTTGTGCCTCTAAATATCAATTTGTTTGCAATATAAATTCAGAAAATTTAAACTGGATATATTTCACATGTTTTTTTTGCCACCCAAACTGACACAGTAGGGAGGTAGGAAAACTTAACCCCATTTAAAGCTCTTAAGGCTAATTTTAAATGTTTAATGAACTACACAAAATGTAGGTTTTTAAAATAAATAAAATCTTTTGAAATCCACTTTAAAGACAAGTGGGTCTGATTTTGTAGAATTTAAAGTCCTGGATGAGCTGTGATAAAAGAATAGGAAATGATCACCTTAACTGACAAATACAACAGGGACCCTTCGAAGCATGTGCCTGCAGAGTTAGGGCTGTCAAAATTTATGGTCAAATCTGTTTCGTCTAGACAGGAATGTATCCCATCGTTGGATTTCCAGAAGTGGATATCGGATACACTGTAGTTTTCAATAGTTTAGATATCATGATTGTGATGCTCCGTTTATCCTATTACAACTTAAACAAATTTCTTACTGTCTAATATTTATTAGTTGGAGATGAAATTAAAGATGATCAATGTTTTGGAAGGTTTTTTAAATGGCTCATCATGATCAGAATAAGGAATTTTTGACATTATGTGAAGGTACATTGTACTAAGTTTATTATCATGGGAATCGCATCAAGAGAGGAAAAAAGGGTTAAGAAATTTCCCAGACATTTAATTTGACGTTAAATCCATGGACTTAGATTCAAATTATTTTTCCTAATACACTTTTTTTCTCACTCGAGAAGTAGGTTAGGCTACTAAGGCTGTAGTTATCTTAGGGTATTACTCACCCCAGTGGCAGGGGGAGGGAGTCTTCAGGGAGGGGAGGGAGTCAGGGTCCTTACATGTTGATCAGGGGTAATTATGACCTGGTTGGTTCCCACCGCACCTCGGAGGAAGGGAGTAGGGGATTATCTAGTCTCAATATCTCCCCGGGACCAGATGTGGGCTGGCTACCTGTTTACGAGGTCCCTGTTTACAAGTTCAGTGTTTATCTTTGCAGTTGTACTATTAAAAGATGGGTCTCCTTAATACCCGCAGAAATCGTCTTCGTACAATAGGTTCACAGCTTAACACTGCAAGATTGATGATATTTTTTATAGCTTTTGAGTTTGTAACTTGAGATTTTGATTCTTACGTGGCTTGACGGAAGTGTGTTTCGTGTCCAGGATGTTGCGTGTGTTTGAACATCCGATTACAATTCTCTAATCGTCTTCATATTGTAATAATTATATTCTCAGAGATCAAATCGGAAAAGTTTTGATGCAAGTAAAAATTTAGGACTGGACAGTAACGCTTCTGCTTATCCTAGTGTCTTTTCACAGGAAAACTCCTTCAGGGTAAGATAGGATCGGCCAATCATTGATCGGGACCCACATGATGTGTTGGGGATGGTAGTCAGATAGCTGTGTTATAATCGAGAATCCCACAAGTTAGACTCTCCAATATCTGAAATCCACAGTATAGAATCTTCTGATTCTATCTGTTACGGATGCTGAGAAAGATGATGAGGAAATCTTCTATCATAGCTATCTCCAGCATCATCAACCCTTAAGGGATAGAATCCATCTTGAAGGTTTCCTGGCTGGAAAACTAATTGATTACAAATGTTGACCACATGAGTGTAAGCCCCGGCCCTGAGTTGAGATATATATTCCATGTTCCCCAGCTGTATATAACTCTGGATAGGGTAATATGATGTCTTTATCAAACGAACTACAGAAAAAAAATATCAACGCCACAAGGGATATTCACATGTATGACCTAAAAGGGTAGATATTTGGACATTAAGATAGCTAATCAGCTTGTCGATGAGGAGGTCAGTAGCTAGTTGGTCTAAAAATTTCGTCTTAAAACTGAAATTTCCTTCCACGAAAAGAAATTATGAAATGATTGAATGACTGGTACTTTCAAGTATCATTACTTTGTCACCAGACAAACCTCAGAATATTGTTGATTTAAAGGGAAAAAATTACAATTCTGTTAAATTTTAATAAAAGACTGATTCTTGCAAGTCTTGAACGGGTTAATATCTATAGCCACTTAAAAAAAAACTTTTAAAGTCATTAAAAACATAGATAGCACATAATATTAAAGCAATATATATATATCCATGATGAAATTCTTTTCAGTCATGTAAATGTAAATTTTTTCACTGTGATAAAATTTCAAGTTCATAATCCATTTAAATTTGTAGACATGAGCTTATCGATATAGTGTTTCAATCGTAGATCTGTGTTGGTTTATATATGCATATTCCATGTATATAAATGTATGTATGCCGACAGATTTCTGACCTGATATATATATACTGTAAGACGGGTCTGAAAACGACATCACTGACTTTTTACCTGTTTGTGTATGAGGACGTACCTGTGGGACATCATTAGCTTACCTTGAGACGTCCCCCACAGTGGTATTTACCTGTATTTACCTGGTGTGTTATGTAGCGTTTGTTTACCTAAGTAAGAACCCCTATGTTAGAGGGGTGGGAATCCCCTCTCAAGCACCGTGTCTGTATGACAACCGAAGCACTCGTCCCGTATCACTATGTGAATGTTGAAGAGATTTAAAGCTAACTTGAGCACTTCTCTTGACATTCTTTCTTATGAATCGTAGAACAATTTAAAAACATGTCATTGAATTAAGGAGATGATACCAATATGACTTCAGCGAGTTATTTCTTGGCAATTTTATGCGTATATCGGTTTCGTAAAATCCCATACATACAAGATGAGCATCCATAACCACAAAACCCTCGTTTATGCTTTCCAGGTGTTTTTTTATTATAGCATGCAAGTAAGATGTTAATTTCAATAAAACACTTGCCTTCAAGTTGAAATATAAATCCATTTTTCAAACGATCTCCGATTCCATAAATATTCATATTCAGTAAATTTTCTTGAATTGCCTCTTCCATTATGGTAGCGCACGTGACTGATGTGGACTGTGATTTTACGAAGTAAATGGCATTACACACCTTTGTGACTACCTTCTAAATAAATAAAGTAGTAGCATGAAATTAAAGAAAATGAAAAGTCAAGAACCTTTTTATTTCGCATTTCTTTACTTATGGAAATGCACTATATATGAAATAAAACTATCCTTCACTCTAGAAACACTTTCGTGTCGAAAACCTTATAATTAAGTTACCTGTAAGGATCTTTTATAAATTTGCATAAAACTTCAGCCAGGTATGAAATTGTTTTCAGATTACCCTGGAACTGGTGGTCGTAATTTGTTACATGGGTCTGAGCCTGGAAATCTACGCGACACCTAGCTCTAGCTGATATAATACAGGTGCTCATAGGATTACCATATCAGCCCGTTATCATAATATTTAATCCCTATAGTCATCACTGTTAGTCAAGGCAGGCCTATGTCGCCAAATTCAAGGGTTGCGTACCTGTAAAGATATTACCTGTCCAGGTAATTCACGAACCTGATTACAGGTACGCGGGATTGATTAGGGACTTGGAGAGTGCCTAAACAGCTGATAAACTTTCAAGTTACAACTCTGCGATATGTTGAAGGGTGTATCAAGGCGGAGCCGTTCAGGTGATAAAATGGTGTGGCAGAAATCTCAGGTAGATTAATTCCAGACTAGAAAAGTTCTTATTAAAAGAGTATTTTGATGCAAGTAGTCATGCATGCTATCAAGTCAGATCAGTATTTGAAGCATTGTCTTGTTAGGAACCTAAAACCCTTGTTCCTACATTTTCGTGATTGGTGTACAAGTGTCGACCTGATAGCCATGGGCTAATCATTACAAGATGAAGAAGATGGCTGAAAGTTTTAGAATGAACAGTTGACAAGACACAGATATTATTTATATTAGACTTAAGCTTGAGTCCTTTAGTTCTAGTTGTCCTTGATTTCATCTCACTTAATGGCTAACTGACTGATGAAATCCTTGGTCAGCTGTAGTCTGAAATTATAATTCATTCAAAAACGAATTGTCATCGATTGTTGATATCTGTCGTAGAAAAAGGGTGTTTTGTTGACAGACCATTTGTATGTGTGGGTGTTCTGGACTCTCAAAGTCACTGGATCAAGTGAACCTGTCAAAGTCACTGGAGTGAACCTTTCTAGGTCATGACTGGAGTGAACCTCTCAAGGTCACTGGATCAAGTTCTAGTGAACCTCTCAAGGTCATAACACGACTGGACCTCTCAAGGTCACTGGAGTGAACCTATCTACAGTAGGTCATAACTGGAGCAAACATCTAGGTCTCTTGGTCATGACTGGACTGAACCTTTCAAGGTCACTGGATCAAGTGAACCTCTCTATCGTAAACATCAGCCATTGTTGTCAATCCATTACTGATGTTTCTTTAGAAAAACTTAAAAATGAAATGCAAAACTTGTAATCTCTGTTATTGAAAGTGTTAAATTTTCTGGAAAACAAGAATCTTTTCTGCCAAAGATAACGGGACGTTGCATTATCAAGTTCTACGTAAATAATCAATAATGTTGCATTTTGTAGGTTTAGATCGGTGTTTCCTTCCAGTGAATATTGATTTTCCAAACTGGGGTGATGGTTGAAAATTTCATGCACTTGCCATGTATTCAGGTATCAACGGAGAACATGTAATTAAAACATGTAAATCGGCAAATCAAATGTAAATAGCGTATGTCGAAAACAGACCCCATGTACACTATGGAGCCTGTCTACCCTCTCCACTCCACGTTTCAAATTGGAATCTTCCATTTCATTGACATTGGACTGATCTAATGTGGTCTGTAGGGGGGAAGTGTATAGTTAGTGCATACTTGATTGGATTGTTTGTTTGCACTGAAGAAACCATTGCCGATAAAGTGGACTAATTTGTATTATCTTCATGGAGCCGTGCTACCCACCCAAATCGTCGTTACACTGTCAGTAAGTACGTGTCAATTTAGTTTGTTTTCGATTTTATTGAGTTTTCATCGTAGACGTACTGACTAACAATGGAGAGATTATGGTGACCATTACCTTCGTCTTGTAAATAAATAATTGTATAGACAACATGATGTTGTGTCGTTCAACTTAAAGTACCAGTATGATGGTTCTGTTAAATTAAGGAAGGACAGGAAGGGGGTCGGGGAGGGGGGGGGGGGAGTTATTGTGTACAGGAAACTTCCAGAGCCTCTAATTTATAGATTTCTGATCCTCTCTGAAGTGCAATGCTGGTTTTCATGACATTTTAATGCATTGTTTTCTATCTGTATATGATTGGTATTACAATTTTTAGCCGATTATCCATGGCAGTTATCCGTTATCAGACAATCTACACACCCCAAAAAGTACATTTGTATGTAATTTGACAACAAATGATTGTTATATAAAACAACTATTGGGGTAATCTGAAAATGATCAATGTTATTTTATAATAGTTCACACTCATAAAGGATTTTCTGCTATGAAGTATCCTGCTATTAGTCGAGTTCAAATGTTTTATGAAATTTGTTGTTTTTGGTTTATATGAAACTGGCTGATAGCTGCGCTTTATAAAATGATCACTATCAGAAACCATAGTTTTGTCTTGTTGTACAGTGGTGTCCTGTAAATGTGGTTTAATTGTATGAAATGTTTTTGGTTTTGTTTTCGGTCTATAAATAAGTTCTCGGTAATCTGCAGACGACTTCAAGGCTGCGACCAGGCCTGTTGAAGAGCTGCTTCAGTTGAGTTAGAAAAAGGCGAGTGTCTGTTGCTCTCTTCAATAATCCCACCGTCTGCTGCTACGGTATCTAAAACTTGTGTTCAGTCGTCCCCAGCTCCAAAGAACATCTCGGTATTGGAAGGCTGTCTATCTGATTTGGTATAGCATGTGTCGAGATTCTCTTTTAGAATCTTGATACTATTTCCCCATAGAAATTACAAACATTTTTCTGATATAAAGTTGTTGGTTTCACTTAGTAGCAGAAGACTGTTCCATTTTTGAAAATAAACATATTGAGGGAAATTGTGTTTTATTTTTTTGAGTTATCAAAACAAGAAACAACATGAAGAGAATTCTTCTGATCCAAACTTCAAAATGTTAACTATAAATATATCTTTTTCTTCCTGTTTTTCTCAACCTCCAGTATGGCTTCATTTACTGTATATAGCTTTCTGTCGGTTTCTGCAGTCAATATTACAAGCAGTCCAATCACATGTTGTTCTGGGTTTCTACAAGTTCAATTCCAGACTCATTTCAAAGTAAGTGTCAATATTTTTGGAAATGTAAGTTAGGTACTTGTAATAACAACATTTGAGTAATTGGCCAGGAAATAAGCTCAGTGATACACACTCCACAGGGCCTCCCATTGGCTATTCTCAGAGTCCAAGCTTTTCAGAAAGGAAACTGCAAGATGTGGCTCAGAAATTACGATATAATGGTTTCTCCAGCTTGAGGATCTTGAAACCATATTGATATATCCAAGTCTACTAGACAAATAACCCTTCCCTCAATCACTCCGCACCCAATAAGAACTCTTTATTTTTCCTATCTGCATGTGCGAAATTGTCTCTGGAAAAGTAATAATCAGCCTTGTTTTTTTTAATAGAATTTATATGTTTGTTGCTATAGCAACCGATGGTTTTGTTAATGATAACTGCTGAACAAATGTGCTTGTCTCTTAGATGGAAGTTGTAAATACGATAAAAAAAACTATGTGAAAATCAATCTGTTATTTTTATCGGTCTAGCTAAATCTGGAAGCATTTGGTGCTGATATGGTCATATAGTCGGCGAAAAGATTCCTATATCAATTCTGACAACAGGAAGTGATGTCATTAGGTCAAGTGCAATGCTAAAATGTGTCTATATCAATTATCACTGTTTGTTGAAACTGTAAAATCAATAGAAAAGACGAGAAGCATTAAGATTTTTTTTAAAGAAAATTACAACATTAACATAGAAATGACAAAAATGAAGTTTAACTTGAAATAAAGACATATGGCCTACATCTAAAATGTTCAGAGTAAAAGAAATTGTCTCAACTTATTGTTTGAAAGTTTCACTCTTAAATTCTGAAAGTTTTTTTATTCTTTAATAAATGATAGGTTTACATGTCCTTACTAAATATATAACCCGTCAGCCTGCCATGCCCAGTAATAAGCCCACCCATATCTATTACAGTTTAGTAGCATTAGCAACAAAATGATTGTAAAGTATGTAAGGTACGTGACTCCTTAATTCTTAGTTAAAGAATATTCACAGTATATGATGGTACTTTGAGGTACTTTAAGTTCGAGAATATTTACAATATATGATGGTGGGCTTATTGGAGGTACTTTTAGTTAGACAATATATACAGTATATGATAGTGGGCTAATTGGAGGGTAAATGTTGGTGGGCTTATTACCGAGCATGGGCTTATTGCCGGAGAAATACGGTGCTGAAAGATGTGTGACATAGTCTCCGATGTGTACTTCTGGTGTCAGTGTTATGTAATAAATTGGGGACATATGATTGACATGCAATGTGTACATGATGTAAATTACATAACTTCCTGAAGGGGTGTAATGCTAGTTTAGGCTGTAGGACCCCTACACTTGAGAGGTCAAGCCATAGGATATTGGACTTTACTTATGTAATTTTTGTCTATGATTTTTTTAAAATAATTTAAATATTACCTTGATAATGGATTTTCTTAAAAATTTTTGAAAATGTCCTAACATGTACGTACCTGGTACTCAAAGGATATCAAGGAAAGTGTTCTTAAGGTGGTTTGCATTCAATTTTAGTTCAATTTTCATAATAGAATGGCGCGAAAATATAAAAATTTTCTATATATATTAATTGGCCTATATTAGTAATATTTAGGTCAAATTTGGCATTGATTTCTGGTGCTTTACTTGATACAATTCTGATACATTTCATGTAAATTCGACTGGACATTCATAATTACATGTAGCTATCAATTCACCAACACTTAATTAAATATGAAATAAAATGCTTTTTGAATTTTGGACTCTTCCCATACCAAAAAAAGTTACAAAAAGTTATAACTTTTTTGTACCTTTACAGTACCTTTTTTGTACCTTTTTGAAAAGGTACAAAAAAGTTATAACTTTTTAGTACCTTTTTGAAAACTTAGAATTTATCAGTGTAACTTTTTGTACCTTTTCTGGACTCTGAAAATTTCAATGATAACTTTTTGTACCTTTTCTGGACTCTGAAAATTTCAATGATAACTTTTTGTACCTTTTCTGGACTCTGAAAATTTCAATGATAACTTTTTGTACCTTTTCTGGACTCTGAAAATTTCAGGGATACCTTTTTTTAACTTTTCTGGTCTCTGAAAATTTCAGGGATAACTTTTTGTAACTTTTCTGAACTCTGAAAATTTCAGGGATAACTTTTTGTAACTTTTATGGACTCTGACAATTTTAGTAGTACTGTTTATTTACATTTCCTTGACTCTAAAATTGCTGTGATAACTTTTTGTAACTTTTCTGGACTCTGAAAATTTCAGGGATAACTTTTTGTAACTTTTCTGGACTCTGAAAATTTCAGTAATACTGTTTATTAACATTTCCTGGACTCTAAAATTCTAGACTAAGAAAATATTAAACTTTGATTTTTTTTTTTATTATTTGCCATTTAACATTTCTGTATCTTTCTATATAGTTTAAATATAAATATTTCTTAGCAATGTCAGCATAAAATAAAATACAATGACAAAAAGCCAACCATTAATTTACCGAAGTTATTTGTTATCCAGTGAATGTTCATTGCATGCCAGGCAATAATTATTTTTAGGATTCATTAATATGCAGTTAGCTAGGTTTGTACAAATTTTCACCCTTATCAGAATATTGGAAAGGACAAAGATATGAGAATGAAAATACATATTTGCATGAAATGAGTGATAACGGAAGTTACCTGTGCGTAACAGGTAGACTTCACTTTCCAATTCTGTGGTAGACTAGGACATCCAGTATACTCATAGAGCTATATTTGGATTAGCATTTTATTGTTCTGAATGTCTATGATTGACACCTGATCGACGATCTCTGCCCTGCAGGTAGATTTACCTGTGGGAGTGTGAACTACCTATAGGTGTGAAATGTGAACAAAAGAGGACAATTATACCTGTGTATACTGATTATGATGATGTTGTCTGTAAATTAAAAAAAAATACAAACAACGATGAAGAGACATCCTAAGAGATCAGCTTTGTGATGGAAGAGTGGAGACCAATGAGTTCCATTCCAAAAAAAAAACATTTAACATTTTTCAAACTGCATGAAATTGGTCGTGAAAATACTACGTATCCGAATAGGATTGCACACCATCGTTCCTTCTTTTTGTTTACTAGAAACTCTCATAAGCTTAGCCCCGTATCGTGGAGTTCGATTTCGAACGTTGTCTATGCTAATTGCTATACGATATATTTTCGTCGATGACCACCCAACAAAAAGATCTCGATGTAGAAAGGCCTAATCTGCCTGTGTCCTTCTTATTTGATGTGATTGTGAATTATTTAAATTCCAAAATACGTGCGTGATTGAAATGACCGAGTTTAATCTTCACCGAGTCCACAGTCGAACCCGGAAGTGAATTGGAGAAAGTAGCCAATGTGTCGATTCGCTGCGTACGACACAGAGTGCCTATGCCGCTGGAATTTTTGTTACCTGTCAGTAATTATGATACCGATATCATTCACAGATAAGAATTCATGGGAAAAAAACTATTTAATTAATAACTGGAAGACGACATGACGGCGTTCGGAGATGTAGATGTTTAATTCTCCCTACTCCATTTTCCCCCATAATGCAATAGCCCGACAAATTACTGACCAATCACAATAAAGCCATCCACAAACAGCGGGAAATTCATTCATACTTTTACACACGACTTGAAAATGTAAACAAACAGGGCGATTGTGTATTCCCGTGAAATCGGGAGTATTTTCATGTTACGTTGGGGAATAACGATCACCCATGGAACTGAGAACTACACACACGTGAATGGTGAAGTGGAAACACTGTATTTTCTACATGAACGGCGACGAATTGGTTCTTTTGAACAATATTAAAACTCACCGACACACATCGGCCTGGCGGCCATTGCGTAAGTACAAATGCAAATATTTTCGGTAGAGTCGTGAAAGTTTTTTCATGTTTGATTTAGTTTTTTTGCCGGAAATGTTAACCAAATGCTTCAAGATTCCACTTCAGCATGTTTATAAGTGAATACCGATGTTTTTCAGCTTAACGGTTACAATCAACAGCTGCTTGCTCCACGGCAGTGCCCACTTGATTTAAAAAAAAAAGAAATTTCGACGTATTTGTTTTTCGACAACATAAACACTGATAAAATGTCCAATGGTAAATATAATGAATTTTTTTAAAGTTTGGCTGTGATATAATAACAGTTAAAGGTTTAAACTGCTTGTACTTTTTATTCAATAATTCAGTGTGATTTACGTGTTTCAAAATGTCAAAACTCAAAACCTAATAAAAAAATGAAAGAAAGAAAAGAATACTCTGCATTATGAAGAAGAGAGAAATGAGATAAATTCTGAATAATTCAATGATGTTTTGGGGTTTGAAATAATGGATGGGCATCGATCCGTTTGAGGTGAATGTGTGAAATAATGTTTTGTATTTACTTTTATTTAAATTTTCTAGTTATTAAAATTGTTCTTTTATCCAAAATGACGAGCTAAACTATTCCCTATATTTCAGCTGAACCTATTTGGGTTTTTTTCACCTGTCAAACCTTCTACATTTGTCAATATTGCTCTATCAAAGTATAAAATATTATTATCATTTTTTTTTTCATTTTGTTCCAATATTTTGAAGGAAACATTGCTTACTTATTCCAAATAACCAATTTTTAAAAGGTTTACTTGAATTAAGTATATGATAAGCAAGATAAGAGAGATGTTTTTTATAATTAGACTAACTTCTTTTTTTTTCATAATTTTCATGGAATAAAATCTAGTTTATAGTAAATAATACATGAATCATTCATTAAAACTTTAAAATATTTCGAACTTAAAAATGTAAATAGACATGGTCTAGAAGTAAAAAATGATATTGTGTTCAATATATTTAAATACAGTAGTTTTTCTTTCATTTCTTTCACTTAGATGGTGCAAAGGTATACGTGGATGTTGATGATGCCAGTCATTCCGTCACAATAAACAAACAGAAAAATATGGACGATCAAACCACCAGATGGTAATTTTCATTTAAATTTGGTCACCAGCTCAATTACAAAGGGAATGAAGTTGTTCCACTCCTAAATTTTAGGTCTGTAAGTTATCAATGCTTGCAAAGATTTTGGCCTTGGTATATTTTCTTTGTCTATATCATGATCAAATTATCTACAATTTTATAGTTCACTTTAAGACTAGAAGAATGAGATTGAAATATACCAGGTAAGCAATTCATGCTCTTGTACTTATTCTTTTTAAATATTATGTTCATTTGCAATTGCCTGTTTATATATTATTACCCTGGTATTTGGAATGTTTACCCTTGTTTTTTTATATTTACATCTGGTGTATAATTAAATTAACTCAAACTTTACATGAATTAAAAAAAAATGTTATGTTTCTTTGTACCTATATATCTAACAGGATTGCAAGAATAAGTTCAAAGTAATGTATCAAGTCAAATTGAACATTATCATGATTATTGGGCGCCCTGCATTAAAGATATAATAATCAAGCTAGGTTGTCTGTCTGTCCATGTTTTGGTCATCTGACCCGAAGGGTTAAGGCATTATAGGTTGGTCAAAATCCAACAAAGTGTCACCTAATCAAACTCAAGGTCACCAGGTCAAAGGTCAAGGTCGAATTACTTGGTTGAAAGATAATTAAAACTTGAAGCATTTTGTTCAATGTTGTATGTGTTCTGTAATACATGTACAATATATTAGTTCTTACCACTTATCATTTCTCAAAGTATCACATTGTGTAAGTCTATATTACTTACTTTTACAGATGGTAGAGCTTATGCTAACAGCTTAGCCCTGGATTTTTTTGTCAACCCAAAACACATCATGACAGCTCAGCAAAAACAGAAGGGGCACACAGGTTGCTAGATATCCCATACCTGTTTATTTTCCTTACACAAAGTTACTAGATGCTATTGGAAGCCATGTTTGGACAGCACCATTTTGGATACCATGGCATAATTGGTAATTATATCATAATTATTTGCATAAGAACAAAAACTTACTTGTGTGTCATATACCAGAAGAACAAGATAACTCATAAATATTAAACTACATTTTCAGTGAATGTTTCATAGTTGCTAAAATAGTATGAAATGTTTAGATTGTAATAATTGTATTGCCATAACCCTCAGACTTCCCTTGTTATTATGCCCCCCCATTAAATGTGCAATGTTATAAATAGAACACTGATATTTTTTGTTTTGATTTTCTAGAAGATGCTGTGTCCATCCAAGGAAAGAATCAACTGTAATAATGAAAATATTCCAGGAATACAAAACCATTCAGTGCATTCATCAAGTCAATGATGGAAAGGATCTAGTTGAACTTTGTTGCCATGTTTGAACTTTAATTCACACAAATTTGATATAAAATGGATAGTGATGACGACGACAGTGATGACATTTTATTCCTTTGTTTTTCGATTTTTTCTTCTTTATTACTACCAATAAAACTTGTTTGTACCTTTTTTTTAAATATTTTATTTTGTAATTTTTTATACCTTTTTGCTTCCTTAACAGAAAGGTACAAAAAGTTATACCTTTTTGTACCTTTTTGAAAAGGTACAAAAAGTTATAACTTTTAATACCTTTTTGTAACTTTTTATACCTTTTTTGCTTCCTTAACAGAAAGGTACAAAAAGTTATACCTTTTTGTACCTTTTTAAAAAGGTACAAAAAGTTATAACTTTTAATACCTTTTTGTAACTTTTTATACCTTTTTTGCTTCCTTAACAGAAAGGTACAAAAAGTTATACCTTTTTGTACCTTTTTAAAAAGGTACAAAAAGTTATAACTTTTAATACCTTTTTGTAACTTTTTATACCTTTTTTGCTTCCTTAACAGAAAGGTACAAAAAGTTATACCTTTTAATACCTTTTTGTAACTTTTAATACCTTTTTTGCTTCCTTAACACAATCAGAAAGGTACAAAAAGTTATACCTTTTTGTACCTTTTTGAAAAGGTACAAAAAGTTATAACTTTTAATACCTTTTTGTAACTTTTTATACCTTTTTGTACCTTAAAAAGTTACAAAAAGTTATAACTTTTTGTACCTTTTTATTTCTTTCCTTCTCTACTTCCAAAAAGTTACAAAAAGTTATAACTTTTTATACCTTTTTTCCTAAAAGGTACAAAAAGTTATAACTTTTAGTACTAGATTGGAACCCTGGTCAAATGTGGTTCCAATCTAGCATTAAAAGTTATAACTTTTTTGTACCTAAAAAAAGTATAACTTTTTGTACCTTTTTTTGGTATGGGTTGGCCTGAATACTGTATTGAAAGCTGAAAATAAGTAAATGTGTGTTGTCAAAAGCCATTAATGGGATTTTATTGTCAGGAATAGCGGTCCACCAATGGCATTTTGTGTGTGTGAGAATTGGCTGTGATTTGAATCGCGTGTGAATACACCGGTGCAGCATTTCCTGGTATGGATCGCATATTATGTAAATCTCTCAACTGATTTTATAGTCTGCGACAAAACACCTGTGTCCTTTCTCATAAAAGCCTCCACTTTTATTAGCTTTGCTGTGGTTTCCAAGTCCCAAACTGAAGTGGTGTGTGATTTAAGTCTATTGCTGAAATGTGTGTTTGATTGCATTGTCATCAAATTTATAACCTAATTTAGGACGGCTATTAGCACTGTCAATAAAATGAAAAAGGTATTCTTCCTATTAATAATATTCCTATTGTCCAGATGTCATTTCTCAAGCCGAATCGCATGTTCAAATATATTGGATTATATATTTCCTTCAAATATGTCCGTCTGCTTGTTTTTCTTTTTTATGACGCAATTGATTTTTGAACGCCCTTTTTTGGTCTTGCATCATGCGTGCATGATGGATGAGTGTGTAAAAAAAAAACTCTTCCAAAAAAAATGCAAGCATTAGGGGAATGTGTGCTCCGAAATCAAAACAAATGGCTGCAATGTTTGTTATGATATTCAAGGAATTAAATGATTATATTATATTGCCAGGATGATATTTAGATAATGAACCTGTTTCACGTGGCTGTATATATATACCTGATGTAAAAATGGTTGAAATCTCACCAGATGGACAATGAGAAACATCCAATTAGACAACATTAGACTGTCAATATGAACACTTGATGACTTGCTTTTAATTTCTTACATGAAATGTCCATTTGTTTTGTCAGTTTTTGTTTTGAAGAAGAAGATTCTTGTTTTAGACCTGGCTTTGTGCACTGACTGTAATTCTGTTTTCAAACAAAACATAGAATATTAATGGATATTGTTTCAGTTTTATTCGAAAACCCAATGGCAATAAATCACTTGTTATCATGTCAAGCATAGCATTGGTCTGTGAAATTGAATTGACGGGAGTCCTTCATGTTCTTTTTGCAATATTAAATATGATTTTTAATGGTGAATCCCTGCAGAATTAAGTACACGTATCGACCAACGCATTATTGACGGAAAGGTACAAGAATGCATCCCAAGATAGGATGAATTGGGCAGGAAGCGTGTTGGTGTTTGTTGAACTGGAAATATTGAAGTACGAGTTTGTGCATTATGGATTTTTGTGGTAATTATTTTGAATTAGCATAGCTACAGTACACTGTACATTTAATTATATATGCAATTTTTGGGATGATAACTGAATGAAAAAGAACAGCTTTTCTTTGTTTTTGAAAATATCTATAACGGTACTATTTGATCCATTATCCATAATATAATGAAAAATGAAAGAATGTAGAATTTTTTGTCAAAAATAGAAAAAATATGCACTCCCCAGAATCAGCAAGACGGCACAAGTGATGAACTTCTAATTCAAGGTTAAAGGTCATCGGTTTCCATGGTGTCCTTATAGTATAAGTGTTTTTATTGGATTATCGTTCAGGTCTACATCTTATCTAGTCATATATATTTATGTAAATTTCGACATCTTGTGTCTCCGCACTAGACGCCACTGGGCAGTTAGATATCCCCCCGCGGTAAACACGTAAAATTCTGACCGTTACAACAGAATTATATCAGCAAGGATATTGAATAGAGTATCTGTCTGGTATACCTTCATGTCTTTGATCTGATAATACAAGGAAGATCGTTGCTTAGCACAAAACCTTAGACAGAAGGCACATGAAGACGTGGCCATCAATATAACCGTCACCGTGCCAATTTCTGTGGCGTAAAATCCCGCGCCGAAATACACAAAGATGCAAAGATGTCTGAAAATAAAATGTATTGCATGACATCACACTATTAGACCGTGAATTACTTTTGCAGCAACCGATTCTTGTACGAAAACAAAGTGTTGCCATGCTGTAAAATTCCTTTACAGTATACAGGCTTGAAGTTGAAACTAGTGTTACAATTATGCCCAAAGGAAGCCCAACCATCAGCATCAACACCTTCGGCATACAAGACAGAGCATGCACATCGCAAATAATGCCAAGAAATATATATATATATGAAAAGCTAGACAATAAAATCTGGACACGAAGAAAGATTTCTTACACTGATATCATGTTATAGACAGGGAATGTCTTTAATTTGATTCCAAGACAATCTACAGCTTGAACGTCCTTTGATGCGAGCTGCACTGCCGTAGTCCCATGTGTCGACGCGCGGTGATAAAATGGTGGTTCGTATTTGGTAAAGTAATGGGTATGGACTAAAAGTACTACTTACATTACCTTCAGAGACCATGTTTTATACGGCAAATCTCTTATATTGATCAGGTTCGATAGCCTTTAACGTAGAAAAAAATACCACATCACGTTGCGTCGAAATTTTGCAAACAAAGCTTTTTCACCCTGGGACCCCTAGCCTACGTATAGGGTAAACTAGACCAGTCCATGCTAGCCGATCGTATTTTCTGTACGTAATATTTGGGTGTAGAAGCTGTCGTAGCGGTAAAAGTGCCAGACGTAGATATTGAGGTTTGGTCTCCCTGAATAGGTGATGATGCAGCCAGGACTATAATGCGGTACTTTTGAATTTACTTCCAACTTTAGATGTGGCAAAAAAAAAAAAATTTGGATCATTAAGTTATCATGAGAAGAACAACAATTTGTTTTATTTCAATCATGAAAACCCATAAATAAGCTTCTTTTAAAAAGAAATAAGAAAGAGATACTGGACACAAAGTCTTGTTGACTGAAATCGTGTCATTAGTTTTAAACTGGACCACTCAGCCCTAGTGTGCGTGGCATCAATTTTCATTGTTTAGCATCACATCTTCCCGTGTTGGCGAAGTAAAACAGGGGAAATTGATTTGTCTTATACCTAAGGCATGATACTTGAGTCTCATTTAAAAAAACAGTGAATTACATTCTTTTATTGATGACATGACATTAATTTGACATTGATAATATAATATTGGTCTTGTTCTGCGTTGCATTCCTTGCATTTGTGCGAGATTTTCATTCTGGAGCCATGTTCTTGTATCGAGAAAATCTAGCCCAAGGACACCCAGTGTGTTAAAGATTTAATAGTGTAAGAGTTCAACTTCTTTTGAAATGTTTCAACAAATCTGCAACGTGATAAAACAAAAGTGTAAAGTACAGAAAGAAACACCATGGTTTTTTGTTGGGTGCAGATGTTTCTCTTTAATATTGACACTGCATATTGCCCGATAAAATATTACAGTAGTTATTTACGGCAAAAAATCTTAACAATCAAAAGAGGTGCTAATTTTAATCTCAAATATTTCAAAGCAGTATTGAGTTTTTTGGAAATTTGATACAGATATATTAGCTCTTGCCGACAAACTCATGAGGCAGATGAACATTCAAAATTGATTAGATTGTTCTGTTCTTTTTTAATCAAAGTTGAAAGATTTCATCAAGTTTTCTTATCGACTCTCGCTCGGCACACTGATAGACATGCTCAGTGTTTATGTAACAAGGAAACATCAATTCTAACGCGGAATCTCCGTCTGTCAGTAAGGGGCTTAATGTGGCAAACCTTTACCGATAATTTAACGGGTAGTTCGCCTAGCAGGATCTCTGCAAAGAAATTCTGAAATTTCAAAATGGCAAGATTTCTGCCGATACGCAATTTCTGTTGCAGTACATTCTTATTTATCAATTAGGGATATGGATGTTATCGAAAATTGATGATGGATTTGGTATTATTAAATTCACTCATCTGACTGCTGGTACAGGGTTTTCATTTTGGCAGCTATCTGATTTGCTCTAAAGCTATTAAGATAGTTTATTTCAGCAATGTAATCAGACGAGCGATAGCGTTCAGGTGTCAAGTTAAGCAAATTGGCAATCTACTTCTCAGTCGAATGGTGGATCACCTGAAATTTATATAGGTACAGCAATTTAAGTTTCAAGGCATTGCTTACTGTCAATTAATCCTTCATCAGATATATTTAACAAATTAAATGCTAATTAAAGGCATCATTATAGCATAATTATCTGAAAGTTTTAAGATTTACCTGATAGATATTTCATCGAGATATATTTTAATTGACATCTTAATTATAAAACATGCATGCATTATATTCATTATCTGGTAGCTATAGGTGTAAATAGAAGAGTGTTGCATCATTTCTAGTTGCAATTGTAAAATGGTGGATTGCTATACCGTACCAAACCCCACTCTACAGAAATTTGTAATGTATACCTTAAAAGTCAAGATGCCAGCTGGTACGTATACCCCGGTATTGGCATTCAAACTTGGGAATCCTTGGCCGAAATTATGTATCCATGACAGCCCTTTATTATATAAGGGGACACAATTTTTGCACAATGTTCAACAGTTTTTCATCAATATGTAATCATTTCTTTCAATAAGATGCAATTTTATAAACATGTCTTCACTATGACGACAAAGAAAAAATACACGCACAGGTACAAAAATCAATGAAATACTATACATGTATTTGTTTACATTGAAATTTCTGCACATAGCCATAATTTTTCTATAATGGACATTTGATTGTTTCCTGTGTATTTGTATATAAGGGAGATAGATTTTTTCAAGAGGGAGGGAGTTAGCTTTATTAATTGTATTTCAGCTAGGTTATTGTGTAATTGCCCAACGTGTATCAATTTTGCGTTTCACATGTTGTCTGCCTGATTTCTTCCACATGGCAGCATGAGTGTGCCGTGGGATGCGGACGTGGGATGCGGACGGCTTGTATCCAGGAATGGTGGTGGTGTTCACACACAAAATCGCTGCCGACTGTTTTAGCCTGTTAGCGTAACTGCATACCCGAAGCTGAGTAATTGATCATTATAGAATTAGCTCTTTATCATCTTTATTGCGAGGAATTTGAAACAACCAGGTTGTTTTTGGGGCATGCATTACGAGGATATATATACTCAATACATTTGCTTCTCGATCCACTTTAAGTATGCAAGACATCACAATACTATTCTGGAACATCTTGGACAGCTTCCTTTCATTTGTACGCAACAGAATCTTCAACCTACTGTACTGACTGCTGACAATACGACAAAGAATTTTCCATTATGTTGGAGATTTCTCTAATTCAATTTCATTCGCTGGTAATCCAATTATGTTTTTCATCTACAACTGCAAAGTGAATTTGAATAGAGCAGAATTTTTTTTCTAAACGTTAAATTTGACAAATTTTTACACAACCTTTATTTTTTCTGTAGTGCATGTTGGAGAACTCTCCTGTAGAGTTAGGGTGCATAAAGTTGGTTAGGCAGTAATTCCTAACAGATAATTTTAACAAACAGCTGCAATTACGCCATTTTGTGATTTGGTTATGGTGAATGCCTCGTTTACCGATCATTCCCTGATTGATCAAGAAGGGTCGCCGTTGTCGGTCTGCGTTAAGGAAATCAACGACCCTTGTGACATTTGACAGATCTCTCTTCGGAAATCTTCACATAATGAAGGACAGCAAACAACATCCAACCTTTTTGTACCGTTTAATCCCATGTTCAAGATTAAAAAAGGCTCTTCTACCAATTACAAATGATAATTCTATTTTGGACTTGGTCGTAGCACTGATTTGTACGACTAGAGATGTTCCGGAGAAATTTTGTACGATTTCATTTTTTCTTTCTAATGTTGTAAATTTATTATCGTATCGAAAATTTTAGAAGAGTCGATTATCAAATGGGTCGTGATTTCCATGGCAATCCTTCAGAAATTTGCATTTTTCAGTTTGAAAAGTATTTGCATGATAACGGTGCTGCTCAATCTTGTCCATTTCGCCAGTAACTTTAAACAACAGTGTCGGGCTCTGTCAGCAGAAAACGTTTTGATCTCGTAGAAACCACATACGTCAATTGCAAGCTCGACAGCGTTCTCGTCGTCATTTTGTTTGTATAAACGATCAAAGATATGTATAAACTTCAGATTTCCATGAGATTTTATATACAGATATGAAAACCATCAAACGTAAATCTCGCACAAAACCTATTTACCTACTCCGATACACACTTCGACTGTCAAGAATTTGGTCATAGTAATCTCTCATCCGAACATTTCGAAATAAAGATTACATTTCCATATTTAAAAACTGAAATTAAATGGCTATATAAAACTTAAAAACGATGACAGATCTGAAACAGATAAGTGTTATCGTGGGGAAAGCTATAATCGGCCGGAAGAAGATGTCTTTGATAAGTGTTTAAGTGAAGTTTACTGTCCCTATATTTCTGAGGCTCAATATTTTAGATAAATATCCAAGGATGTATAGCTCATTAATCTTTAAACGGATCGGAGAAATGACTGCCTTTCTAGTTTTTGATCATCAGTTGTTACGAGAATGTGATTAAGAGTAATATGAGGAATATCGTTAAGTTGATTTAATTTTAAAACATGTCCGTCTTTCAGTGTTAATAAAACCGATAGTTGGTCAAGGAGTATACAGAGCAATTTTCGTACATTTTTGCACTCCGTTATGTTCTATTTCTTCATTTTGATATTCTGATTTATGGTTGGTTTTACCTCCAGCTATTATTACGACACTGACTTGCGCTGCTTCTGCATCGGTACATATTATATATCAACCAAGAATTTCTCTGCTGGGGCTCAAGCTTAAGCCTTCTCTGTAAAATAAGAAGAATTTCTCTGGCCAAGAATTCAATGATGATATTTAGCAGAGTCTAATGTACTGAAATTATAAGATCATCATGATTGTTGTCCAAGTAATTATTGGTCATGGCTATCAAATTTCTGAACCCCAATATTATTTGTCACGATCTTAATTGTTGGGAATATAAAACTGTGTTGTTTTCCCAAAATCTTCTTATTCAATTCCAAGAAGTCGTGATTGACAAGATTTCAAGCAAATTTCCTTCACAGGATGTTCTTGTTCATTGAAAAGCTTTATTGACAAGCATCCATGACTGCATAGCTTCCGCTAGTCATTGCCTCTGCTGACAGGAGATGCTATTCAAGAGTTCAGGTGATATTGAATTTTCAGCAGATATCCATGCCATAAAATAATCGCACTGTGTTCATGACCTTTACAAATACATTAATGGAACAGAAATTGCTGATTCGGCAATCCTGTGAGATCAGTACGGGAGAAGTATCATGCGATAATTTGGAAACGATATACGACCCAGCTTTCTCTGCTCTTGATTGAAGAGTTCCAATCATGAAATCATCTTCCGACTAAAGTGGATTCTGTGTTAAAAGATATGTTATTATTTTATTTGTCAGCATGATGCTATCTGTTATTTGTCACTGTTCATATAATTTACAACATTGTTGGAATATATCGAAGTGTCAAAGATGTCTGTACTAGTGCCCGATCTCTATCATACTAATGTGTCTGCTGGTTTCGGTAACATTCTTTTTCAACTGAAGATGTTACTCTAAACAGCTTGATATTTTGAAAGTCATGATTTCTTATCAATGGTCACAGAAAAGCTTGAAATACTTGTAATTATATCATCTATATGATTCAAGTGTTTGATGTACCTGTTGCCAGCTAGGCTGTTAATCTTTTCATCGTTTGGCATTATAGTTTAACATAAAGCAATGTCCAGTACGTGGCTTTGTTCTTGACATATGGGAGCTCTTTTATCAAATTTCCAGACTACTTTGCTGGTAAAAGTATGACAGCTAAACCATACAACACCTATTTTTCTCACACGATTTCTTTCTGATTATCTTTCTGGCTTGACTTGAAGTCCATACGACCTTTGGCCTTAGGTGGTAGGTTGGCGTGCCCCAGATCAGTAGTCATGGTGATATGTTGGCCATGGCAACCAGGATTTGTTGCTCATCAAACTAGGATAAGTGATTACTCAATGACTGAACACAATTTGGCAACGATTAGAGCGACTTTATCTCAGCATTTCCGTGATAAAGTGTTGAATAAGTCTTTGGTGCCTTAGCATTTTTCCTAACCGGTTGATCTGATGACCTTCAAACAACAGGTGTTTGCTCACTCAAGGTCATGAGAACGTGTGAAAGGACATATAAAGATCATCAAGGTCGATCAAAGTCACCAGAGCGATAATTAAGTCACACAGCCTGGTTTCGTTTTGGGACAGCGTTTTTACCAAATCATACAGGATTTATGATGAAAATTCCGCGAACTATCAATGGACTTGTTAAAGGATTTTAAAACTATCACTACTCACCGTGTAGTAATAAAATGACCGACTCAATCTCCATGTTTGTTTATGATGGTCCCAGGGCGTAATTAACAGTTGAGCCATGATGGACACAGCCTCCCAGGTGATTTGTGTAACCACCACTGACCAGTAATAAAGTAGTGGTCAAGCTCCCTTAGCTGTCAGACCTTGACCCCATGGGGCTTTAGGTCAGCACTTGATTGCTGACCAATGTAGTCCTAACTTCCCATGATGAGTTGGCAGCCAGTAATTAGTGGCACTGATCTGTAATTAACGTACTAGTCAATGTAACTCCAGACTCTATGCGAGGTGTATATACAATGTATGACCAAAGGTGAACAGTTTATCTTCAAATTGTGATATCTTTAAACATGTTTTTTCATTTATTAATGATATTTGCATTTAGCGTGATATCAAATATTATCAACATCGTTTCTAAATGCTAAGACTTACACACAAAAAAAAAATGAAAAGAATTCTTTAAAAATTTGCATAATTTCATGTTTCAGTTGGATCAGATAACAAATCTGAACTATGAGCAAAAGAACCACTTTCACTTTCCCAGTACATGTGGTTTTGATTACATTCATAATTTGAAACTTATCAAAAGATATTCCATATGTATACATTATATGTAGAAAGTGATCTAGCCATAAAATTTGAAATTTATCACTGTAGACTATAATGGAATAATCCTGATCAAGGAATAGGTGCAGTCTAGATCTACTAAAGCTTGCATTGGGGTGAAAGAGTTTCATTTTTTTCAGTCATCTTTGCATATAATCAGTTTTTAATAAATGAAGAAAAATTCAGGAATCTGACCCCCTTGTACAGAATTCAGTCCCTGATTTTATCAATTAGTTGACAATTCTGAACTTAAGTAACTATATCCAGTGTGCACGGTCTTGCTACACCTGTATAGGGCAACGAGTGGCAAAGGGATTGGAAACATGATACTTTTGAAAAGATCTTGTCTTGCTGAAAGTATAATTTGAGAATATTTCTATCATTAGTGATCTGATATTTTGAAAAATCATGTGCATTTAGTTTTTGGGAGCAGTGTCGCTAAGTAAAAACCATTGTTATTTTCATTTAAGTACCGAAATCTGATCTTGTCACCTGAGAGATCTTGTAAAAGATTCTTCGGTAATATTTAATCGTGTACCGTGGGTCATTGACAATTTCATGTTTTAAAGCAGTTTTAACAATAATGCAAATGACTAAAATTTGTGCCGCAAAGTTCACGTAAATAGATTTGCCGATTACGATTCGACAATCCGGTGAATGGGAACTTGAAGTTGTAATTTTCTAATCAAGGCAATGATACTACAGATGACCTGCTAATCAAATTTAGGGCAATGTTTTTGTTGAATTTATTGCGACGAATTCACGATTGATCGAGATGAAAACAAAATCGTTCCCCATTACGGAGCACCTGTAAAGTACAAGTTAAGCGGTGCCAGAGTATTTCGGTAGACCCCGAATTTTTCATTCAATTGAGATGTAATTGAGCGAGAGACGAGATTGAACCAGGTAACCTGTCTTGGATCCCAGTCATTTTACACATGGGTGCATGGTGAAAAATTTTATGTTTTGTGCCGGAGAAAAATCGGATACAGTCTGGAGGAACCCGTTACACTGGCAAATTAGAAACAGTTCCTCATCTACACCATCAGGTGGTAGCCGGTAACCTGACAATCGTACACCTACAGCCATTTATTTGCGGTTCGGCGGAAACTGATCCCCATCTTTTGGAGCTCAAATTCAGAGTAAAGTTGAAGTGATATTTGGCTAGCTGATAATCTTTCTGTATCTGGAGCAAATGTTTCTACAGACTCACGAAGGTTAAGATAGCTATTTTGAACCAAATTAACATGGATATGTAAAATGTAAAAAATAAACTTGTTTTAGATAACCAGATAAGACTTTCTGCATAAAAAAATAAGGTATCAGTGTTTCTATATATATATATTTGCAGGAATATAGATATAAAAACTATCGGCCGGGAGAGCTGAAGCGAACTTAAAATGACACTAACAGATAGTCAAAGGAGCGTGAAAGTTGCAGTTACACAAACGCTTGGATGCTTGGCTTCGTTTGGCCCTCGATCTCAGTAACACATTAGCTTTAAGTGCGGCGGTAAATGATGGTACAAGTACAGAAAAACAATGTGCGGTGTCTCAAAATAGTACTGGGACCAAATTAATGGTCTGTCATTTGTCGTCCATGTGTGCATTTGTACTTTTAAAGGAACACATGGACATGTTTTTGTAGCCGAAGTTTTCCCATGCAGTTTACATCATTATAAAGGGAAAACTCTATTACGTAACAGGGAAAAGCACTCGGTGTAGATATGATACAAGGCCATTCAATTACACTTATCAACCTACAGGGTTTCTCGTTCAATAATGTATTCAGGATCTGTTTAATCCTCAAAAAAATATTATATACACCTTTAAAAAGACATATAATAGTTTATTTTTAATGACATCGATTGAGGAATCATATTTTACATTCAGTAGATTTTTGACGTGTACCTTTGTGGTGCCGAATATAAAATATCCGCTGTTATAAAATGTTTTGACACGATCTGTTGACCTTGGATTTGATACGGGATTTTGTCTGTGACATTAAGCATTGTTATCATGACTCGGAAAGGTTAATGGTCCATAATAGGATTCAAATCCAAACCCATTCACATGGCGGAGATTTCAGACATTATAAAGAGCTGTCTTGACGGAATATGACAACAAGGTCTTGTTGAAATATATATGGCACAGGCCAAATTGAAATAATTTATTATTATACATGTTTTTGTGTTTAATGATAAGTATTATACAGAGCTTGATATTGAACATTTTGAGGAAATTTAATAAAATTCATATAAAGTGCATACCTGCTAATCTTAGATGCACTTTCAGAGTTGCATATCTTATTTAAGAAAAAATAACAATTTAAAATCATTATTGGCCCATTTACATTTCAGTGTTTATATTTCGGTGTATATATAAATATCAGCAATAGGATCATTATTCAGCAGAATTTTAAGTGTTTTTAGTAACCGGTGTTTCTCTACCCGACTAACTACCAAATAGGCCCTGTAGACTGACTGTATGCATTATTTGATGTTAAAGTAGTTAAAAGTTTGAATTGCAAATCAGCGAATACCAATTCAGTTGAAGTTTAAATGTTTTATGACCTTATGCGGGAATAGTTTATATTCTATCAGGAGAGTTTAAATGAGTTCAATGACTTTGGAGGTGTGCAATTATGAGTTGACGTTTTCTAGTAGGTAGGCACCCTATTCGAGCCATCAGGAGGGAAATTGGACATAAAATGTATTTCCACTCGAGAAGTCGTTTTGTTCCGATATACTTTGTGTTATTCCGAGATGGATCCACCCGGAACTGTATTTAGTGATAACCTATCAGATTTCATTTTTTTGTAAGTTTGTTCCGTTACTTAGATTTTACTAACTTGATCATACTAATGAGGTTACATACCAGTATTAGTACACTAGATCTGACAGCTGGGAGTAAACGGCTAGAAGGTGGTTTGTTCGGAAGCGTGATCACAAAAACCAGAACACTGCGACAATAACTGAAGAGAAACAACACAAATCTAGGGGACACCAAAACAAAAGGAAAGGCAACATGATGTTAAAGAGAAGTGAAATTATTCTTTGAAAGAAACATGAAAAGAGCCATTCAACATTATTTAAGTCCAGTTTAGTCTAGCCCATGCCAACCAGTATTTTCTTTTTTAAGTGCAGTATAGAGATTCTGTTTTTCGATTGGAAAGCAAAAATTAAAAAAATTGAGTTTAAAAAAATATTTTAAACAGCACATTTCGAACTATATGTCCATTTTTTTATTACGAACTTTGAACTTGAGACGTCATATGCACACATGCATGACTAGTGTAACCTTTGACCTTGCGACATCATATACACACATACCCTATGCCTTGATTATAGGGTAAAAAAAAACTGGTCCAAAATGAGGAAGTTTCAGGCCCTGTCAGGCCAGAGGTACAATCCAATTAGTTACCCCACATATTCTCCACAGTTTGAAATAACATTTGACACATTTTCATCTGCCATAGTTTATTGGTCGTTTGCTCGTTCATTGTGAAGCAATTACCACGGTTATAAACAGGTAGAGACCACCCATACATCAAAACGTTCACCTTTGTAGTGAGTCCGCTGACTTCTGCTCCCGTTTTAATGAAGGGAAATTGATGTAAGATGTAATTTCTGGCCGTAATGCTATATCTCCAGGCTGATAAAGGTTGCAGCCTCCGAAAACCTCCCCCAACACAATGATTCGGCTGGTTCCCAGGGAAACCGTCGTAATCTTGTTATGATGAGGGAAGCATGGGTAAAGATTTATTATGTAGGTAATTGCTTGAATAAAAAACTAACACTAGCGGTATTCTACTTTGGATAAAGCAAATTTTGATGTTCAGTGGTTTTACGGAGCCTTGAGGGACTTTCAGATAAAAAAAACAAAGCCGGAGACAAGCAGGTTTGCCAGAAGATTTGATATCTAAAACAAACAAAAAAAACATCAGAAAACTCTTTACTGGGTTTTTTTTTTTTTTTTTAAATGTTCATGACCCTGATAAAAGGATAATCATTTAAAACTTTTCTGATGTCAATTTTATGGGAAAATTGTTTGCATTTCTCAAAATTATAAAAAAAAGTATCCCATTCATTCTTTTTTGTTTTGTTAAATAGTAAATACAAAGTAGACAGCAGATACAGCAGTGTATGATAAAAGGTTGTGTGGTGAATTATTCATCGGCACTTGAAAAGTCAGCCGTGTTATTGGATTTGCCTATCGTCTGAGCTTGGCACTCGTTTGAATATGTAATTCTGTTTCATAGGAATGCCAGCCGTTTTGAATGACAGGAACTTTCTGGGTCTGCGAGATTTCTGATTGTTCTCAAAGGCTACATGTCCCACAGATGTACGATACATGAACTTTTGCGACAGGGCAATGTATACAGATATTTAGGGAGTACGCCAGCAAATCTGGAGCTTGTCAAGATCACTAAATCATAATGTCATTGGCTGTTTTATCAAACAGATTAGGAAAAATCTTCTTAAAAATATCAGATTTATTTATTTTTTGATAATCCTTATATTGATCATTTGATAATAAAATTTATCGAATTTATATTTTTTTACGTTGTTTGATCCTTGTAGGTACATGTATTTGGATGTTAAACGCAATAAAAGTTGATTATGGTAATGAGTTTAATGTTCAATTCATTGTGCCTGTCAACGAATCCCATGACGTTGAAGACTAGGTGTAAGACCTAATAATGTGTCATGAAGGTCAATGGGCTGTAAAGATACATAAATTTTGTGGGAACTGGCAGATTTAGTTGAAAATGTAACTCTCTTAAAATGCACTTTTACAAGTACTTGTACCTCATCAAATAACTTGATCCAACTTCACAGGTATAGAAAACTTCTTTTGGCCCCCACAGATGGTTGCCATATTCTCTTGAATAGCTTTCAAAGATGTAAAGAAAGCAAAATGGAAAAAAAAATACAATAGAGAAGTCTGTTCGCCTTCAAAAGCAACAAGCCGTTCAGATTTCCATCAAACAAGAGGCAAGTGTCGGCCATTTGTGCATGTTCTACTGATGGCTGAATGAGGCAGAGGGTGATCTGTAAACTGTTCATCTCTTAGTTTGTGCATCAGTGTAATCTAAGTGGAGGAGTGTCTGTCAAGGCACATAGGCCATTGTACAGGGGCGTTTAGCAGACGGGCAGACTGTATCAACACAGGTACAGAGTAGTGGTGAAAGCTGGGGAGCATGTTCAGAAACCTGGACATGTGCTGTATCATATATATATAGCCCCCTCCTCCTTTCTCTCCCAATCCACACACAGATTCATCAATTTGCTTATTCTTTCTGCCTGGGAGATTTTATTGGACAGGCACTGCTTCTCACTCTGGCGATATAACCCAAAACACCTCCAAGGTTTAAAACCCCAATTCAAAAACAATTTCCCTGATCATTGCCAATCTGGTTATGATTAGTGGGTGTAAAATTGGTATACTGATGAATAGGGGAACATGGGGTGCCTCATCCCCACGGCAACCGAAAACCACAAGTTGTTTATGGAGGAGTGACTTCCTGTCTAGCCATGTTTAGAGATCCGCCTGTTCAAAGTTTAGTTAAAGAACAGTTACCAGTCTTTAAAATATTTTCTTAAGAAAAATCAAAGAAAATTGGACTTGTGTTCGTGTTTCCTGTTGTAAAAGCTAATAATTCGGCTCGGATTTTTAAAGTTGTTAAAGAAGTTGTGATGTAAAGAAAATGTCCTGGTGCCAAATTTATGTGTGTGAATTGGAGTCTAGACTGAGCCAGATGGCTTAGAAGTGTTACATGCATGCAAAGTGTGCACCGTTTTGCATGTGCAGGCATTTTTTGCCGTGTGTCGCTGTCTTACGAAGTAGCATGCAGAGGTATAACGTAGCTGGAGGTTGATGTATAGGGCAACGATAATTGCATTCTTTGGAAGATCTGCTCCATGCCTTCATGGGGTTGTTATGCAGAGTTGGTAACCTTTCCTATGAGATATTTAGTCAGCTGCATTATTCATGAAACTAGACATAGCAATGAACAAAACTCTAATGGAAAGTCTCAATCCAAATTTTCACTAAATTTTATGATTAAGCGTTTGATAGGTTGGGCATGAAAGAAAATTTAAACTTGTTACCCCCAGCTGGCAAATTCCCTGCTTGCAGCACATGAGCATGATCAAGCTAATATTTATCTGTAATAAGACATTTCGGCTATGTATAGTTGTATAGAATTGGATGAGTATGATGTTTTACCATTTATTAACCCATGCTCATTAATAAGCCCACCAATTTTGAAATAAAAGTTTTTCCTGTGATAAATCATGGTCATTGAATAAGGCTTCCCTTATTTAAAAAGATTTTATGTGAAAAATCTATTTTTCCAGTAATAAACAACCCTTTTGATAATATTTGCCATCAATATGGCATGCTTGCATATATGGAAGCAGGTTGGATCCCAATCTGAGATGAGCTTAGGAAATTATTACCCGTCAACTTCATGTAGTCACTAATGTAATTTTGTCACAAAGACATTATGCATATATGGTAGGTGTTATTATATCAAATTATTTGTTTCTAATTTCAGTATACAATTTTAGTTCCTTCTCAAGAAATCTTCCCTTACAATTACGATATGTGTATACGTATGTAGTAACAATAGGGCCATGTGACGTGTCTGATGTTAGAGTTTGAAAGTCACATTTTTTCACAAACAAAATTCTGTTTACTTATATTACTTGATGTTCATGACATCATATAAATTTCACTTGGATATTTAGAGGAGAAAAAATGTTCAAAGAGTTCTAAGGTACACAAGAATTGATACATTCACGAATGTAATAAGTTTTTGAGGCTGTTAGATGTTTTATCGCCTTCTGGTTAAGAATGTAGAGGTGTGTTTATCTCAAGTGGTGATCAAGAGTGCTCAGAGTCTACCTGTAAAGGCAATCTTTGAAAGTCATTGGAATAAATCATCCAATCTCGGTTCAAAATCAACAGTTTTCTCCTCAATTTGTTACTGTGTCATTTGAATGAGTTCGGAAATTATCATGTTGCTCGGTACAAAGGTAATTACCGTCACAAAAGGTAAGAAGATCTCCACGGTAACACAACATGGCTGCCCCCCCTAAGCTACCGGGCTGTAGCTGCCTTCACCGATTATAAGCATGTTGGGTGATGGTATCGGCTGTTTTAAGTGTTGTTTGTCAATTGATGTCAAGACGTAATTTATGGAATGAAAGGAAAGAAGATATTTTATCTCAATGTTCTTCACATGTTTGACATATGTCCATAAACTTTAAACATAGACAGCAGGTACTTACTTAACAGTAAACCTACCATTGGTAAAGGGGGAAGATAGACTTACATCGTGTTTGGTGGGAAATAAGACTAAATTATGGGACAGGGGAAAATAGACTTAGCATGGCGTTTAGTGGGAAATAGACTAAACCATTGGACAGGGGAAAATAGACTTAAGCATGGTGTTTGGTGGGAAATAAGACTTAATTGTGGGACAAGGGAAAATAGACTTAAGCATGGTGTTTGATGGGAAATAGACTAAGCTATGGGACAAGGGAAATAGACTTACACAGTGTTTGATGGGAAATAAGAATAAACTATTATAGGCAGAGGGGTGGATAGAGGTAACCATGGAACAGGGGGTAATAGACTTAGCTTTGTATTGGGGCAAAGAGGTAGACAGATTGCCATAGAACAGGGGGTGATAGACTAAAACTTGGGACAAAGAGGCAATTAAGCTCAATCTTGGAAAACGAAGACAGGAGTGAATCATGAGGAAGGGAATAAATAAACTAAATCATCAGGCAAGGGAGAACCGATTTAATCTAGTGTATGAAATTGTGAAAAAAATGTATTGGGTAATGATCGTAATATTTCTACTTAAAAGGCTGTTCAAGTACACGTCAAGGTCTGGTGAACAGTAAATTGTTAATGCAGACTGTCATGATCACGTCTTTTGATGAGAAAGATTTTTAGAAATGAGAGTTTTAGATAAACAGATATGGGGTATATTAGCTCATATGCCTGCTTCATGTACATGTGTATCATGGTAGTAGTAAGCTCATTGGTTCATTGTACAGGTCGGCCATTTTACAGGTCGTCTGTTCAGTGATTTCTGGATAGCTGGGAGCAAAGTAACATTCTGTGATTTAAACCAGGTCTTTATGCAGATCTAGAGTTAGTGCGCATGGACATTAAAAAATCAGAATGTAGTGATTTTCCTTTCAAATCCTTTCCAAACTAACAGGAGTTTTGCTTATGAGCATTATAAGTATACAGACAGCACATATATCATTGAAAAACTATACAGCAGCTATCATCATTGATATTTGAGCTTCAGATTTATTGTAGATCTGCTTGAATCCAAATCCAAAATGTTTCGATCCAACAAAAACCTGTGCAATACTTCAAGATTTTGTGCTTGTTATTTATCATTACAGCAATATGCCCTAGGCTTAATGTCGTTGGTACCTTTTACATGCATTGGATGTCAGAAACTTTGGTCAGTGTTGGTCAGTTTTGTCATTGTTGGTCAGTTTTGTCAGTTTTGAGATGGTAAATTAGGTTACAGTCGGTCCCTGATGGCTGGGATATTAGTCCTACCCTGTGTTTATGGCGTGGAGCAGTGATAGAAGTGTGACCCTATCATAACACTGTCAGTACAGGGTGTTCCTCTAATGGGACCTATTATATATAAGTAGGGCCCATACACCAGTGTATACTGTCACCATTATAAATATTACATAGGGCTTTTATCCTGATACTGTGTAGGTGTTGACCATGTGGCCTATCAGATGTACATGTACAGCTGGGGGTAGATTTAGGTCACATATTTACAACTGGTGTAAGATTAAGGTATACAACTGGTATAGGAATAAGGTCACACACATATACAACTGGCATAGGGTTTTGGTCACACATATTAACAACTGGTATAGGAATAAGGTCACACCTATGTACAACTGGTGTAAGAATTAGGTCACACCTATGTACAATTGGTATAGGAATTAGGTCACACATGTACAGCTGCTATATAAAAAACAGGTCACATACAGCTGTATAACTTTGTAGGATTTAGGTCACACCTAGGAATAAATGGGTCACATGCACTTCAAAAGCTGTTAAAGGAATTAGGTCACACATGAACAACTGATGCTGTCATGCATGCTTGTAGTGGAATTATGTCACCAGATTCAGAAAGGGTGGTAACTCTTACACAAATTCCTGACAGAATGGAAGCACATTGTAAGTCTTTAAAACAAATTTCAAACACAACATGCACGATATTGTATAACCTTGAGGAAAACACTTGTTTTATTAAAAATTCCATCATGTAGGTGGATGCATATAGAAAGACAAAGATACTGCTACCAATGTCTGTCAAAATTGTCCAAAAAATGTTGGCAAAGTATGAAAATCAAGCTGAAAAACTTGTAATTCTTACTAGGTTTGTACCAGGTATTCATATTTTGGTCTTATCTACAATTCTCAACAACTAGGTGATGTGAGTAACAGCTGCTAAATAATTAACATAATAAGTATGTAGGCCACAAACGACATTTTCTATCAATTGATTTGAGAAATGATCTATTTCTTTCAATTATTAATTTATCAACATTATGATTTAATTTATGGATGTTTCATAAAAGCCTCGTAATGATCTACAACAGCAATTTTGTGCCTTGATATTGATTTTTCGTGGACTTGGACTTTTTACCTTGATTGATGTTCAAACAAGGGAAGTAATCCTGTGTGTTTATGCTGCCCTGTTATATACATAAAGCTATATAATGTATGTACCCCTGATAAGCCCATGCTTGTTATAAATTCACCAACATTCCCTGTCTCCAGCATACACACACATATACACTATATATATATATATGGAGGCATGTCCTAAATTCCGAACTTGATAATTTTAAAAGAAAACTGTTGTTGTTTTTCTGCTTTTGCAAACAATGAAACTCATTTACTAATAATGCAGGATTATTTACCATCCTTTCAGGAAGAAGACACTGCCCTGGGTTCGTTTCAGGATATGATTGGTACTTGTTGATATGTTTTTCTTTTCAATAGATCTAGCACACTTAATGTTGTCTGTAGAAACTTGAAGCAGTGGTTCTAACGAAACGTTAACAACCCTTTAAAAGTAATTCCTATTCAGTGTAAGACAGCTATCATAATTTGTAAAGAATTTGATTGAATGCGATCTGGTCTGACCTTGCATAAACGCTGAATGAGACTAGAGGGGAGAATTAATTTTGTTTCGTTTTATGAAAAGGTTATACTGTTTTTCCGATAGGATCATCGATGTCTTGTCTTTTGACTGTCTTTAATGACATAGTCACTTACAACCCTACAGATTTCCTTCTCCTCTCAAAAACATACCTAAATGTCTCAACAGACCTGTATGTTTGGACGAGCAGACGGCAGCGCAGACGTTACAGTTATATTGAAATGGCAGTTTGTTTATCTGCCGAGCCCTATCAGATTTAAAATGTCTTCACTAATAGTGCTACGGATGTATATATGGAGCATCGACATACCAGAATTCTAATATTTATCTAAAACCGCATAATAAATTCAGATTTTTTTACAGAAGATAGGCTTTGCATAATGCCATAATGCCTTTTTTTTCTTATGATTTTGCTATCTATATATCAATTCATGTACATGTTTTGTTGAAAGATAGATTTTTAAATCTGATGTATGGGTCCTTTTGCTGAAAATTTGAATAACAGATTTAGTATGTCTTTATATCAGATGTAAATTTCAGGAAATAAAATCTATTTAGTAATGATTTATATATGTGTTAACTTAATATAGATTTTATGCTATTTACATAATTCTTTTTTGCCCCAGACTCAAATTAAAGTTCTCCACTAAAACGATAATGGAATAGAAATGTGAACAATTATACATATATGGGTATTGTGAAGCTAAGCTAAGCTGAAAATCTTGACTAAATTAAGAAATAATAAAAAAAATTAAAGAATTTTTATACAGAATTTGACACCATTTCCTTGATTTGCTGAGAGTTTATAGAAACTTAATCTCAATGTAAATCTGATAACAATGAGGAAACTTTAGTTGACGATAATAGAACTATTGCGTATAGATTCGATTGAACTACACAAACAAATGGATCACCTATGTTTCCAAAGCCTTTTATTGGGAGTGTTGGTGATATAAAGTTACTAAAACACTCTTGTGATAATTAAGGCATATGAAAGTGGCGTTTGTTTTACTGGATCAATCACTATACCAATCCTCTGTTCGATTCTCCGTCACCCTTTGTTGAAAATCTTCAATCAACTGGCGCTACCAAGTCTGAGCACGGGATGATCTTCGACGCTTTTTAAAACTCATTTACATATTCTTCTCTTCAGCGATTGTTAGCGCCAAATACGGCTCCGTCTTTCCAGAAACTTTTATCACCCTTCAGCGTTGCCATCGAGTATTCCAGGTCAGGTTTTGTTTCGGTTCATTCTCCAGAAAAGACTCTGGAGACCTTATGGAACCAAATGATCCTGCAAGTTTCGTACAAGAGTTCATACAAATTTAGCAAATACATATGTAACGTTCATGCTGACTGTCTGTACATATAAATATGTCATCAAGGATTTGACTCATGTTCTGTTTTGTTATAAATCTGTTCTGTCAGACTAAGTAGAAATCAATCGTTTTTCGGCTGCCTTTCACTCAGAGATGGTCATAATCTCAAGCTCATTGAATTGCGATGATACAATAATATATTACAGTATATAGTTGTAGTTTTGTATAACTGCGGTCACTAAATTGGGATAGCATTTGACCAATGGCCAAATAATGTGCTTATTTCTTGATCATGAAGCATTATACAATTATGGACTTCAGGTGAGATCTATCGCTGGTTTATGAACCTGGTCTGAACAATATAAACTGAGGCTATAATATGTCATGTAATAAAACAATTATGGACTTCAGGTGAAATCTATCGCTGGTTTATGAACCTGGTCTGAACTTTATAAACTAAGGCTATAATATGTCATGTAATAAAACAATTATGGACTTCAGGTGAAATCTATCACTGGTTTATGAACCTGGTCTGAACATTATAAACTAAGGCTATAATATGTCTTGTAATAAAACAGTTATGGACTTCAGGTGAGTTCTATCGCTGGTTTATGAACCTGGTCTGAACATTATAAACTGAGACTTAAGTTTTGGGAAAATTGCATAGTACTTATAATGTCAAGATAAATTGACAAATATTGATGTAAAATCTTCTGAGATTCCAGAGGAGGGGCGGATTTTGTATCCACTTCGATTTTCCTCCACTAATTTGCTTAGTTATATAATATCTAGATACATTTGATCCCCACTGAAGTATTTAAATGGGTCCATTTTCTACTCATTCTACTAACACAAACAACTCAGTACAATATACGTACTGGAGAAGTGGATGTATAAACAGTGTGTGTTTGTTCACGTCTTAAAATCTCTCTTTGTCAACTTCTCACGTGGTGTTACGATGTTTCTATTATTTCTCAATTCATCCTTATTTACCATATCCCGTGGATTTTGGCATGTAAATCACCAATCATATGAATGGGCATTGCAGACGCCGAACAGTGAATAGCGAGGTATTATGGGTATAGGGGCTTATTTATTTGATTTCAGGGGGAGAAATTCAATTGGATTTCAATATTTTCTTATATTCCAGACAGGAGGAATTTCACACAGTCGGCTATAAAATTGTAAACTAGAAAATAATTTATTTGTACGACATGAGCAGACGGTCGTGGTTGACAATGGCGGAAATTTGGAAGATGTATATTGGCTAAATTTATATTGATCACTCATAAGTTCCCCTAACCACGAAATTCATACAAAACATTTTGAGTAAAATCCATCATGATGTTTGCTTTAAATCAATTTAAAAGGCTACTATCAAAAGCTGAGTCCTCAAGGTCACATAACGTATCTCAAGGTCATGATATGCTATATAATGTAATAGAGTTACGGTTTACTCAAACGGTTTCTGCTTTGATTCATTGTGGTTGGTAAGAAAAGTGTAGCGATATATTGCTGTTTGTATAACATCTATATCTCTTTAACTTGACAAAGAAAGCAATTACGATAGACTGATTTGATTTACCTAAAGTTTCAAACTTTATATATAGTATTCTTACACGTGGTATTTTAATCTACCAGGCGATCATAGTGCAATACGAACAACCAAAACATTGATTATTGAAAAGTACAAGATGAACTATTTCTTACGTGCAAATGTTGCATTAAGTTTGTTGGTTCTTCTTTTATATAATGTCCTTAGATGGCCTTAGCTGTTTATAGAATGATAAACAAAATGAAAAGAACATCTTTTATAATCAAACAATTTGAAAACGATCTAGGCAACGAGATGCACATTGGAAAGATAAGGCTCAGAAGTGCAGTTACTGAAAAAATATACAGATTTGAGCAAAGACCTGACAGCAGGCGTCTTAATCCCATCAATCAAAAATAAATCTATGCCGTCTATCATTACAACAATAAAGGGCCGAATTGATGAGAGCATCTGTCAACTGATGATAATCACACTTCAATTATTTGTCATTAAGAATAAAACGTTTTTTTTATTTCGGTTGAGATCTAAGACAATTAGTGTAATTTTTTATCTATAGACCATGAAGCGACAGTTTTCACAGGTGTGGCGAAACAGTTGTTTTGTGTAAAGCTTCCGAATATGTTCATCACTTAATTAGTGAAGGACCACACATACACCCCTGTGGTTTATAAATGAGGTGTCTCGGAGGAAGGTAGGTGTCATTAGGATAATTTAGACCAGAATCAGGTGTGACTGGAAAGTCTGATGAGGTAGGAGACAGTCTGGTAGGTATATGGGGATCAGTATGTTGATCATTGCAGGTGTCCAGACAGCTACACTGACCACCGAAGATGGTAGATTACATAGTTAACTACCTCCAACAAGTTACATTGACCGCCATGTTGACACAACTGAACGGAAAACAAAACAGGTTTACCTTACCAATTAATTCTAACTAGGGATTAATGTAGCCCAATCAGAACGGTCCCTGTCTGTGTTTATAATAGAGTGGGTCGTTTATCTATTGTACTGGTCAGTGGAATGGTCAGTTTATCTAGGTGGTCAGCTAGTGCCAATATACACAAGTGCTAATAGACAACAGACCAGACCGCTGGCACTGCATCAGTGTTTCCAAGAGGATATATCTCGGCAGTCAAAGGGCTGGCAGGATATATACAGATAGTTCCTGTCCAACTACCCTCTACAATTAGTACTCCTGCTTGTATATATGTCTGAGGCAATGATAAAAACTCCTGTATTTCTGATAGGCAAGAAGATGTGTGTTCATGCTATATGTTTTCTTATTTTTGTTCCGTTTGGAGATTTATAGAGTTGGGAGGTTATTAAAAGTACAGGTAGAGGGGGAGGGGGTTCAAGGTGGGAGGGGGTTAAAAGTACAGGTAGAATTGCTACAACCCCGGGGGTAGTGTATATGTATGCTAGTTCATTAAAAGTACAAAAATGTCATCACTCAGATTTGTCGGAAGGTTTTCTTGGTGATAACAGTTCATGATCTCATGTGTATTGTGACCCTGTAGTTCATGCCTTAATGACCTCATGTAAATAACAATTCATGACCTTGTCATGTCAAGCTCCTGCGCTTATGAACATATAATTAATGTCTTCATGATTAAAATTTATGTAGATTATAGTGCATGACCTCCAGGAATTTAACCTATGTTGCAAGAAGCGGAAAAATGGAAAGACCTTATGCAAACACAGGAGACAGCTGTCAGATTTAGATCCTTGCCAACAATTTAATTCTGTCTGAAACCTGTGGCCCTTATCTTTCTATATAGTACATCAAATCTTCAAGATCTCAAACATGATCTAGAGAATTTGAGCACCAACTCCTCTCTTAACCATTTATAAGCCCATGTCCAGCAATAAGCCCAGCTTTTGTTTAACTGTAATAAGCCCACCCCCTGTTATACAGATTTTGCCTGTGATTATAGACCATGCCCTGTAATAAGCCCAACCCCTGTTATACAGATTTTACTTGTGGTTATAGACTTTGCCCTGTAATAAGCCCACCCTCTGTAATAAGCCCACCCCCTGTTATACAGATTTTACCAGTGATTATAGACCATGCCCTGTAATAAGTCCACCCCCTGTTATACAGATTTTACCTGTGATTATAGACCATGCCCTGTAATAAGCCCACCCTCTGTTATACAGATTTTGCCTGTGATTATAGACTGTTCCCTGCAATAAGCCCACCCCCATTTACACAGTTTTTACCATTGATGTCATCCCTTGGTTAAAGCTTATGTCATTCCCTTGCTTATATGATTAAAATTACAAGGTCCATACCTGTCTAGTAGTTTATTAATTCTCTGTAGTGGTAACATTTTTTATACTCTTGCAAAAGGTTTGGTTATGAGTTTATTGTAGGTAAACTACGAGCTATGATAATAAGGTGGGTCATATCATACAAACCAGTATGTTTTAAGTACGTTTCACCCCGCTAGTCATGCTGTGTATCAAAGAATCTTAGACAAAAAACTGTAATGATGAAATATTGTTTTTGAAGGAAAGCAAATATTTCTCCTTCAGTGAATGCAAGCGACTGTATGGTAAGACTATTAGCGTATATAATAACGTCTGAATATCTTGCCGACAGGTTCGTATATGCACTTTGAAAATAGCTGCATTGCCATGCTAGCATTATTAATGTTTATTTATGTCCTGTTAAATCAACAAATTGACATGTTATTATGGAAGATTTTTGTGTATTATGAAAACAAATTGACATTCCTATATAACAGTCTCAATGCTTCACCAGTACATTTTCATATCAACAAAATGTTCCGCAATATCTGTAAGAAATTGATATCTCTGTTATCAGAGATTAGCGTGTACTGGAGACAGGATTGAAGAAAATGAGTTATCGTAAAAGTTCAACAAGTTCTCCCACCCCGAAAAAAAACCATGCCGGACGATTTTCATATGGTGCAAGAATGTTGCTATCAGCTTGGATTAATGTTCGGTCTGGTGTTCCAACAGTGAAAATCTGTAGGTGAGGCAAGGGTCTTGTAGCGTAACCTCATTGCTCAGGGGAGGACTCACTTCCTGTGGTCCGAATCGCAAACAGCTTTTCTTGAAATTAATAACTTTTATTGAAACAGAGTTTGGTCAGGTCACGTACGCTTTTACGTATATATGATTTGTGGTTCAGATTTCTGAATATTTGTGGTGAGAAATTGATCAGTTCTAACATTATAGTCATATGTACTTGAATAATAGTAATGATAAAAAGATACTAAAATATAAGGGAGGGGTCTGGCTTTTTATTCAAATATTTCTATCGTATTAATCCCCATGACTAACATCCGGAAATGGTTCACTTCATGCTTGAATAGATTCCTTATTCAGTTGAATGTATTAAAAAAACGTTTAAAAGATTTGACCACAAATGGTAACATAAAATTTAGAATATTTTATCGTGGTATTATAAGAAGGAAAAAAAAAACTTCCTCAAAGACATTTCTTCTTTTCCAAGTTAAAGCTACCACAGTATGTTTTGCCAAATAACTGTTCTAGCTGGTGCATCAGGGTTTCTTGTACCCGTTTTCTTACTATGCATGCTACGTATACCTTGGTCCTTAAAAGGGACAAGGATCTTCAGGATAAGAAATCCAGAAACGTCTGCAGTAATACAATGGCCCCGACATGCATGCATGACACCCTGGTATGCACTTTTTTCTACAGTAGATCAGACACAGACAGCCTGTGTCTTGGTAGACCTAGGAACCGTACTGCCACACTGACAGATCGGCAGACGTTTGTGGAGTCACTCACTTTGAGCTAAATCAGTGGCACATCATCCAAACATGTAGACCAGCAACTGTTTTCATTGTTTGTTTCCCCTCCTTGAAATTAGCCCCATCTTCACCCAATTACAGATCTCTGCTGTTTCACTTGACACTGATATCTCCGATTTGATTTTCACACTCCGACACATGGATGCATTGGGTTGCTATCATTCTGACCTTGGATATCCTGCATTCTGACTTCTGACCTTGATTTTTCGTGACATGTGTAAATTGGGTGTGCATTCCGTATCTAACACTGGGCTGCCCATCTGTTGGTGTCCTGTCACTGACGGCATTCAGTTGAGGTCGAATCTAAAAAAAATTCAACAGAGATCTAGAACATATTGGGGATAGAAGATTCTTCATCATGTTAAATGGTTTTAAATTCAAGATCTGGGATATGTCAGTAAATTGTTTCCGGATTTTTTTTTCACAATCTGACTTAAAAAGAAGTTATCAATGTTTAACGTGCACACGCCCACTGCTAATTGCTTGCTGCAAGGGTTGCCACGGTTACCCCATGCCTTGATGAATGATTAGTGTAGCTTACAACTTCCTGTATGTCAAGCGTTCACTGTATTCCTCCTTCTGTCAAATCTGTGGTAAGATTTTTGAATGTGTTCTTTGAAGGATTTATATATCTTTAAAGAATTTCAGTTGGTCGCTAAGGAGATCACACTTGGCCTTCGATATTTTGGATACTGTGTTATGCATATGGTGCGCAAACTTTTAAAGTATAGTATTGTTTTGTTGAAAGCAAGTCTCCATATTACTGACACTGTCTTAACATTAAAAAAGTTTGCATTGAATTTGTGACCTTTTATACTGTGAGAGCAAATGAATGTTAAAGAAAGTTTGTTATGATTAGTTAGTTTTGGATAGCTATGTCCACTCCGTATTCCAAGGTCTTTAGAAAATTACATTTAGGCTAGGTTTGTCTTTAGAAAAACAAAATAAGCATTTTGTTTGGGGCAAACTACAGAAGGGTGGTTAGGTGGTGCAGTTGATAGCGATCCATTTGTCTTTCACCAAGGCGGCCGGGGTTCGATTCCCTGTCCAGACGTGAAAAGGTATCAGGTCACCTGCTCGACCACGCAGGTTTTCTCCGGATACTCCACTTTCCTCCCACAATGAATAACCTCGTGCGCTAACATCGTGGCCAACAAGAGTGATGAATATAAGTTGGATAACTTGTTTCATAATAATTGTTAAATAAATAAAGTTTATATTTAAACTATAGAACAGAAATGTTTGAGCTTTTGAAATCACTTGGCTGCTACAAAATTCCAGCTAGGTTCAACAGGTATTAAGAAAGGTATAATTACTAATGGTACAACTGTCAATACACATGGCTCAACTTTCATCCTAAACAGTATTAGATCTGGACAATGTTGGCTACATATGTATTCAACCTGTGATGACCCAATCTGGGGCCAGGTAGATCCTACATATCCAGGTAGATTAACCACTAACCAAACACTGAGCTGATACTGGCTATACAGTGCTGAACAGGAAGTCCATATTGATGGTACATTCTTCAAATTGTTTGGACTCCAATCGGACAGACACCTACTCCTGCCAAATATTGGGTTGAGCCATCGGGTCTATGATGGCCGACTGAGCTCCACTGAGTTCTCAAAATAGTGACTTCTCATCTCCAGACCTCCACTGGCTCCGATTTGATGCTGATGCTGAGAGTAGTTGATATGGCTATCAACTGATACTTTTAACAAAACAAATATGAAATGGCTACTTTATTTCACCCAGGTATATAGGAAATAAACGTTGAAACAAGGTATTTTATTCCAGGAATATGATTTGAAAAAGGTTTGCTGTTGTTGTTTTCATAGGTGGTGTCTATTATTATCAGATTAAGATTTATCAAAATCTGTCAACGTCCGTATCAGCAGATTTGTCTACAGGCTTAACAGATACATAGAGGTAAGATATTGTGAGGGGGTGAGAACTGATAAAGACTTTTTCTGTGTGTGTATTTTCAATGGGACTGTCTATTACTGTGTATCTATTACCAATGGTCCACTTCCAGGTGTCTATTGCCTTGTAATTGCCAAATACCATGTGTATTGATTGCCAATAAGATTCCATTGTCATATATTAGTGTGTATAGCCAATGAGATTGAACTGATCAATACGTCTCTATTGCCAATGATTTTGTCTAATGGCAATAGTTTTGTCTTTTGCCAATGGTTTTGTCTTTTGCCAATAGTTTTGTCTGTTGACAATGGTTTTTTCTATTGGCAATATACCCATGAGTTTGTCCGATACTCTGTGTGTCTTATTGCCAATGGAATGGTCCCATACCATTTTTCTGTATTGCCAGAAGGATGCTTGACTATTGTTTGACAAGTCTAGATCTGTCCTTCTTTGACATGTACACATTTATAGGATACATGTATCTGTTGTCTAGGGGAATCTAAATCTAGATACTTTCTAAGGGCTTGAGAATCAGGCACAAGGGCTTTGACATTCAGAGTTTGTTCTACTGTGTCTGAGGCCGTCAGTCAGGGCTTATCTGTGGTCTGAGTATTTGTTATTCAGGGCTTGTTCTATTGGCTGAGGGCTTGTGATTGTGGTTGAGGGCTTGTGATTCAGGGCTTATTTTGTGGTCTGAGGGCTTGTCAGTAAGGGCTTGTTCTATTGGCTGATGGCTTGTGATTCAGGGGTCATTTTGTATGTGGTCTGAGGGCTTCTCGGTAAGGGCTCGTCTTATTGACTGAGGGCTTGTGATTCAAGGCTTACTCTGTGGTCTGAGGATTTCCGATCAGGTCCCTTTTTAACTATTTAACTGGTTAGTCACTTCACTAAAAGTGTTCCGATGTTCCAATTTAGCCTCGGAACATTGGCGATGCAACACATGCTCCCCCAGCTAAATGGAGTGTGTTCTGTATTGTTTGTATTCACAGCCAGATTATTTTAAAAAATGTTTACAAACTGTTGAGACTGAAACTGAAGGGTTCATATATGAAGTTGAAATTAAGTTTCCTCTCTGTGCATAATGGATTGCAAGTTTTTATAACAAATCAATTTGGAATATGCATGGTATCGGCAGATTTGAGTAGAGGATTCTAAAAACGTGTTTTACCATCAAAAGTGGAGTTATTGCATTTTAAAATGCAATTAGTTACATTTGCAATAACTGATCTCAGATTGATTGCAGAGTAAACCTTGCTCTTAGCGAAATGGAATTAACAAGGCCAAATAAAGGAAAGCTTGTTTCCAGGTACAGATTTTAATACAGTAATTACCATTCTCATTCAATAGGTGTAAATCTGGAAATTTTAGCAGATAACTTGTTTGTGCTGCAAACAAACAGATTACTAAGGATACACTTTAAGTTTTGGTCAGATAGAATTCGATAACTGTTTTCCACTTGCCTCATCATTGTATTGGTTATTAAGTTGGTAAAGGATTAGAAATATTGAATTCTCATGATAAGAATTATAATACAAATGAAGTATTTTAAACATTGATACATTTACTGAAATTTTATTGAATTATAAACAAATGTGTCGATTATATGTGTTCTGATTCAAATTTGTTTTGTGTTTAAAAAAAAAAAAATGACAAAGAGCGGAAAATGACAAAGAGCGGTAGAATTTATCTCAAGGATTTATCATCACTCTGGATTAAGTTTCGTGAGATTTTTTAAATTGCGAGATTACACTGAGAAACAGGAAATGCCGCCCTCCGTCTTCCTGAAAGTAATGAAGCGTGGTTTATATCTCGGGTTTATCGAGTGGATTTAAAACTGAATATTAGAGACAAAGCAAACTTGTTGCTTCACACTCTCGCATAGCCATAGAGTGTTCGCTGTATTGATTCAGAGAGGGCTTTGCCAGGAAAGGCTCCACTTGTGAAACACTCGGAAAGCCTATCCGAGTAACACGTCGGAGAAAACTCTGCCGGAGTAACCATGCCAGGAAAACTTGTCTTAGTAACAGCAGTACTAGCTAGGAGATGCCTGAAGTTAGATTGCAGATATTGTGTTGCACTTTCTATCGGCTAGATTTACTGTTTTCAGGCGATTAATATAACAACCAGCTTTCCTGTCATGTTTTATTTAAACTAGATAACTGGCAGCAGTTTGAAGAGAACGTCTTTTCTGAAAACGGTCTGCGAGGCTAACAATCACGAGTGCAAGAACACACTCACTGTCGCGCTGCCACAAATCAAACCAAATTGACTGTTATTAAAACAGAATTGTTTGAATTGCTTTTGAAATGCTCTTTCCCGGTGTTTTGTAATAAAGGTTAACCAGAGTTTTATGTAAATATGAATTTAATTCCGCTGCACTGATAACCCTATTTAATGAATCGGCATGTCGTAATATTTCAAGGCTTCTCAAGGGTCTGCTGTTTTCACCATCGACAAGAAATATTAAAAATGAGTCTAGTGGGATCAGAATCATTTGAAAATGTCAGGGAAACAGGATAAGAGAAGTTTTATAATTAAGTTTGACATATTGTACAGATGAAGGGTCCTTCGGCAGTTTTATAGATCGGGAGTTCTCAGGCACTATACTGATTGAGAGTCCTTCGTCAGCTCGGTTTGATGTTAGTCTAATTGGAAACATAAGAATTGTTTAATATCGGCAATAAAATTTATGACGCATTTAAAATCACATATTTCAGTTACAACTTGCTCCAAGTCGTAATCTAAAGTCAAGTTTTCCAATTCCCTTGGAGTTGTGTCATAAATAAATACAATGTAGAAGAAAGTTCATCAATATAAATTCATGACAGAGCGTGTTCTATATAAGATTATACACTAAGTTTTCATTATAATTACCAGGTAGCGAAATAGACTTTTCATTTGTTTTGTAAATCTTTCTTTTTTATGTCCCCAGTATTTATCGCTGCACCTAGAAAATGAATTGTGATGTGAAAGAACAAAAATGATGACCGATAACATTTTGTGTATTACATATATGATGTCGGCTGTTCTCGAGTTGTGTGAGATTTTATTTAGTGCATGCAGGTAAATTATCGTATGAAAAATGTCACTGAAGATTACTTCATGTAAGAATGAAAAAATTATTTCACACTGTTGACCCAATATTTTTATCGATCAAATATTTGTAACACTAATAGCCAATATCATATAGAAACTAACAGGGAAGGAAATTGGTTTCTGATTTCACACGAAATTAGCTAATTTACGCTGCGTCTATATAGCTTTTGTCAGTAACAGCATTTATACCACATGAATCAATCTACTTTCACAGTTGTTACAAAATTTTCCATCCTCGAGGCGATATTTTAAAAAAAAATCTTTTGTACAGAAAGGGTGTTTGAATTGCAGTTGCATCGAAATGTCTTTATTGAATTCATTTCAATATAATATTCTAATATAGGAATATACAACATATTCCGAATTCATCATTTCATTTCCGAAATCATCAAAAAGAGTATAATTGATGTATAGTCGAGTTACTAAATCAATTTAATTTTCTGAAATATTTTCCGCAGGCAACATTATATCGACCACATGGAGTTATCTCTTGGGTTACGCAAAACAGTTTGTTGTGGAAACAAGATCTCGGACATGGAATTTATATAAATAGGAAGCGCGTACCGAAGTTTATGTCCACTCAAATGTCCAAGTACTTGCTACAATCTGACTTAATTTTATCTTTTACAAGTGCAATGTTTTCTTTATTTTTTTGGTTGACAATTATTACTTGGACTTAATTTGTTATCAGTATCAAAGTTTGTTTATTGGTAATTGTGGTTCCTGTCCTGGTAATAATTGCAGAGAAGTGATTCTTCCACTTTTGTCCTTATTTGCTTATGATTTGGAAAGTTAGTTTTTTTTGGCTTAAGTTCAGTTTACCAAGAGTTTGTAATGTTTCTTTTTATCTTTTATTTCCTCTTCTTTTTTCCAACCACCAAACACATCCCTGTCAAGGTTGTCCTGGTTGTCCTTGGTCATTTTATTCTCCTTCCGTCCTGTAGTCTTCAGTTTGCAAAGTTTTCTCTGATTTCGTATCAGATGTTTGATATTCCACCCTTCTTTTGCAGGTATTTGAGTTACGCTATCAAGTCGAAGAAAATATTTGTGTTGATTATACAACACCCGTAACAGTACATATCTCCACCCATCACTTTCTCTTCTGTTCCACGATGAAGCCTTGCATGAGTATGTACACTAACGAAAAAGTCCACTTAATTTCACATAAAAGTCCATAGTACAGTAACCAGATGTTATTCATCTGACGTGAAACGTTTTTGTAATTACATTAAATGGCAGTTGGACATTGTAGTTTCTTTTATTTGAAAATGTATACGCAGTCCCGACAGAACAGATCTTTAAGCAGAATATCAAGTCTTCCGTCGATACCAAAGACTTTTTAAGTAGGCGAAACAAAAATCTTTGATGGAGTTTGAACATGCGGCAACGTTTTTGCTTCTTCTATTTATGGCCATTTTGAACTACACTTGAAATCATTTGCTTTATGGCACAATAAACAGATTTCTGTTGCCATGGTTTCCGTGGCATACGGTCATAAGTGTTTATTGTAATGGCCAATTGTTGTGTTGACTTCCCATCAATAGCAGACCAATGGCAGCCCGTCAAAAAACGCAAGAAATTACGGGAGCACATCAAACATTTCTTTCTATTCAGCCCCAGTTCCCTAATCAATTTAAACGGGACCTCTTTCAGTCAATTTTCTGATTTGAAATAGACTAGAAATCATTGTTTTGCGTTTGTATCTTCTGCGCCCTGTCTGCAACCTTGAGTCTATATCTGCGCGGATTGCTTCGACTCATCTAGCCACCACCAGACGCTTAATGATAGCTTCAGTTCCTGGGAGGATAATCCACTACTCCATGTTAGAGTTATTACCATAAAAACAAATACATTTTCATTTAGAATAAGTTTGGATGTTTGGCTTGACATTTATCCATGGTCATGCAAATGTAGCCTCGTGTTGTTTTCCCCGAGTACTTCGGGTCTTTTGGGAATTCGGTGAATATTCCGGTATAGGGTTCCCCCTAATTGATGCAATTGTTGCTGATAAAAAGTAACATGTGGCTGGGCATATTGAGGTAAATTAACTACCATGTTTACTGCCTCCATCTTTGTATAATATTTGCATTTTCAGTCTTAATCACCGGCTCGAAAGCATGCCAGGAGCAGTCCCGCAACAAATTCTGATCTCATCAAAATTCGGCTGAATATTTTCCGCTCGTCATATTCTGTATAATTTGTTGCTGCTTTGGAAGTATCTTCTATACATTTCCATCATTTTATGCATTTATTTCTTGCCATAAAAAGACCAGCAATTAGTTTCGGGCTTTCCGACTATTTGGCTGTGGTGGTGAGGAATGGCGAGGAAGCAACAGTATGGATTAGCCTTATCGTTATTATGATAGGAATCTTAGTGGGTGAGGATGCGTCAGTTGTCACTTTCTCGTCCGATACATTGATCAATACTAGGTAACACTGCTAACTGAATGTGTAAATGGCACTCTTGTCCGATTTGAAATATTCATGAAGGTGTTAGTATCAAAAGTGAAAATGTCGGAACCAAAAAAAGTTGGGTCTTTGAATTACCAAGGGAAAGTTTTATGTATGAAATAGTTATGAAAAAAAATAAAATAAATAAAAAACGTTGTGTAACCAGGGTAAAAATTAAGGGGTTTGAAATATTTTGGATCTTTTGATACGTACTACTTGAACTCTTTTTACTGTATAGAATGACGAAAGACATTTTACTGTAAATTATTTTATGTTGTTCTAAATGTTACCGTCTTCATATAATCTTAGCTGTTACGAGGATGGTATACTTTCAGCAATAAAATATCACATTCAAGTACTATTTTCTGCAGCAGATAGAATTAATTCCATGTGATGTTTGTTTCATGAGTACATTTCAAAGTGCAAGGCAAAGAATTCTGAAAGGTTGCGCAACCTTTCTATACAATTATTGTAATGGGCTGGGGTTTTATTAAATGCCAAAGGGTCATATTTCCCTATAAACTAGCAAGGGAAGGGCTTCTATGTGTATGTTGACCGCAGCAAAGTCACGAAGAGGTCAGAAAGGGAACACGTATATATAGGATTGTGTCTGTCTTGCAGATATTTTTGATAGAAAATTATTGAAGTTACAACTTCAAAATTTGATGACAATATTTTTCTACTGAAGCTTTAAGCTGAGAGCCTTGTTCATATGATTCTTACGATGGTTAGTAGAAATTATCACTTTCAGTGGTTTTCATGTTATTGAATGCCAATCTGTTATTTAAAACTTCTTCTTCAGAAACATATTGTCTAGAATCATGATCTTTGACCCTGTTCAGAATCATGTCCTTGACCCCCATTCAAATTTCACCTTTTCAAGTTTTAGATAATTATAAACTACCCTGGCCCACATTCAAGGTCAAGTGGAACTTCTTATCAAATGAAGATCTAAAGATTCATGATGTCTTCACAAAAAGAATGGACACTATATTTGAATGCATTTATCATTAGGGTCAGTTGTATTATCTTAAACAATTTGTGCAAATTGTCAGGGATCAGTCTTAAAGAATTACTGTAATAATATTTGGTGTAATTTGTTTGGACAACATGTACAGCCTACTACTAGTAATTTTCTTCAAATGAATGACCTTGACCCAAAATTCAAAAGAATGTTACTTATATATACTTCCTGGTGAGTGATACGGCCTATGTAGACCTCTTTCACTTGTTAACTGACTCTTTCTCTATTGATTTTTGAGAAATGGTAAGAAGCACATGGAATATTATTTGTGGTCTAATTGATATAAAAATCAAAGATTCAAAGGTGCTTAAAATAATTTATCCTGGAATTTCATACTCTAGCAAGCTTCCTTCTGAAAGGATTTGTCGTCCCATTTAAAGATCTGTCATGTTTTAAGAATCTGGATAATGTGCATTTTAGATTCACTCTTGCTCCAAGAATTCAAGTTTCATAAAAAAAACTTCAAGTGTTTGAGTTGAACCTGGCTACTTTTTGAAACAATGCTTGTATCTGAAAAGAAAACAGTGAGAAGTTGCAAAATTGTAAAATCTAGATCACTCGGTATCATTTTCCAAGCCAAAAAATTGTTGTAAAATTCAAACATTTTTCATTTGCTGTCATCATTTTCATACTCCCTTGAAAATGTTTTTAAGGTGTAAAAGTTCCATAAAACTGGCTCTATGATATGATTTTGAATGTACACCCTACCATTCTCCAGATACAAACATTATAGTGACCGAGAGCTCGCAATCGAGGTAACACATCGGAATGATTTATTATACCCCCCCCCGCAACGAAGTTAGGGGGGGTATACTGGAATCGGCTTGTCTGTCCGTCTGTCTGTCCGTCTGTCCGTCTGTCTGTCCGTCTGTCTGTCTGTCCGTCTGTCCGTAGAAAAATGTTGTCCGGACAACTCCTCCTAAACTACTGGATCGATTTCAATAAAACTTGGCAGTATTGTTGGGGACCATGTGTAGATGTGCATGCAGGGTTTCGTTTGTCAAAATTTTGGTTGCCATGGTAACCAGGTCACTATACACAGGTTTCCATAATAAAATGTTGTCCGGACAACTCCTCCTAAACTACTGGATCGATTTCAATAAAACTTGGCAGTATTGTTGGGGACCATGTGTAGATGTGCATGCAGGGTTTCGTTTGTCAAAATTTTGGTTGCCATGGTAACCAGGTCACTATACACAGGTTTCCATAATAAAATGTTGTCCGGACAACTCCTCTTAAACTACTGGATCAATTTCAATAAAACTTGGCAGTATTGTTGGGGACCATGTGTAGATGTGCATGCAGAGTTTCGTTTGTCAAAATTTTGGTTGCCATGGTAATGAGGTGACTATACACAGGTTTCCGTAATAACATGATGTCTGGACAACTTCTTCTAAACTACTGGGTCATTTTCAATGAAACTTCGCAGTAAGTAATGTTGAGGATTACTATACACAGGTTAAAATTTGTCCGTTCGGCTTTTAAAATTCTGCTGACTGTTGACATTATATAATGCATGTTATATACAACTTGTACTACATCATGTTTTTTTCAAAAACATGTCAGACACCTCTAATAAGAGGTAGCGGGGGGGGGGTATTAGTCAGCCATCGGCTTACAGTTCTAGTTAAAACACAAAATGTTTTGTGTCATGTTGAATCCTTGTTCCTTATGACATTATGTCTTATTGTGTGAACAAATGTTCCTTTAGGAATTCTGCATCTTTTTTTTCATATTTTTGTGCTTGAAATCAGAAAAAGCATTCCACAGGATTTCAGAATCAGAAACGTTTTGTTGCTAGCTTTTATCTGTCTTAAAAAAAACAACCTTAACACACAAGAGACTAAATTCAATCCCCCCCTAACCCCCCATTCCATCGAGTTCCAGAGAGGCCATTAGATTCCATCGTTTTCAATTCATTGATTAGCTCTCCGGTCGTAATTTACTCTCCTACCATTTAAATGTTATGTGCCAATTGTTTGCTTGGAGTTTTGATGAAAACGGTTGGCTGCACCAGACTTGTTGAGTTTTCTGTTACATCGTAGGTAGTGTAGCAGTGCTGAGCTTCCCTTGTGGACGATAATACCACAGGGACTGTCATCATGCCTGCCTCCGTGTTTGTCGCCATGTAACTGACTGTGCAGGCTGTCTTAGAGCTCTTCACTTTGTTAATATGGCAACTTTAACCACAGAGAGTGAAAGAAAAAAAAGTTTCGTTTGAGTTTTCATTGGCCGATACTATCTAGTCCCAACATAGTGTATTAACATCGGCTCTTATTAATTAACGGAGAGGAGACATTGCCACGGTCAATTTTCTGGATGCAATATCATTTACAGGCCGAGATTGTCACAGAAATGGCTCTCGTTAAGCTTATTTCCCCTGGCCTTTTGTTTATGGCTGCAAAACGCGTAGACGTGTATATATTACTATCCGTTTCTTTGGCTTGCCTCAGGGTCACAATCCTCCCGGAAGGAAAACCCAAGGATATGGTTTGGTTAATGTGATTCCACTAATGAAATTACAAACAGATCTGGCGTCTAAAGCGCACATTTAAATAGTTGTAAAGCAGTGTGGTGTTATGGGTCCTCGGAGAACCATTCTTGTTGTGTACATTGCCGGTTGATGAAATCAGGCAATGTAGAGCGGTGTGTCGTGTGTAAGTTTGATTGGAGAACTCTAAAGCGTAACTGAAGTATATCTAGGTGTGCCTCAGTGTTGCCCTGACAACATATTAGGCGCCATGGAAGGTTAAATGACCATGTTTTCATGCCCTTAACCCTAGAGCTGCTATCCCCGTAATATTACGTTTTGCTGGTCCGCTGCTATCCCCGTAATATTACGGTTAGATCCGCCATGTTGGAATCCCCGTCTGAAGCGATGGATTATGTAAAAAATATTTACAGTTTGGACCTAAAACATGCATTTAAAGTAAGCTCAGAATCGAATCTGAAAACATGCAAAACATGAAAACTCAACTCGTAGTTGTTCGTAAGAAACCCGACAATGCTGTGTGAAAACATGGTATTCCCCCCAAAATGCCGATATTTTTAGCTCACAAATCGTCATCGAAAGCAGAGCATCTTACGTCACATTTCCAGTATTTCCGCGCCGAAAATGGTCGACATGGCAGGTCAATTACCGGACGTAATTTCCACGTTTTCACGGTATGTCTCTCGTTTTTATGTGATTTGAATACATCATTGTAAATATGAATGTCTCTTTGTTTCGAAGTTAATTTGGTTATATAAAATTCTCTTTAAATCTAATTGAATAACGTATAATGATCAATAATTGGAGAAGAACTCGCCAAGATGGTGACGTCAGCGAAACCTGCCGATCGAGGTCTGCACAGTGAGCCTGGCATTTTATGGTGTTTCATAAAGTCTAACGCGATTTTGGATAATTAAATGAATGAAACAAAAACAGTAAAGCCTTGTGTTGTATTTTATCACGAAATATCCTGTTGACATGTCTATATTGATATGTGTGTTGCAAGTTTTCATGCTCAGTGTAGACGTTCGTTTGTCATATCGAATGTAAACAACATGGCGGATAACACAGATTCTTCGGACGACATAGCCAATGTTTTACCTGAATTCCGAGACTTATTTGAAGAAATATTTCATGACGACGACAGTGAAGAGTTCGAAGGATATGAACTAGAAGAGAATGAAGAAATTGATGAGCCTTATGATGCTTTTGCTGAAGGAAATTGGAGTCGGGGTAGACTGTCGCCGTCCACTTTCACTTTTACGCCGGAACCGGGATTGAATTTACAACAGACCCCAGCCACTCACCTGGAGTATTTCAAGCATCTTCTATCAGAAAACATAATATCTACTATAGTGCAAGAAACCAACCGGTATGCAGCCGATTTTCTAGCCACACACAGGAATTTACCACCACATTCCCGTCTGAGGAAATGGATTTCCGTGAACGACCAGGAGATGTCAGCTTTTATTGGTATGGTCATCGCCATGGGGTTAGTGACTCAAGCAAACATCCAGGATTACTGGTGTAGCTGATCCTGTAATCAGCACTCCTTTTTTTCGGACTGTCATGTCTAGAGATAGGTTTTTGTCGATCATGAGCTTTCTCCATCTATCGGACAACAATTTGGCCCTACAGAGAGGACAGGAAAACTATTCTCCCCTTCAAAAACTTGGGCGTCCATATCAGGAGATGGTCGGGAACTTCCAGAGGGTGTACACACCACACCAGGAATTGGCTATTGATGAGGGCATGATACCATGGCGAGGGAATCTACATTTCCGTGTGTACAGTCCGGACAAACCCACCAAATATGGCATTAAGGTATTTATGCTATGTGACTCGACAAATGGGTACTGTTCTAGGATGGAACTGTTTACTGGGAGGGAGAGTCGACCTGCACCTTCGGAGTATGGAGTGACTTATGATCTGGTAATGAGACTGATTCAGCCCTACTTGAATAAAGGATATAAGTTATTCACAGACAACTATTTCTCCAGTCCCCACCTCTTCTACAACCTATATTTGAATGCCACTTTGGCATGTGGAACTCTCCGTTGCAACAGAAAGGGTGTCCCCAGGATGCTGAAAGAGGCTAGGCCAGACAGAGGAAACATTGTCACTGTCAATAATGGAGTCTTGGCTGGTGTCAAGTATGCTGATAAGAAGGATGTTTACCTGCTTACAACCATTCATGAAGGTATGTTGATAAACACTTAGCAAATCAGAGTTGATCCTGATAATTAAATATATATAAATTATTTTGTAGAGAGAAAATAGATTATAAAGATGTATTCATAACAATCTGTTGTTGTATAATTAATGCTGATCAGTTTTAGATTTTTTAATGACGTCTTGAAAGAGGATTCTTTTACGTTTTGTTTCATTAAATACATGTATGTGATATTATCAGGACAAATTTAATTTGAGTTTGCGAAGGACAAGCTCATTTTTTTTTTAAATATTTAACCATAGAGTATCATAGATACAACTTACAAGTTTAGATGAAAAGAGAGATCTGTAAAATTTTCTTAAAACTCATTGTCCAGTCCTCAAATGACCTTGGCTGTTACAAGGAAGTTTAACCCCTAAAACAAAACTAATTGTGTAAAATATTATTTTATTTACCAGGTAAAATGCTTCCGACAGGGAAAAGAGATCATGAAGGGAATGTCATTTCCAAGCCTGATTGTGTCTCCGACTACAATAAATACATGGGGGCTGTTGACAGATGCGACCAGATGGTGACTTATGGTTCCTTTCAGCGGAAAACTTTAAAGTGGTGGAAGAAGGTAAATAGTAAAATATGCAAACAGAAAATTTAAATTACTCTTAATTTGTAAACTGTTTTTTTTTCTGATCAATGTATATTCGTAGTTCCAGGTGTTACCTTGTAACAGATTTCAAGATGAAGAACTGGTTATTCTGAATTTTTATTGCATTTCTGAGTGGTGATAAGTGTTGTACTAAATATTTGGTACCAATGTCGATCATACACACTGTTAACTTTATTCTGGTATGACTAGTTGCTAATTACATTTCTTTTGTTTTAAAGGTTTTCTTTCATACACTTGGCCTGGCTGTACTGAACGCCTACCACCTCTACAAATGTGGAGAGGATCATCCTGTCCCTCACCGTGTATTTCGGCGACAGCTTGTTGCACAGCTTGTTGAAGACTCTGGAGTGACTGGCCCAGAACCTACAGGACGAAGAAGGACGGCTCCGGAAAATCTGCAGCGTCTAAGTGGTCGACATTTCCCTTGTCACCTTCCGCCAACAGCAAAAAAGCCCCATGCCCAGCGTCAGTGTGTTGTGTGTGGTCCTGCTGAGGCAGAACTTTTCAAGATCCAGAACCCTGGTGTGAGGATTCCTAATATGACTGGGCATGACACTACATTTCAGTGTGGTCAATGTAAAGTTGCCCTGTGTGTAACACCATGTTTTGAATTGTATCACACAGTCTCAGACTTTGTTTTAGCTTACCGAAGGCGACAAAACAGGAATTTGGGACAGGAAGAGTGATAGTTGGACACCATTGAGCATTGTTATTGTTAGTGTTCACATGTACAGTACATGGCCATGAAAGTACTGGAAAAATTTATTGATAGCCTTATATAATATGTGAAGATAAATGCATACTGTACATGTTTTACATAAGCGTTCATCGCAAATATCTATAGAACATACAGGCACAGTGTACATCACTACAAAATTAGCAGTGGTCCAACGGGCCAGTTCAAGTGTAAATTCACTGGTCCTGTTTGGAATGTCCTGGTCCAACAGGTAAATTGTATGGGAAAACCTCAGTTATATTTCATAGAATATGCAAAGCAATTTATGATCAATGTTACTGTTAATGTCTTTGCAATAACTTAAAACTTTCACACGTATAAATTTCAGTTTATTAGGCTTATTAAGTTATTTTGCCTAAACGTATCACCCCAGTCCCACATATTTACTAGAAAAAAATCAATGTATTAAACACTATCTAGCAGCTTTCGCTTTCACACACAAGTAGCTCAATTCATGTGATTTACTTTCATATTCATCATACAATTCTCATTTAGTCATGGCGCCATCTCTTTTGTTCAAAGCACATAGTGTTTCAACGGAAAATCAGAATATCACATTATTCAGTTAGTGTATCTGAATCTTTTCTGGGTTTTTAATCTGAAAAAAGACCTGATATTTGATCCTGTCACATTGGTGTTACATTTTTCTTCAGTATGATGTAATCTAGATCGACAAGTTAAATTGAGAAGTCTTTATTTAATTTTCCTTCAATAGTTATACACCAAAAATATCTACTGGCCAGGCAGGATAGTTTGTTTACAAAATTACTGGTCCGCCAGAAAAATGACTGGCCACGGACCAGCGGACCAGTGTATAATTCCACCCCTGTTATTTATTACCTCCCTTGAATATTAAAATAATCTCCATTGAAGATTAAAATCAATAAGTATTTGTAAATGGAGATAAGAAACATAATTGCATCATGTATGTATGTATCATGTATGTATTTTTCAATTTATTAAAATTTATCACCACATTTAAATTTCTAAAAAGATGGTATACATGTGAATTTCATGAATTTCTCTGTTTTTTGTACATGTGTAACTGAGACGATCAAATTCATGCAAAATATGATTTCAAATCACTCTCTTTCATACTCGGTGTATAACAGGGGTCCATATGAATAAATTAAAAATAAAAAAAAAATAGGGTATAAAAAAAAATTAAAATCACAAACAATTCAGCAGTGGGCGATGGTAAGTACAAAACAATGCAGCAGCTCTAGGGTTAAGTCTACTTCCTGTTTCAGTCACAGTATATAATGTGACAAGAATTGCAAGAGAACTCTTCTATATTTGTATGGTTCTGTACAGTAGTCGTTAAATTCTATCGAAACTTTAGAGATTAACTCCGTCCTCCCACGGAGACTCTGAAAGAGGTAATGGATTTAGATTGTAATTTCAGAATGACATGATAAATTTGGAATTCTGGGAAGCAACAGGTTGAATAATAGGAAAGCGTGGAAACAAAAGGCCACTTGATAATTACATCCAAACAAACTCTGGACCATTGAACAAATCTTTTTACTGAGAGTAGAACAACCATTGAGGAATTGAGTCTGTATTTTCTTGCTAGCTCAGCAATATTGATGTTTTGTTAAAAAAACTCTCCTGCGCCTCCTACATGTACTTGTATATAAAGGGCGGTCTACTCAATGAAATTCCGAGGGATGGAGCTATCAAGCCAAACCCTATCATTATTGTAACATTTCCTACGATACCTAGAGATCTGGATATATTGAAAGCTTGTAATACACTAAATGGTTACAATCTAAGTGAATGGAACTTGAAGGTATATTTTCCCCTTGTTTCTCCCTTGGCATGTGTGAACTACGGAGATTGTGTTATCATGCTCGTAGCTTATGTAGAATGTTGACTGTATAATGTAATTGATTGGGATATGGTATCGGCAGATAGCCAGCTCTCCCTGTAGGCTGGACATAATTGTGTATTTGCAAAGCAATCGGCCTTTATGTGTTTTATACATTGGTATTATGTAAGCATTATGTTTGAAGCAGCAGACAGTTAGTATATGTCAGTTTGCCTTTGTGTTCCATAACGTGGGTTTGAGACTAAAAGCAAGCATCAGAATGTTTGCTGGGCATTTTTTTACCATCTTTATTCCTTTAATGAGTTCCCAACACATCCACCCCTGAAGACATGTTTGAACTCCGCCGATTCAATACTTGGAATAGTTCATTATAAAATTTCAGGGATGAATCTGTTAATATGCAAAGTTAAGGATGTCCATCCTTCATCGGTATGAGGAAATGATTGTACTCAAACATATACAGGTATACGTACTTGTCCTGAAGGGAGACGTTTTGGTCTTAATGGTCAAGGTCGCCATGAATTGCTGTAAATAGATAACCAGTTACTGTGTAGTTTGGTAGAATTTTTAAAACATTAGGAAACTGTTAACAGATAAAAGAATGTTAGTAATGATCTGTTTTTTGTCTTTCGATTCTTATGTTTCTGATCTCTGATGTCTATTGTTTATTCTGTCTTTTCAGAAAAATATGTAAACATTGCAAATGTCCGCCGGAGACTCACGACATGAGTAGTACAGGCGACCAAGAGCGAAGTCTCCAACGTCTCATTCATGACACGAAGCGCAACTCCACATCCGATGATGACAGCGGATGTCCGCTTGAAGAATACACCTGGGTACCACCTGGACTAAAACCCGAACAGGTAAGTTAACGAGCTTAGTATTGAATCAAGACAGCACCTGGCTTTCTAAGATTTGGAAGGAAGACCAGGCATATGTCATAAGGAAGAGAAGGGCATACAAACGAACAGCAGACAGACAGAATTAACAGACAGATATAGATCACTTACTGGATTAAGCTCGCACCTCTGAAACACCTGAAATAGACTGGGCTGCTCTCTTCTCTTCCCCAGTCCTAAAACATGGCATTCGAGGGCAAGAGTTCAGGAAGTGTTCCAAGTTTGCGTCTGCTTCCACTCCAGCAATTTAAATTTTGTATGAAAGCAATTATTTCATTGGAGAATTTCCTTCTGAAAAAAGTATGACCAAGACGAATGGGAGGCCGGAGAAAAGTTGCGGCAGCTTGATTCGACAAGTACCCTCAAACTCTGTCCCAGGTGCCATGATAGCACTCATTGTGGCTGAAATTACGGAGCAAATTTGGCGAATTGTTTTTTGCTTGAACAACTGACATTATTTTTGCTGAGGTATCATTATCGCCAGCATTGACATTAATGATAAAGTTGAGTCTTCAAAGGCTGTCCAAAGGCTGTCCAAAGGCTGTCCAAAGGTGACTGTTGTATATATTAGCCCTGGGGAACAGAGTGGGGTCCCTTGTTATTAATGAGCGAGTGTTTTAAGTCGATACTCGGGAATTACTCGGGGTGGGGCTACTCCAAGGTTATCAACAGTGTCAACAACGGTGAGGTTTTCAAAGAACTGGTCTGTTATAATCGGCTCTTGCTGAGTATAGCCCATTAGATTCATAGTTTCAAAGGTCTCGGAGGGTATCATTCAAGTTTCACTTTCCACTTCAGCTTTATAACAATGTCCAGTTATCGGTGATTATGAGATCTGGCCATGTTTTGTTGTTTCTATTCCCCCACAGATAATCGAGTCTGTTAAATGGCCAGAGGGCTGTAGATGTATAAACGACAGTCGATAGTCGTTAAAACTGCGACTTGTATTTTATGGAGTCTAGGTACCTGGACATGATGTATGGTGATAACTTGTATCTGCTGTTGTCTGTTTTATGACCTGCCATGGTCCTCCCACATCCTCCCCCCCCCTCCTCCGTGTTGCCCTGCTCCTCAGTCGTTCCTGGTTCTGATTGTGAGTCGGAGGCTGACCATTTACTAGAGATCCTTGTAACATCACCGGGGTAAAATCTATACAGTGCTTGTAAACAAAGTTGTATTGTAGATTTTCAGTTGTGTCATTGAATATTTGTATTTTCTGGGTGCACAGGGACTTGAAAGATTTTATTTCTGTTTAATGAAGAAAAAAAACTGTTTCCTGTTTTCTCCTCAAATCTCAATATTTCAGAGACATTCATTCATTCATTCATTTATTCATTCATTCATTTATTCATTCATTCATTCATTCATTTTCCGTTGCTGTTTTTGTGACCATTTGTCCTAATTATCCAAAGTCCCTGGTGCTTAATTGAACATAAGCTGATTGCATTGGTACATGTACCTATGATCTGTGTAGTCATGGTAACCGTGTGGTTGGGTGAGAAGGTAAGGGTTTGAACGGTAACCTGTTTCCTAGTGGATGCACCTGGACTCAGGAATGTCCGCTAGATCACACTGAATGACAACCTCTGAAATTGGAAATCTGCAGCATCCACATTAAAAGCACCTTTCCGCATAGCATAGGTGTTTCCAAGGTGGCAGGACTGGGGGCGGCCATATTGTTTTACTGGCATGGCCCTGATTATCATGTAGCTTTCTCATTAATTCTAAATGTTTAAGTAATACTGCCCAGGTTTTTATTGTCAGGTTAATAAGAGTTATCCGCTGACACAGGGGGGCGGGTCTAGCAGTTTATAGAATACATCTGGTCCCCCTTACCAGCACTTGAGGAGTTTTGTGGTTTTCACACACACGAATTGGAGAGCTCGCCAAAGAGAGGTTTAGTCATGAACTGATGGTGTAGCATTATATATATATACACACATGGAGAAACATGGAGAAAACCTTAGCAACTTACTTGATATTACAAGAGATCACCCAAGTCCATTTATCACTGGCAGTTGCTACTCATGTAAGAAGGAAACGAATAACTCCTCCTCTGTTGCTTAGCTGAAGTATCCTTGACAAAAGTGTATCTGTTGAGCTTTTAAAATAAAAAAAATTTCTGCAGAGAATAATTACAAGTTTAGACTTATTTAAGCCTACTTTTTGAATTTGGATTTTTTTTTTTAAAGGTATGTGAAGGAAATACAGTACAAAATTATAAAATTTGTGTATAATACATTACTATATATTATGCTTGTTCTTGGTGTCTTAGAAAATCTCTTTTCGAAAATTCATTTCTACGGGTCTTTAGGTGTAATAATTATGCACATGTACTTTTAAAAAGTGTCATATTTCCACATTTTGGATATAAATGTAATGTTACTAGTAAGTAATAAAAATTATTTTTCCAAATTTTATGGCAGAACTTTATATGGATATAGCAAACATGATGTAATAAAAGTCTTCAGTCTTTGATAAAAAAAAAGAGAAATATCCCAAGTTTAATGAAAATCAACCCACTTTAAATTCTGCCATGTGGCAGGATTGGATGACTTTCAAAGCATGTGATGGGACATACATGGGTGCAGAATGACGTTTAAGGGTCCAAGCCCCTTATACTGTATCTTGGCTGGTCTTGCATTGGATAAAGCTACATGTTGTACATTTAGACCAGGATACCTCGGTTCTGTTTATACCTGGAAGTAGCTTTAGTTGTCGCTCAGAGCAATCAGTGTTATAAACACTAGCTCTGAATTTATGGGGTTCGAATCGGAGTCCTATCCCTCAGAATTTTAACGCTCAGAACTCTGATGCTGATAGAAATTGTTTTTATTTTTTCATCTTTAGTATCTTCAAATCAAATAAAAGTCATGCGATGTATGTTTGTATTTAGAAATGATTCATCACGGCTCTAGTCTAGCCAGAATATGATGGTTCCCAATGTGTTTTACAGTATATTGACAGTTCCTTGCAATGCGTTTTACAGTATCTCGTAATGGTGTTGGAATCCTTAATGTAAAGTTTGACACCCACATTTACTGCACTTCGCACTTCAGATTTTATTTGAATCAATCTGACTCATAAATATAATTAAAAAGAGTTTATGATGAAATCATTCATACTTTTATTAGGTTTTCTATATTTCTGTGAGAAATGATTCAATTAGAAACAGATTTGTAAGCAAAATCTACAGCATCTATGATTCCAACCAAAGTTGCTCTGTATCTAATAAACAAGCGTAGAATCTGACGTTAATTCAAAATTTTCAAACAGGCATTAATCACTTTTTTATTATTATTATTTTTTTTTTTTTTCAAAAGGTGGGAAGGGGGGTTATGGAAGCATTTTTCAAAAAGGAAATTGTAAATGATGTCATAATCCTTATAGCAGGATGTTCTGCCTTAGCGATTACATTTCGTCTACTGGAGGATTAAGACGAATCAAAAGTCAGCATCACTTACGTCTGCTGTCGACAGAAAAATGTCAACAACTTGCAAATCCCACATTTTAGCAGAAAATGTTTCACTGAAAAGTATTCTAGCTAATTGGAACTCCTTGTACGATCCAATTCCGGTGTGAATTATTCAAGGCATTCATTAGACTTTTGAAGAGAAATGAGTTTGTCTTTAAGTATTTGAATTTTTCTGATTACAAAAAAATTTTGAGAGATGGAACTGTCCGACTTTCATCCTCATCTGTGTGAAAGCAATATGACAGAAACACTGAAGAACTTTACATTTATAAGTCAGTTCGCATTAGGGGCAGAACACAGGAACTTCGGGAGATGTGTACGATGCGACTAGGATGGGTGCAGAGGATGTTCGCTATATAAACGAATATAGAACAGCCATCTGTCGGCACTACACAACACATGACATGCCCTACTTGAGCCCGAGAGGAGTTTGGGGGCTTCTGTATATGTCGTAGGGGGATCAAGAGGCGCGCTTGGTTGGCAAACTCATCATAATCTTACTGACGATACAGGGCTAAGAGTACGGCATGGATACTCCTTGTGGCAGCATCCTGCTGATCTTTGAACTCTTTTGAACCAATGACCTCCAAAAAAAAAAAATCTTGACATGATAGATCATTTTTGCAGTTTCACATAAAATGCTCAAATTTATACAAACATATTGGTCGTAAATTATATTTTTATTTTCAAACGGTCAGCAATATGTCGGGAGTGTAATAAAAAGCATATTTAGTTCTCACATAAAACGCTCCAGTACACATATGTAGAGGCCTAGGTAATACGTCTTTTATACGGTAGTGTATAATTGATCATTCCTATGCCACAAACAAACAGTGATCATAACATCGTCAACATATCTATGGACTTCAGACAGAAGCCTAGTTAGCATACACACAGGTGAACAGCAAATGATATGTACAGTAAACTGTGTACTGTCAACATGTGTTAAGCTAACAACACTTTCACTACTTATATTTTGAGGTTGTATTAGACAGGTTCTTGATTAGTTAAGATTTATTTAGTGGAAGGTTTGTGTCCAGATTATGCATGATTAGATAAACATTTATGGATTTGGCCTAGTTAAGGTCTGGTTTATACAGGTATCCAGATTATATGCAAGATTAAATAAAAATGTATACAGAAGGACCTAGTTAAAGGTCCAGTTAATACAGGTGTCCAGATTACACAGGGTTCCGTAGAAATGTGTGAAGTTGGTCAAGCTGAGGACTAAAATATACCAGGCTCCATAGAAGTGTCTTTGAGTGGGGTCTAGCTTGAAGGTCTAGGTTCACTTCAAATACAAGTGAAATTTTCAGAAATTGCAACTTGTAGTTTAAAGGTATTACCGTAGGTGACCTCTGTTAGCTGTATTAATTGATTGACATCATTCATGAGCAATGAATGAGTGCAGAATGGATGGTAAGTGGATAATTCTTCAGAAGATCCTGTTATCAATGAATGCATTAAGATAACCCAAATCAGTGTAAGAATGTCTGATACAGGTTAGAATCATTACTGATTCAACATATACCACACATAGTCTGCATAGCCAGTCCCATCTCCCATTCTTTTCTCCTTTATCCACTCCCACTCCTCCTTTTCTTCTCCAGCTTCTACTCCCCCCCCCCCCACTTCCAACCCTCCTCTTCTCTGCTTCTATCCTCATTCCCACCCCCTCCTTTTCTCTCCCCCCCCCCTGACTTTGAGACAGAGACTAGAGCCTAATTCCCTTAGCAACAGAGACTAGATCCTAACTCCCTTAGCAACAGAGACTAGATCCTAATTCCCTTAGCAACAGAGACTAGATCATAACTCCCTCAGTAACAGAGACTAGATCCTAATTCCCTTAGCAACAGAGACTAGATCCTTATTCCCTTAGCAACAGAGACTAGATCCTAATTACCTTAGCAACAGAGACTAGATCCTAATTACCTTAGCAACAGAGATTGAATGTTTCAGCTTGTTATTGAGTAAAATACTAGTGTACTAGCTAGGACAACAATATAAATTGTAAATGTGTTTCAAAACTTTTATCCTCTTTTAGACTTTTCACATGAGGATAAATTTGACAATATGTAAAAAAAATAGTACAGGAAAGTTATTTCAACATTGTAGAAATTTGTTTTAGAAGGCAGGAGGGCAAACATTGTTATAACGGTTTAGGTTTACAGTAGTGTTGATATGGAAAATTAAGTCAACATTAATGAAACTTTGAAAGAAAAATAGCAGTTGACGATATCAGTGAAAATCGATCTGTTCATCAAGTGTTGAAAAAATTTAATTGCTATTTAAATCCGTTTTCATTGCCAATTATCAAAACTGTTTAGATTTTGTCTGAAAAACGTAAGACTTTCTATAGCTGAAAACTTTAAATTTTCTAGATTGTGCTTTTGAAATCCTGCCCTGTTTATGTTGAGATTTTCCATTTAATGATGGCTAATTAGAAGCTTACAGTTAAGTTTACCAGATTCATGAATTGGAATAAAAAATGGCCGTCTCGGGGCAGAAGAGAAGTGCCGTGTGCAAATTAAGACTGCTTACTCAACAAAAATCCGATAAACTTTTCGAAAGAAATATTATGTTCCTGAATTTGGTTTGAATCCTGCAAGAACCTATTTGTATACCAATTCATTATTTTTGAAATGAGTAAATTAGCGTTATACTTTGATATAAAAAGTTGTCTCCATCGGGAAAAAATTGAAATTGAGCCGTATTTACATACCCTTGAAGAAATCTGTGAGCAAGATTTTATATACCATGATAAATCTGGCTGAAATTTATGCTAACTTTCAGAATAAAATACATATTATTGATGATTCATTTGAGAGAGAACTACAGCAAAGATGAAAAAAGGAACGCTAAAAAATTCTCTTCGCATCCAGGAATGTTGTTAAATATATTCGGGGAGGGCAATGTTTATGTTGGAGGAAACAGGTACGGAGCCAGGGGTATCATAAAGTGTGTTCCCCAAATACTCTGTCGACCAACAGTTTACACTGTGTTCATAGGCCGGGATTGAAAATCTGAGGGAACTTCAAAGCGTGGTTAGGGAATGAGAAAAACAAGAATACAACTGTTTGCCACCATGTGGCAGATATGTATCGAACCCCGTCTGGCTTAATCGGTACTATTGGTCAGCTTAATGTGTTCCAAATTGTTCTTTATTAAAAACAAAAAAATCTTTCTAAAAACTTCACAATTGGTCATTTAATGAAAACTTGTCTAGAGTAAACAGCAAAATTTAATAATTAAAGCTATTGATTTAATAGTAGGTTACTTACACATCGGGAAAAGTAACTATCTTTTTTGGATAATTTTTTGGAAGCTTGCAGGGCTTGAGGTTGGGCAGTATAGCATTGATCACAGACTCTACACATACCTTTGGTCGACCTGGCGTCACTCGATTCATCGTTAATATGCATAAAATTGGCTGATGCAAGAAAACTGTGATAAGACGCACCGAACACATGGATTATTCCTTGTACATGCTTTCATTAATTAACACTGAAACAGACGTTGTGTTAGAATTATGTGTGATAATCATTACGAAAGGTTAAATTCCTGTGTGGAATGGGTTGTGTGTAATTACAAGGGTGGATAACTCTCAGTTGGAACTGTTACGAAATTATGTATTCAAATATAAAAGGGGTGAAAAATTGTGGTATGTACAATGTATGACAGTAATAATGAATAATAAAGATGAAATTTATAAGTTATGATATTTAAATGTTGTGATTATAATTACATTGGAAACATTTTTATTCTGTAAATGGTGAATTACAAAAGTTATCACAGATTAAAAAGATCCTATGCAATTCAGCAAGTTTTCTTGCTTGATGGGGCTCTTATCTTCATAGTTGAAGGATTTGATATTTAAATAACACAAGTTTGATATTCTATTTATCAATTAATGTTGACAATAATTACATGAAGCTGGCACTGACACAGGACTTAGTCTCTAGTCTATATTAAACTTTGTGACAAATTAGCAGAATTCTTTTGATTTTCATAATCAAAACAAATTGAGTTTGCTATTCTGATAACGGCAGTGTGGGATGTATGAAAATTGTGTCATCAGCTAATCTCAATATGGCAGTGTATGACGTGTGAAAATTTCAAAACTTTTAGTTGATGGAATTTTTTGTTGATAAAATAACAATAAAATGATTTCCTTTAAGAAAAATAAATGTTTTACTCGTTACTGATCCGAAAACAGTAATTAGTTAAGTAGCGTTCTACACATTTCTGTAATATGAAAACCAGATCATCTACTGTTGTTTTCAGGCCATTATGTGGCTAAGTGATGTTTGTTAGGCAATTTGCCACACAAGTTTCCGTTTGTTATATCTTGTAAAGGTGTATTATGTGTGTAATGATTATGATCTGTGGGAGTATATCGTTCCTGGATGTTCCGCATCCTTCTTTCCTCCTTTTGACTCGGAGAAATGTATCTTGCCCTTGTTACTTTGTCTCCTTTAATCAAACTTGTGAATGGAGTGTACGTAGCCAGAATTTTCTGGCACCTTTAAAATTACTTGACTGCTCTCAATGGCGGTATTTATAGAGCTTGGTGTGATTGACTGAAACAAACGATGCAACATCTACTGTTGAAATAAGCTCTCTTGTTTTACTACAATAAAACCTCGAAACTCCGATTTAAAAAGTTTCATTTGGTATAAACATTTACATTTGTTGTTTTTTTCAACACAAGTGTTCTTTATCATCATGTAATAATTAAAACTTCAATCGGAGAGAATTGGTTGGTTTTTGTGACAACCAACTAACATTCAGGAAGAAAAACTCACACAGAAGTGAGGTTAGTACCGTAAGCATTACGAAAAAATATAACAACTGAATTTTATCCGAATTTTGATCAGTCCTACATAATTATTATCTGAATACTAAATAATTGGAGTGGAACTTGTTGCTGATCGGGAGGGCAATCATCAGCAGTAACAGAAAGATGCTGTGAAACTGCGATGCTTGAAACATCTGTCCGTTTATAGAAAATGGTATCGGACTAGACACAAACCTGAAATGTCATTTGTTGTGGCGTTCATTGGAAAGAAATGAGATGTTGTGTGATATGGATAGAAATTTAAGGCTAACAGTCATTTTACTGTTCAAAAATAAACTGAATGCCTGTTTGAAGTTTTTATTACTCTTCTGGAAAATAATGAGTTAATGACAATTTGATATCGCATTACTAATGGGCTTTTAATGATGAATATTTGTGTAAACTAGATGTAATATTTTGTGAACATTGTTTTTACTGTAGATTTTTATTTTGCCTCTATGATCAGGAAGAATCAGTCTATGTCTAACTCTTCAATGTTGGAGGTGGCTGTTACATATTTTTCTTGAAAATAACCTGTCAAAGATAGGAACTCTCCTGTTTGGAGGTGAGCCATCATCTGCATAACGGCTCCATCTGTGCCGTAAGCCTAAGAGGTGGAAGGCCAGGAGTTTAAAACAAGATGCTAAACATTTTGACTTATGCCAACCGCTACTGCCAGAACCAATATGGCCGTTTTGTCAGTACTCTTATCCATCAGAAATAAAGGAGTCTTTATGTTTCAAGTTCTGTAAATCAGCCAGGAATTAGCATTAATTCATACACGTAGGTTTTTACCAGGCAACCAGTGCAAGTTATGTCTTTCAGGGGCTTGGTAAACTTTGGGAGAGTGCAACACATTTTCTGTAATAGTTTTCACAATTTTTATTAATTATCTAGCTGTGCACAAAATCATTGCAATAACCTTCGTTATATTAGTGATTTAAATGTACAAAACATTAATGCAACTCTTTTATTGAAACTTTTTTCTCTTTATGTTTTACATTGTGAACTAACTAAGCTTTGGGCGAACAACCTACAGGTGCGTGTATTAAAGAATGGGTGGTGCAGGGATTGATAATCGTTTGTAACCGTAGAAACGCTAAGACACAGGGGGGCTATATAATGGTAGACATGTAATTATGATGAAAATGCATCATAATTTTTACAAGAAGGCAGATGATCGGGACCAGAGAGATGTACCACCCAGGCGTTTCATACGCCTGTCATATAGACTGTTTGGTTTATAGCAGTTCAGTCAGATTGTGGTTTTAAAAGTATTTTCTTTAATCGTTTGCTTGCATGGTCTCCAGAGTCGGTCAAGTGTTTGTGGATAAGTTTCATGTACTGGATGAAAAACATACTTGTACTGCATAGAAGTCATGTAGTCAAATTTCATAGAAGGAAACATTCTTTTCAAAATCAATTTCAATAATTCAGTTGAACGGGACATTATCAGTGGTTTAGAAGTTAGGCACAGATTGGCACTAAACCAGAGGCAAATCGGACCATAGAAAGGCGAACGTGAACGTAAACATTGTGGTTGAATTTTCCAATGCCTTGATACTGTATCGCTATAAGGTACAAACACTGTCTGTCAATAGCGGTGTGTGTTTTGGCTACTACTCGACCTTGTTTGTCTAAACTAGAGAAATATTAGGAGTTTGAGAGCCAAACAATATGGCTACTTTGTAGCCATGTCATATACAACATACCATTGAGGATAACGTAAAAAATTAATGTCTGCCTAATTAAAAGTGCTAAAGCACCTGAAGAATAAATTTGAAAATAAAGAGGTCAACCACCCAGAAACCCGGACACCCCACCATCACTTCAGCATCTCTTGCTCCGTGTTAAAGAGTAAATCTTCGAGCGTCTGAACAACTACTATGTTGATATTTTCTTGTACTCAATATTGCTGATGAATTTGTTTGAGTTAAAAGTGTGTACCAAAGATTAGGTATCTACCTATAGTACAAATAACAATTTTGTAACACTCAGCACGGACTTGAGATTATCTACTCAAACACTTCCTTTATCGTACCAGTGATTGAACATCAGAATTTGACAACGATAATGTTTTTCGGCACTTCAAGGTGTTCATGTACCTCCTCAGATTATAAGGGTTAATAAAAATTGCTGATAGAGAAAACCCTACTTAGAATAACAAGAACCATTTAAATGGATTGATTAATTTCTGAAAAATGTTCCACGATTTTGGAGGAAAATATTCATAATTTGTTACGTATACCTATATGGGTCAGATTGGAATAAGTGTTATAATTTATCTGATATTATGTAAATTTATTTACAAGTCTTATAGGTATGCAAGTATTTTCATTCATACTTTCTGTTTGAAGGGTAACAAACATGGCGGCTGTATTCTATGGTACAGTGACCGGTCATCTGTTCCGAGGGGGTCCCAAAACTGTAAGCTGTTTTCCCACAGAATGTTAAAGGGATACAGCTCTGTGGGATTCCAGCAGATTTTAAGGCTTCAAAGTTTGACCAAAAACGTTAAAAATCTCCATCGTTACAGATATCAGATCATCACCTCTAACTGCCATAGAGGGCGCTAATGCAATTGACCCCGTCCTGGTATTAGTCAGGGGTTAGGACCGAGTATTGTCCCGTTTGTTCAATTCATTGTACAATATTTAGTTCAAAAGATTAACACTGTAAGACAAGTGTACTTTGACTTGTGTCTTTTTCTTTATGTTTGAATGAATTTTATCAAAGCGTAAGTTGATCTCTTTTGATGGCCTCCCTGAATTATTTCATACACCCTTGAAGACACCATTTTGAATTACCCTCCAAATTCAAAAAACAGAAAAGTTCTTTATGAAATTTCTGGGGTGAATGGGTTAAAAATATGTATTTTCTTAAGTTTCTTTTTATGGAATAACTGAGAACAAAATAATGTGTCGAGTATCCCAGACAACAGGGAAGATGAAATCTAGTCCAGTAGAATGGAATATTGTCCAAGACTCCTGCAGCCAATGGTTAAAGGTTTTTCAAATGACCAAAAAACTGGACAATGATAAATTAGTATATGAACTCTTTTCCACTATATTTGATAGTGATACATACTGGGTAAAAGACAGACTTTAGGACTTCAAGATAAATAGTATACATATGACAAGATATGTCCGAAAGACTGAAAGACTTCAGTAAAAATTTAAGAAACATTTCGGACATTATTTAGATCAAAGGGAACTCTGACTAAATCAGAGTCGGTAATAAGCTTGTCTACCTTAATGACTCTAAAAGACTCTTCGTTGCATTAAGTTGAAGTGTCCTCAAGTGTTTTGTCAGCGAGAGTGTGAAAGATGGTACATTTCGGCTTTGAAATGAATCTTTCTCATCACGCTAATTGAATGCTTATCACCCAAAAATAACTTGTGGACTATTTAAGTGCTGCATAGGGATGAAAAGGTCACACTCTTTGCTATTGCAATTGAATGGTGTGGAAGCAGAAATTGAGATGTGCCAAGTGATACTGTAAAATTTTGTTTACAATTTGAAAAGCAATTTTCCTTACCTACTACTGTATTTTTCTATTTTTTTATTTTTTTTAATCAGGATACATCTTTGAAATTCTTTTTAAGTCTGTACAAAAAATATTTCCGTAAAAGGCTTATTTCCGCTAAGATTGAATGTTGACCTTATGACCTGCGGGAGTCTTGACAGATGGCTCCGAGTTTCTGTTATCTCACAGTGTTTACTTCTATGTTTGTTTTACATTCCCGGAACATGCTTTTGGTTCCTTTGGTAAACAGATAAGGGGCAGACTACTCTGAATTCTCTCTGTACACCTGTTCGATGTTTGTCCATTGTATTGATCTCGGACGAATCACTTGTTGCCTTAACACAAGCTAACTAACAGAAGAGTAAATACTATCTTTAACAAGACTGTTTGATCAATGTGGGTCACAGTTTTGTGTGATTTTTACACTTAGTTATCTCCCTTGTTTTCATATCGGATTGTCTCCCCATGTTTGAAAATTTATGTCAATGTCGGAGTATAGATTCCACTTTATTGAAATTCCTTCCCTTCCGCAATTTCTGTGGCTCAAGTGCTCTAAGTACATAGGTCATGAACAAAATTTTCCTTTTAACGGAACCAATATTTTCACTTCGCTGACACATGCTTATGGCATTTGGCGTTTTAATTTTAATCCCTGACACAATTTGTAATCTGGGTGGTTTAAAGTTTGGGTCAGTGTTAAAATAGATCTCCCTTTAACTTTTAAATCCGCACTAATATTGTTATAAGTTAAAAGGATTATTTGCACAACTGTGATTACAGAATTGTAAAGGTATTTCTTAAGAATTACACATTTCAAGATATTTTTTTCACAGAGTAAGAAAGCACCTGTAATCTTCCCATAGCATTGTGAAGTGGTAATTGATTTTATGTTTGAATTTGGTAGAGGAATTTTATAGATACAAGTGAAAATAGTTCTTTTGTGTTGTGTGTGGTTTTCATATCAACATACAGGACTATATATGTACAAGACTTTAGAGTGACACCAGTAGCAAATGCTGAATTGTGTAACAGATGTGTTTTATATGTATGTCAGGTGTCAAATGTTGTTTGAATAGGAGACATGATATATATACATACATGGTTTATGTGTGTCAATTTTGTCAATTGAAACTAGATACTTTAAAATAGATCCAACATGCAAATAAATCATTACTCTGTCTGTGTACATGTAGATTGTACTCTGTGGCAGAGAAATCGCAGTAGTCAACCGTCTATAGGTGATAATGCACAAGGTCAGGGGTCATTTGATGACACCTTTCTAAGGTGTTTTGTCTGGTGTTACTGATGTCTAGGCATGATAGAGTAGGCCGCATATGGACCGCACAATTTCCTCTTTAGAGGTGATATTTTGAAAATAATAAAAAAAACATTAAGTGGTTAAATTTTTGTATGCAAAAAAACTGAAATATGACGTTGGGCAAGAAATGACAGATTGTTTGACAGTGCAAACTCAGCAATATTGCAAAACCCTGATGAAATCTTTGATTTTATTTTTGTGCTGTCTCTTTTCTTTCACAAAGTATGTATTTCACATGAAATTCTCAATGAAATATTTCACCGATTTCCTTTCACAGAGACAACAGTCCTTATAAGATGTTTGATAAAAAACTGAAATTGTTTGTTTGGCAGAAGGCTTATGCAAATGTAACAAGACTTGAAAACATCATAGAATTGTTGGATTTTTTTTTACAAAGCTTTTAAGTGAAAAATTTCACTGATTTCTTCAAAGACTTAGTATTTTTTTTTCACAAAATCTTTGAAGAAGATATTAACTAAAGAATTTTCTGATTTCCTTTCACAGAAAGTTTAAATGTTTCCTTTATTAAAAATTGTTGTGTGGTTGAGAATTGCATTTGCTCATTTTCCCCTGAAATTCTATAATGAACTATTCCAACCTTTGAGTCGGAAGAGTTCAAATGTGTCTGCAAGGGTGAATGTGTTAAAAGAGTAAGACTTTTCCGGTGTCAGGAACATATTGCTTGGCTAGCTTTATCGTGAATCATTATAATTTTAACTGCATCATTCTCAGTTACCATCATTAAGAGACGTCTTTTAAGACCAGTGACAAAATAAGAACACAGTGACATGTTAAGATGACAGCTGTCTGTTTCTACACCAAAGAATATCATTTCACAGGTAATGTTACGCTAACGTTAGTTTCTCATTGAAATAGAGCAGATGTTGACATCGTAAAGTACAATATTTCTCTTACGCATGAAAAAGACTCTAGGAGAAAAGGAAGCGGGCTCATAAACTATAATTTGAATGAGCTAGAGGATCAAATATCTCGCTCAGTTCTAATGTGTAAGGAAAATGGGTCTTCCCCGTGACTGTTAGCTCAGTGCTGCATGTCATCAAGCTTTAAGGGTTTGTAAGCTAAAGTTTCTCCGTGGATAAAAGTCTATTTTTTTGTAGTTGTAGAAAACTCTAAACTTTTTACAGCATCAAGTCTATTTTTCCTGGCAACATAAAAGTTTGCAATTTCCACAAATGAAACTAATGAAAGAAAAATTGTAAGTGCGAGACTGTGGACTCTGTAAGAGAAGTCCACAGGACTTTTGTTACGTTAGGGTTCCTAACCTGTGGATCTGTATAGTAAGTACAGGACTTTCTCTACATAAGGGTTCCTAACCTGTGGACTCCAGGAAAGTGTTTTGTAGCATTGGTTAAGATAATCCTCAATATTTTTTCTCAATTGGAAAACATAGAAAAAGGGAAACAAATTTGAAACCTAACAAAATTTGCTGCTGTAGTAATCTTGTTCTCAATGAAATATTCAGCATTTGGAAGCGGGAAATCGCAGCAATTATCCAGAAAAGAAAAGAGTAGAACTCAATAACAACATTCATTATGTCGTCTTCTCATCTGTTTCCACTCCAAAGTGTGTTTCGGCATCTGGGAAAAAGCAGAAATACACTTAACATCCAATTGTGTTTTGTTTTTAGGCAAGCCTGATTATGGCTTGGAGGAAGATTCGTTAGAGAACAGACATCATTTTAACCATGATTTTTTTTTTCGTTAAGGAGGGTTTGGTAAATTGTGAGAAAAAATGTTTATTCTCATCTCCATGCTATTAATAACTTTGTCTCACTCTTTCTTAGCTATATGAATAACACTTAAACCCCAAATTCTCTACAGATTTAGATGTCATTTGGTGAGGAGTGTTTACTATGGCAAAAGGATTACAATATTGGTCTTTTAGAGCGAAAAGCAATAAAATGTTATTATTTCATTGGGGTTATATTGGTTTATATGTATTGTTTTCACCTTCTCAACCTACTATTTGTCATGGAGATTTTCTGTCTACTCAAAACATCATAATAATAACAAGTCGTACTTTGAAAACAAGAGAGTGCTGAAAAGGGACATAATCATTTTGTCACATCACATCACGTCAGATAAGTATCCAAGATGATGATAAGAAAATTTGCAACCACTTCTGGAAAATACTATCATTAGGTCATTTGGCTGTCAAAACATCAATCAAGATGCTGACTACTAATGATCAATTTATCTTTCTGTCGTCCGTATCGTATCATCAGAGTCGGGGAAATGCTTGGGTAATTGAGAAGCTAATCATATGTTTGTTATACTTCCAAGAAGTGGACAGAACTGACAGACAAATAATAAAAGCATGCGTATATCTGTCTACCAGTATAGAGCCCGTGGTATCATCTCGCTAAAAACATAATGGCAGAAGCTGGCTGGCAAAAATGATAACTTGTCACTCGAATGCTTAGCAGCAATATAGATTTTCATATTGATAGGAAACTGATGTTGAATGTATAAGCATTTTTTTTTTTTTTTTTTCGCTGGAATGGGGCAATTTTAAGGGGAATCATGAGAGAGAGAAGAAAGACGACTAGGCTGGGGAAAAAATTTAAGTCTTTAAGATACAAGAAGTTTTCTCAAGAAGCAGGATGAACAGAAGGTTGTTTGGAGATAGCTAGTGATATGAAATATGGACAAGAAAGAGAAGAAAATAAGACAGTTTGCTTATTTCATATGTGCATTCATTCATATTTTTCATGAAAAATATGTGAAAATTTTAACTTAAAAAAAAACAAAAAAAATTTGGGAAGTGGGGGGGGGGGGGGGGGGGGGGGGAGGTGGAATTAGCAGACCTGAAAAAAAAAGACAAAAGACACAGAGGGGAACTATGGGAGGAAGAAGAGATAAGGAGGAAGAAGGATAGTAAGAAAGGTTGCAGTGCAGCAGCTGATGCTGAACTGTTAGATAAGAATCTAGGCTCCCTTCCTTCCCCCCTCCCTCCTATACCCCCCTATCCTGTACAAGTAGCACAGTTTACAGAGCATGACAGTCTAACACTGATCTGTAGTATAAATCACTGTTTCTAGTGTCAGAGATGTATCTGAAACAGAAAAGGCGATTCAATAAATTACGAAGAAAACATTGAAAAAAATTATATATTAACTCACTTCAAATGCTTAGCTGAAATGTGGAAAAAAAAAGGGAAGAAAAATTAAGAAACTAACCAGCCATTCGTTTTTCGGAGCATGGTTCAGTCTAAGTGGGATCCCTGTTGCTAAGCAAGGATGAGTTGAAAAATGTACAGCCCGTCACTTCTGGTTCCTGACCATGATGTCCCAGGGCCCAATGCCTCCCTAGCTTTAAAAACGCCAGTGTACATCCTTTGATGATGAGAGTTATGACGTTTCCAAAATGTAGTTTTATATTAAAAATGTTTTTTACTCCCAACTTATATAAGATTATGAATCATTTTTGATATCACCGACTGATTTATAAAAAAAAGCATTTAAAATTTGTTTAAACCTACAGCTGTATGTTTGTTTTTTAAAAGGGTCTTGTATGCTGTTCATTTCTTGACTATCCAGCCATATCGGTTTTTAAGCATTGCAGGTCTTGCTGTTTTCAAAAATATTTTGCAATCATGAGAAAAAGTGAGGTGTGAAAGACTTAAGGTACAAGATGGCAATGTAATTGTCAGCACGCAAAGGTGAAAAATTGCAAAAATGTTGCTTGGTCAAAATTAAAACCAGGGAAAAACCTGTGTAATTTGGTTGTCATGGGTCCAAATTATGTACCACATCTAATACAGCAGTGTTCATTCATCAGGAAAGGATGCATTATAGATACGATTTTCACGATTGGTGTAAAAAGTTTTTTTCTTGCGTAGTACGTAATCTGTGAACTACCTTGTGTTGTAATTACAGAAAGCTATTCTTCTCCCGGCTAGAAGCTCCGGGTTTTTTGTGCAATGTATATGATTTGAACCCCCCGTAATTTGTCAAATGTTACTCATTATCACAGGCGGGCACAGTCGGCTGCGTAACATCCTGTCATTTCTACTTGAGGCTTGCTTTGGAAGATGTTGAGGGTGTGCATCGTCAACATACCATACATGTGTTAGACTGTTACATCATGTCTGCAAGGGTGTTGGGGAGAAAAAAATTCTCGTAAGCCCTAACATTGTTGAGTGACATTTCCAGAGATGGAGTGAAAAAGTTGAGGGGAAACGCTTGATGTGTTTACAGAAAACGTTGAGATGTATAAGGTCTGTTAACGGAATAAGTTGCAAAATGACAAGATGCATATCAAGTAATGGAAATCAGAGACATTTTAATGGAAATAACGATATAAACTTTTAACATTGACAAAACGTTAGTTTGTTGAATGATAACATCTCCAGCCTCCGATTTAGCACTGCTTAGCATCAAGTTTTGTCTGTCTTCATCAACAAAACCTTATTAAAAATTTTGTTTTTGTTAATTTTATTTTTTCTCCTCTGCTGTCAACATGCTTCTTTTTTTTGCACTCAGGTTTTCTTTGAAAGTTTAACGGGTTAATGTGTTGATTTTTGATAGTACCGAAAATATATGTGATGGATTTCTCAAACCAAACTGCAGTTTGTGCTGTCATAATTTAAAGAGCATTATTTGAAACATTGAAAGTGCAAAAATAATTTACCTCTAAAATTTGCACATCTACAGTAACTAAGAATGTTGTTTGTGTGAGCATTCTATGATTTTCATCACCAATAAATTATTTACGATCCTTATCTAGATATATTACAATCTTGTGTTTCCATAGATGGCAGTGTCTGAAGGTTATCTAGATTTTTATGATCCCGATAAATTTGTAACAAATATATTTACATAACACATTGTGCAAGTGAATACAATGACAAAATAATCTTTATTTTTTCTCATTAATCAGTTCTTTAGTGTCGTACGTAATAAATAAAATCAATATAATGTTCCGGATATATTCTAAGTACATTTCCGATGGTAATGTGTTCGAAATTGATTTTCTTCTGGCATTAATTGTAGAGGTGCCACTGAAATAATGCTCGTTATTGTGTTACCATTATAGAAAAGATGACTTCCTTTTAACGGGTCTGAAAATGTATTTCTCAATAAGGATACAAGCCTACTGTTTCTTCCTATTGGATTTTTACGTAACCGTTTCACGTACCGGAATGTTTCCGGGAGAATCCATTTCACCAGTGTATGATTGGCACTGATTGTTCCTGTCTAGCAGGGGGTCCAAGTATTTCCGTAGCTTGGTATTGAAGAGGTTTCTGCCAATCTCTTCCCTATTCTCTGATTGTTTTTTAACTGAAATATTCCACACAGAGAGCTCATGTGGTAAACGGTTTTCTTGTTATCAAACTCTCCAAATGCTTAGAAATTATGGGATAGAATTTGCAGGAATCCAGGGATACAAAAATAATAAATTCTCTGTTCAAGATAAGAAATAAATTTGAAGAAAAAAAATATGACAGTTTGCAAATTTTTTTATTGATTTATTTTCTGCTTTATTCAAAATGTGTGTCTTTCTAGATTTCTTTAAATCCTTAAAAATCTAAGTTCAAGGCTGGAGTTACATTTCGCTACACTGATAGACTGGTTAGCCTGACAACTTAATACTGACATCTCAAGAAAAAAACAGTCCAATTACATCATATTTCAAATTTCAAAGAAAACAGATTGACTGCATGCTGGCAATTTATTCTGAAATATAAATATGCCTATGAAAACGAAGAACACGAAAATCTTATAGATTCTGATATCAATTTCTTTCATGTCAATTTTAAGAAGATAAATGACGTAAAGATTCTATCCTGTGACAAGATCGAAAATCAGACTCCTCTGACTGTTTGACATGTTTACAATTCATCACTGGATGTTTGGGGTTAATTGATAAACAGCAACCTACACATTTCTTGAGCATGGCTCACAGATATTTTCTGTAATCTTGCACTGTTTTATTGAAACATCCCAAATTAAAAAAAGTAGATTTACATTACGTGTGGTTTGTTCGGACACATGATTAATGAAAGCTTGATTTCCTAGCCGATAGAATTGGTTTATTTCCATTTTTGAGCCGCGTTTTGACGGTGCGCTTCAAACCGTTGCCGAGGACGCTTGTTGAAGGAAATCAAAGTTGACACTGCATATCAACAGAAATTACGCGGAAATCAATTTGTCATCATAATGAAAAGGGAATGTTATGAATTCTGTAAGAAAAATAATGCAGATATCCGCAGAGACATTGTCAATCCACCTGGAAGAGATTACAAGGATATTGGTTTTCTATTGTGCAGTATTAAAGTGCATATATGCATCGACAAGATTCAAGATGAGTCTTTTATGAAGCAAAACTATGTAGGTGTTCAGGCTGGGAAAGAAAAAGATACATGAACTATACTGTATCCTGTCTTGAACAGTTTCTAAGCCGCTTGTTCAGTTATGATGCAAAACTATATTGTCAGCCTTTATAAGAGACACAGAGATCGGAAGTGTTTGGGTCTTATTGTGCTGTCATTAAGTGAAATAATTTAAATCAATGCAGAGTTTCTACACCTTTAAAGGATTCTGAGGGGGGGGGGGGGGTTCAAATTTAGTGCATGTTTATATTATTTTTTGACACATGAAATGTCTGTTATCGATGGAACAAAAAATACAGGACGAAACTAATACAAATTCTTCTGACAAAGAGGAATGTTTCTTGAACTAGGGGTGATTTCTTAAACAGTTTCTTAATTGGTAAATACTGTAAATATTTAATGTACTTATTTTGGAGCATTCAAATTTCAGCACATAACCAAATTTGAACAGATAAGCATATTGATGATAGGTGCACTCACAAAACCTGTTATAGAAGAACTGTAATTGATGCAGTCTTATTTAAGCGGAATAATTTCAACTCAAAAATCACTAAAATGAGAATAAAAAATATCTAAAATATATACATTTACATTAATAGACAAAAAGAATTATAATGAAAACAGATGTTTGATATGTATTTAGACATTTGTGTTGTCCGATAATGATTAGAGTTGTCGAGTATCTGTTGAGAAAGCCTCTTAAGCATTGGTTTGATCACCTGATCCTTAAATCTCTCTGCAATTGAATAAACAACATTTTGAAAAAAAATCAGTGTCTGCCATTTTTATCGGCCAGTGTTTTTATTTGGCGACCACTTTAATGGACAACCGGATATTGAGGAGTGATGCAATTCAGCATCTCGTGATGTCGTCCTAAGTACACTTCAATCGCAACTTAATTTAAAAACCATTTGTCAGCAGCCACAGCAAGCATAGAGGGAGCCACTGAGAAGAGTCATGGTTGCCGTAGATACGAGTGAGTGCATGGTGGATGGAGGGCAAACTGGGAGACTTACGATACGGGGACAACGTTCACAAATGGAGACAAAACATGCTGAGTCATGTCGAAGGAGATAGACGTCATCTCCAATTTGAGGTCTTGTGTGTGTGTTTTGGGAATTGTCCTGATTTTTGAGTTCGGCCTTGGAACAAACTTCGGTATCCAGCTGTTGTACCAACCATTGTTTGCTTCTGAATCATCTGATAATCGTTGGAATTAATGTTTTGCTTCTGCGACTCGTTCAAAGGGAATTTCTGGATAGAGTCTGGGCAGACAATTAGCTTTCAACTGGTGATCTCAGGAAATTTCTCCCAGATGCTGTAGACTTCTCTTGGAGAACACAATTGTCCAAAATCCTGTAAAATTACAAAAATAATGAAGAAAAAACTTTGTTGTTCAAATTGAAATGTGAAGAGCCTTAAAAAACGGCATGGCTGCTGGGACAGGCATCAAACCTTCAGAAAATTGTTCGGCCGTACGTTACAAAGACTTCAAAGATTATCTAGCTAGCATTCTTCAGATACCAATTTCACTGGAGTGAAATGATAAAACGTTCAAACTCTTCTGTAATCCCTCAAAGTTTCTGCCGTCAGTACCCTCAGGGCTCGGGAGAGAAGTTCATCTCGGCAAACAGGAGGTGTTTGATTATTTTTTTGGCTCCTGTGACTACTAAAGTTAAATCACCTTTGAGAAAAAATGTAGTTTTATAGAGCGTTTGTCTTTACCCGGTCTGTCACAAAACCGTGTTGTCTTGTGATCCCAGGCAACTGGTATTCGGTTGATCCCAGAATTATAGAAATATGACTCGTAAATTAAATTGTATCTCTGTGTGATGGTGTTTTCAGGCCTTTATGTGTAATACATATGTACTCAAATTGGAAGATAAAAATCTGCTCGTAATAATAATCATAATGGCGTACCCTCGCTGAAAAATTGATCGATTTCATGCTAAATGGATTGAAATCAACTGGATACAAATGCTGTTTGATAACAGCAAGCTACTTTTATGTCAATTATATCTGATTGGTGTACCGCTGAATACGTCAGTGTTTTTGTTTTGTGGTGCCATTTTGGATGTGAAATTTAGATGTAAAAGGATGTGGAAATGAAAAAGAATAAAAGAAAAACCCCACCTAGTCTTGGCCGAATAATGTTTAAACAAAAAACCTGTTCAAACTTTATACTTTCAAATCTGAACCTTTTCTAAGTGAAAACCAGAAATCTGCATAATTCTATATATTGTTTAGTGGAAACACTTTATAATCCAGAAACTTGTGTAAGGCAAACAGTTATCAAGAAACCTTATCAAGGTAGATATTGTATATGTGACTGGCTCCCTCAAACAGTCTTTAAAACAAGAAGCATATTTAAAACAGAGATGGTTTAATCTAGATACATGTTTAATTCAGATCCTTTATAACATATATGAGAGACTTTTTTTAAATGAACTTTAAGCACTTTCAAAGCTCTGTAAACAAGACTCTTTGTAAACTAGGTATCTCTCTAAAATAAGCTATATTTAATCCAAAAATGCTGTTAGCCTGAGTCTCCTGCATACATTTATACTGCACCTGTGGAATTTGATTTCTTCCTGTATGAATTGAAACACTAGTACAATTTGGAGGTTATTTTAGACAGGATTTTGTAGATGTTTCGGAAGTGCTCTGTTCAACATCAACAAAGATTAAGGAATATTAGTTAACATTTTAACTTCTTAATTGCAACAGGACATGTAGATATTTTTTTTCATTGCGGAACCTTAAGCCACAAATGCTGAGGCTGCAAGTTAGTTTTTAACGTGATAATAGCGGCCAGGAGTGAACCGAGAAACAAGTTTCAGGTAGGCCCGAGGATGATTGACAAGCGTAATGCCTTTCTTTGATGAGTCTACTTCCTGGAGTGTACAATTCAGTTTCTGCAGCTGGCGAGGGAAGGATGTTACCATAATCGCTGCGTAATTGGGAATGTTTTTTTACAAATGGTTGCAGAGATACCATAGAGAAACGGCTAACTCTTCTTCCGAGAAAGAGAGAGCGGACGAGAACAGTACTCGAGACAGAGCCTATAGCTTGGCCATGATGGGGTGGCATATGTGTGTTATATAGTACCCTGTGTCTCAGTTAAACCGTTACCCTGATATAATGATCTTTTAATCTCCAGTTTACCCTTACCTTGTGCTGTGTAGAACGATGGCGATGGGGCACAGATTTGCTTGTGTTGGGAAAAGAGAAGGGTGCGCTTGGTTGAGAAACCCCGTACAGTTGTTGATTGTCTTTACACCTGTGCCTGCTCCTTAGTCATACCTTTGCCTGCTCATAACTCAGCTCAAAAGCCTGTGATTATTTTCCAGACGAGAAAGTTTCCAGTGAACAGAGAATGATTTCAAACAGGGCCTGATGCATAAAGGGGGATGACCCAACCTTACAGCTCGTAAAAATGTCAGAAATTTAAATGCTAGATAAATATCCCATAACTGCAACTCAAGGACTGATACAGCCCGAGCAATACTGCCAAGGAAAACGGCAAGGTACTCCCTTCATCTCCCCCTGAAAGCTCTACATTTTTCCTTATAGCTATATGGAGTGTTGAGTAGATTTTGGGCTCCCAGAAGCCGATAACTTGTATAGATAACACACTGCAAAATCTTCAATTAACATGGCAGAAGTCGTAATTGCATAATCAGTACTCATCCTAAGTTGGATGTAGGTCATTTCTTAGAACTTGATTTGCAATATGAGAAATTGTTGATAAGGGCTAGGTAGAGAAATCCGGTAAAGTCATTATTGTGATATATATATATAAGAATAATATATAAGAATGAAGGAAAGGGAATTCAGTAATGAGTTGTACACAGGGAGATTGTTGAAACTGGGATAGGGCTTAGGCTAAATCAGCTCCAATAACCATGAAATTATTATCGTATCACCCAAGAGTTGCACCCCCCCCCCCCCCCCCGCAAGGGCGATATAACTCGGTCAACTGCAAATTATAAGCTTTACCTTTTTCGATGTCGTAATTCAGTATCAGGTAGGTTATTACTGGATATATCAGCTCGGCTTACTCAAATTCCCACCTTGGCCCACTGATCATGTGGTCGATTTGCAGATATATATATCCTACATACAACTCTACGGTTTTGTATACTGGTGTGCTGATTAATTCTATTAATCAATTATTAGTCAGAAATGCTTTTGAGTTCAATTCATTGATTGCTATAACTTCAATAATTGAAATCACTAAAATTCTAAAAATATTACCTTATGTCAAATAAATCTTGAGGTAATACCCACCAAAATAATCATTTCTGGCACCGTTTCCTCAGATAGAACAAAATCTGGCAAAGATCTATTCGCTTGTCTATGAACAGACAGTAAAAGTTGGAACTTTAGAAGTCGTCCCGAGAAAAAGTCTTGGCAGTGTTGTAAGTGGTTGTTACAGTGCTGTAGATTTTGGGTGACACTCCTGACTGATGAGGGGTAACCTCAGGTTTTGTCAAGCATGTCTGTATTATGGCAGCTTTAGCAGCAGATGTGGGAATCTTTATGTAAAAATGCTGTCAAAATGGCATGTCAAGGTCATTTTTATGAACAGAGCTTAGATTTGCTGCTAAATATTTTCATAAATGTAAATGAGAAGGTATTTTTTTTTTGGAACCTAGAGTTTCGAAGATCCATCAAAAGAGACATTTACATTAGATGAATGTTAAAGATAAGTTAGTGAACTTGTGACAGGAAGAATTTGAAATGCAAAATGGGCAATTTTGGGAGGATGATTCAGATAATTGCCATCAGGTATAAATATAATGAATGCTTAACATTTTTCAATTTTGTACAATCTTTGTATGTGTAAGTACAGCTAGTTCGGTAATTTTTGTTGCCTCAGTGACTAGAATTTGAACACCATTTTGTACTTTGATTAACACAGGGGTCTGTTTTGATTTGATATTACTTTACTCAGGGGTCTGCAGTATTTCAATGATTTAGATTTAAACAAAACTGTTTGTCTTATTTGTCTTTTCAAATCACTCTGTACTTCATCAATTTGTGTTGTTAGTTGATCTCATTTCTTTTTCAAAATAACTCTGTAGTTCATCAATGTCTGACCCGGTGACCGTGGCAACCATGCCCGCTGACATTAATGGCTTACCATCTCCATCTTTACTTATCTAATAGTTGTGGAAGTATTTTTGGTATTGACAGTGAAAGAACATTAACAGTGAACTTTTGGATGTCAGGTTGTTAAGATTTGACACAGCGGTTGGTCCGAGAGAGTTCCAACATGGATTTCTGAAATCTAAACCTAATAAAGTACAGATCTGGATATTTTTGTCCGCAATCTGCCGTTGTTATCCCCAACCTGTCGGATATGACGAGTAACATGGCAGTTACTCATAATTTGGCAAATATTTTGTTTGAGATGTCTTATATGTAACACTAATTCAAGTTATTAGTGAAAAGGTGGCGGCCATCTTTTTTTGAACTTGTACACTGCACCTCTTTTGTATGGTATATAAAGGTATGTTAAATATAGACTGAGCTCTTGGGTCTTTCAATAATATGAAGCCATATTATTGTGTTAAACTAATTGGTTTATTATGAAGCATAAAAATGATTGACACTTTCAAATCAAATCTGCAATTTAAGATCAGGTCTGTTTTATTGTTTTGTGTCCCGTTATTTTCTGCATTTTTTTTGTGTGATTAGAAATAAACGATGGTGTCTTTTAACATATTTTGAAGCCTAAAACATACATAAATTTATTCTGATAAAAACAAACTTATATGTCTTGCGGGGAGTTCTTTAATTGCTACTTCTAATTATGATATCATCATCAAGCCTTGATTTTAAACGACCTTGACCTACATTTTAAACATGGTACATTCCTTTCGTTAAAGTTTCCCTCCCCAGAATTCAGCAGTAATTTACAGGCAGTGTGATGGTGTACCCTGATCTATCTTTACCTCGTAAAATGTGAATTACAAAGACATTACGGTCTCCCCTACATACAAAGTAAAATGATACGTGTGATTTTTCAATTTAGGAGATGTGTCAAGACTTTATTCCTGTTTCACTACTGGGTGTTTTGCTGAAAGTTTGATAAATGTTTTTTAGATAGATTTATTTGGAGGATTTTGATTGATGTACAATAATTATGTTCTTCACTGACTTGCTATGTTAAGTGGAGGCAAGTCCTGTTAAGAGTACATTTGATGTGGTGACCATGAATGTCGGCAAATAATTACAAGAAAAATGGGTTTTTTAGAAGTGTGACTTGATGAAGACATTTGTATGGTAAAAAATGTAGAACATAATCGCCAAACTCTTTTAAAATTATTAACAAAATCAAGGTCTGAGATATGTTTACTTCCGTCCTTCCGTTTTGAGCTCTTTAATAGGTATAGGTATACGTATCAATGTATACACGAGGATCAGTACAATGCTTATGGATGAAAAACTGTTTTGGAAAGATTGCTTTTCTATCAAAACTGAATGAGAAATCACCTGTTCCTATAAATTTCTTAATTTTGCATGAACTTGAAAAATTCCAGTGTTTCCTGGAATATGAAAGATGAAAATCTGTCTGTTCCATGTAAGATATAGTTGGTTCCTGCCAAGGACACCTGTGATATGTGCTTGAGTGAGACTTTTAACCTTGATTGTTCCTGTCTACCTAGCTGCAAGATTAGGTACCAGCATGCTGAGAATCGGCAGAATCGGCATCCCTGTGCACCGTATTAAGGATTTAGGACAAGAATATATCAGTTTGTCTATCTCGGTAGCATCCCATTATCACAAGAGTTTGGTTTTGAATTCGAAGAACTTCTTATCGGGGTGAATCCCTATTTTTGAAAATCTACTGCGGATCGAGGTACTTCTCTGCATTTTTATGACTTTGCGATGGAGTGACTCTTACGCAATAAAAAGATTTCTGCAGATTTCCAAGATTTCTAACTTGAGCTACTTCCCACCTGTTTTATCGGAGAGTCCCACTAAAAACCACCTGAAGATAGGAACTATGTGTACAGTATCTTCAGTACAGAAATATACATGGACATTCTACTACTTCTGTGAGATATTTTCATTTTGAAGTTTCGCAAAGCATGATAGTATATGATTTCTCATTAACCCCTAAAGACACATTTGGAATCTTCCAGTTCAAAAGTTGGAATAGTCCATCATAAAATCTCAGGTGTGAATGGGTTTAATCTAAAAAGTTCATTGTCATTTGTGAAAGTCCGTTAGAAATTATGACAGCGAAGAAGCCAAGGAAGATTTGCTGCAAGAGGACTTTTGTGTTTTGAGATTAAAAACTTGAAGATTTCATGATCTAGAATGAGACTATCTCCAAACAGCCTGTCAATAGACCCAGTTATGTCGGTAATCGATTGTGCAGTTTCCGTGCACCGGATACGTTGGGAAACAATATAACCACCTAACCAGATTACGTTGTTGAAATTGAAATTGTAGAAGAGGACCGGGACTTTAACAGGTTTCTGCTCCAGGCGGATATTACGGATCTTTAGTGTGAAAGCACCTTTTGCATGCTAATATAAATTGTTTTTAGGTATATTAGCGTCTATGTTCAAATTTCTGACCACATTATTTTTATAAATGTGTATAGCTTGTGTTTTTTGCAATCAATTTGCTCAGCTTGCTTTACCTGACTGAGAGGGTAAATGAGAGTATGACCATGTATAAGACATGCTTTTTAAGCTCAACATGTAATATAGTTTAAATAAAGCCTGTTGTTATTATTATGAGTTACGGTTATTTAAATACTATTGAAATATTGTTACGTAATGATTTCATGAAATTAAAATGGCCACAAGACCGGTATTATTATTTGTAAATTAAAATTTTGATCTGTTCTTTTCCAGGTACATCAGTACTTTACTGCCTTACCTGAGGATAAGGTGCCGTACCTGAACAGTGTAGGAGAGAAGTATCGGGTCCGGCAGCTGCTACAGCAGTTACCTCCCCATGACAATGAAGTCCGCTACTGTAATACGCTGTCGGAGGAGGAGAAGAGAGAGCTACGTATGTTCAGCACCCAGAGGAAAAGGGAGGCCCTGGGGCGGGGCAGTGTGCGGCCCCTACCACTCACCATGCAGGGGAGCATATGCACCAAGGTAAACAGATCGGCACATCCATCACATGTTACCTTTGATAAGCCCGGGGGTCTTAACAAGATTTATCATTAGATATGGCAAGTGGTTGAGTTATCATTTGAATTGGGTATTTGATTTTCAACAATCACTGGTGTGACAGGAAGTTTGGTTTAACATTGATTTAACAACCAATGGGGTGGGCCTGTTGGCTTGAATATATCGCTGCTAAAACATTGAGCAAGAGATGGGCTTATTTCTGGGCATGGGCCGATCACTAAAAAATCCTAAACATGTCACTGGTAAAATATTGAGCAAGAGATGGGCTTATTTCTGGGCATGGCCTATCACTAATAAAACCTTTAACAAAGGGTGGGTGTAATTCTAAGCAGGGGTTTATTACCATTTATGTGTAGTGGTACGTTATATACAGTACAAACTTCAGCCTTCACCGGACAACTTTCATTCAACACAAACCCCTTGAATTATCTTGTTCCCAAATTTCCATCTAATTTCAATTGCATGATTGGTTTAACGGAAGGCATGTGCAGCCCCCAAAAAACTCTCTCTCACCCCGTGTTTTTACCAGTACTACGTCTTACGAAACATGGGGTCTGGGGAGGTATCAGTACTCTGTAGGAGGTCTCTATCTGTGTCTTGTGATCCTGTTGTCTGTGTTAAAATCTCTGTTATCATTTCATTGACTAGCCAAGAGTCACGTAGCACGACTGACAAGTTCACTGATTTTTTCCCCTCAAATATTTTTTCTTCCTTCTGTAACAGGAGCTGATACAAACATGTCAGCAGTTTCTAGCTTACATAGCTTCACCCCTCCCTTCCCATTCCCCATGTATCTCTGTTTGTCCCTGATACAGTAATAGTTTCTTCAAGTTCAAGGGAACTCAAGTATTTTGGGCAAAGTGGAGGGGGGGGGGGCATTTGGATCAGCAGAAAGATGTGGAAAATTTGTATGTGTATCAAATATTTGTGTATTGATCCCAAATGATTCAGAATTAGTTGCACCATTTAAAGTTATTCCCATTAAAACATCTAGATTTTCTTATAATGTACCCAGAAATGTCATAATGAGCTATTCCAACCTTTGTATTGGAAGAGTTCAAATGGGTCTTTGGGGTTTATTATTTAAGTAACAACACATTTACTATAATATAAGTTGAATACGAAACTGTGCTTTTAAAAAAGTCAAATTTATGTTGCATGGCATTGATTTGTTTTATAAGAATAAAAAAAACTTGCAAATTGTGTTGTTTTTTTCCCTGGTCCTCTCTCAGGTTTGTTACTTACGTGCTTTTGTGAAACAATGTTGAGACTGACAAGAGCCCATCGAACTGTTAAGTAAGATATAAATAGCGGAGAGTAAAAGGTTTGATTGTAGGATACTTTGTTAGTAAAGCCCAATGCACTGTCCCCAAACTACTTAGATAGCGGCTGATTGAGGTGTACTGTTACACCCTAAAACTGTTACGTGACGGAGACAGTTAAGTCGGTAGAAACGGATCATATGCACTTAACGGGATGTAATAGATACCTACGTTATACAGACAAAAGTAGGCCTAGGATGTAGGGCTCGGAATGTGTACTGGAACTTGTACCCGGTGTATGAAAAGGAAACCAGACTACGGCAAATGTCCTCGTATAAATAGTCAGGGAATACACAGTAACAAAATCGTACAGAACTGTCAGAGATTTAGAAAGTAATATCCGTAGATAAAGTGATTTTGTATTGGTATTGCTGAATAATGAATATTTTACTGGGGAAAATGGTAATGGTTGTAACAGAATTCCACCCCTCGTTGTTTCCAGTGTCTGGCTTTAAAGCTATTACAAATGTGTCCGGTAAACTGACTGCGACAAAACGGTTTTCATGTCCTTTTAACCTTTTTCACACCCTATTAACTATGAAAGATTACAGATCTAAATGGTCAAGTCTGTAAGAGGACCAGGTTTTGTGTTGAAGGGGAAGTAACTCTCACAGAAAAAGTGCACAAAAATTCATATTTGTTTAGAACTTCATTGTAAAAATTTAAAAAGTTTGTTTCTTTTGCGAACTCATCTTCACATGCATTAGATTTTACATAGAGTCATCTTGCTTATAGTGTAGCACTTTTTGTCTCTAATTGCTCAGGAAAGCATTTCAAAACTTACATATCCGGTATCAATTTCTAATGTATTTGGTTAGATCCAAAAGTTTTAAAGCAAACATTTTCTGTAACTATGGAAAAATGTATTTCTTATCTGATAAAGCCAAATACTTTGTTTTAAAAAGAAAACTCTATATTGTCCTGTTTGAATATATTTCAGTGCCAGGAGGTGGTGCCGGGGGGCTCGATAGCAGTGTTTGCGTCGCGGGCCGGACACGATCAGTGCTGGCACCCAGCATGTTTTCTGTGTACTACCTGCGAGGAGTTGCTCGTTGATCTCATCTATTTCTTCAAGGATGAGGCTCTGTATTGTGGGCGACACCACGCTGAACTCATCAAGCCGAGATGTGCTGCGTGTGACGAGGTATACTTATCTATATTACCAGATTTCACATTTTATTTGATAAAACCATTTTAGATTTGTATTAATAGGAATTATGCTTTTCTGACAGAAATGTCATTTCATATATAATTTTAACAAAATATGAAGAGCCAATTTTGTTTTTAACATCAGATAAAACTTTTAAGTTTACCTATGGAATTGTAAAATGGTTACCATTCATGAAAACTTAGATTATGAAGCATCCAACCACTCACCGTTATTTTAGAAACTATCCCTCCCTTCATCAATAACACTTTGTGTTGAGTAATGAATGTCTATTTCTTAATCCCGAGGATTTGGCAGAGACAGTGGTTCTGCTGAGTCAACACCCTCATTACATATACAGTGATTGTAACATCCAATGTTACATTGTGTTATTTGTACAGTATATCTATAGCCAGGCTCCCCTATAGCGATTCAGTATTGATAAATCTTCTTCAGTAAGAATAATATTTAATGTCTTAGCAATGCACATATTTATTATTATGTGGTATGAAGTTATGCTAAAAACAATTGACAAAACATTGTACTGGTACTTTTAGTTAGGGGAATGTTACGCAATGTCTCATTCTGAAAAAGTGGATCGGCAGACATGTTGTTTTAAGCTAGCTGTTTTTTCCTCTCTATATCATTATACATGAAACAATGGAGGGTAACAATTGTTACAACTTGGGTATATACTAGGAAACATGTTGAGGTGTCATATTTTAGTGTGTATTATATCACTTTTTAAAATATTTTTCAGATAATTTTTGCGGATGAGTGTACAGAGGCCGAAGGTCGTAGCTGGCATATGAAACACTTCTGCTGTTTCGAGTGTGACCGACAGCTGGGCGGCCAGCGCTACATCATGAAGGAAGGACGGCCTTACTGCTGCATATGTTTCGAGAGGATGTTTGCCGAATATTGTGACACATGTGGGGAGCACATCGGTGTTGACCAAGGACAAATGACCCACGAAGGTCAACATTGGCACGCTACGGAAGTGTGTTTTAAATGTCACACATGTCAGAAATCTTTGATTGGACAGCCGTTTTTACCTAAACATGGAGTGATTTACTGTTCAGCTGCGTGTAGTCGGGCAGGGTCAATGCAAACACAAACCCCGCGCCGTCCAGAGGATTACGCGGCAGACATTGATGGCATGCGACTGGGTTCCCCTGTCAGTCACGCCCTTCAGGAGAACAGTGTTATGGGCATTCAGGAAGCCCTGCGCCAACAGTATTCTCTATCGGATAATAGTCAGCCTTCGTCGGATCGGGATCAAGGGTATGCCACCAGTAGCAATAGTGAGGTTTACGCACCGGGGATGTACGAACCACCCCAGTCCCAGCTGTCTCATGTTCGCGAGTCACAGTGTAGTTACGAACTCAATCTGGACGGTTTGAGTGAAACACTGCCGCCAGTGTACGAAGGTGTGCGGAGAAAGAAACGTTTATCGCAATTCTCCATGCCCGATCTTTCAAAGGAGCCGAGCTCTCCTCTGTTGAATGAGCGACACAGCAACAGTAGTTCACGTAGTCGAAGTCGATCTGGCTCTCAGTCGAACCTCAATCTTGGTGGCTTCCACAACTATGAGGAAATTGGGCCGGCATTGTTTCAGTCAGATTATCTGCCCAATCCAGCCCCACCTCATTTGTTTGGAAACAGACCCGACCGGTCACTGAGTTCATCACACGCTGGTAATGTTCAGAGTTACCCAGAGTTACGTAACATACGCTGTATAAACCCATCTCCCCAGAGTGAGGGCCGGAATCCCCCTCCGCTACCTGACGGTGAGAAAATGAACCCGATACGACGACCTCCTACGGGTCGTACCCCTCAACCGGTACAGGCATCTCGGTATCCGCGTAGCCGGAGCTTCGAGGGTCGGCCCTCAGACAGGCATCATTACCGCGACTATCATAGGGATCATAGAGAACATAGAGGTCATCACCATGAAAACAGAGGTCACCATCATCATGAGCGCAGAGGACATGCAAATGACTTTCAAAGTCATCTGAACGACCTCCGAGGTCATCCAAATGAGGTACCCTCCACGAGTCAGGAACCTGCGAATCAAGCAGGCTCCCGGCGTGTCGAGTTTCTGGACGATTACGAGGATGATCAGTGTAGTACATGCTCCAGTTCGACAGATTCGGACGATTTCTATTACTACTATGATAACCCACGTAGCTTTACCAACAAAATCTCGTATGTGGACGATATGGGTGTCGGTCTCGGTCAGAGTAATGCCATGAGGTCACGGACATCGGGTCGGCACCGCAGTAAAAACAAGCAGTGTGTTATCTCCTGAGCACAGAAAGGGCGATTGTTACTCGGAGGTTATTCGTATAGATGGAAGGACATCTGGAGGATTTTTGTGTGCTCGTCTTGTTCAAGGGAGATAACTGTTTTACTCAACACTTCAAAAGATATGTTAAGTGACTTGATTGTTATACACTGCTAACCATACTGTCAAAAATTATACCAGTATAAAACTAAATGTGTTCATAACCTTGGTAAACACTTATGTTGACTTATATATAATTAATCTGATGTATGTTCCAAACTATATTCTGTGTGTTCCATTCTGTTGGGGTTTAGACATTTAGACATGTGGCGGTTTCTTTGGGTAACAAGTGACTTACTGATAATTGGGTTAACTGTTATAAATACTGATGTTTTCATTTGTTTAAATAATCATACTACTGAGCACAAAATCTTTCTTATAAAACTGGTATTATTAAATTGATCAAGGCTTTATTTGAAGCAATTAAAGGTAAAAAAAAATATTTCATAATTTTTTTCTGTCAATTTGCCATTGAAAAAATTTGACATGGTGCTTAACTCAAAATGGTTGCTTTATATCTAAACATAAACATTATAGCTATGGTTTGGTAACTTTTTTCAGTCAAGACTATTTCTTTGTTCAATCAAATGTGGGAAAGAATTGTTGATTATTTTCATTAATGTACTTGGGTACAAAAATCACTTCCAAAATAATTATTCTGAACTGCCGAAATAAATTACATTTGTATCTCAAGTCTTACTGAAATGCACAGATTACAGTATATTCAATAACATCATTTTGTGTAAACTCTCATCCATGTTGGTTGTCATGACAACCACTGATATCATAGATATTATATATATGTACATCAATATTATACTGTTACAGATATATATATACAGATGTCTCAGCTGAAATACAAACGCAGAGGTTTTTTTTATTATTTCAAAATTTAAAAGATCGGTTTTGTTTGCAAATAATTTTATCCACTAAAGTTGTTTTTAATTTACATTTCAGGTACATTTTAAGGTCAGGATCTTTCATGACTTTACGTTTTAGCAGGATGAGGTCGAATGGACCTTAGTGCTTCCTTGAAATTTATTTGTTTTTGTATCAAGATGGGAATTTTTTCCTGTGAAAATTTTATGCCAGTTTTACTTGAATTAAGAGTCTAGTGCTAAATCAATGTAAATTGACTATACTCACAATATCAAGTGTTGTGATAAGTTTGTTCCAAATATTGACGTTGAGGTATGTCTAGTCTTGCGACCAATTGATCGTAGCTTAAAGGAGCAGATTCTGTAAGTTGTTCCCTATCTGTAAATTTTTTTAGATACAAATTACGTTGACAAGGTACAGTTTTTACTTATTAAACATCTTATAGCTAGGTTGGATAAGGGAAAAATAGGAAAAACTTTAATCGTCCTGATTGCTCAGGAAGTTTTTGGAATCTAAAACACTGTTTTTAAACATTTATCATAAAAGTACTTTTTGTACAGACAAGAGAGTTTATATGGGCTAACTTACAGAACGTGACCCTTTAAGATGTTTTGTATATATTTGTAAGCAATGTTTTTTGGTCTCTTTATAAGTATATTGGCTGTTCTGTGTATATTTGGACCTATTTAAGTCTGTTTTTTATGTACATACATGTTAATAAACCTCGTTGTTATATATACTTGGCACAAAGAACAGCAATCAAGATATTTAGTACGGCACGATCTAGGCCAATGGCAAGGGGAGATCGGGGAAAGTTGCCTAGGATACGAAAATAAAATCGGGGAAAAAATGGAAAATTTTCAAATAGGTAATATTTAACAAATTTAAACAATAAACAAGATTTCTTGTTTGATTTACACTGTTTTGTGGGCTACATTTTTTCGTATATTGATGAGTTATCTCCCCTGGCCCTTTACCTCGAATCTGCCTCGTTTATTACCTAGTTACGATATCAGTATTATATATGTATGTAAAGGATTTATAACTTAAGTATAATTATCATTACTGTCATCAGTCATCAGGTACAAATGCACCCATCAATAAGTTCTACAATTTTGAGTTTCTTTTGTTAATTATTCAACAAGCATCAGAATCGTTCAATAATTTTAAATAATTTTAATATTTTGCTTTTTGATCATTTTATTTTTGCACTGTACTTCAAAAGAAAAACTCAATGTGCAATGTTTGTCAAAAAAGGGAAAGTTTTGTTTCATTTCTTATGGATGATAAAAACAAATTTTACAAGGGTTGTGATCTAGTTAAATGGATTTATTTCAATATTCTAACAATATTAAATGCCTGTCATGCATTTTATTATGTCCTTTTTCAGTTACTTAAAGTTTGGTTATATGATTCACCCCTGGAGACACATTTGAACTCTTCCAATTCAAAGGATGGAATAGTTCATTATGAGACTTCAGGGGTGAATGAGTTAACTCCTGCAGAAAAAAGTAAGTAAATGCAGTTTGTACAAGTTATTCTGATTTTCGAATTCTTCCAGCTTACTACTCCAATTTTAAAATTTTCTGAAGAAGGTATTTACCAATAATTTTTAACAGGCAAAACTTGATAAGTTGTATTTTACACATTTGACTATATTTCTGCACAAAATAGAACCAGTGCCCAACTTCAACCAGTACAGTGTAGCGGTATCCTGTTCTACAGACTTGTAGTACAGTTGAACCTCCCTATAGTGACTCCCTGTCAGAAATGACAGTATAAATGTGATTTTAATGGGACTCTTCAATAGCAACCCTCTGTCACACAACAGGTTTGACAATAATGTCATTATAGAAAATTGAAGTGGACTTCTCTATAACGACCCTCAGTCAGGATAAGACAGTATAATGTGAGGTTAGTAAATAGAATAAAACCCCTTTATAACGACCCTGTCAGAAAAGGACAATATAATATGATATGATTTTAGACAATAGAGTACAATATGAAACGATAATAGACAATACAGTAAAACCCCTTTATAATGACCCTGTCAGAAAAGGGCAGTATGATATGATGTTAGATAATACAGTAAAACCCCTTTATATTGACCCTGTCAGAAAAGTACAGTATGATGTGATGATAGACAATACAGTAAAACCCCTTTATAATGACCCTGTCAGAAAAGGGCAGTATGATATGATGTTAGATAATACAGTAAAACCCCTTTATATTGACCCTCTATCAAACACAACAGGTTTACTTAATTCATTAATTATAGAAAGTACAAATAAACCTCTCTATAGCAACCCCTTGTCAGAAATAACAGTATAATTTGATAATCAGACCATACAGTGAGTTGAGCCCCTCTATTAGACAAAACAGATTATTGTGATTATAAAAAATAGAAGAAAAGTCTTGGGTCGTTAAAGACAGGTGATAGATAATACTATTATTTATCCGTTTAGAGGGTCGTTACGGACAGGTGACCCGATAGACAGTTGTCGTAGATAGATATGAACATTGTGATATTAGTTCAGCGTCTGTGATTCATTTATTGGTTTTGCAGATTGATTTTGCAGGGCAGCAATCGGTAGGTTTTAGACACGCGTGATATTTAAGTTAACATTCATTCTTTGTCTCTTTGTATGCAAATAATGCTTTGTGCCTTTGTGGATGAATATGCAGTCTTATCTTTAACTTTCATGTTATGTATATACACGTGAGACATGACATCAAAATAAATAAACATGGATTTACCTCTTTAGACGAAGATATTGTTTTCGTTTTGTTTATGACTAAGATTGTTGATTGAGGTGAAGTAACTGCTTTACAACATTAATAGAATAAAATGGGGAATTAAGTTTAGTAAAGTCATTTACACAAACTTCACTGAGAAGAAACTCAAGTTGGGTAAAGCCTTTTGCACAAACTTCACTGAGAAGAAACCCAAGTTTAGTAAAGCCTTTTATACAAACTTTACTGAGAAGAAACTCAAGTTGAGTTTTACACAAACTTTGCAGGGAAGAAACTCAAGTTTAGTGAAGCCTTTAAAACAAACTTTACAGAGAAGAAACTCAAGTTGAGTTTTACACAAACTTTGCAGAAAAGAAACTCAAGTTTAGTGAAGCCTTTTAAACAAACTTTACGGAGACGAAACTCAAGATGAGTTAAGCATTTGACACAAACTTCACAAAAGAAATTCAAGTTGAGTAAAGCCTTTTACACAAACTTAACAGAAAAGAAACTGAAGTTGAGTAAAACTTTTAACAAAATCTTGACAGAGTAGAAACTCAAGTTGAGTAAAGCTTTTTACACAAACTTTGCAGCGAAGAAACTCAAGTTGAGTAAAGCCTTTTACACAAATGTTACAGAAAAGTAACTCAAGTTGAATAAAGCCTTTTACGCAAACGTTACTGAAAAGAAACTCAAGTTGAGTAAAACTGTTTACAAAAAATTCACAGAGAAGAAACTCAAGCTGAGTAAGGCCTTTTACGCAAACTTTACAAAGAAGAAACTCAAGTTGAGTAAAGCCTTTTACACAAACGTTACTGAGAAGAAACTCAAGTTGAGTAAAGCCTTTTACCCAAACTTTACAAAGAAGAAACTCAAGGTGAGTAAAGCCGTTTACACAAACTTTACAAACTGAAAACTCAAGTTGAGTAAAGCTTTTAAGACAAACTTTAAACAAATTCAAACTGAGTAAGCCTTTATGACAGACTATAGGTGCTGGACAATTAACTGATGATGCACAAACTTTCATACAATAATTGACCAACTGTGGAGAAACTTTTATAATGAAAAAACCCATGTTACAGAGAACTTCTTTGGTACAGAAATATTCAGCCATGTGATGGTTTGTTTAAAGATATTTCACTATTGTTGTAGAGATATTGGTTATGTGGTCAATTTAGACAGGTTTTCTTGTAGTGACAGAAATATTTGGCCATGTGGTGGTCAGTTTGAAGATATTTCACTATTGTTGTAGAAATATTGGTCATGTGGTCAATTTAGACAGGTTTTCTTGTAGTGACAGAAATATTTGGCCATGTGGTGGTCAGTTTGAAGATATTTCACTATTGTTGTAGAAATATTGGTTATGTGGTCAATTTAGACAGGTTTTCTTGTAGTGACAGAAATATTTGGCCATGTGGTGGTCAGTTTGAAGATATTTCACTATTGTTGTAGAAATATTGGTTCATGTGGTCAGTTTAGACAGGTTTCACTGTAGCAATGAAAAGGATAGCACTTTAGTGGTCAGTTTAGCCTTAGGAAAGTTTCACTCATTGCTAGTAAAGATTAAATTATATTTCAGCAATATTGATACAATATTTCACAAGACAGAATTTAGATTTATCAAAAAAAAAAAGAGACATATTTTTTTAATATTTCACGTTTTTTATTCATTAAGTTTCTATACATATATATATCACAGACTTTAAATAAAAGTTAGATACATTATTTACAAATGAAAAGAATTCTTTACGGAAATAGTGACAAACAGGCTCTCTCCATTCTCACCATGGAAAATAGGGAAACAGTCGATTTCATTGGCCGAAGTGAACATTTCAAATCGTTCAATACTGATCCCTCACACAATTATACTGATATTATAGAATGCCAATTTCTTTCTGACATAAGTTCGTAAGAGTATATGAAAAGAAACTGTTGTAACTCTTTGTTGTTTTGATAATTTCTTCCTTTTGAGAGACACTGATAACACCAATTTACTTTTGAAAGTAAATTTTGGGTTTGTGTACAAAATACTCAAAACTTAGAAGATAAGTTGATCTGCCGAGTGAAAACGAGGTTGACATTGAGTTTGTGCTACATCACAGTCAGTTCATACAATTACTGACTTGATAGTGAGGACTTGGCAACAATGATTCATCCATAATTGATATGGCTATTATATTATTTTTCTTCACATATGTCCCTCTGGCCCCATACACCTCCCAATCTCTGCTCGATCCCAACCCAACCCCACCCCACCCCAATTTAATTTCAGACACTATATGTAGCTTTTATACTAATGATTGGTTCTATAATTCAGTTGTTCTTTACCACCATCACCTTCACTCAAAATCCCCATCCCTCTCCCGTATTACATTTAAGTACAGATGCATGCTCAAAAGTGAGGATTTGTTCTTATCAATATTGATTCTTCCTTTAAAATTGAGACCCTCTCTTGCCCTACCCCCCCCCCCCCCCACTCCAGCCCCTCCCCCCCCCCCCCCCACCACCACCCCCACCCTATATATTAATCTTATCAATCTTAATGATATTATTACGTCTCCATTTAAATTAAAGGTATACCAAAATCCTTAAACATAATGGCACCCTCTGTAACCTACCGTAATCCCCCTCCCCCTTTACTTATGATATTTGACCCCCCAATCCAAGACCCCTAAGCGCCCCCACCCCCCCTCTCCAGCACATGTTGTCCCTCCTATCGAGTGGTCGTGTTGAACTGTGTAAAGTAAGCTGCCGTGGGAGGGTTGGTGTAAACCTCCTTGTTTAGGAAATCTTTGTGTGACGTCTGCTCGCCAGCAAGTCGTCGGTTCTCATCAGCTTGGTTACGGTCAAGTTCGCGCCTCTTGCGATCCATTTCACGTTCCAGAAGCATGGCAGCACGAGCGTTGGCCATTTGTTGTCTCTCCCACTCCTTGTTCCTTAATTCTTCCTCCTGGTCGTGTCTCTGTAACAAATAAAATATACACCTTCAAAATAAAGGTCTCACAGTGCATATGTAAGACATTTCATATTAAAACCAAAAATATACTTAATTGAACATTTATGTAACCAATATTTTGCTTGAAATTAAGAAAAGCCTGAATTTTTGTTTTGTTTACTCAACAAGTTTTTCTTTTGAGGCATATAACTCAGACTTTTTCATCAACTGGAAATACTGAAAATATATTATAAAAGCAATTAAAAATGATTTCTTGAAATGTCAAAAATGAAAAAAAAAAGCATCTATAGGTTGTCTTCATTTATACTTGTAGGAAATTAAATTGGTTTTAATTTTCTGATTGGTTTTTCAGAATGTTCATTAAAACCCTAATGAAACCTATCAAAATGAAACAATTTGAAAACAAAAACTTTTCATTTTTCATGTTTGTTATTTGTTATTGGCCACCAAGTCAAACCTTACAATATTTTTAAAGTTAACATTATTTTATGATCTTGGGGCCATTTTACAGCACTGTTAACTCATTAAAACAGTAACATACGTTTTTCTCCGCCCTCTGGAGTTCCTGGAGTTTGCGAATATGTTCTAATTGTTCAGGGCTCATGCCCTTCCACCTGTCGGTGATAACACGATGAGGTCCGAACGCACTCTGGGCCACGGAGGGATTCTCCGTCAGGACGTCCCCGAAGATGTGGTTGGCGATCTCTGTCATGTTGTCATCATGCTCCTGTTGTTTCTGTAATCTCTCTTTCTCCGATCGTTCACGGTCCTGTTAAAGAAAAAATAAAATTTCATTTAAAAGTTCTTATTCCTCTGCATTAGAAAACTAAACACAGGCAAGAAGACAAGAAGGAGAACAAAATAGTCATTTTGGTTCTTTTCCATATTTGAGAACTCAGTGGGAGGGGGGATTCTCAAATCACATTGGAAAATGAGTTTTTAGTATCCTCCAACCCCCTCAGTGTAGATTTATTAAAAAGAATATAATTAATTTCCTCATGATCAACTAGAATCAAGATTTAAAGTTCTTAATTGATTATAATAACTAGCGTTGGTAAATCTTTGCAAAATTGCAAAAAAAAGGCAACCAGCCAATTAGAATCTGAATGTAGCAGCCTCATTAGAAATTTTTAGAATTCTTTTATTAAACATCAAACTTAAGGAATATAGCAAAGTGCAATGTGAATCTGCCTGCCATGAAATATTGCTTGGATTAGTTTTTTGGTTTATTTTTGTTTTACATCCTATTAACAGCCAGGGTCATTTAAGGATGTGCCAGGTTTTGGAGGTGGAGGAAAGCCGGAGTACCCGGAGAAAAACCACCGACAGTACCTGGCAACTGCTCCATGTGTGATTCAAACTCGCAACCCAGAGGTGGAGGGCTAGCGATAGAATGTCGGGGAAAGCAAACATTAGGGCACCTAATCTTACCAGGGCTTGGTTGTAATCTTTCACCGCCATATTTATCGCCCTTCTACATTCCTCCTCAGAATTAGCAAGGTCCATAGCCCTCTGGTCAAGCTCTCGCATTTTGAGTTCGTACAGATGGTTGGCTTGATCCATGTTCCTCTTGGCTTGATCCTTCTCATCGCTTTGTTGTGTCGACCATTCTCTCAGCTGTTCTTGTTGGTACTGTCTTCTAGCCTTATTGTTTAAGTCTTCACCTATAAAAGTAGGTATGAATTAATAGAGGAGTTAAGAATATATATCTGAAAAATTAGGGAAGGTTCCTAACAAATTTAATTCAAATTGGTTCAGGGGTTCTTGAGAAGAAGTCGAAAATGTAAATTGTTTTACGGACAAACGACGCACGAAGAATGACGACAGACAAAAGGCTGTTAGAATAGGTCTCTTGAGACTTTGTCTCAGGTGACCTAAAAATCCAAAACAGATATCATTTTGTCAAAGTTTTGAAAGTTAAAGATTCACAAGGTAAATGATATGGCATTCTTTATACTTCTCATCACCGGTTATTTTTGCAACACAAACATATTTCTTCCATTCTACATTCCTTTTTTTGTTTTTTGAAATGTTTTTTTCAAAATATAGTATTGGAAAAATCTTTTCAAAATTCTCAAAACAGTTACACTTTGATCACTCAATATTAATAAAATAATTTTTAATTCAATTATGTATGAACAACACGCTTCCCAGAGTTGGCTTATGTATGATAGTTAAAAATTTCTTCAATTTTATGCGGCTTGAAATGTTTGCCTTAATTGATATTAAAAGGGACAAAAATGGCAAGAGTTATGATTGTGGTGAACATTTCCAGGAATGCACTACAGGGTATATACGATTGATGTTTTTGTTTTACCTTCAAACTTTTGAAGACTAGAAATTCCACACCTCGGGTCATCATCACTGACCCTGGCAGGTTTGTCCTTCTTTAGGTAATCAGGATCGTACAGATCAAATTCTCGTCTATTCGCGGGTTGTTGGTGCATCGAGCGGAAATCATTAACAGCTTTATTTAATTCCCTCACATCTTGATTTTGTCTTTGTTCCAACATCATGGAAATTTTATCATTTCGTACAGCATCAGCAGCTGAAATGTAAGAATATATATGAATAATTTGAAGGGTGAAGTTAAATAAATGACTGTAAGGATATGAAATTGATTTTCATCATTTTGTATAAATGCTGCCTCAAATTGACTTTTCCCGACAAATATTTTACGCTTCATTTTATATGAAGACAGCATGCTACATCATCATCAAAGACATGAATGGCTAGTGACAGCAAAGGTGTTAACCTCTGAAACCTCCAATGAGGGAGATCTCTTTCATTCCACATTTCCAATGAGAGAAAAATTGTGTGAAATATGTCTAAAACTGCATTACTCAATTTGTTTTCCTCTTTTTATGTATCAAAACAACTTCAAAAAGTATCCTTGATTGAATGTTTGAGCTAGCAAAAGGTCTCTTGCTGTTTTTGTTCTGAAGCCAATCAACAAGAGGCCTGTCATAAGTTTCTTTGTGTTACCTTCTAACAATGTTTGAGTGAAGCTATGTCTGTCCTAGTTGATTAGCAAACTTTTATAGAAATTGTAATCAAACTATATTGGAATTCCAATTGATCTATGTAACAAATAGTTCATTGACAGGTTAAATGAAAGTCCCCAAAAAACCGGTACAGGACTAATGTATTATGGTACATACCATCACACCTTTATACCACGGTTTATCGGTAGTCTGATAAACCGCCCAGCTATAATTGCCTGTATTTCATAAATGAAAATATCTGTTCCAAATGTTTGAAACATAATACACTAAAGTGGCTAAGATGAGTTTGACAACATTAATGCTACTTTCACATCACATTTTCATCCTTTCCAAACACTTACCAAAAGCTCTGTCCCTGTTTCTTTCATATTCCTCCTGCTGTTTCTTATCTAAATTTTGTTGCTCTATGGCTTGAGTATCAATCTGTTGAGAAAAAAAAGGGAATTATAATTCAATTATTACCAAAAAAACCCCACTCTTACCTATGCTCAACTTTTGTCAGAATCAAACAAAAACATAACACCTACGGTAAAAATTCATTAAAAATAAGCACCTATATATATAGGAAACCCTGCAAGTTATCTGTTTAAAGCTGGCCACATACAGTACTTGGCCGTAAGTAATGTTGCACTTGACATTTTCCCATTTACATTGTACAGTGTATTTCCACCAATTTTGAAAATGTCATCAGCATTTCAATACATTTTGTACTGTAAATTTCATAATGTATTTGAGTTTTCAAAACATGCTTAGTGCAGATGTAGCCTGTAGGTTATGTTGTTGGGGTGTTTAAAGGCAAAATGAAATCTGCGAACTGGACATCTCCCACTGATGACAATGTCAATTTCATACGAACTATGACATCGCAAATAAGCTTTAACCTCAAACGACTCTGCAATGTAACATACTGAATCTGAAAATGTGTTTTGAAAACTCTACTAATTCTAATGGATACTAAATCAAGTTGATTAAATATCTGTCACACTGTTATTGTATAATGACATTTTCAATATTGGAAAGTACAAGCCTATGCTATGGCGAATTGTTAAATGCGACACTACTCTTTTTCCAGGTAGCATGAATTAGGTAGTACCATATGCCTTCCAAGAGTTTCCCCATCCTCGATATCCAGGGGTTACGATCATCTACGCTCTCTATACCCCTGTCATGGCAAAACTGAAGCCACACTAAGGTAAAAAACTGACTAATCGCTAGACTGCATGCCTGTCCTTTGAAGATTACAAAGGAGCCACAACCGACTTTAGAGCCTGTCAGTTTTACCGTTATGTGACCACGGGATTCTTTTGATGTACATCAAAGGGTCGAACCAGTTTTCTTGTCTCATCAACAAGGTGACTCACACGGAGCCTTCAGTTTTGTAATGACATATTCCAGGGTGTAGAGAGCGTATAAATGTGATCGTTACCCCTGGATATCGAGACGAGGATGCCTCTGTCCCCAACTTACACATTTTGACAGATATATAGCTGTCAGGTGTGGATATGTCGATGCCAGACGTAACACGGGCTCAAGTAATGTCATACGTCTTATTAAGTCTTTTTCTCAGAAGAATACTTTGGACAGAACCTAAACTGGTGTGATAGGTGTAACATTTACGGTAGGTCTAGTTTAGAACGAGATGAAAACAACTCGACGAAAAACTCACCCCGATTGTTCTAGTCTTTGAGTTGAATATTCGAGATTTTCTCTGTTCTTCCATCAATTTACGGCGCTCAATTGCAGCCGCCTCCTTGTAATCGACTGGTAAATCTAACTTATACATCCTGAAATATTTGTTTTGTCGCCCTTTCTCCAAGATATTTCAGGGCCTTTCTCTTCAGGCTTGGTGTAGCTCGTTGTCAAGTTTACACGGTTGTCAACCGGATTTCAACTGCGGTATTACTTTGTTGTATAAATAATAGTTAAACAATGCTCTATCAATAAATTATATTGCTAAGTAAAATAATATAATATATTTCATTAGAAAAATAAACAATAAAATTATTCAGTATTTCTATTTATTTGTATTTTATCCAATCAAACAACACCAATACCATCAATCAAAATCTCGTAACATCTCGCGTAAAACGACGAGAGCATTTTCGCAGCGACATCTATTCGCGCTAAAATTATCGACCATGATTTGATGATATGTTTTCGAATATATAATTCCGATTTGCATCAGCATCTTAGATGCATTGATAACCAAATTGCTTAAGTGTGCAGACAAACAACCTACAGAATGCCTGGACACCTTAAGTATATCGAAGTGGACAACTTTAAGTCCTACAGAGGCAGACAAAAGATTGGACCTTTCAAGAGATTCTCTGCCATCATTGGACCAAATGGATCTGGTAAGGCTCATAACATGTAAACAAACACTATCTTTGGTTATCTATGGTTGCTGCTGATATCATGTACGTATTTAGCTATAAACCATTCCAATTTCTATCAAACATAACTGTTCAGTTCCTCACCATACTTCCTAACGTTTCCTGGTTGATGACATTGTTTACATTTTGCAGGAAGCATTGTTGTGACCCTGATTTCATGACAGTTGTTATTTATCACAAAAATTAGTTCATTTTGTTTACTTGTACAAGTTTACCCATGTAAGTATTGTAAATGTGTGTGGTTTACTAACGTGATTGAATAAATGCTAATCTGTAAGCAACAATCCTGGATGTGAATGACTTAAGTTAGTCTGAGGTTATTCCCCTTTCATTATATGCATGATAAACTGTCTGAATGATGCTTTCTTTCTGCAGGAAAGTCAAATTTGATGGACGCCATCAGTTTTGTACTTGGAGAGAAGACATCAAATTTGAGAGTAAAGCGACTTAGTGTAAGTATTATGAATGATGATACTAATGTAACTCTAAACAGGAAAAAAAACATCGACATATTTCACCAATGTTCAATATGCCCTTTCCGAGATACAACTTTCCGAAATAAATTAGGACAAACATAACGGAAATTCAGGATGCTCTAATAAAGTGATTTCTACTGACCACTACCATGTGGATAGACATGATGTTTGGAAACTCGTAGCAGCTCTTTTTGAATATTGTTTTATGCTACTGGTGCTTTGGCGGTACAACAAAAGTATGTATGCCCCCCGCCATCCCGTGATAATCGTATCAATCTAAAACCTGGTTGAATTGGGAGAGAAAAAATATCTCCGAAACAACGTATTGGCTTCTGCTATACATTAAACGATACTAGCTTTGGCATAGCCCGAGATACTCTGGCCCTACACCATTTTGACAGTTATATGTCTGGTGTAGGGCCAGAGCGCACTGCTATATGAAAACGTGGAATTCTCCGATACCGTTTGGTATCGCTGTAGTCACTGTCCGTTTCAGACCGCTTATATTATCATATCACCGGTAATGCCACTTAACTTACGTGTTTGCGATTAATGGGTGATTTTTCTATCCGTAGACACCCATTTTATCCCACGTCGTCGTTCCATTCCGTCCATACAGAAGTTTATTTTTCGGAACTTTAAATTTCCCACCTCGACGTCGCCATTTTCTCATAATATGCAAATCGACCCAAATCTCGCGGACTCAAATTTCGGTGACGTCACGGGTCAGTGCGCCATGCGATATAAATACAGAAAACACGTTTCTCGCTGTCAAATCAGAGGAATCACTTGTACATCGTCATGGAGCAACTTGCAAACCAAGTTTTGAAAGATCACATGTATGAATTCAGCATCAAACCGATGCAGGTGGATGTTATCCAAAATATATTGAAAAATCGAGATGTTTTAGCGGTATTGCCGACTGGCTACGGCAAAACTGTTTGTTATTTTTTGCCGCCGTTGATGAAGGCAAAGGTAAGAAAATGACAACACGACTTGAATTAATTCTTAAGTCAGATTTATTATGATTCAAATTTTTCCTCAGCTTCGGACAAACGTGTGCGATTCACATCCAACGAACGTATTGTCAAACTGCATGAACTACAAATAAATGCCGCTTTCCCTGGAGTAATGCTAATTGAGAATTGCCTTTGAAGTGTTTCTAACGCACTAGGCCCACCTTTAAATTTAGTGTTGATGCCGATCCTTTTGAATCCACCTTCTTTTCGCTCGAAACATTCGCCACACATGGCACACTCCATCTTTGAATCCTGTGTTTATTTACATCGCATGGCGCACTGACCCGTGACGTCACCGAAATTTGAGTCCGCGAGATTTGGGTCGATTTGCATATTATGAGAAAATGGCGACGTCGAGGTGGGAAATTTAAAGTTCCGAAAAATAAACTTCTGTATGGACGGAATGGAACGACGACGTGGGATAAAATGGGTGTCTACGGATAGAAAAATCACCCATTAATCGCAAACACGTAAGTTAAGTGGCATTACCGGTGATATGATAATATAAGCGGTCTGAAACGGACAGTGACTACAGCGATACCAAACGGTATCGGAGAATTCCACGTTTTCATATAGCAGTGCGCTCTGGCCCTACACCAGACATATAACTGTCAAAATGGTGTAGGGCCAGAGTATCTCGGGCTAGCTTTGGCAGTGGCCTTTCTATTGCCATAATCGACAATCGACCTACCCAGAGCCGTAAAAAACATCCTCTGGAGACCTTTCGCTTCTTGCACTTACTTTGTAAATGTGGCAGTTTACAGCAGTTTGCCTGAGAATGTGAATCTCAGTCTAAGGTTGGTAAGTGAAGTACTAGAACGAGGAACAGTGATAAAGATAATGCTGTTGGCTGGGCTTGAATTCAAGACCCATCATCTGGCATTGTAGTCTTGTCAGATGCTTTACCTCTCGGCTTTTAAGGAAAATTCCTTACATGTGATTCATTCATGGCAACCTAATAAATGAACCTTTTTAGCCCCCCATCAACTATCCTGCATCTCTGGTCCATCTGTCCATAAACTTTTCTCACCAGTATTGGATGGGGCCTTTTCGTCATATTTTGGGAAGAAAATTGGTAAATTGGGAAATATTTTTTCATGATTAAACTGCAAATTTTTAAAATTTTGCTTTAATATGAAATAAAATTGAATTGTGAATGGGGCCCATTAACGGTCCTAAAACACTCTCGGAAAAAGCCCTGTGAACAATTATTGTTGTCACTTTCTTAACAAGTACAGGATGGATCATTCTCAAATTTAATATGAAGTGTCCCCTTGGTCTCTAGTTGTGCATTGTTCTATTTTCAGCATATTTTAAAACAGTATTATATGACCACCTTGGATTTTGAGGGTAATAGTTTGTTTCCATGATAAAAACTGTATGTAATCTTTTTCAAGTTTCATATGAAAGTTCCCTTTAATAACTAGTTATGCATCGGTCCCAATCTGATTGATCTGCAAAACAACATGACTGACAGACAAACATCTTATATTTTCTTAGGGGGAATTCTCATATTAATCGGAAGAAAGAAAGGACCATGTTTTAAGAAACTTGAAGATCCCTCTGGGATATCTTTATTTTAATTTTTCTGTCCTTAGCCAACGAATGATAACGGTAAATAGAATGGGCGAGCGTCAGATGCTACTTGTACAAACTGAATGGTATGTCGAGGGTTGACTATGTACAATAACATATATCAAATCACTTCCCTCTGTGGTTAAGGTGTTCCAACATTCAATCACTAGCCCTCCACCTCTGGAATGCGAGTTCAAATCCCACATGGGGAAGTTGCGAGGTACTGACCGTAAGTCGGTGGTTTTTCTCCTGGTACTCCAGCTTTCCTCCACCTCCAAAACCTTGCATGTCCTTAAATGGACGTAAAACAAAGAAACCAAACCAAATCATACAAACTGGCCTGGAGACGAAACTTTCAAAACCTCCCAAACAATCTACATGACATCACAAATAAACAAACTACAGATAACTCACAGCTGTGTTGCAATTGGTGCACAAGTAGTAAAAATACTGGAAGTATGCGATACATTAATTCTGTACGATTATTTTACAGGATCTTATACATGGAGCTCCCATTGGACAGCCAGCTGCCAACAAAGCCTCAGTCACTGCTGTCTACACAGGAGGCGAGGCAGACGACCAGGATTCTACAGATATACACTTCACCAGAGTCATTCATGGCTCCAGTTCTGACCACAAAATTAATGGAAAGGTAATATTTAGTGAAGTATGAATGTATCAATTTTTTAGTAGCTTAGTACTGAAATAATATTACTCCTCTAAGTGATTTTTTTTAAACATAGCATTTAGAACTTGTTTTTAGTTATGTTTCCTGACCAAACCCAATGATAACATATACTGTAATTTCTCGCGTATAGTGCACACTTTTTTAGGGAAAATCGAAAGTGTCAAGAAGGGGGTGCACACTATACGCAAGAACAAGCAAAAACCTTGACTTGGTCGCGATCATGTATCGTTAATTTTTCGGAGATTTTCAGAATAACCTGATATATCCTCGCGGTAGTTAACAATTGATATTTTGTTAAATAATTCCTGATTTGCATTATCTTTTTACAACCACGAAAAGTTGCAATTATAAAAGCCATAAATACGATAGGATCTGATAAATAAACTTGAGGAAAGCAGCCTGAACTTTCAGGTCGAGATTGGATCCCCGCTACATTATCACAAGGCATATAGTGAAATATACCGAAGAATTAGATTGTTGTTAGTACTCTGATGTTAAAAATGCTGTTCTTGTGTAAAACCATGCTGTACAATTCAATCCTGACGGTAGAAATGTGTCAAGAACGACTTGGAAGTTCGCCGGTTTGTGAATTGCAAATAGTGAAGGTCGCGTAATATTAATACCCGACAGTAACAAACAGAGTCGCAAACAAGCGAGTTGAACTGGTAACAATAACAGTTAGAGTTTGGAAAATAAACATTTAGGGACTCAAAACAGTCTAATAAATATCCATGTTTTCGTTTCAAAGAAAAAATGCTGAAATCACAACGGGTTTGTGTTTTTTATATCAAACAAATTTGGCTGTATGTGGTCCACGTCGGACCTCATTGAGTGACTGCTTTTAGTACACCCGTCAACCCAGTACACTGCCGATCGCGACTCTATCGATGTCTAGACGCACAGACTCCACAATTGTTTATATTATAGAAAACCTGGAAGATTAAGTATGAATGATATTGCCGTGAAAACATCGTTTATTTCAATTATCTGTATTGGGCCTGTGTCTTCGCTGGTGTTAACAGATCCTCACCGTAACTCGTGCGAGGTGTCAATCAATGTCAAGTCTAATTAATGAGGCATTGTGTTATGTTTTCAAAGTTTCCTATTCAGAGGTGTTTGTTTATATACCCTTTAATGGCGACTTACCTGGTTGGTGCTATCATTCTGACTTGACGGTTTTTTTTCACAAAAAAAAAAAAAAATTTCCAAGATATTTTTTTTTATTTTTGGACCCCAAAAAGTACCTATGCACTATACGCGAGTGTGCACTATACGCGAGAAATTACGGTACTTCATAGATGTGTTCAAGGTTGTACCTCAATGCCCATTATTCACTTCACTTACTGACAACATATATTAAAAAACTTTTCTAAAAAAAAACCTCTTAAATTCTCCCATTTAACATGAAATTCTGAGAAAAATTAAATAAAAGTATACAGTGTAACTATATTCCACACACAAAATTCTTAACCATATCAACTGAACATTACTGTTACTTTTCCGAAATAACATAAAATGAAATGATATAACTGAACAAATTAATATGATGTGAATCGCTACAAGTGAACATGCAAAACCTGTTCACCGAGTCATATTTTAGTATAATAGTAATTAGAATCGTTCAATATTGAAGATTAACTATCACACTTTCAATGTTGATCCATAATTGATTATAGTTTGAAATTAAGAAATTGACAATGACCAATAGATTACTTTTTTAGAAATGAGCATACCACTTGACAGTAGGGCTTTATCACCCCTCATTTTAGGTCCAATAAACTTTTAAGGACCCATTCCCAATGAAAAAAGGTGTGATTTTTCCCAAATTTCCTCTAAAAAATTCCCAATTCAGACACTTGAAAATTTTTAGTTGTTTAACAACGCTTGAAAAGCTTCTTTTGACATCAATTTTAATAAGGAACAAGAAAAATGGCTGCAAATGTCATGAGTACTGATCATGACAGTGCTTTAAATAATTTTGAAAAGAAATAATGTATTTAATTGTTATAATTGTGTTTGTCAAAATTTCCAAAATAGCTGTTATGTCGATCAATTTTTCCCAATTTGATCTCATGGTCTGATTCCCAAACCCCCTGATAAAGCCCTCTCCTAATCTTTAACTGAAGAATCAACCCAAGACAATAAAGCTCATAACACAAAAAAGATCAAGTTATGCATTTTTCAAATCAACCCAATGTCAAGTTCTATAAAAATATTTATAAAATGAATAATTATATCTTCTTTTCATCTCTCTAGACGGTCTCATCCCAACAATATGCTGCTGAGCTGGAGAAAATTGGGGTGTTAGTAAAGTCCAAGAACTTCCTAGTATTTCAAGGCACAGTAGAAAGTATTGCTATGAAGAACGCCAAGGAGAGGACACACATGTTTGAGGAAATCAGCAGGCAAGATTTCATCTAAATCTGATAAATTGATTTCAGTGAATGTAGCATAATTCTGTAATTATTCTTTTACATAATTTGTAAGGATAACATATATAGTATAAAATAAAAAGTCATGTCTTATTGACTGAAAAGTGATTTTACTCAGTCTGTTTAAATTGCACTGATATTTACACATTAAAATTAGAATTATTGTACCGTAGATCTGGTGAATTAATGGTGGAAGTAATTTTGTAGATCTGGTGAATTAATTATGGAGTGAATTATTACAGATCTGGTGAATTAAAAGAAGAGTATGATCATGCTAAAGCTGAGATGTTGAAGGCAGAAGAAGACACACAGTTTAACTACCACAAGAAGAAGGGCATCGCTGCTGAGAGGAAAGAAGCCAAATTAGAAAAAGACGAAGCAGAACGCTATCAAAAGCTTAAAGAACAACTTGTAAGAATCCTTTGTTAGAAAAATGAAATCGGATTGCATTCTGTAGAGCATTTAAGACATTATCAACATCAAAATAAAAACTCATCATAGGCCAAATTATCTCCAGAGGTAAAATTATCGGCAAAATTAACTGAAGTATTATTTTTTTGTCAAAGTAAATGCAGTATTTCATTTATATTTGAATCTGTAAGTTTTATTCCAATAGAAAGTATAATGAGTAAGTTCTAAGAAATGGAACTGCAATGGAATTATAATTTTGATTATGCTTATTTTCCTCCTTTGTAGGCATTTATTCGATATTCTGTCAGCTATATGTAAATAACCATCATTACATGATTTTGAAGCTGTCTTTATTTTTAGCCGATAATGTTATTCTCATTGCTGTTTGTTGTAGAGCGAAAAACAAATGGAGTTACAGCTTTTCAGACTGTTCCATAATGAAAGAGACATTGACGAAATGTCAGATGAACTCAACAGAAAGAACCATTTACTTGAGAAGGAGGTCAGGAAAAGAGAACGGATTGAAGACGAAATAAAAGAAAAGAAAAAAGACCAAGGGAAAATAACCCGAGAATTAACAAAAATTGAACAGCAATTGAAAGAATCGGTAAGAATATCAAACAAAGTAGAATGGGAGTCACATAAAATCTGTGTTTTCCTCATCTTAAAAGACCATTTTCATTTCGCAGGGCTTTTTCTCACCTTTTGGTAAGATTTGGGGGGGGGGGGGGGGATTGGTGAATTGGGAAAGATTTTTTCAAGAATAAACTGCAAATTTTGGAAAATTGACTAAAATATAAAATAATTTCAATTGGGAATGGGGCCCATAAACGCCCTCAGAAAAAGGCATGTTTTGGTTGGTTTTAAATTGTTGTGTTGTAGTCAGATTACTTTGTGTGTTATACCGACAAGGATTGGAAATCAAACTTGTTTATTTGTTTTGGCAGGAAGTAGAGCTGAACAAGAAGAGACCATTATACATTAAGGCCAAAGAAAAGACGTCACATATGATAAAAAAGTTAGATTCTGCAAAGTAAGTGAGCTTTACTCGTGTTATTTAGATTCCCTGAGGAACTGCAGGAAAAACTAATTTGAATACCAAGCAATTCTTGAACACAAGACTATTCTGATATTGGGAATTCATTGTCTTGTCTGAAAGGATGGTAAACTTTTGATACAATGCAGCCACCGTCAGTTATTCCACATTCTCAATGTACTAGATAACGCTGAGGAAATAAACGTAATTAATCTGGGTTGAAATGATGGAAAAACAGTTTGGTACTTCTTTTGACATTTTGAATATCTTATTGTTTAAATATGTTGATGAAAATGACTTTCTTACTTCGCAGAAAATCCTTAAAACAAGCAAAAAAGACTCATGATAACCATGAACAAGAGGTAAGTGATGTTTTGATAAAGCTGACCGTATTAGATAATACTTGTTCTTACGATATCGATTAACGGCCAAAAAAAGAAGGCTATTTTCACCTTTGCTCAGAAGTTCTTAAGTGACAAAGATGTTTGAAAGATTCTTATATTATGAAGCTTCAGTTATGAACAGAATTTGAACTTGATTTTAAAGTTATTGTAATAAATACTTAGGAATCTTGATTGATAGTTAATTCTTAAAAAAAAAAAGTAAAAGAACCTGCTGAATATCACAACAGAAGTTTATATAGGTGAAAACTTGGTCAGTTTGAATTTCCTTGTGTATGTATGTTCATACAGATCCGAGAATTGGAGCAGGAGTTAGATGAGGTAGAAAAGAAGCGACAGGAATTTGAGGAGAGGATAGAAGAAGAATCTCAATCCCAGGGCAGAGATCTTGATCTAGAGGAGTCGCAGGTATGGCTTACAATGTCACCCTATCTGTATACCTGTCAGCTATAGTTAACAGTGTTTATAATTCAGTAGATCTGGAGGAGTCACAGGTATGGCTTACAATGTCACCCCATCTGTATACCTGTCAGCTATAGTTAACAGTGTTTATAATTCAGTAGATCTAGAGGAGTCACAGGTACGACTTACACTGTCACCCCATCTGTATACCTATCAGCTATAGTTAACAGTGTTTATAATTCAGTAGATCTAGAGGAGTCACAGGTACGACTTACACCGTCACCCCATCTGTATACCTATCAGCTATAGTTAACAGTGTTTATAATTCAGTAGATCTAGAGGAGTCACAGGTACGACTTACACTGTCACCCCATCTGTATACCTATCAGCTATAGTTAACAGTGTTTATAATTCAGTAAATCTGGAGGAGTCACAGGTATGGCTTACAATGTCACCCCATCTGTATACTGTATCCTATTCATTATAGCTGACAGTAGCAATGAATGTACATGTATATTGTAACTCCTGGTGTGAAAGTTTCTTTACAAATGAATTGTTGACTAGGTAATGTATTAAATTCATGTGAGTATAACAAGTCTGATGGCATGTATACTCTAGTGATGCCTCTGGATTTACATGTTTTCTGATCACACTGTGTTAAGATTAGATGTCGAACAGATCTTCCTGAATGTCTTAACTATTTCATTTCATTCATGTGCTCTTTCTTTCGTTCAGGTACAAGAATATCACCATCTAAAAGAGGAGGCCAGCAAGCGGGCAGCAAGGAATACTCAGGAGATGGATTCAATAACTCGTGAACAAAAATCTGATCAAGACAGATATGACAATGAAAGCAGAAAAAGAAATGAACTTATATCGAAAATTAAACAAAAAGAAAATGAAATGGAAGAAAACCGAAAACGAGCGGAGAAGTTGAATGAATATATTAAGTAAGGAATGTTTCTGTTTGATATTTGTACTGTTTGTTGTTGACTGCGAGTAGATCATAGAATGGTATGCCAGTATGATATGAAACAAACTTGCCCAGCCATCCTATTACCTCGAAATGTTTTACAACCGGAATGAGTTATTTTGTTTACCTAAAGCCTTGATTTCAACTACTTCTTCTTAACAGTTTATTCTGGTTTCCTTTGACATAATTTACGAAATGCCTTGAATTACATGTACCAAGATTTTGATAGAAATTGTGGAATTTCTTAATCAGAATTTGAACGTACAGGATACTGTTTAAAACATTTTAACGAAAAAAAATATGCTTTACATTTGAAGTAATATTAAGGATACATTTAGAGATAAAACATTTTCCGTTCAAATCATTCAAACTGAAAATTCTTGTGCAATCTTTTCTTTGTTTGATTTTCTAAAGTCATTTAACAGTATAAAAAGTAAAGTGCTTTTATTATTTGGCAGTGGTAGCAACCCTACTAATGTCTTGAAAGTCTGAAGTCATTTTACAGTATAAAAAGTAGAGCGATTTTATTATGTGGCAGTGGTAGCTACCCTACTAATGTCTTTGAGATGAATATATGAAGATAAATTATATCTACAGGACGAGTAATAATGCAGTCGCTGAACAGAGGCAGTTGGAGGAGAGTATGTCGGAAGACGTAGACACTGCTAACCGTAGAATTGAGGAGATCAATGAAGAACTCGCCTCTGTCATGGACCAGTTAGGGGAGGCCAAAGTAGACAAACATGAATCTGCCCGAGCCACAAAGAAAAAGGAGCTTCTCAACAACCTGAAGCGACTCTTCCCAGGAGTGGTAAGACTGTTTGTCTCTTCAAATCGAGATTACATACATTGTCATAACAAATTTGTAGTAAGCTTAGTAAGAGTGGAGGTCATGACGATCAGACTGGCTTTTTTATTGACATTACTGACTTCAGTTGAGTATGTCATTTTGTCCACTGTCATAAATATTGCTCTACGAAGATAATGTCATGCTAAGACCGTTTCAAGGTCTTTAGCATATTGCTATCGCTTTTAAGTTTATTTCTGTCATTTGATTGGTTACAATTGGTGATACCGACTCCTACTGCCCAACCCTCCGCCCTCCAGTTAACACATGTACTCAGTATTTTATACGACCTGTACAGTATATATTTCAAAGTGGAGATATCTTGGATACACCCTAGTAGACCTACACTAAACTACACTGAATCTTGGATGACAATGAATTAATATTATGATATTGGAGTTTCTTTAATTTGCCTTGTTTATTTTACAGACTGGACGGTTAATTGATCAGTGTGAGCCGAGCCATAAGAAATACCAGGTAGCCATCACCAAGGTGCTAGGTAAATACATGGACGCCATCGTGTGTGACTCGGAGAAGACCGCCAAGGATTGTATCCAGTACATGAAGGAGCAACGCATAGATCCTGAGACTTTCCTTCCCCTCAACTATTTAGATGTTAAACCTGTCAATGAAAAACTCAGGTGAGAAATAAAAAAAAAAGATTTTCCTTTCTTAAACCTAGTTAGGTCTTAAAAACATGTCAATGAAAAATACTGTACTAGAGTAAAATATAAGACACCTTTTCTAGGGTTAGTTTAATCAGAAACCTTTTGATGAAAGTTTAAATGAGAAAAATATACATTTGTGCAGGTCAGTTGTACGTACATCTGTTGAGCCTAATCTAGTCTATTGATCTTGAGGAATGTTGTAGAACTTTTTGTTTGCAAATAGTGTTTGTTTTCAAAAATGTACATTTCGTTTTTCAGTCTTGAGCATGTTAAAATAAAATATGAGGTTAAAAGCAGATTGTTCTATGGTGATGAATCAATTAGACAGAAAATTCCAATGTTATGTCTGCAAATGCGTATATAACTTTTAAGAGTGAAACCTGTATGGAAATGTGCTTTTTGTTAGAAACACTCTTAGATGTATGCTCAGCTGAGAAGTATGTATATTCATCATTACATTGCAGAGAGTTTTCTGAGCCCCGTAATGTGAAGCTGGTGGTGGATGTAATCCGTTATGACCCTCCTGTCGTTAAGAAGGCCCTACTTTTTGCCTGTGGTAACTCTTTGGTCTGTGAGACAGTAGAGGATGCCAGAAGGGTGGCATTCGGGGGACCAGAACGGCACAAGGTGAGACCACACTATTACTCATTAATAATACTGTGATACCAGAAAGCCTCAGATTTCCTCTAGTCAAATATGACATGAAAACTCTTAGTTCAACGAATGTATGCAGTATGTTTTCATGGCTAGAATATATGTTTTGTCTGAATGCATGCAGATATAGAAAATGTTAAAAGTTCTAGGTTGGTTTTAATTTTCCAAATTAATCTGACAAATTCAGAAAGGTAATATTTGCATTCAGCATACAATGTACAAATATGTATGTTAATTCTACGAAAACTTTCATTCAAATTATGTAAGAAACCTTGTGTTGTAGTATTAAACACTCTACCATATTGATGTCTATCAGAAAATAATGTACGCATGAATTCTTTCTACAGTCTGTGGCATTGGATGGAACACTTTTCCAGAAGTCTGGTGTTATCTCTGGTGGTGCAAGGTATGAACACAGATATATATACACACTCTTACAGTACAGAAGTTGTAGATTATGTTATTTCGTAGTCTGAGGCTTCTGTATTTGTCATTGAGGATATCAATTCAGTGTATTCAGTGTTCTTATCTCATGTTATATTTAGTTCAATGTTAGAATCATACTCAGTTATTAATGATTTAGGCAATTCACATAAAAATATTACACACATTCACTTGTTATTATTACTTATTGGGATATAAAAAAAAAACATTCTTGAACGGGCTGTTCATTTTAATACATTATATCCCTCCTGCATAGATTATTTTGTATTTGCATTGCTGCAGATATAAACTTGTGTCTCCCCTCTTTTTCTCAGTGACTTGAAGGCTAAAGCCCGACGATGGGACGAGAAACAGTTGGGACAGCTGAAGAGTCGGAAGGAGAAACTGTCCGAGGAACTTAAGGAACAGCTGAAGAACAAGAGGAAGGAGTCTGAGCTGAACACGATTCGGTCACAAATAAAGGGTCTGGAGACGCGACTCAAATACTCCATTACAGACAGAGACAACACGGTGAGTATTCCGTGCAAGCAATATTTTGAGAAGGTTTACTAAAAGGGAGAGAAGGGGGGTTTCGGAAGTAGTGTTTCTTGTCTTCACTAGTTTCAGTTTGTTCACTTCTAAACTTACAATTATAGGTTTCCTTACTGTTCCCATAGCTAATTTAGGTTCCTTCATCACATATCTACAGTAGATCAACTCTCCATTCACAGTTTGTATAGGTATCCTGACTCTGCCTAACTAATTAATATTATATGATTTCTTGTTCGACTGAACTCGCTTCAACATTTCTCCCATAACTACAGGTTTCCATATAGCTCTCTGAAAATGTTCAGACTTTCTAGTTTAATTATATTAATTTATGGTTGATGAGAGTGTATCAGTTGTTTCTCTGACTTTAACAGGTTTCATCCAGGAAATATTGTATATCACTTCGATTTTGCAAGCTTACTATTTCACACATATTCACGAATAAATAATTTCGCAAACGTCTATTAGAAGTGATGATGACAAAATAAAAAACAAGGACACATATAGAAGTTGAAATAATGGCGAGGTATTTCAATTCGCGATTGAATCTCCTTGTGAATTAACGCGAAAATAAATACCTCATGAAATGTAAGTGATTTACAGTAATTGATTCATCTTCTCTGTTGTAGCTGAACAAGCATCTCACGCAGAATGAGAAGGATCTCAACACATACAATGAGATGCTCAAGTCTTTTGATGTAAGTAAGAGATTTATTATGCCAAATACACTATGTAATAGTGCTGGGAATCGCCATGATATTGAAGATCGATTATCGGGCTGTCAAGATCAATCGGTAATCGATCATCGGTTTGAATATGGAAATGGTTTTTAATTAGGTCCGACAACGTGTTAAATAAATTCCGGAAAGTCTGGATTTCCTCATATATTAGCAAATTAGTATAGCCTTGTACAAAACGCTGCACCGACCACGATTACGTAAGGTAGCTACAACGCTTGAATGCCGGCGTGGTTCAAGCGAGACATAACAAACACAAGCGAAATGAATGTTTTATTTTGGTTTATTGAAGATAAAAGCATTCATAACAACAATACGTATCTGAATAACTTCAGCCATTCAAATTAGAAACATATGAAACGATCTATTTATAGCCAAATTTCACAATCGATCTTTTAAGTGCAAAATTGATTATCGAATCGATCTTGGGTCCAACTCGATTTAATCGATGTTTCCGGTTATCGGTACACCACTACTTTGTAAGGCAATAATCTAAAATATTGTTTTAAGTAATGAATCCAAGGCATATATTGGAAGTCGCCTATTTTCACTGCTGCTTCATTTTTGCCGTCATTTATTTGGTATGTCTTATACAGCTTAAACCAGATCTAGATCTGGCTACCATTCTTTATATTAAATAACTTTTGATATTTGATAGGTGGTTGTGTCTGAATAAGTGCCTGTCGCCCTTCCCGTATGTTTTAAATCTTGAATAGCCCTAATTATCTTACTTTTGAAGCCTTTATATACATGCCATATCTAGCAATTTGAACAAAAATTGCTTCAGAAAAATTCTTCATGGCATGGCACAACCATGGACATGTTTCCCGCAAATTTGGATTGGTCTGAGGAAATTTAGCAGGATGTCAAAAAATTAGGGGATTGGTCAATTTAGATATTTTGATAAATGAACAATAGCTTCATGGATTTACACCGACCTTACCCCCTTCATACAGAAATGTCATAAATAACTATAGTTACAGGCCATGCCATTTAGCAGTGTATAGATGTGGAAGCTATCATGGGCTGGGCAGCAGATTTTGCGACACGTGGCTTCATATAAAAGAAATATAGCAGCTTGTTTGTCATGTTTCAGCCAAGGATACAAGAGATTGAGCGTCGTATGTCGGAACGGGGCGACAAGTTAAAGATTCTCAAAGAGAGGATGAACAGGGTTGAAGACGAAGTGTTCATGACCTTCTGTATCCAGATTGGTGTTGAAAACATCAGGTAATTTATCTGAAGGACTAGAAATTAATTTTCAAAACCTGTCAACACGACTTGTAATATCCAGTTTTCTTTTAATCCATGTGTAAACTTCAGTAAGCCTGTATTATTCAACATTATGATTAATGTAAGATTTTGACAAATCAATCGGGTGAAGCTGATTTTCAAAAGTTTTACCATTGCCTGACTACAAGAATCTTTTAATATACATCATAGGATCAAACTAGTATTTTCGTCTCGTCCACAAGGTGGCGCATTCTGCATTAGGTTTTGCTATGACATATATCAGGGGATGTAGGGAGATAAGAATAAAACCCCTAGATATCATGGATAACTTGATTATCCTGAAATCGTTAAAGGCCCAATATACGTAACTTCAGGGAAATTTTCGTGATTCCGAAAAATTCTGAAAAAAAATCCAGTTGATAACCACGCAAAAAAAAGCCTAAAACGAAGTAAACCTAAGCAGTAACTAACAAGAAACTCAGGACAAAAAAATCCAAAGAATTGAAAATAACTCAGGTGGGGCCCACTTCAACAACAAACCGAAGGTAAAAGACGGTTCGAAAAGGATGCGTGTTTACAAATAGCGTGTTTCAACTGCTGCTGTACCGGTAACCGCGAAAGAATTCATCTTGAATATTCCGGATATCAGTTAATCTTAGCTAAATCTATAAATATAATAAGTTATAAGCCTTGATGTTCGCTTCAAGTTTTGCCGAAAGTTACGTATATTGGGCCTTTAAGCTGCTTTCTGGTACAAAGGGTTGTGGTCACTATAATTCATCAATGAATATTTCAGTAACATGGAAATGGTTTCTCTACCAGTTGAGGAGTTTAGCATACTCTATTAAAAAGTAGATGTCATCCTTCACTTGCAGTTATTCTCACCACAAAAAAAAACTTGATTAAGAATTAACTTTCAGATGATAAAGTATTAGTATGAGTGTTTGGCCAGAGACTTGAAAGTGTTGATTATTCAGTATTCTAATTATGTTAACAAATGCACATAAGTGACTTAAATTAAACATTCTTATCAATACAGGCAATATGAAGAACGAGAACTCCGAGTGCAGCAGGACAGAGCGAAGAAGAGGCTGGAATTTGAGAATCAGAAATTCAGATTACAAAACCAAATAGAATTTGAAAAATCCAGAGATACAATTGGTAAGCTATATATAAGATAATGTCTTCTCGAGAAAGCAGTCATAGTAACATTAAATTAAAATACGAGAATTTCAAATCACACTTACTTGAATCGGAGTGCAATTTGCTCTGAAATGATATTGCAACAAAAAAAAAATAACACATCAAATAGTTTGCCATTTCAGAATGAGTTTAAAACTAACAAAGTGAAAAATGTGTCATAATATTGATGCAACTACTGGAATGTTACATAGAAATATTACTGCAATGTGGAAATATTCCAGGCGGCCAACGTTGGATTGTAAGTTGCATGTAAATTATTTGGAAATTTAAAAAAAATGGTTTTTTGATATATGTAAATTAGTATCAAATTGAAACAATTGCACTGAAACTGGGAATTAATAGGATGAATTTGTCTTTCAGCAAATGTGAAAAAGTGGGAGAAGGCTTACCAGAGTGATGAGAGAGAATTAGAAAAAGTGAAGAACGATGAAGCTCGCCATATGAAGGTACGGTATCTAACAGAAATGGTAAAAGTAGGAAATGATGATCAGTGATAAAAATTCACTGTTTTGAGTTAGGGGGCTCATTTCAGAAGAGAAGGTGCAGTAGAAATAATGGCAAAATTTCCAAAAATCTATGGACAAATTTTTAGGGGCTATTGGCCACTGGGCCCCTGCATAGTTGTATCCCTGTAAGTGCATAAAATATTGGAGATTTAGTGTTGAATGTTGGAAGAACTTCAAAAACTACACAAGTGTAGCTCAATTAAATGGGTAGAAATTTCTCTACAGCCCTGAGTTGTGTGTTTTATCATTATTTATGTTGTATCCAGGTTATAGATGAAGAAATGCAGACACAGGAGCGGTTAAAACAACAAAGGGTGACATTTAAGTCACAAGTGGAGGACGAGGAGTCGGATATAAATGAGGTTCGGAAACGTCTGTCAGCTCAGCAGAAGGAGATAAGTGCTGCTCAGAAACAGATCAACTCTGTGGAAACCAAACTAGAACAGAAGCGTGCTGACCGACACAGTTTACTGAAGGCTTGTAAGGTAGGCCAACAAAAACCTGATCAGGAATGTCAATAAATATGTTTAGGCTGATGATGTGTTCTCTCACAAGGCCTGCATAATAGCTTCTGGCAACCACCTGGTAGAACTATGGATGCACGTTAAGTGATATCGACAAGACGGTTTTGCTAAAGTAAGAGTGAAAATTAATTAAAATTTAATGACAATACTTTAGTTTATGAATTCCATTGTACTTTGATATGATTTATTTAGGCATATAGTTATACATTACATATCATATGGGCATACAATATATATATACAAACTTACATTTGTTAAAAATATACCATAAATTGTTTAGGATGAAAAATGGGGATTATTTGGTATAAAAATAATACCTTGGTAGTAAATTTCTAAACTTTACTAGAATTACTAAACCTCTGGGATAGTGTTGCTGATACTAGTATGACTTTTTCAGATGGACGATATACAGATACCGTTAAAGCGGGGTACGTTAGAGGACATTAATCGTGAAGACGAGCCTTCCAGTCAGCCGGATGGCAGTCAGGACACACCCCTTGACAGTATGAGTAGTCAGGGGGCGAAAGCCATATACGCACGCGAGGCCCACATCCTCCTCGACTACAGCACTCTGGATGAGGATGATAAGGAGGTAAGGATTGAATGTAAAACAAAAGCTGTTCAAGAATTAAACAAGTGAGAGGGGTGGGGGGTACTTTATCAGGCAGCCCATCGACCATCAAATGTTTAATATTAGAAGCAATTTTAATATAAGGACTGGTAGGTAAGTTAGGTTTATAACTACCACCCATGATATATTGATTCAGGTGCAAATGTCCTTATTCAAAACTAAAGTAATGTTCATCAGAAAGAGTTTGTGTAGGAATATATTCTATAGAGATGAATTCATTGCTCTGAATCCAAACAGTTGAATAGGTTGGACCAAGTTGTTCATTCACAAGATAAGGTTGGACCTAGTAATCTTGTGCTGTTTTTCAGGCAAGCCTTAAAAGGCATGCAATGTACAATTATAAGTTGATCCACATTAGATTTAATCAAAATTTACAGTAAATTTTATTGTCGAAACACTCCCAATTTAACAGTGATTCCATGAAAATCTACAGAGATTGGAAGAAAATCCAGAACATTTTAGAATTGAAGATCAGCCATGTGTTTTGAATGGCTTTTAATTGATAGAAAAGTGTCAACTTCCAGAACGCAGACATTCAGGTTTTGACCAAAATCAGTCCAAATAACCACAGCTTGTAACTGGCATTAAAGTGATCTTCTTTGATAATCTTTCGTATATGACTATTTTACCTAGATACAAGTATATAACTTTGGAATGATGCTTCCTTCTCTGTAGCTTGAAATGGCCGACGAGGTGAAAAAGCGTGACAATCAATACCAGAAGGCTGTGGCAGACATGCACTCCACTATACAGAGGATCAACGCACCCAACATGAAGGCCATGGAAAAGTGAGTGCCAAGCTGTTAAACATACTGATGTACAGTTCGGACAAGGTAGCAGCATGCTCAAAATCCAGGGGCAGGGCTTTTTCTGGGGTCTCTCAGGGGCCGATATAAGGACCCATTCCCAATGAGATTTTGGCTTCAATTTTCCCAATTTCAGTTTTATTTTCCCAATCAGTTGACTAGACTAAATTCCAGTCTAATTTCCTTAAAGTTTCTAAAAGTTATGTGAAAACTTGTACACTGCCTTGACTGCAAACAATAAAGACAAAAGCGATGTATTTCTTGCAGTTTAATATCATATATACAACATGTATATTAATAGATTATTTTTATTCAAGGATTTTCGTTGTTGATATAATGATGATTTTTCCCAATTTCACTTAGGGGGCCTTTTCCCAATTTACCTAAAAAAAGCCCTGAGGAGTTCAACTCACATTCGGTCCTTGCAACACTGAAAAATTTCATAGCGTAATTGAAAGCACGACAGCTTTTGTGATTTGTTTGGGGTAAAAAATGAAACAGGATCACTCGCCAGGCTGATACCTTTCCTTTTGACAATTACAGTCAATCTTTACTGTAAGGGGACCGAGAGGAATGAAAGTTTTTTGATGTGCAAGTCCAGTTTTAATGTAGGGATGAATAAGTGAAGTAATTTGTTGCATAACCCTTGGATTCTTAATGTCAGAGCATGTTTCATAAGAATGATTGGTTTGGTATCAGGTTTAACTTTCTCTTCAACCTTTCAAAGAATTTCAATATTAAGTGTTCATCTTTGCTTTCTGTGCAGACTGGATGGTGTAAGAGAAAGATTCCAGGAAACTTCAGCCGAGTTTGAAGATGCCAGAAAAAGGGCAAAGAGGGCCAAGCAGGCTTACGAGAAAGTCCGCAAAGAGAGATACGACAGATTCATGCACTGCTTCGAGCATGTGGCCACCAGAATAGATGAGATCTACAAGGTAAAATAATTCACAGTGATATGTGTGAGCTCCCTAAAATTTCTGTACCTAATTATGAGTGTGTTAAGTGAAGTGTATATAAAACAAGAAAAACACTTTGAAATGGGGGGATGCTTTCTCACAAGTTTGTTACTGTAAGAATCAATGAGTGATCAAAAGAAGTAATGATGATTTAAGTGGGGAAGTTTACATTTGCTATGTTGATAGAAGGGTTGGATATTTTGATAACAGTTGCTGTTGGTCTGTTTTGATATTCTCAGCCGTCTTGCTATCCACTCGGTGACTTATTCGGTAGTTCTTATTTTTCCCCTGCCATAAGTTTTCTATAAAGAAAATATCCAAGCTCTCTGAAATGTTTTGAATTCAGTCGCTGGCCCGTAACCAGAGTGCCCAGGCTTTCCTTGGGCCAGAAAACCCAGAAGAGCCTTACCTGGATGGCGTAAACTACAACTGTGTTGCTCCCGGTAAACGATTCCGACCCATGGACAACTTGTCTGGAGGGGAGAAGACTGTAGCTGCCCTTGCCCTGCTGTTTGCGATTCACAGGTATTCATAAAGGAAACTGGGCAATATTATGTCATTTCAATAGTTAGCATTTCTTCATTGAAAACTATAAATTGTATAGTAAGCAACTACAAACATATGGATTCATTCAGGGCTTTTTCTCATCGGTTTGGGATGGGTCCTTTTTGTCTTATTTTGGGAAGAAAATTGGTATATTGGGAAATATTTTTTCAGGAGTAAACTTGTGAAGTTTTGGGAATTTGGCCTAAATATGAAATAATATCAATTTGGAATGGGTCCCATTAACGGCCACCAAAACCATGTCATTTCAGTCTGTTTTACAATTAATGTAACTTGGTGCTTGATTTTACCTTGTAAATTAGTAACCAAATGGCATGATTAACTCTGTGCTCAATTAGTGACATCAACTGTTTACAATTGACCCGCATGTATAAGAAAGAACATTGGTGTTTTTACATCCTTCTTAAGATTTGATGGGTGTTTGACAGGAGATTTTACATGCAGATGAAACTGGGGGGACTATAGTTTTCCTCTGCGTCTCTCTGTACTTTCATATATTGGTAAGTAAGCACATAATGCCACACTGCTCTAGGGGCTTAATTCTTTCAGTGATTTAAACTTCTTACAATAACAAAGCACCATAATATCTTTGGCCGCATTTTACCATCATCTTTATAGATTATTAGTCGGTAGGGGAAGTGTATTACTTCAGCAATGCTCAGTATGCTTGTTCTGTTGATATTATTGGTATTCCACATTTCAGTATATTTCCACAAACTGTATTGTCATACATGACAAACCCCTGATTTTGTTGTCCCTAGTTACCAGCCAGCCCCATTCTTTGTACTGGACGAGATTGATGCTGCTCTAGACAACACTAACATAGGAAAGGTATGTAAAGACACTTTCACAGCATCAACAATTAATAATTTGAATTTTGGCACTGTCAAAAAAAATCACATTATGTTCACAGGAGACTTTTGAAATTTTGAAACTTTATCCTAACAATTGTAGATTGAAGCTCCCTCAACAATTTTTAGGACTAGTTAATGTAATTCATACACAAAATACTCCGTGATTCTTTTGTGGTTATTTGGTTGTGAAGTTGGATATTTGGAAATTACTGAAATTAGATATTGAAATATGTTTGTAAGGTTATAAACCAAAATGTTCCAGCTCTATGAATTAAAATATTGAAATATATATGTTATCCGGTAGTTTACATATGTTTCATAATGCTTCAAATCTATAGAATTGTTGTACATTTTGCAACAGGTTGCCTCTTACATCCGTTCCCAGTCTGAAGTAAGCTTCCAGTGTATTGTGATCTCACTGAAGGAAGAATTCTACAACAAATCTGATTCTCTTATTGGGATCTACCCAGAGGTAAAGAAGCTTCTCTCTCTGTAATATTTGAAAAATAAATCGCTACTTTTATTTTCCATGAGCTTTTATGTATAGAATGTTAAAAATCCAGATGCGTTTGTTTTAATATGCTTTGTAAGAGCACACTCATTTATAAATGCAGCAAATCATATCTTCATCCTCTGTTCTCTGGTTGTATTTTTAGTGACTAAACTTTAAGTAAAGAGAGAAAAATAAAGAACTGAAGTTTATAATTTGTAACATTATCACTGAAAATGGTAACAATACGAGAAGTATTGATATTATTGAAATCAGAATTTCTGTTTAATTAGCTATGTCCTTCTCCGTTACAGGTGGGAGACTGTGTGATAAGTCATGTGTTAACAGTGGACCTCAACGATTACCCTGAATCCCAAATGGGTGATGATGAGGACAGTCCCAGCAAGTCGCGGTAGTAGACACTCGGACGAGAATATATTTTATGTATAGTGCAAATTTTATTGTTTTACTGTGTGTTGGCTTAAACACAAACTTTCGTGAAACATTGTTAAGACTGCCTATAGCCCTCAAGTCGAGGCTTATCGGACATAAATCCTTCCCTGCATTTCATTTGACTTTCTTCGAGATCACACATTGTTTTTCTCAGTTTGAGCTACACCATTGGTACACATGTGTTGAAGGTTTCATCTGGGCCATTTAAATGAAATGCCCAATTTCATCTAAGTACCAACAGTCATACACATGTTTTTGTTTCGAGAAGCATAAATCATTTCATTGTATATAGGTATTTTTAACAACATATTTTATTTATCAGCAATATGGAACAAACTAGTTGTTAGTGAATATGTATATTATAGTTTTATCAATGTTGTAAATACACATGAAAACGTTTGGATCGTTTGTGTCCTTCAATTCCAATTTCATTGTACGTTTCTTTGTTAGAACTCTTGCTGGCAGTAAGCATGAATCGTGTAAAACAAACTGTTATATCATCGGGAAAAACATTTACATTAAATACAGCTTTAATGGGACAGTTAACTCATTCATGCCTAAAACTTTTAAATATTTGAACTTTTTCACACTTTTAGAATTAAAAAGTTCAAAAGGATTTTCAGGGGTGAATGAGTTTACTTCAGGAAAATAACTGGTACAATTGTTTACAGAAAGACAAGTTAAAAGTTGTACCGATGTATCAGTTGTCTGTCCTGTTATCTCGTTTAATAGTATCGGCCTTTCAACATTTTCTGTATCCGCCCCATAGACATATTGAAACATGACGTACATACATTGCTGTTAATAGCCTTAGAATTGTTACTATTCATAATTTTCCGAGAAGATTTTATTTAAGACACGTATCTACACTTTTACCTGGCAAGCTACAGACTTGGGTTCTGTATTTAGCTAACATACTCTATACAAATATTTTATCAGTTAAGAGTTTTACGTGTCAGTGTAAGTATGCGTTGTTGTAGGTAGAGTCTGGCCAACATTAATGTACAGAGCGGTACATCTTTTACACATCTATATCCATCAATCGTCTTTGTTTATCAGCTAGAGATTTACGATAATAATTACGGTAGCTGTGTGTATTTGTTGTACTTGTTTAAGTTGATTATTCGTTGCAGTTCATTACTGATATTATTAGTCTATGAACAGGCTGTGCTGGTTCTGTGTGACATTCTCGTGGTTTTCGTCATCATTCTCACAAACCATATGATCATAATTCTATTATCACTAAGACAGATTCGAATAAAACCAAGTGAGGGAGAGAATATTTTTGATATTTCTATCGTGGACAAACCAGCATCGTTATTCAGGATTTCTCGAGTGCATTTAATTCTGTAAGTTCCATTTACAGTGAAACCTGAAAAATAACATGTGAAGAGAAATCTCTAGCACCATAGGTTGATCATTACTGTATATTTAAATTATGTTATTGACAATTCTTTATTAAAGGAGCTATTTTGATTGGTTGCCTGGTTTCACTACTGTGCTCCGTCAAAGTAGATATTTTATGTTTAATTTTTTTCATCATGGTCATTGATAATAAATTGATTTGTAAAATTGTATCTGTATTTTGTGATTTTTTTTACCATGTAAAGAGGAATTTATAAGATGAAATTCAAGCCTGTCAAGAGTCTTTAATTATTCTGCTGTTCAGAGTGCTGAGAATAAATGTGAGAGAAAAAAATTAACTATGAAAAATTGAATCTTTAAATTGATTCAAGTTGTGGTCAAGTTTTATCTCATCTGCCTGCTAAGGGAGACAAAGTCCAGTGCCGCTTTCATTTATTGCAATCCAAAATGTTACCAGTTCATTTATGATGTAAGGTCTAACCTAGTAGTCTGAAGGTACCTTCAATGACCAGACAACTACTGTGGAGTTCAGTTTGAATTTCACAAGGCTGTACCGGTAACCACGTAAGAATTCATCTTGAATATTGCTGATACCAGTTCATTTTAACTAAATCTATAAATATAGTAAGTTATAAGGCTTGATTTTCACATCATGTTTTGCGGAAAGTTACCTATATTGGACCTTTAATCAACTTTTTCTCAATAACACTAGTGACAGAAAGGCAAAGGGTGCTGCTATTGTGCATGTAGCATGTTTGGATGAAGGGCTACCAAGTTTGTTCAAATGAATGTTAAAATATTTAATATATTCTCAATAACCAAACGGCCAATGCAACTATTTGGCCTGTAGTATACTGGGATGAAGGGCTACAAAGTTTGTTAGAATGAATGACCTTGAGCCAATTTCAAGGTCACAGGGGTCAAATACTAAAAAATTTCAATACCCGAAATGTCCAGGGTACTGATATTTTATCTGTAGCATGCTTAACTGAATTGCTACCAAGTTTGTGGAAATGAATGACCTTGACCTACTCCCAATTAAATAGTTAATAATATTACCAACTTGAATTATATTTAGTCAGATGACTATTAAGGCCCATTGGGCCTCTTATTAAGTTCAAGCTGTTTTAGTCTGAATTGCAGCACTTTTCATTCCTATGACAGTATTTTAATGAGGGCCCTGCAACATAGTGGCAGAAGCCTGCTCTATCCGAAACACATTTGTTCCGCTCCATAACTTAGTAACCTACCAGGCATGATAGTAAGGTGATGAAACTTTGCATATATAACACTTTCAGATGTGTTGCATACTCTTTTCATTTTTCTCCTCCCAAGGTCAAGGTCTCAAACTTTGGAGTTTTCATGGACCCCATTATTGTGAAATGCATTCATTTCCGCCCCATAACTTTGTAATCTGTCATAGTAACTGGATGAAGCTTGTGCAGTGCACTCTCATTAGGTCATGGTCATTTAATTAAAGGTTTTGGCATGGGTCACTCCCTGTTTCTGATTTCATGTAGCAGTAACTGAAAAATCCTCAAGCTCTTAAGATCAATCTCCTATTCTACATCTTAAACTCGAGGTCATCACATTAAAGGCCAAGGTCAAATTTTAACAGCATCCAATTTTGTTTTAATGTTAGGATGTTATGAAGCAAAGATGGTTGGAATCGAAGATTCAATTAAGGTTTTAACTGACCAAATCTCAAGGTCATCATAGGTAGAGGTCAAATATTATACTTCTTAATTGCTAAACATTTTGTTATGACATTATGAATCAAATTTGGTAGTATCAAACAAGATGTCAACTGACCAAACATCAAGGTCATTGGATAAAAGATCAAGTTCTTAACTGCTAAACTATTTGGGTCAGATAACTTTGACGGAACTTCCTAACATGTCATTGTTTCAGTTTTTGCACAAACTTTGTATGCACCCAATTTGAAAGCAATTTGTAATCGTGAACTGATTTGGTCTAAGCATGTTTAGGACTTCATATCTACCATGTGTTCTCTTCAGCAAAAAATTTATATCAGATTGATCATGATTTTTTTAAATTCATACTTTAAATATTTCATTAACTACTCGTCAACACTCAAACCAAGATTTGAGCGACTGGTGCCAGTTTATCTTGTTGATAAAAAAAAGACAATGGCAATAGGAAATTGTATTTTTACATTTTAATTAATCTGTTTCATTATCTTTTTCAAGAGCAATAAGTACAATATATTAAATATATACAATTTACAATAATTGATAAATATTTACATTCAAAATTCATATCACAGACATACATAATGGTGTCTAGGGACTTTACTATGAAGTAAATCCATTGCAGAGAGTTATCCTACAAACATCCCCGACAGGTTTGGGATGTCCAGAGCCACCAGGGTAATAAATGGTCAAGCTTTGTTTGTGATCTTAGGAAACCCTGTCTTGTTTCATGAAAAGTATTTAAATTTCCGCAATTCTGCAACGTCGACACCATATCTCAAATGAAGTTATCACTTGTACTAGTTCAGAAGAACAATTTCATCTTTAGAAATTTTTCTTTGTTTTAATTTTGAATCGAGTTTTTTTAAAGGTTTGCTCTATTCAAATATATTTTATAATATTGCCAAATGCAATATCATGATATTTACTAAAATGGAATTCAATAACAGGCAGGCAATAGCAGGCGATCCAGTTCTTTCCCTGTATTCAACTATTTCCACAAAATCCATGCTCAAATTTTTTTTTCTTGCTCACTTTCACATGATTTACAGAAAAAAAGGACTAAGATGAAATTAGTTTGTCAATTGAAATTTTGTGTCCAAAAGTATCCACAAGGCGAATTTTATGCCCGCTGTTGGACGGGAAGTTGCTGGCCAGCTATCGTGGGTCCGGAGGGCATGGATCGTTCATTGGCACGCATTCGTATGTGTTCAGCCATTCCAGGAAGCCTGGAGAAATAGTTCCTAGCCAATGTATGCTTCTGTTGTACTTTGTGAATAAACACAGCACCATATCCCTGGAAACAAAAATGGTGAATTTAATATAGATTTCATTTTTTTTTTTTCATTCCTAAATGCCATAAAAGTCGAGAAAACATTTTTTAAAATGACAATGATGAAAAAAAAAAAAATCAAAAATTGATTCACTCTTTATTCCAGAGACGGAAAGGTGATGAAATACTTATACATATTACATATTATTTTGATAAAGATAATTTCAAAATTTGACTGAAGTAATGTGACAAAGATGACTATCAAAGCAGAATATGATAAATATTAATTTGGTGTAGAAGAATAGCCATACCTCTTCTAAATTGACTAATTTTTCGTGTGCAGATGCCTCATCCTTGGTGAGGAGGATGCAGTTCCAGGGAGACCACTCTTGGTGTTTGTCCCAGCGGACAAGTACGAGGTCATACAGATCTTCCCACGAACTTAGAATGCTCTGGCTGTTCCAGATCTTCTCCACAAGGTACCGCAAATCTTGTTCCTGGGGGGAAAGATTCAAAACTTTAATATTTAAACAACAGGAATATCTTCTCTTGATCGTTTACCTAATCCAATTTTAAGAAAAATTATCTGAAATGTCCAAAAATAAATTTCAAAACTCAGTCATGGAGAATTTGAGCTACAGGTACAAAATAAATGTCACTTAATTATACTTGAAATGATAAGGGGGGGGGGGGGGGTTCAACTTCAGGCAGGCAGCCAGCAATTTTTACAATTTAGGGGGTAACCTTTGAAAGCTCCAATGAGGGAGATCTCCCTCGTTCCATATTTTCAATGAGAGAGAAAGAGTGTGAAATGCGACTGAAACTGCATTGCTCAATTTTGTCCCCCCCCCCCCCCCTCATTATGTATCAAAATAACCTCAAATAGTATTCATTTGATTCAGATACACCTATTATGGTTTGTGTGGGTTTGGACTTAAATGAGGGAGATTGTTAAATTTTGGACAAAATGAGGGGAGTCTCCCTCGTAGTGAGGGAGGGTTAACGGGTATGGTAATTTGACTTTATGTATAATAGGAAAATTGATAATGGACACATTAACTTTCAGTATAAGCATACTGCGGAACATTCTGGAAATATACCTGTAGGAGGAAGGCAATCTTGGAGTCATCTCCGTACAGCTCCTCAGCTTTCCTGAGGACTTTGAGCATGTACTGGTAGGTACTGATGTCCTGGCGTGTACGAGCATCATTATCAATCTTAGAGCACTTGCGACATTTGCCAACAGTACGGGAATTTGATGACAAAGCGAAATCTGTAGAAGGTAGATACTGGTTACAGCTCGGACAGAAGTAGATGTTCTTTCGTAAACTCGATGGATCTTGTGGAACCTAGATTAGAAAAAAGGTCAAGGTCAACATCGCAAAAAATAAATTTCCTTTTAAGATTTAATGGAAAAGTTTCGTCGGAAATACTAAAAGAAAGAATTCAATCAACAATCAAAATGAATGAAATTACAAGGAATTTACGTTCTGCTGGTATTTGAAGGCTTCCATTTGAACAATTAAAGCTGTTGATTGATTTTGTATAAATACAAAAAATAACAACCCTTTAAAATTTACTATGTGCATTGAAATGATTTCTGAATGCTTTACACTTTAATCTTTTTACGAGTAAAATTTTTAAAAAGTAAAAGATATTGTGTCAATTAGTGGCATGTATCTGGGTTTTCACAAAACATTTACTGTAAAAAAAACTGAAAATCATCAATATCTGTGCGTAAATGATTTTTGTTTTCATTAATTGGTATTGAACTGGGTACCTTGAGTAATTTGGCTGCCTCTGGATTGAATGTTGGTGTTTTGATGTATTGAAGGAAGAGTGTCGAGATACGCTTACGTAGCCCGTCCAGATTGGATTCCTTGACCCCTCTCATTAAAAGGTCAGCTTCTCGGTCAATAAGCTCAATTATCTCCTGGGTCAGCTTACAGTCATGTTCCTGTGGATCAACCATTTAAATATTGTAACTCCATACAGAAGGCATTTTACATAAACAATTCAAGCTATAGCTGAACATTATACTGTAGAGAAAGGATTATAGTAAAATCAATCCATATTATCGAGAGCTTTGCTAGAAGTTATCGTCAACATCTGTGTTCTGTACAATATCACAAGTATGTTCATAAAATGACATGCTTGTGTTTTGTATACTATATCATATTAATAAAAGCTAAAAATAAAACTTTTATTTTTCATTTCATTAATTATTAAAAGTCTGAAGACCATTATGTGAAGGGATTCATAATGACCCTAATGAGCCTAGTCTGTAAAAGATGAAGGTGTTTTCAAAATAAATATATGATTTTATCTTGACCAAAGAAATAACTTTCTAAATTTCTACACTGCATGTGTGAAAAAAGGATTTTTTTTTCAATATTTCCAATAGTAAAATATTTTCGAAAAAAAAATAATTGTGTAGGCATTTTTATGACATAATTGACAAATTACATCAAAGTTTAATGTGACCCTTACCTTAACTGTGTGTTTTAGCGTGAGGAGGACATCAAGACGTTCGTCCTGCGTTAGGTATTTCATGTTGATACTGTTATATATATCTTGGAGCTCCTTGGCCCTGATTGTGTAGGGAGTGTCCATTTCTGTAGTTTTACCATCAAATCCCTTCCATTTCTTAGGCGCAGCAGCCTTTCAAAAAAAAAAAAAAAAGAAATTGAGACACAATTCCATATGCATCTTTTTAACCAAACTTGAGAAATTTAAATAAAGTGGACAAAATAGTGGCAATGGTCTGAAATTCAATAAAATAGGTTGTAAACTTTTTCGAAAGCAAATAATTATTTTTTGGCATAAATCTCAGCAAACTTCCAAATTAAAAACTAGCTGCAAACATTACTACATAACAAATCTTAAATAAGGTCAAGGAAAATATTTCATTAAAATCGAAATTAAAAAAAAAGGATAAAAGTTTTTTTTTTACCTTGCTGAGAAACTGTTGTATCCTTTTATCCTTGTTTTCAGTATCTGCCTCGAGTTTGTGTCTGCCAATAGCAGAAATGAGTTGTGTTTCTTGGTCTAGTAGCATACAAAGTGCCGCCTTTCTCTCCGCATCATCCATCGTATGATTGATCCGTTCAAGTTCTTCCTGACGCCACTTTTCTAACGCGTGATAAAGCAGGTCGAAATCTTCTTTTGTCTTTGGATTCATCCTCCTTTCAAATTCTTTCTTGATTCTTTCCTCTTTCTCTCTTCGCTTCCTAATTTCTTCCTGTCTTTCCCATTCAATCCTTTGCTGTTTGTCCATCTTCAGTTTTTGGACATAACGTTTGGCTAGCCAGCGGCGGTAGTATTTTTGTATGATGATTACCTGAAAGCAATTAGGTGAAACAATTATACAGACCAAATAAAAATTGAAGAATTTTCCAACAAAAGCCATTCTGTTCTTATTTTTTAAAGCTTATTTTGACACGCACACACAAAAATTAAATCAATTCTCATTAATTAGTCATCATAATGTTGAGTTAAAATCTAAACAAGATATCAAGTTCTTATTTAATTCTATTAAATTGGCTTTCATTGAATGAAATAATCAAAAAATTTTTCATTTATTTCAAGAAATATCTTTGGTTAATTATAAACATATATACACGTTTTCAATTTTTATTATTATTATTTATTTATTTTTTTTTTTCATACCACTACTTTTGCTATTATTCATTATTGATACATTTTTGTAAGGTCAAGACATCATATTAAAGAAAAAATTCTGTGAGAGTTTGTCTTTATTCAAATTCCATTCTTAATTTTTCCTGCTTTTGGTTCCAAATGTCTTGATCAATGTTAATGCATAAGAGTGCATAACATTTATGCTTTTCAGTCCATTCTTTTACCAAAAGCAATTTAACACTGTCACATATGGTATGATACAATTTTTAACAACTAGAAATATTTGAGTACCTGGTTGAGCATCATATCAAGGTGTTCTTCGGCTGTTGTGTATTTGCCTGGCTTGACCAACTTATCGCTAATATTAGCCACGTAGACACCAATCTTAGTCATCTGTGTGGAAGTGTCGTTTTTAGTCTGCTGAAGATTGTGCCGCTGTTCCACGGTCTGGGTATCCCGGCAGTACCTGAGAGTGTTGGATGGAGGGGGTTGTTTTCTTGCAGTTTGAGCTGATGCGTGATGGAATTCAATCCCAGTTTTCTTGTGTCTGTAACCGCCTAAATATGGCTTCTTTTTTGTTGTTCTCTCAATCTCAACAACAACGTCTTTTGAAGTTTCGTCCTCTAGAAACAACATAGTACAAAATATTAAAGAGATTGGCAAATAATCAAAAGCTAAACACCATTTGAACATTCAAATATATTCAAAGTAAATACAGGTTTCAAATAAAACAAATTAGTCGAGATTCTCACCTGTCTGTACCCTGACTGTGATGACATCGGGCATGTGGTATTCCTGACGAGGGCGGTACGATTTGATTGGCGTGTTAACGGGGTCCGATGACTGCATTTCGAGCTGGATAGTACCATTAGGCCCCACTCCTAAGTCAGCTAGTGTTTTTGTCTCCTCCATGTTGTTACCTATGTGGATAGGACATTTTTTTCATTATTTTGAGATTTTTTTGTCACCGATAAATATTTTGCTTAAATCGCATATGACATTTTTCACATATAGGTAAACAATGTACCAAAAAACAGCACCATTTCTCAACAAGTCAGTTTTCTCTGACTTTCATATGAAATAATATATTATTTTGTCTTTTTGTACTTTCTAAAAATGCATTTCTGATCATATTTCTATGCATATTTCTATTATTTAAGCATTCAGGTTCATAATTTTAGTATCTCTAGCTAGTTATATGTCAGTTAGATAAGATCTTCTTTACCTGCAAACATGAGCATGATGAGATTGATGGGCATCTTGAGTTCTGTAGCAAAGTGTGCCTTTAGTTGACTTAGGGTTTGGCCCAGTGTGCAGGCTAGCGTCACAACCTGACCACTTGGCATCAACACGAACTTCACTACAATCACAGAGAAAAACAGAATGTTAGTTTGTTTTCATATTCTTACCATTAATTGTCATATAGAATAAACTTGATTATTTTTAAACAATTACGAAAAAGAAAGCACACAACCAACTTAGGTAATTAATGCCGTTTGTTGGTCTTGATGGAAGAATACATAGCATAATACTTGGGGAGAAAACTGGGAGAATACATAGCATAATACTTGGGGAGAAAACTGGAGTACCTAGAGAAAACCCACATCTTCATATCTGTTTACGGCAATTAAACCCAAGCTGTCTTGGTAAAACTGAATGCACTATCCATTGTGCCACCTGACCATAACAGTGAGATGAAAAAGAACCACAGATGCAAACATCAAAATTTATAAATAAACTAAGCAAAAGAAGAAGAAAATAAGGCGACAAAGTGATGATACCTGTTGCTGTAGCTTGTAGGTTAGCGGTGGTCCTAAGTGGAGTTGTATCTTGTACTGGTGGCGGTGATGCTGGTTTAGGTTCTGGTCTGGGTGAATTTGGATCATCTTTCTGAATGGAGGCATTCACCTGTTCTACCGGTGCCTCCTCCTCCTCTTGCGGAGGTGGGGCCGGAGCCTCTTCCTGTTGAGTAGGCGGGGCTTCTTGTTCAGGTGCCAAAGCCTCTTCAGCGGGTGCAGATTCCTGTTGAACTTCCCCTGATGGTGCCTCTCCCTCGGCAGGAGCTTCACCCTCTGCTGGTGCCTCAGCATCACCTGCCGCCTGCTCTCCTTCATTTGTAGCCTCTCCCTCTACAGGAGCCTCAGCCTGAGTCTCTACTGGAGCCTCAACAGTCTCCTGCTGTTGTCCTTCTGCTGGTGGAGTTTCTTCATCCTTCTTTTCTTCAGTGTCTTCTGTCTTTTCTGCCTGGGTTTCAGTAGGTGCTGTTGTAGCCTCTCCTTCTGCTTGCTCTGTAGTTTGTTCTGTTGGCTTTTCTTCAGCTGAAAATTATGAAACACATCTAGTTAGTAGGTAATAGTCTTAAGAAATTTTATATAATTTTTCAATGAAATATACTATAAACTGCATTTTTTTGTTTTATTTGATTTTTTTTCACAATTTAAGTTACAGTACTTTTGCTGGGTTTTTTTTCCCAATAATAAGCATACATGTACATACCCTTATAGTACATGTACTAGTATTAAACGATTGTGTATAAGGTGTTTGGCATGTCATTAAATTCATATTTTATGATTCTTCAGTATGTTTAAATGGAAAAAACTGTCAAATAGCCACCCATGCATTTTCTTCATGACAAAATGCATACTTGGTAAATGCTAGTTATCGTGAAGAACCACTTATTGTGAACATGTATGCATATATTTGAGCACACACATGATTTTCAGATGTCCAATCGAGGCAGGTGAAAAATATCACCAAATAGAAAAATTTTGTTCTCTGGGAAAAAAACAACATCATTTTTTTCTCAAATTTGTTGGGAGTAAACATGTGTAGTCACATTAACTAATCTATCACGACAACTGGTTGTGACCCAGTATACTCCAAAACTTATGTTCAAAATCATGTTCAAGCATAGACCCACCGGTATATATAACAATCATGTGCAGAATATCATGACGTCCATCTACATATGCTGGTACTGATGCTACCTGATACCAATTTTGTTACTTGTGCAAAGGGAAATATGTCTAAACCGCACTTACAAAATGTAAGTGAGTGTCTGAAGACAAACATGTCAAACATTGTATTAAATGTTCATAAAAAAATAACATACATTGTGTCTCAACTGGGGGTGGATCAGTTGGAGCGGCGTCCGGTGGAGATTGTTCCTGGGTAGGTTCAGCTGGTGCCCCACCCTCTTCTGGGTTATCTGTGGGAGGGGGTGCAGGAGCAGCCTCTTGGTCTGCCATGACTTGGTCTATGAAAGATATGCGTCAACAAATATAATTTCTACATAGATTTTTTTATCTGCTTTGGGAGGGACAGAATATATATAAAATGTTCAGATGTTCACTTTATATAGCACTTTGCAATTAATCAATCGAAGAAGTACGCTAGGCCTACTACCTGTATTTCAATGTACTGAACAAAATATTTGTCGGGATGAAGAGGCTGTTTCGTTGTGAAAATAATACGATCTCTCGGCTATTCAGGTCTTCACGACAGTTGATCGGAGTCATTCGTATATGGATAAAATGAGTATTAAATGTGCAGCATCAGGAATATACATTTTGTATGCAAATTCTGTATTTCTCGCATACTTACATTATCGTTTACTTTACAAGCCGTCCGCCATTTAGGTTGTTTTCATGACGTCTAGGTAACCAGGCTATACCGAACACTTTGATGTAACGATAATTTTCATTGGTCGAAACAAACCGTTCAGCCAATCAGCATCGTCCTTCTATACCGATTTTAATTCACTTCGAAGTCTGGACCTCCGAGTCCATAACAACAGGCTTCGGCGGATGCAAAGTAATATATTTATGTGATAAATATTAAGTGTATAAAAATCGGAAATATGTAGCAGCGATGCAGACATAAACAATTTTCAAACAGGAGAAATCAAACAGTGTACTAAGTCGATAAGGTGAGTTTCAAGCATTGTTTTCCTGTCCTAAACCAAAACTTGCATAGTTTACAAATGGCTGACCGGGAGACTGGACCAACGTTCTGTTATATATCACCACATTGCACATGTACTATGACTTCTTAACTAATACATTAATCAGTCAAATATCTGACATGTACAAAATAGACATTAAAAACTACATTTTCACTAAGATGTCAGGACATGATCTATACTGAAAAGAAATATATACCACTGAAGTTAGTGTGAATGATCTTTTTCACAATGAACATGCAGTGTACACAAATTTTATTCAAACTCATTTTGAAACATTATCATGCTTTTGAATTAATAGTTTTATTTATAATCATATAGCTATAAATTGAATTATGGATAACATAGTGACTAAACTACTGGTTTAAACTACAATCTGGAATTGTAATATATACACGACAGGCCCCAGTAAAGTTAATACTAAGATTGCACCACACAAAGCTTACTGTCTAAAATTGATTATCATATCTAAAAATTCTCCCAATTTTTTTTATACATATGAGTATCAGATTGGATATGAATTTGTGTTACATAAGAAGCATTAAAGTCTGTATCAGTTACATAATAGCTTATACTGTTTTATAAGTTATCTACACTGTTAAGTCTTTAATGTAATATTCAATCAAATTATTTAGGCATATAATGTACATTAAAACCTATTATGAAAGATCTCTTTAATTTTATAACTTTTTTATGCAATTGTAAATTCTTTTACAAAACTGACAAACTGACTCTATAAAATGGATCCAATGTAAAACTTAAAGTGTGTTTATATAAATTATAATAACGTGTTACTCTGTTGAAAAGACAACAGCAGGTAACCAAATTCACTATGAGAGCTAGATTGTCAACTTCAAGATGCATGATATAATCTTTAGGTATCACAGACAGTCCTATGACATCACATATGTATTATGACATCACAATTTGTCAAATGTACACTATGACATCACAGCCTATGATGATATTTGCCCATCCAATAACTTAAAATTTTCTAATTCAAGTTTTCATTGCTTGACTACTTTGTCATATCAGTTAAATCTTTGCAAAAATTTCAGTATAAAATAACGATTACACAAATATCTATATAAACTGGAATTAGAATAAATAGTTATCATAAATCTTTTCTGTAAATGCCTAATTTCTTTTTACTTAAACCATATTCAAAATTACTTTATATAGCTGTTATGTTTAGGACAAGTAAAGTTTTAATATATGCATTTTTGATTTAGTGGTTTTTCAAAACACTTTAAAGAGTTCTTTGCTTTTCACATGAGTTTTTGAGACCTTTAAATCAACTTCTGTCTTTGATAAAACATTATGTGAGCATTTCCATAAACTCTATATTATCTTTTTTTCAATTTTATGACTCCTTTTAAGTAAGTAGTCCCCACGTTTAGTAAGCTTATAATCTGCCATTTCCATGTGATCTTGAAATCTTCAGCTCTCCTCCCGGTTTATACTAGTCAACAATTATGATCATAGAATCTAGTTTCTTTGCGACCAAGAGGAAAATGTTAAAAAAAAATACTATTTAGATTCGTCCTAAAATTCCCAATATCTACAGTTTGCACAGCAAAATCCAAATGAAAAAAAGGCATGGGCGCACATTGGAGGAAAATGTAAAAAAAAAAAAATCACTGATGTACATCTATATTTTTTGTTGTACATGAACATAATGTAAGTATCTGATAATAATAGCCATACTCATTAAACTTGCCTAATTAGGAGGGAGACTCCCTCATTTTGACCAAAATTTACCAATCTTCCTCGTTTTAGTCCAAACTCACAAAAACTCCAAATCCACATCCTGTGGATCTCCTAGTTACTGCAGGGTATGTGTAATGAAAATAACAGATGTGTCTGGACCAAATGAATACTTTTAAAGTCATTTTGATCCATAAATAGGGAGACAAATTGAGCAATGCAGTTTCAATCACATTTGATTAGAAAGAGGGAGATCACCTCCATGGGAGGTTTCAGAGTTTAGACATTTTAAACAAAAACATATGAAAAATCTTACACTGTACTGTACATAAGTATAAAATACAAATTGATCAGACCAACTGATCAATGTGTTTTAAAGTTGGCGCTTTGCCAGAGCTTCAGCTACGCTGTACAAGTCAAATCTAGGGACCTGATCACATTGTACACACAATATGGCAGAACAAAACCGCTCTGAGGTTCGCCAATAAACTTTGATCATGCATAAGGTAGGCACTTTCATAATTGATATTTTCTAAGGTGATATTTTGTGTATGGTATTGTATTTTGATGTGATTGGTGACCAATATATTTAAGTTTTAACTGTGGAAAAAGTCAAGACTTAGATTTTGGCACCATTGTTTATTTTATTACGTAGTGCAATTTGGCAAGGGATATGGCAGGTATGACCAAGGTATAACAATTAGCATCACAGACTGGGAGACTGTACTAGGTTTGTCCAAGGTATTAATATCACAGGCTTGGTCCTGGAGACAGTGCTAGATTTGTCCAAGGTATACAATATAACATTACATTCTAAGAGTGCATAAATGGAAGTAGGGGGATTTGACGAAGCAGTATACAGTTAGAATTGCAAACAGTGATGTGAATTTTTCATTGGCATACACGTAGCTTCACAACTAACACAGAAATATTAGACTTTCTCCAAATCTATATTTTCACACAGAAAATGTAAATTGATCCTAGGAATGAACTATTTCTAAATCCAGATTTTTTAAACTGTTTTGGACATGTACTTTGTTTGCCAAATGAACATAGAAGAAAACAAAAAAATCTGTTTTATTTTTGAAATGTGTCAAATAAATTTGATGCTGAAGTGCCCCATCAGTTAAAGGTATGGTGATACATACATTGTATAGAATTTCTCTTTCTGAACTTCTTTGCAAGGACATTGAACAAGAATGTTGACAGGTATTATGATTTTGTATTCTAGAGAATGGCAAAACTGTCAAAGAAACAACAGTTGGATTATTACCTATTTTTGAAAAGGTTGACAATTTTCATAAACAAATTTCGACCGAAATCCAACAAAACTATCATTAGAAAATGATTTCCATGATATTCTAGCCTGACTTTTTATCTAAAGCATCCAAATGAACCATTTTCCAATTGATAATGAATAACTTGTTAATTTTTCCATTTTTGTTTTCAGATGGCGACATTAAATGGCTTACATGCCACTAGGAATGGTGTGAATGGCACCACAAACGGGGATGTGAACCACGAATCATTGAATGGCAGTGGTGTCCCAAAGCGACGGAATAAACCAAATAGTGGTATCGGACCAGATGGGTATCCACGTCTGCCACCAATAAAGAAACCCCAAGTAAAAATGGACGACCCCTATGCCAACAGCAAATTAATGACCTTCAGATTGGCCAACCATAAGCAGGCATTGCTGATGCAAATATTGTAAGTGTTTTTGTATGGATCTTCTTAAAATTCAATCAAGAAGTAACAAATTGTTGTTTGTTTGCTTTTCTGATAATTCTTTCTTCTCGAAATTTAATGAAGCATGGCAGCAATACAATCGATTACAACACTGATTAATTCGCATATAATTCACATATTAAAAAAGACCCACTTTAATTTCTGTCAAAATTATTTTTATGGTTTCAATGACTTTGATATATAACCATGTTTTTATAAAAATGAATGTCTAGATAGAATTTCTTACATAATTTTTTCAAGTATGAAAACCCTTTGTAAACATCTTATGTTTCTCCATCTTTGTAAACATCTTATGTTTCTCCATCTTTGTAAACATCTTATGTTTCTCCATCTTTGTAAACATCTAATCTTTCTCAATCTTTGTTAATTAACATCTAATGTTTTTCAATTTCCAGACATGATGATGCCATCAAGGCTTATGAAGAAACAAAGGAGATTAACGAGAAAGACACAGACAAAAAAGATGACCCAGATTTCCCTCAAGAGGTATGTCAACAAATCAATCAGCATCCTTATCTATTAATTTGTTTTGTATTGCAGAGTTTTTTTTATCAAATTTAATTGATACCTTGTCTTTTTATTTATATAAAAATGTACCTTCTCTTAACCATGAAATGAAATTTAACATTTAAAAGAAAAAAAATTAAAACATAACTTTTATTTTCAATTTCCGAAAAAAACAACTGCCCCTGGTTTTTAGGGTATTTGAATCTGAAAAACATAACAATAATCAAGGAAAATATTGTTTACATATTTTGATTTGTTTGTTGACATTTGTTGTGTTCATCATTTCGACAGCTTGACCCCCGAGCGGTTAGTCTGCACTTGATAGCACCATACTTATAGAATTGTTTACAAAACAAAATGTCGTAAATCTGTGATAGAGTGTATATTGCATTTCATAAATGTTTGTTTTACAATTACTGAATTAGGAGTTATCACACAATATCAGTTCCTGTAAGAGTATATACATGAACCCACCCACTATGCATGGTTGTATCTTTAAATATCAGTCACAAATGACACGAATATCTTCATGTTGTACTCAAATTCAAATTCTATTTACTGCAGGCATGACCTACTTAAACAGAGATGTCAAGATTTGAAATAAATGCATGTATAAATTTATCCTCCAGAAAACCGCGCTATCGAAAATTTGAATTTGATTTTGAATTTGAAAATGATTTGTTAGGAAAGATAGCCTTGAAGATGCGTCTGAGTCAATATTAGTACATTTACTGCATCTCTTGATTTTTATATATAATGAGAACAAATATTTAAGATCATACATAACATTAGAATTCTGTAAAAACATATGTCCTCAATTCTAAACTTCAAACTCCTCTGCAGATGATGAGCAAAGAAAGGAGGATCCGGGTATGTTATACCTTATATGGTCATAGCTCCCTAACAACGCTTACCATACCTTATATGGTCATAACTCTCTAACCATGCTTACCATACCTTATATGGTCATATCTCTCTAACAATGCTTACCATACCTCATATGGTTACATTTTAACAGTGATGCTAACCTTTCCTTATATGGTGATGTCTCCTTAACATAGATGCTTACTGTGCCTTATATGATCATATTTCTCTTAACAAGGCTTACATTACCTTATATGGTTATATTTTAACAGTGATGCTAAACTTTCCTTATATGGTGATGTCTCCTTAACATAGATGCTTAATGTGCCTTATATGGTCATTTCTGTTTAACCATGATGCTTACCATCTTTTATAAAGCATATCTTTTCTCCCTAACACTGATGCTTTTCGTATAATGTGTTGGAGCATTTCATCTGGCTAACAATTCTTGTCCTATTTGACATATAAATGTATGTGGTAATATTTTTATAATTATACTTCACCTTACCTTATATTGTAGTTTCCCTTAGCCTTAACATTGAAGCTTACCTCACAGGGTCATTTTGTAAACAAGAATTACTTCCCTTTAAGGAATGTATACATTTTATTATTTCTATTTCGACATCATGTTGCTAGGAAACCGACATATATAGATATGGGAAACTATAGACTAAAAACACTGTTTCCTTAGCAACATAATAATGTCACAATGGTATTGCAGTACATGTAATACCTACCAACATGGGAGACAACTCTTGTCTACACAAAAAAAAAATAATACTGACTATCATAGATTAATACTTATACATTTAACAGTAATGGTTTTCTAGATCATACAATATTAATATTTCATATCTCTTTATCTTCCTTAAAGGCCCAATATACGTAACTTTCGGCAAAACTTAAAGCGAAAATCAAGCCTAATAACTTTTTTTATATTTATAGATTTAGCTAAGATTAACTGATATCAGCAATATTCAAGATGAATTATTATGCGGTTACCAGTACAGTTGAAACTCGGTATTTGTAAACAGGCGTCCATTTTGAACTGTCTTCTAAATTTGGCTTGTTGTTGAAGTTGGCCCAACCTGAATTCTTTTCAATTCTTTGGAATTTTCTGTCAAGAGTGTCTTGTTAGTTACCGCTCAAGTTTACTTCATTTTAGCCTTATTTTTGAATGGTTATCATTTGGATTTTTATTCAGAATTTTTAGAATCACAAAAAATTTCCTGAAATTACGTATATTGGGCCTTTAATTACATATACTCTGTGCTATATATGGAATGCTTGAAACTAGTTATTGCTAGTCTGGATAGCCTGTGTAGTTTTCTATTTCAGTCTTTATATCAACTTAAGTGTTATACATATATTATCCTTGTTCTGCTGTATCCAGACAAAAATTCTAATTTATTTCCTGTTAAAGCTACCGAGGTATGTTATTTCCTCTATACGCAAATTATTCACCAAAATGATATGGTACTTTAATTTTTAGAAAATATGCCTATAACATATGATAACCAAAACTTTCTCTCATTTATTTCCTTGAGTCTTACAACAAATGTGTGATGGCATCAACTGTTTTATAGGTTGTGACAAAAGTATCTCTTTGTTCTGAACATTTCTGGTTCATAATAGACCACTTTTAGTCATACTTTCAATTCCCTTATGTGGTACATGCTGGGACCATCTACATCTAGATAGTTCTCATTTACAATATAAATTCATTCACCCATTAAAACAGATTTGATCTCTTCCAGTTCAAAGGTTATACTAGTTCATTATGAAATTTCAGGGGTGAATTAATGGGTCTTAATTTTGAAGTCATGTTTGAATTCTAGTTTTTAAAGTAAAATAGAGTTGTTGGCTTCAGCTGTTAATATTTTCATTAGATTACCATCTTATTTCTAGAAAAACTACTGGCTTTATCAATACTTAAATTAATTGAATTAATTAATTTTAAGCTTTGGGAGGGAGTTGGGTTTATCTAGGTGTAAGTGTCAGGTTATTTTAGCTAAATGCATACTTTCTCATGATGTAATATCTATTTTAGAATTGTTATGTTGATAAGGTCTACCTGTTGTATATATCTGTTGAAGTCCATTCTAAACTGTAGGAACATATACCCAACCCGTACATTACTGAACTAAAGGTATTTAATTCTAGTCTGCCAATTCAAGCAGTTACATATCACAATTGTTTAAAGTAAGTTGGACATAGTCCAATCAATGACTTGGGCCTTCATACCTTGACAATCTGCCAAAATCTACTTTAGATATTCAAAGTAAAATAAATGCTCTTTATACAATCTGTATATGGAAGTGTATTTATCAAATAGGGGTCACACAGTTTTAAAAAAAATTCAAGGGTTTTCCTAAAATTTATCAAGGGGAATTGGTTTTCCACATGAAAATCTTAATTTTCCTATCTGATATTCCTCTTGAATTCTAGAATGAAATTTCAAATCTCGTGGTATTTCTCATGAATTCTGTCCTGAAATTTTAAATCTGGTATTTCTCATGAATTCTGTCCTGAAATTTCAAACCTAGCTTGTATTCCTCATGAATTCTAGATCTGTCCTGAAATTTCAAATCTGGTATTCTTCATGAATTCTATCCTAACGTTTCAAACCTAGCTGGTATTCCCATTGTATACCTGAAGCTTCAAATCTAATATTCCACATTAATTAATACTTTTTTAATTTTCAAATATTTGTATTTTACATGAAAATATGGTATTGGTGTTTCAATAAAATACTTGGTAATAATAAAGTTTTTGGCACGCCAGAGTTTTACTTAATTCTGAAGTCCTGTAATCTGTAATCTAACACAATAAACTTGTCAATATTGGCACACACATGCTTTTTACTAGTAATGTCTTGCAGTGTTGTAAGCCAAAAAAATTAGCATTTCAATCTTAGCTGAGCTATTGTTGTCTATATATCAGTCTGTCATTTGTCATGTCTGCTTATTGGCAAACAGTTTTAGAAACATATCAATTAAAACTTGTCAGAATCTTTGGGGCATTTTCAAAAAAAAAGATTTTTTCATTTTACAGTATATTTTAATAATGCTCAAATTCAGATGCTATACCCTGAAGACAAAGTTCAATATAGGTCAAAACTTTCATATTTTCTTTCCAAAGCTCAATAAAGTATAAAGTTAATTAATTAAACAGATCCTTAATTGGTGCTTTTGTATTATGCATTTCATAATGAGAAGTGAAAAGTAGAATAACTCAAAATGAAAATGTAAAGATAATGCTCCTTAGAATAAAATTCATTCAAAATACAACTTGGTAACAGATTTATTATGAACAGGGGTAATTAATTTCTGATCAATTTTACATAAAACATGGTAACAAGAACATGTTCCCATTACTAGACTCTGTTATAATGTTTAGCTGACACAGTAACAAAGACATGCTCCCATCATGAGTCTCTGTTATAATGTTTAGCTGAATTACCAGTACCTAAGAAAGTGTGTAGAGGCTGGCCCAGTCACGCCCATGCAGCCGGAGTGGAATGCTCAGATCCTAAAGATGGTTCCTGAGCGTCTACAGCAATCACCCATGCTCAAGGAGGTCATCAAGGAACTCTTCGATGAGGTCAAGGTCGACTTCAAGGCCAGCATGAAAAAATCTATGGGTAAATAATTTTCAAAAAACATTGAATTTGTTCATTCAGATTGGTAGAAAACAAGCAGAATTTGAAGGCAGAATTCTGTATATATATAGAGAAGAAAAAACCAATGCAGTGAAATAGGGACCTTATGTGGATCAATTGTTTTATTTGCCCCGTCTTTACTTGGTAATTTATTTTGTTTTGGTCAGAAATAAAAGTAGTTATTTGTAAAAATCTTGTTTATTGAGCCTTTTGTGATCATGATTTGTCAGAGAAACATTTTAGTCCTTACCATCATCTACCATTTATATCATATTAGGAAATAGATCAATTGTTTATTTAATCGTCGAATAAAAGATTTTATGTAATTAACAGTCCAACATGTACTGGTCAAACCTGAGGTTAAGGGATTGGACAACGAGGAGGCTGGACCACCCCCACAGGAGCCAAGGTCAGTACAATCTAGCATAAAAATGATATTTTTGTTTAACTTTATTTATCCTCAAAAAAATTTAAAAAAAGATTGTTAAGTGTAATCTTACCCAAAAAGTAATATGTCAACCCAAGACACAGAACTTGACAGTTTAAAAACAAACTATATCTAAAGAGATAGCAAGAAACTTGCTTGGAGAATTTGTAATAAAATTTATTATTGTAACTTTGAGGGGAAAAAAAATATCTAGCTAATTATTGAAAGTTAATACAAGAGACTTACTGGAGTGTGTTTCTGTTCACAGTGGGTTGGACTTTTCCCGCCCGTGGCATGAAAGTTACATCCAGGCAAAGGAGGTCATTCTGGACAACCTGCACACCTTGCACCCCTCCATGCAGACTGTGCTTAACATGTGTCAAACTACCCTCGGAAATCTCATCCTGGTGGACTGTTCCAATATGAGGTAACTACGCAGCAACAGTGTACTACCAACCAGTTTGATACCTAGTAGCATGAATTGTCTGTTTAAATAGATGTCCGGTTTTGGTGCAATGGCAGTTGTTTCATTCTAACATGTAAAGGGAAAGTTGTTACATATCAAAAAGTCAAGGACTGTTTTCATTTACACTTTTAGCGAAGTTATGATCATATTTAGATCACTCATTAATTGAAAATAAAATTTTTTAGTGAAAATAATGGTCTTTCCTTGTTATGCGTTCAGGAAAGATATGATTATATTAAGAATAATTCTAAGAAGGGATTTTCAGCAATGTTAATACTTTGAAGAGACAAATTTTGAATTTAAAATCCGCTTGATCTGACAAATGTTCCGTAAGGCCTTTTCATTTTATCCATATCTGTTCATTTAAACATTTCAGTTCTTCAAAAAAATGACTTTTCATTGATATTGTGTTTTAAATATTGCTGTTCTATTTTGTTTTTCAGAGCACATGGAGCTGTTGAGTTTGAATCTATGAAAAATAATATCCAGCTTGACCTTGAGAAAATGGAGGACAAACTCATGCACAGGTAAGTAAGATTTTTTCATCATTATTTAACTGTGGCATTCTAGCAAATTCTGTGTTTCAAATTCAGCATTCTTTAGAAAATTACGTATCTATAGTCCATACTGGTAATCTGAAAATTGTTTTTGCAAAGAATTTGAAGCGTGATTAAATAACCAAGGACCAGTTGTTCAAAATGTGATTAGCGTAATCATTATTTAACGTCATTTTTTAAACTTAAATAATTCTGTCAATATACAAGGTAAAATCTTAAAATTTTGCATGTAAATTGACACTATTGGATATATGATACCTGCAAAGTTGTAATTAAATCTTTTTTTTAATTTTTAAAGTAACATGATAATCAAAATTTGTGCTAATCACTGATTAAGCTAATCACCCTTTGAACAACTGAGCCCAGGTGATATGACACAGAAATGTTTGTACTTTTTTTGGCCTCCAGTAAGTTTTTAATGGATGAATAGTCGAAATACAGGCTTTAAATATCGTAAATAATAAGAAAAACAAATACACAAGATTTGCATTCTTTCTATCTTAAAATACAAAATTTATATCCACAGCTGGTTTCCAACCATCATCAATGTGTTTGCGGACAAAGTGACATTTGTTCCTCCAAAGGCAGAAAAAACTGATTCCTTCTACAACAGTGTGACCACTTTGATCTCAAACCAGGTATATAGCATAGAGATGTTATTTCTTTGAACATTTTATTCAATATACGTTAAAGCTGTATTTCTGATATTATCTTGGAATAGTACAAAAGACCAATCTTTAGTTGTGCAATAGAAATTTTAAACCCAAAAAGCTAATTTCTTTTCTGTTCATTAATTCAATATGTTGATACACTGTGACAAGCAAATACACAATTGGGGTTTAAAGCATTTCTAAATTCTATGCTAAGGTCATTAGAAATAGGGCTAACTCACCGAGATACAGTGGCACACATGGCAGGGGATCTTGTTGACCTGTCAGTGTTATAGTATATTTTAAAAATGAAAAATATATAAATTGCTCTTGAAAAATCCTGTTAAATCAGAGTGAAATTACATATTTACTTAAAGGCCCAATATATGTTTCTTTCAGCAAAACTTGAAGTGAAAATCAAGCCTATTAACTTTTTTATATTTATAGATTTAATCAAAATTAACTGATATCAACAATATTCATGATGAATTCTTTACGTGGTTACCGGTACAGCAGCAGTTGAAACTCGGTATTTGTAAACACGCGACCAGTTTGAACTATCTTCTAACTTTGGCTTGTTGTTGAAGTGGGCCCCACCTGAATTATTTTCAATTCTTTGGATTTTTCTGTCAAGAGTTTCTTGTTAGTTACCGCTCAGGTTTACTTCGTTTTAGGCTTATTTTTACATAGTTATCAACCGGATTTTTTCAGAATTTTTCAGATTCACGAAAAATTTCGTGAAGTTATGTATATTGGGCCTTTCAAAAAAAGTCATAATTTTTTTTCTGGAACTTCAATATATTTTTATTATCCTTTCAGCTCAAAAACCTACTGGAGCGTACCATCCATGCGTTTGTTGATCTATTTGACCCCAGTGACAAATCCCACCTCCCTCAGATGAAGATGGAACTGACATTTGACGACCAAAAGATGCAATTTTATCCTCCCAAGGAGGATTTGGAGGAGACTGTGCTGTTTGTGGTCAAGCAAGTTTGTAAGAGCATGCAACAAGTACCCACTGTCCAGTCGTGGCTGGCAGGGGGCAGCACCGTCAACCACACCGACGTCACAATCTCCAAACACATCCTCGATGCGGCAAACCAGAAGCTGAAGGAAGCGGTGAAGCTGAACTTTGAGGCACCACAAGCCCATCTCGAGTCTTTCGGTAAGTCAGTTGTCATGGACTCTATGAGTATTGATCTTTGAAGAATTTCTTTGATGGTAACATTGGGAATTTGTTTTTGAAACTTTATCTTCATATCAAAGTTTTGATGAATACAAAAAAAATGTGAGTATTAAACATGTTGCAATGTTTCAAGACTGACTGATCCCATTGTTTAACAGCTGGAGAAAAGGACCATGCATTCAGTTATTTGAAATGTAGTGACACACCTTATGTACAGCATTCATGCACAGTGTAAAATCTCATTTATACCTATTTCAAACTGATTAGTATTAATGGAGATATTTTTCTGAAGCTGATTCAAAATTTTGTATTTCCGTTTGTCTTTTGGGCACATTTTGTTAAATTTAAATCTTTCTTTCTGTTTGGATATGTGATGTAAAAAGTGTACAGTCAAACCAGGTTCAGAGACCTCTATTAGTTTCAATAGACAATGAGTGTGAACACTAAATTTTTCATTTTTCAGTTCAGCGATACGACTACATCGTAAATGGCGAGGCTCTTGCTGAAATCCACGAGTATGTGAAACATGAGCACACCTTCGCTGAATATCAAGAGGTAAGTCTTAAATTGTAAAAATGTATGGTACAGCGTCTCTTTAGAAATAACGGAGAAATTTAAGTTCAAAATAGAGAAAGAATAAATAGCAAAGAGTTTAATTACCACATAGTTTTGTGATAATTATGCACCACATGTGATGAAAACTTTGGGTCATAATCTTAAAAATAAAAGTTAAAGACCACCAAATTGATAATCAGTGTGTTTTTAAAATGTCCAGAGTTAGTGATATTTAAATATAGTATTTTTAAAGCCTCATCTGAGAAACATTATCATCTGAAATAGAATCTATTTTAGAATCAATTGAGATGGAAGTACATTATTTCAGCAGAAATGTATTAGTGTTCAGTTTCATCTCATTCCTGATTTCCTCCATTGCATCCTCTTTCTGTTGCATATTTTAATGTTTAATGTGCAAGCATGCAGACAAATCTATAAATTCATTTTACCAGCATGACCTCTGCCTAAATACTAAAATATGAAACTTGTAGAATTGCAGACTTCTCCAAATACCAGCCACCTCCCATAACTATTAACTAAAAACATTATTTGTTTATTCCAAACAGCAAATCGAAAAGTACCGGGATGTTGCCAGGGAAATCATGGGGTTACCGAGCATTGAGCACTTCGATATGATCCGTCTTGATTGTGAGGACCTCAAGCGAGGACTTGCCGAGGCTTCGAGGGGTCTGGCCGATGAACTTCTCCGAAAGGTGTCAGATGATCACCGACATGAAAACATGAGGTCAGTATTTCTAAATGTATAAAAAAAGGCACTGAAATATTGTCAAAACTTTTAAAGTTTCCATACAGCTATTGAGTTTTATTTTCTAAGCAATCTTCATTACTAATTAGAAGTGAATTTTTGCTCCTGAATCCAAAATCGCCTGTTTGATATAGGATGATCCATTTACTGATAGAGGAATTAATATGGCTTGACAGTAGTTGAAAATTAAAAAAAAAAAAGGAAAAGAATTAATATAAATACAGTTGCTCGTAATCTCTAAGTGAACAGGACTACAAAAAAGTTTAAGGGAAATGTATTTTACCAAAATTTAGAAGTGTTGATGAAATCTTACAGTTTTGTAGAATTTTCAAAGTTCTGAAATTGTGAACTTTGGTTGCAGTATTTGCCAAGAGTTTACCACCATGAGAGACCGTGCTCTACAAGACCCAGAGTCCACAGAACAACTGATGGACATGATGACTTTCATCGGCAATGCCAGAACTGTGGGAATGGTGGACCTGAACACACGTATCGCTGACTCTAAGAACAGGCTCGCCTATCTCATCGACGTGTACATGTTTCCTCCCGAAGACATCACCCTGAACTGCGAAGTGCTCACCTGGCCAAAACGTATCAACCCAGTGTTTGACGACCATGACGATGTAAGCATAAAATTGAAATTTATTTCATTATAACTGGTAAAAATGTGGGTAGGGTCTGGCAAATCATTTCGTTGTTCCAGTTCATTTGTTATTTCAGTGAAAATATACCAGGGTACATAGGAAATATAATAGTGAAAATCGGGACTCGAAATTTAAATACTTCATTGCGGCCTAAATTTTGTTTTTCTTGACTTTGTTATTTTCAAAGTTGACTGTATGTACATTCAACTTTCATCTGTTGCTATAAATTGTACATGCTGGTAGAGCTATGATCAAGATTTTATTTTTTTACCTTGACCTTTTGCGGACATAACATGTGTAGTTTTGACCTTGAACTCATAAATATGTTTGGCCGTTACAGTTAGTAGAGCAGTCTAAAGTCAACGGCGAGAAACAGCTACTGGAGAAACGTGAGAAAGTGATCATGGAGCTGGAGAAACTGCGTCAGCGTGTTGACGAGTTTAACGACTACGGAGAGTTAGACATGATGCAACAGTACGTTCAAGATGTCCGCCTCGTACAAAAACGTGTTGCTGATGTCACAGAACAGATCACCTGGATCAACAAGGTAAGGACTTGGAGACAAACCATAGGAACAGCTTATCATGAAATCTAGCAAACTTTCAAGCAATTGCTCAGTTGTATTTTCCATTCAACAATTTGGTATTGCATGCTCATTGGTATTGGATAGGTTTTAGGGTATTGTAAAAGTAATATTTTCACATGTGATTTATTCACTTAGTCAGCCTCCAAACTGTTTGTGGTGTGGAAATTTGCGTGTTGTCAATCATTCTGTTTTGCACTGTGTACCTTAAATACTATTAAATATACACTGTAGAGTTTAAGTGGTGTTAAATAATATAAAATATGTTCGCCTCTGGATATATTCACAAATATTTAATGCCAGGGAAATACTTAGTAAGCAAAAATTTTCACACTGCAAACAATTCAAATTTTACAGTTAGCTAAGAGTGTAATATTCATTACAAGAGTTTAGAAACTGAAATGTTGCATCACGCTTTTTTTAATATAATTTGCTGCATCATTTTAAAGATGTAAAGGGAGGTAATTCAATCTGTTTTGTAGGAGGAGCTTCTATTCAAGTATCCCGTTTCTACGTACCCTGATGTTGATGACATCACAGCGGCCGTGGATCCATTCCAGAGGTTGTTTAATGTGGTACTACGCTGGCAGAAGGCAGAGAAAAAGTACGCAGACTTTAGAGGTCTTCAGTTTTATAAACAATTGTATAAAGAAAAAAATTCAGAATTAGAAATCTAAAATTTTGAAGTTATCTATATATTAAAAGCAGTTAATTATTGACTTTTACAGCTAAAATTAGACAGCCTCCTTTAGAAAAAAAGGCTTGGTAATTTTGCCCCCAGAAAGAAAGTATATTTCCCTTATTTCAAATAAAAACCTTTCTATATAACCTGGTTCACATAGGAACAGGTTGATGTAAAATTAAGTAGAAAAATTCTTGACTGGATAGGTTTTCTTTTAATTGTTGACATTTAAAATGTAAAATTATTTATAATAAGAATTGATTGCTAATGAGAAAAGGTTCCGAATGAAGTAAATACAATTATGTAAATGAGTGGGTGATCGGATGGTGCAGTGGATAGTGCACTTGCCTTTCACCAAGGCGTCTGGGGTTCAATTCCCCGATCTTCTATGAAAATGAATATTTACAAAATTAAAGTCGCCCCCAAAGAGAGTTGCAAATTTTAAAACACAATATCACTTCTCTGTCAACAGATGGATGGACGGCTCCTTCCTGGACCTGGATGCTGAGATCGTAGACGCAGAGGTCGATGAATACAACAGGGAGCTTTACAAGATCCAGAAAGTGTTTTCAAATCGACTCAAGAAGCTACAGATAGAGGTTGATGACCGTAATCGGGACCGAAAGAAGCGCCGGCGAGGTGCAGAGGAAAGTGGGGAGGAGATTAAGCCAGAGGACCAGGATGAGGTTTTACATCCGCCACAAGCTGTATCTGTGTGTTCCAATGTCATGGACAGCATGAGGGATTTCAAGGTCAGAATTTTATACCATGTTAATTTTTCTCGCATCTCTATTGATGCAATAAGTTCTTAAAAAGGGAAAATGACGATAAACTACATAAAAAAAAAACATACTATACATATATATTAAATATCAAGAACAGAAATGTTTCTACAAGTAGTTTTTTTTTTAAATGCTCAAAATAATCATAAAAGTTTTAAAATATGATATAAAGACTCATTTTAAAGTAATTGCTGGCTTAAAAATAATAGATTTCAAATGAAATGCTGTTGAATGTGAAATTCAGTCAATAATGTAAAGCAATAGATTGAATACATATACTTGTAATTTCTTCCTAAACACTATTTTGTAAAATTTTTGTTTTGTAGGATGTGATTCCTGTTATCGGCATTATGTGCAACAGAGGTATGAGAGCTCGTCACTGGAAAGATATGTCCGACATTGCTGGTTTTGACCTCACCCCCAATTCCGGAACAACACTCCGTAAAGTGCTCAAATTGGAGCTTGACGCCCATATGGAGAACTTCGAGGGAATAAGTGCTGCCGCTACCAAGGTAAGCCACATTTCTTGTGAAAATATCTTACATTTTATTTAATTAGAAAAAGGATAAGAAATTTGCATTGAAATACATTGAGAAAGATGAGTGACAGCACTCTTGTATGGGGATAAATAATTGTAAGGCTTGCTGATCCCAGAGCCTCTGGCAGCAAACCAATAACATAACTAAACTAAATGTAAACTGGAAAATAAACAGTGTTTATTCTGAAAAAAAAGAAATGCCATTTATCTAGTTTTCTTAGTTCAGTAAGTAGTGTTATGTTTTTGCAGTTGAACCTTGTTATTTGGAAGTCTTGGCCAATTTCTTACTTGTCATTCAAACTCATTTAACTGTAATACTCAAATACTTGGATAACTGGAAGTTTTCTCACTGTCCAGATAACGAAGTTTGACCAATATTCTAACTTATTGGCATTTTTTTTAGAATTTTTTTTTTAGAATTTGTGAATATATTTATTGATGAGAATTTGTGAATATTTTTTGTTGATGATTGTTTTATATAATGATCAACTTCAATAAAAAATCTTATTATTTTTATCATCACTCAATGAAGAAAGTTTACTGGAGATATTTGAAAATCACTTAAAAGATGTAAATTTTAAATCTTTATGGAGGATTCTGTTTCTTTGTTTTACTGTAAATTTGTAAAATTATTTTTCATATATCAAATCCCTTTGAATATACTAAGGAAAAAAGAAATAAAATGTGAAACACCAATTGACACTGCTTGTTTAGCGATCTGACTAAAGCTGTTGTATATGTTTATAGGAACACTCCCTGGAGAAAGCAATGGTGAAGATGATGGAAGATTGGGATGCTGTTGATTTCAATCTTATTGCTTACCGAGACACAGGCATCAGCATCTTGTCCTCAGTCGACGACATCCAAACTATCCTTGACGACCAGATCGTCAAGACACAGACCATGAGAGGTTCGCCGTTCATCAAACCATTTGAGAAGGAAATCAAGGCAAGTTTTCAGTTTGAGGATACAGCGTTACCTTTAAAAAGTGGAGCTTGTGTAATCTAAACACCTATATGTATGGTCTAGTAAGTTATATTGACGGTATGATCCACTATATGTACTGGATCCTAACAAACAAATGTTTTTTGGATGTGTATTACCTGAGATAGATATATATGATCGTGGAAGTAATAGCGACAGTACGGGCAAATAAATTGTCAAATTTTCAAGGCTACCCACCCCTTTATCAAGACACATAAAATACATGTTACATAACATAAACAGAATATACATAAAACATGAAACAATTTTAGATTTAGATGCTAAATGTTGCATATAATCCCTTCGGCTGTAGGACCTATGGCATCCGATCAGATTAGTGTTATCTGCAGTAAAGTAATAATCTTAAGGAATTTGGACAAGATTGCCTGTTTTATTGAATAAAATGAGAACATTTGATTGGTTGATTTCTAGGAGTGGGAGGAGCGATTAATTCGTATCCAGGACACGACAGATGAGTGGCTGAAGGTTCAGGCCCAGTGGTTGTACCTGGAGCCGATCTTCTCCTCCGAAGACATCATGAGTCAGATGCCGGAAGAAGGCCGTCTCTTCACCATTGTCGACAAGAACTGGAAGGACATAATGAAACACACCGTCAAAGACCCAAAGGTTTGTAGCGAATTCAGACATTTTCACAACTTGAAAAGTATTAAGTAATTTTATGTATACGATTGATTTTGTTGAATAGTATGCAATGATATATAGAGGATATTCAATGGTTTCGCGTTAAATATCAAATATATTTCATGTGTATGGCAGATTTTTTTTATATTTTCAAGAGTGCATAGCACAAGTGAAAATATATAAAAACTGCCATATGAGCCAATTTCAGCTGACATTTTCTGAAATTTCACTGGTAAAAATGTAATAAATAAATATATGTTTTCCATTTCAATAGGTACTAGTTGCTACCAACTTGCCAGGACTTCTGGAAAAGCTAATCGACAGCAATGGACTTCTTGACAAAATAAACAAAGGACTTAATGCCTACCTGGAGAAAAAGCGTCTATTCTTCCCTAGGTTCTTCTTTCTCTCCAATGACGAAATGTTGGAAATTTTGTCTGAAACCAAAGATCCAATGCGTGTGCAGCCCCATCTTAAGAAATGCTTTGAAGGAATTGCAAAACTCGAGTTTGATAGCAAGCTTGACATCCATGCCCTGTTCAGTAGCGAGGGTGAGAAAATCATGTTCAGCCAGCCCATATCCACTAGTGAGGCTCGCGGTGCCGTGGAAAAATGGCTTCTTCAGGTTGAGGAGGTCATGCTGAAGTCAATAAGGGCTGTGTGTGCCGAAGCCATGGTGGTAAGACTTTTTGCATAAGAAAATATTTTGCATAGCTCAATTTTTTTTATACATTTAAGTTGTTGGCAGTATGCTCATGCAAGTGTTTAACAGACACATTGATGAATTTTCGACAATAAAATACTATTCTCATCCAATTAATAAATAAGTGAACCAGCTTCAAACTGTAAGATTTCATAGGTTCACTCTTAATTATTAATAGCAAGGGGATTTTGGGGTTAAAGTCATTTAATAAAATATTTTTCCTGAATATATTCAAAACTAAAATAAAATGTGAGTTTTGTCAGTTTTGTTGCTAACTGGTAAAAAATGTCTGTGTTTCAGGCTTATGCCAACGATGCGCGTGTAGATTGGGTCCGAGAATGGCCAGGCCAGATTGTGCTGTGTGCTTCCCAGGCCTACTGGACCCGTGAGGTCCACGAAGCTATTCCTGGGGGTCCCGAGGGGCTGAGAGATTACTGGAACACCCTACAGAAACAGCTCAATGATATTGTCATCCTTGTACGAGGAAAACTCTCCAAACAGATCCGAACATCCCTAGGAGCTCTCGTTGTAATAGATGTCCACGCACGTGACTCTGTTCTGGAAATGGCCGAAAAAGGTAAAACAGATGCAGATGAAGTCATTTTTTGTAACACTGTCATTGAAAGTGATTTACTTTGAAAAAAAACTCTAGTCAATTATAGCATATTGCCCAGAATAAAAATTTATTGACAATTTCTATTTTTCAGGTGTTTCGTCTGAGAACGATTTCAACTGGTTGGCCCAGTTGCGTTACTATTGGGAGGATGAAAATATGCGTGTGAGAATTACGAACGCCACTGTCAAGTATGCTTACGAATACCTGGGTAATACGGGCCGTCTGGTCATCACCCCTCTCACCGACAGATGCTACAGGACCCTAGTAGGGGCCTTCCATCTCAACCTCAACGGGGCTCCTGAGGGGCCAGCAGGTACCGGCAAGACAGAGACCACCAAGGATCTTGCCAAGGCTTTGGCTGTCCAGTGTGTCGTGTTCAACTGCTCTGACGGTCTCGACTACATCGCCATGGGAAAGGTAAGTAACATGTGACGACTGTTGTCTACTCCGACAGTCTTGACTTCATCGCTACAACAAAGTGAAAAATTTCCCATCAGGGTTTGTCAAATATCTAAATCTACTTCCTTTGTAGAAAGGTAAAAGCAAATTTTTAACACACAATTATAATCGCTCAATTTTTTCTTCAGGTAGGTAAGCATAAATAATGGAAAGATTCTTGTAATACGTGGATTTACTCATTGGTTGTATTACAAGAATCTTTTTATAATGGGTTGTATAACAAGAATCTTTTCATAATGATTGATTGATTACCAAATTTGCTTTACTTGTTATGCTTTGATTACAGTTTTTCAAAGGATTGGCCGCAGCAGGGGCCTGGGCTTGCTTTGACGAATTCAACAGAATTGACCTTGAGGTGTTGTCTGTCATCGCCCAACAGGTGAGTTACGGTTCCAATTCTGGGATAATCTTAGACAGAAACTATAATAGAGGAACCCATTGTAAAAATATTTTTAAAAAATCAGTTTTTATCACAATTTACCAGTGAAACAAAATAAAATGTGTGAAAGTGACATTGAGGGAATCTTGCCTTTTTAACAATAATTAGAATTTTAATTGTTTTATTTTTATCAATTTTTCAGATCCTGTGCATCATCCGTGCTGTTCAAGCCCATGTGGATACGTTCATATTTGAGGGAACAGAGCTGAACCTCAATCCGAACTGTTATGTGTGTATTACCATGAACCCTGGTTACGCAGGGCGATCGGAACTCCCAGACAATCTTAAAGTTCTTTTCCGAACCGTGGCTATGATGGTACCGGACTACGCCATGATTGCCGAGATCTCTCTGTACTCCTTTGGATTCCAGAACGCCAGAAATCTGTCGGTGAAGATTGTGACAGTGTATAGACTTTGTTCCGAGCAGCTGTCCTCACAGTTTCACTACGATTACGGAATGAGAGCCGTCAAAGCTGTGTTATCCGCGGCCGGCAATCTCAAACTCCGATTTCCAGATGAGAATGAAGACATTCTTGTAAGTGTTTGATATATATGAAGTTTTATCTCTATTGCTTTTTTGGCCTCCACTATGAAATGGTTTTTGGGATCGGGTGGGAGGGGGGCACGTTTTGTTGAACCACATCCCGATTCAGCCGCAGGAAGGGAATTCATAGCCTACAGACATTTTTCTAGTTTCTGTAATATTTCACAGATTTAACACTTTTTGAGAAAAAACTTATATTCAAATTTTCAAAATTTTAACTTTTTTTTCACATTTTATCATGAATGATAAGTTATCAATTAATTAAGATTGAAATAGGCTTGTACATATTCATATATAATTATCAATTAAGATTTTATTTAAACTTTCAGCTGTTGCGTTCCATCATTGACGTCAACTTACCAAAGTTCTTAGCCCACGACATTCCACTGTTCAATGGTATCATTTCTGATCTGTTCCCCGGACTCGCCCTCCCCGAGGCGGATTACGAGGTGTTTACCAATGCTATGAAGACAATTTGCGCCAAGAAAAATCTTCAGTTTGTGGATTTCTTCAGAGAGAAGATCATTCAGACATACGAAATGATGATCGTCCGACACGGGTAATTTAAAAATTTAACTTTTAATCTATTCAGGGATACATTTTGTTGTATGATTTCCACTGAGGAGAAAATAACATTTAGAATTTTGTTGAATTTATTGTGTCAGATGCGTATTGTTTCAAAATTGTATTTTTATGAAGCATTGGAAGGATAAGAAGTGATAAGCGTTTCTTTGAAATAATTTTAACTTTTTTGACAAATCTCGCAAAAATATTTTGCTTTTTTACTGATGTACTTTGAAAGTTCGCTGAATAATCCAGATCTAGAATGTCTGAAATTATTAAATAAAAATCCCCGCTTCAGGTGCCCTCAAGAAAGCTGGTGTTTGATTCAGTAAAACTTTCTCTTATGAATTACTAAAATATCAAAGGTCATTTTGAATAATAACATTTTTCTCTGCCTTGTCTAGGAGTCAAACCCAGGACAATAGCTTTTATATTTCATTCATACTTTTATAATGCCCCCACCATGAAATTTTATGGAGGGGGCATATAGTGTTACCCTTGTCCGTCCCGTCCCATCCCATGGTAATGTAACTAGTTTATTTAAATAACTACTGATCCGATTGTTATCAAACTTTGCATACATAATGCACTTTAATCTAAACATCAAAATTGGTTTGTTTCAGCTTCATGTTGGTGGGAGAGCCATTTGGCTGCAAGACAAAAGTCATCGAGACCTTGAGTGAGGGGATGACGCTTCTCACAGAAGAAGGGAACGAGGACTACAACAAGGTCTTCTTCCGCGTCATAAACCCCAAGGCCATAACCATGGGTCAGTTGTACGGTCAGTTTGACCCTGTTTCTCATGAATGGACAGACGGAATTATTGCAAACACTTTCCGTGAGTTTGCCTCTACAGATACCCCTGACAGAAAGTGGGTAATATTTGATGGGCCGATTGATGCCTTGTGGATCGAAAACATGAATACAGTGCTGGATGACAACAAGAAACTGTGTTTGATGAGTGGTGAGATCATTCAGATGTCCAACGAGATGAGTCTCATCTTCGAGACCATGGATCTCTCACAGGCTTCGGTAAGTCAGTTGGAATATTACGAATGATAAAAATTTGATTCTTGGCTTTGGTGCTAAATTTATCGTAACTTCGACCATTAGTCAACAAATTAATCTACGTTCAATTAAATGTGAGAAGCGCAAAATAAACACTGAGCGAATCTTGATTTAACCAGGTGAATGGCATACGTTTGATTGGGGAAAATTTCCCGATGTTTATTTATGTTTATTTTCTCTAACACACAGCCTGCCACCGTGAGCAGATGTGGTATGGTTTATCTCGAGCCGTCTACCCTCGGATGGCGGCCAATCATGCGATCCTGGATCCATACCTTCGAAGGAGCAATGGAGAGAGAAGGGGCAGAAGTGATTGAGGCACTGTTTGAGTGGCTCGTAGATCCATGCCTAGAGTTTGTCCGCAAAAATACAAAGGTGAGGGTTTTCATTTATAGTGACATTGGCAAAATATGGAAGTATTTTAGTGTTTATTATTCTAACAATTGAAGGAACATTAAATTATTTTCTCCTTGATGTTTTTTTTTTTTTTTGAAAAATGATTAAAACATGTTATATGATATACTTAGATGAAAATGTACGTTAAAAAAAAACTACCATGGGACCAGAAGGAAATAAAAGGGGCTGATATATCAGTATGTGTTAATGAAATGTTATTCACATTTAATAGATGTAGCCTAGCACTGAGAATTAAAACTGAGATAAAACTGTTTTAGGAATACATCGGGTCTAAAGAATCCAACCAGGTACGATCCCTTATGTACCTTGTCGACATGTTAATGGCTGAGGCTCTCGGTCAAAAAGACGTGGACGAAAACCGACACCTGAGGACGTGGATTGTTGTGAGTAGCTCCACCTTTCTTTATGTTCCGCCCACGAGTATAAGAAATATGTTGTATCATTTAGTACAGAGGTTTTAACTCATTCACCCCTGAAGACACATTTGAACTCTTCCAATTCAAAGGTTGGAATAGTTCATTATGAAATTTCAGGGGTGAATGAGTTAAGGCTGTATGATTTTGAATAAAAAAAATCTTAAGGATTTGAAAAATGACAACCTTTTAATAATGTATATATTTATGCCATGAAACGTTTACAGGTTCATCAGGGTCAATTTTCTTCTTCTCTAAAATTAAATGCAGAAATCAAAAGCATGAGTGCATAGATAAAATCATAAATGCAGGAAAGAAATACAAATTTTTCGAACTATGCTTATAGTTTTTTTACTGAGTAAGTAAAAAATTGAATTCAAGATCAGGAGAATGTCATTTCATTATCTGTATTCCTTTTTATTTAACAGTTTATTACCAAGTCTCTCCTGAATTAATCTCTCAAAAATAGGGAAGTTCTACAATATTCAGAAAATTAATTGGACCAATGTCATTTTTAAAAGAGGATAAAATTGAACACTTTGCATATAAAGGGTAGACGTTCATTTAGAAAATTAAATTTGTAAATTTTCAGTCATCTGTGCTGTTTTCCATCCCATGGTCCATTGCTGCCGTGGTGGATGTGGATGGTAGGGAAAAGTTTGATAACTTTTACAAGGATATTGTCGGAGGTAAGCTGGACAAATTCCCCATGCCAAAAGCCATCGGAAAACTGGAAGTACCTCTGCCTTCTGAACAAAATGTTTACAACGTCTTTTTCGAGGTAAGATTTCTTCATGAAAAAGTCTTTTCAAGCTTTGATTGACTTTTGTATAGCTACTTCTGCTTTCTGATATGAAATAATTTTGGTACATGCTGGTCGTAACACCGATGTAATTCAGTGTGTGTAGCGGCGTAAAACTCGTAACTAACTAACTAGAAATAATTTTAATTTTATTGGAAATCATCTTGAATACCTAGTGTATCTCACATTTTATTCATGTTGTGATCAATATTGAGGTCAGAGCCTTTTTATGTTGACCACTATTTTATTTCCTTTTTATTTTTCTACAGCAAAAGGCTCGAGGCTTATGGAAACCCTGGATTGATTTGAATAAGGGGCTCGACACAGGGAACAAGAAGATCCGTGAAATGCTTGTGCCCACAATTGATACGGCTCGCTACAATTTCCTTATGGACCTTTGTATTGAGCACAGCAGGTAAGAGTCAGAGATAATTTAAAAAAAAAAACACCAGCAAAAAATTATTTTAAGTCTTGTATCTGTTGGTTTTGAAATGTTTCCTCATAGAGAGTCAGCTATTAAAATTTTATGTGCAGTCTGCCAATATTTTTTTCAAAATTTGAAGAAAAAAACCCATCCCAAAAGTGTTGTTATTCCCTTTGATAGGCCAAAAATGATGGATGCAAGAGGAACTTTCGGGACGTGTTTCAGCGATGATTTGGCGCCATATGACAATCGGATGACATCATTTCCATTATGACGTCATAATTACATGGCGCAAATCTGTTTTAAAAACACTTCCCAATGTAGCCATGATATTGCAAACAAGGGAGATAACAACACTTTTGAGATAGGCCTATAGCAGCCCTGTTGTGGAATACATTCAGATTCCTTCTTTTCAAAATTAATTTTCTTTGATGTATGATATGTTTTCTTCAGGGCCATACTGTTTGTGGGGCCAACTGGTACAGGCAAAAGTGTTTACGTTCAGGAGAAACTGATGAACAATTTGTCCAAGGACAGATTCCTGCCTGCCTTCGTAAATTTCTCCGCACAGACCAGTGCTAACCAAACACAGGTAGGTGTCGCTAAGCAATCAGCTATTTGCTATTGGTACAAAATCATAAACTTCTCAGCACAGACCAGTGCTAACCAAACACAGGTAGGTGTCGCTAAGCAATCAGCTATTTGCTATTGGTACAAAATCATAAACTTCTCAGCACAAACAATAGCTAACCAAACACAGGTAGGTGTCGCTAACCAATCAGCTATTTGCTATTGGTACAATATCATAAACTTCTCCGCACAAACAATTGCTAACCAAACACAGGTAGGTGACTCTAACCAATCAGCTATTTGCTATTGGTACTATATCTAAATAAACTTCTCCGCACAGACCAATGCTAACCAAACACAGGTAGGTGACTCTAACCAATCAGCTATTTGCTATTGGTACAATTTCGTAAACTTTCCCGCCACACTGGGTATTTACCAGACAAATGTATATGTATCTCTAAAATGATAGATAACATAGTTTCTAAGATATTCATCTATCTATCTACTCATATGCTGAATCTTCATCTCACTATAATCGTGTCCTTGTTTTTCCCACAGAACATCATTATGTCCCGACTTGACAGACGTCGTAAGGGCGTATTTGGGCCACAGATGGGCAAGCGTGCAGTCATCTTCGTCGATGACCTCAACATGCCCCAGAAAGAGGTGTACGGAGCACAGCCTCCTGTTGAACTTCTGCGGCAGTATTTTGACCACGGAAATTGGTACGTATAATCCATCCAATCTTGTGTTCCTTAGCCAGTGAATAATAATGCAGTGGGAGAATGCCTGGGTTTTCCTTCGCAATGAACCACATGAGGTATTTGTGTACGGATTATATCAATTTCGGAAGCATAACCAATGGGACATTTTCACATTGCATTTATTTTTTTTTAATAAAACTAAACATATTTTCACAGAAATTTTGAGAATTTCGACTTTAGCAATGTAGCTTTTCCTTGTCAAAATCATACCGAAACTTTCACTATTTCAAAATAAAGAAACAGACATTGTATTCGAATCATTTAGCAATGCATGTATTTGTAAATGAAAATCTCCCAAAGATACAGATTTATTATTCTTCCATTGATATCAGCTATATGTCTACTGGGCTTTATTTATGTGGTTTATTTTTATGACACGTTTCGTTTCGACCTTGAAGGTATGACTTGAAGGACACATCAAAGATAATACTACAGGACATTCAGTTTATCTCCGCCATGGGACCTCCCGGAGGCGGCAGGAATGACGTCACAGCTCGTTTCCTGCGACATTTTAATATCATAGCCATGAATCCCTTCAATGAAGAAACCATGATCAAGATCTTTTCCACTCTGATCTCAACTTACTTCAAGGTAGGCTGCAAAATGCTTCAATTTTCCTTCAAGTCAGTTGCTTCAGCATCTCTGTTTAGCATGTATTGAGTTATAATTTTAACTTATTCACCCCTGAAGACACCTTTGCAATTCTAACGTTGGTATAGTCCATGATGAAATCATGAATTATGAGTTCATAAAATTCTAATGTAACTCATTATACCCCCCCGCAACGAAGTTAGGGGGGGTATACTGGAATCAGCTTGTCTGTCTGTCCGTCTGTCCGTCCGTCTGTCTGTCCGTCTGTCTGTCCGTCTGTCCGTAGAAAAATGTTGTCCGGACAACTCCTCCTAAACTACTGGATCGATTTCAATAAAACTTGGCAGTATTGTTGGGGACCATGTGTAGATGTGCATGCAGGGTTTCGTTTGTCAAAATTTTGGTTGCCATGGTAACCAGGTCACTATACACAGGTTTCCATAATAAAATGTTGTCCGGACAACTCCTCCTAAACTACTCGATCGATTTCAATAAAACTTGGCAGTATTGTTGGGGACCATGTGTAGATGTGCATGCAGGGTTTTGTTTGTCAAAATTTTGGTTGCCATGGTAACCAGGTCACTATACACAGGTTTCCATAATAAAATGTTGTCCGGACAACTCCTCCTAAACTACTGGATCGATTTCAATAAAACTTGGCAGTATTGTTGGGGACCATGTGTAGATGTGCATGCAGAGTTTCGTTTGTCAAAATTTTGGTTGCCATGGTAACCAGGTCACTATACACAGGTTTCCGTAATAACGTGTTGTCCGGACAACTTCCTATAAACCACTGGATCGAGTTTAATGAAACTTGGCAGTATTGTTGGGGACCATGTGTAGATGTGCATGCAGAGTTTTGTTTGTCAAAATTTTGGTTGCCATGGTAACCAGGTCACTATACACAGGTTTCCATTATAATGTGTTGTCCGGACAACTCCTCCTAAACTACTGGATCAATTTCAGTGAAACTTGGCAGTATTGTTGGGGACCATGTATAGATTTGCATACAGGGTTTTGTTTGTCAAAATTTTGGTTGCCATGGTAACCAGGTCACTATACACAGGTTTCCATAATAAAATGTTGTCCGGACAACTCCTCCTAAACTACTGGATCGATTTCAATAAAATTTGGCAGTATTGTTGGGGACCATGTGTAGATGTGCATGCAGAGTTTCGTTTGTCAAAATTTTGGTTGCCATGGTAACCAGGTCACTATACACAGGTTTCCGTAATAACGTGTTGTCCGGACAACTTCCTATAAACCACTGGATCGAGTTTAATGAAACTTGGCAGTATTGTTGGGGACCATGTGTAGATGTGCATGCAGAGTTTTGTTTGTCAAAATTTTGGTTGCCATGGTAACCAGGTCACTATACACAGGTTTCCATTATAATGTGTTGTCCGGACAACTCCTCCTAAACTACTGGATCAATTTCAGTGAAACTTGTCAGTATTGTTGGGGACCATGTATAGATTTGCATACAGGGTTTCGTTTGTCAAAATTTTGGTTGCCATGGTAATGAGGTGACTATACACAGGTTTCCGTAATAACATGATGTCTGGACAACTTCTTCTAAACTACTGGGTCATTTTCAATGAAACTTCGCAGTAAGTAATGTTGAGGATTACTATACACAGGTTAAAATTTGTCCGTTCGGCTTTTAAAATTCTGCTGACTGTTGACATTATATAATGCATGTTATATACAACTTGTACTACATCATGTTTTTTTTCAAAAACATGTCAGACACCTCTAATAAGAGGTAGCGGGGGGGTATTAGTCAGCCATCGGCTTACAGTTCTAGTTTGATCAAACAAAGAATATTTTGGCCAAGTTTGGAAAGGTTCTATCCCCTGGTTCTTGAGAAGAAGTCGAAAATGTAAAAAAGTTTATGCACAACGCACATAACTGTCATTCCATAACAATCATACAGGTATCATTAAGTGAGATTATATTTGAATTGTAAACTGAAACCAACATTATTCTTATTCCAGTCCCAAGAACTTACCGCAGATTTCTTCTCTGTGGGGTCGTTGATTGTACAGGCCACTAATGATATGTACAAGCAGGCTATCGCTAACTTGCTTCCCACGCCAGCCAAGTCTCACTACGTCTTTAACCTGCGAGATTTCACCAGGGTAATCCTGGGTGTCTGCCTGATCCGCAAAGCTCAGGTGGAAAACAAGAAGTTATTGACCAGGTACGTAATCCATTCATTAGTGGCTTCTTACCATCATGCAGTGGAATAAAGCAGGTCTATTCTTTCCCAAACTTAAACTTAAAACTGGAGTCTTTTTTTGAAATTTACTATTTACTGTATTATTAATATTAAACTATAGTATTACAATGTAACTTGTCAAACCGGATGTCATTGGGACCAAAGCTTTTGGCCAGTTTACACAGGTGTCCAGTTTGTAGAGGTTTCATGTGAGTTCAGAGGGAAATTCACATGTTTTGCTTGTACAATTGTTTTGTTGGTTTTTATTGATTATACGATATGTTGTTTTGTTGTTTTTTTAAGCCACTCTTGTTATTATACGATATGTTGTTTTGTTTATAGATTGTGGGTTCATGAAGTCATGCGAGTCTTCTACGACCGTCTCACCGACGACGCAGACAGAGACTGGCTTTTTAAGTAAGTTTGGAAAAAAGTTCGAAAACCCAATATTTGATGTATCAGTTATACCTGTATGATCACATAAATTACTTTTCTCCCAGTTTCAAACATTTCAGCTACCTAAGCCTGTTGTATATTATACGATTTTGTAAAGATGGAATTCATATTTTCTGATAGGTTTAGATAAATAATGGAAGGGTATTTATGTTTTATATATCTTTTCTTCCAGGTCAGTAAGAAAGGCGACTAAGGAACACTTCAAGGAGGATTTTGATTCTCTATTTGATCACCTGGCTGGAGGAGGCACAGGGCAGGGCAATGTAAGTGATTCAAGGACACCACAAGGTCATTTCTCAGTGGACAATTTAAAAAATCGCTAAAGCATCATGGGAGAGTGTTATAAATAGCTGCAGTGTTTGGCTTGACTTCAAATAAGTGGTCTCTGTTTATCAAATATTTCCTAAATATTGCCACAATGATCTATATCTAAAATAAAATAAAATATGTTGATTTTGTGGGAAACCAGAAATAGTATTGAGGAAAATGTGGTTTTTTAATTGATTTACGTTGTAAGCAAAGAATCTCATTATTCACCACTGAAGACACATTTGAACTCTTCCAATTTAAAGTTTGGAATAGTTCATTATAAAATTTCAGGGGTGAGAGCAATATAATGCTTAAAATACCTAAAAATTACCATTGAAAGTTTAAGAGTGTTCGTACTGAATGACTACACAAAGTTAGAGTTCATACTAAATGGCGATGCAAAGTTAGAGTTCATACTAAATGACTACACAAAGTTAGAGTTTATACTAAATGACTGCATCTGTTGTTTGTCTGACAGGTGATTGAGGAAGATCTGAGAAGTTTGATGTTCGGAGATTACATGAACCCTGACGCGGAAGAGGAGGACCGCGTCTATAGTGAGGTGAAGGACATTAACCAGTTTTACTCTGTGGTGGAATCGTGTCTGGAGGAATACAACAACACTCACAAAAACAGGATGAACCTCGTTATCTTCAGGTATGTTTTCTCAGGGGAAACTTACCATGGTAACAAAAAAATACTGTGAAATCTGTAATTTTCACCTTATTTTTTAGTTTCCTTGACTTTGACCTCCATCCATGAATTAAAAGACCATAAATTAATTTAAAGTTTGATATAAAGACATTCAACATTTAGTTGGGTACACATAATCTACAAATTCATGTACTCATATTGTGAAAATTGTTGAAACCTTGAAATATGGGCCCCATGAAAATATTGGCAATCAAATTCAGGTTAAAACTTAGCTTCTTCATACAAAACTCTTGAATTGTGAAATGAAATGAAGACACATTTTTCAAAAAAAAAAAAATAAGAATCTTTCTTCCACCATTTGAATTTAATTAACAAATCTTAAATAATTGTGCATAAACTACACTAATATACAAGATTTCAAGAAGCATTATTATAAAATGTAACCCTATACTTCGTAATTCTGTAGATATGTTCTGGAGCATCTGTCTCGTATCTGTCGTATCCTACGAATCCCCGGAGGTAACGCCATGTTGGTTGGCGTCGGCGGCAGTGGCCGGCAGTCTCTGACTAGACTCGCCACAGCCATGGCAGGCTACAATCTGTTTCAGCCAGAAATCTCCAAAAGTTACGGCAAAGTGGAATGGAGGGAAGACATCAAGGTTAGCTGGGTGTTTTTTACGTTCATCTTTCAAATGATGCTGAACTCATTGACCCCTGAAGACACATTTGAACTCTTCCAATTCAAAGGTTGGAATAGTTAATTATGAACTTTCAGGGTTGAATGAATTTAGGTAATTTTCCCGATGCACAATTGAAGATTTAGATTTCATTTTGTCGTAGAATATTTAATAGGATCGAAAAATAACCAATATGAAGATCTAAAAGGTCATGAGGTCACATTTGTAAAAAAAGTAAGAAAACTTTTGGAATGATTTCAATTTAACATTCTTACCCACAGTCTTACTTTAATCGAGAAAAGAAGTGATTAAGTTTAGCTAATTGTTTTCATACATTTCTTTTTGCATAATCACAGTCATTGCTGAAGGCGTCGGGTTGCCAAGGAAACACCACTGTGTTCCTCATCACAGACACACAGATCAAAGAGGAATCCTTCTTGGAGGATATTGACAATCTCCTCAACACTGGCGAGGTCCCCAACCTCTTCGCTACGGACGAGAAGGCGGAAATAATGGAGGTATGCACTCCAGGGACGATAAACATTACCAATAGTTAAAAAAATGAATGCATACAGATAAATGGTTTGGCCTATACAATGTTATAGAAATTAAGCAAAGAATTTATTAACAGAAACACAAAGGTATAGTAAAACCCCACTTACTCGACACCGGGTTAACTCAAATATCCCTCATTCGTGAAATAGTTTGTTTGGTCCCGACCAAGTTTGTACATATTCAACCAACCTCGGTTAACTCGAATACCATGTCTTCCTGGAACTATTGATCAGGTGCCCAGAAGTTCAAGTAGGTGGGGTTTACTGTAATTATGAGATGCTCTGCTTGTAACATGGTAGGAAACAGTAAGGAGCTTTATAGTCAATACTGCATTGAACACTTAATGTACATTGAATGAATGATGGATCATGATATTCTGTTATTTTACAAATTATTTTATTTTCACTGTCTCCTCTGTTATTCAGGCAGTGCGACCCGTCGCCCAGGCGGGTGACAAGAATGCCGACTTCAGTCCTCTGTCACTGTTTGCGTTTTTTGTGAACCGTTGCCGAGAGAACCTTCACATCATCATTGCCTTCAGTCCAATTGGAGACGCTTTCCGTAACCGTCTAAGACAGTTTCCGGCTCTTATCAACTGTTGTACCATTGATTGGTTCCAGGTAAATACTGGTCCTGGGAAAATCTACAACTTTTGTAAATGTCATGTATTATGTAAAACATAAATGAATAACTCAATAATTTTATGATTTGTCACGTCTACCACCTTCAGTTGGGAAAATTTTGCAGGGCATTCGATTTAAGCTAAATAAGCAATTCAATGTCTTAATTTATTTTTAAAAAAAATAATTTTTTACAAAATAAATCCATTCAGCAAAATAAAGATGTACCCCATTGAACGTGATATTTTTTTCTAACCATGTTGTGCAAAATTTAATTTCCGAATTTTTTTTTATAATCTGGCCACTGCAAAATATCAACCTCCACGATATTAAACAGCTATACAGTAGTACTTCCTTTATCAAGAATGTCTGTCGAGATTTTTTACAAAGTTTTTGAACTCATTTACTCTCGAAATTACACGAACTACCAGGTATTCCAAATTTCGAATTGAATACTTTTAACGTGTTTCTAAGGGTGAATGCTTTAAGTTGGAAACTTGTCTATGTAAAGATTTAAAATAATTTGAAGACATGAAATTTGAAGATTTTTTGAAGAATTTACATTTTAAAAAAAGTAAATGACCATTTGAAATAATCAGACTTTGACTAACTAGGTCAAAATCTTCAATGATGTCATTTGGAGTTTTTGTTTAGACTTTGTATTTTCCACATACCAGGCTGTTCAAATTGAAATATTGGTCTTAAACTTTCAGTGTTGTTCATTTCCCTAATATCAGTTGTGCTGTTTTGATCATTATGTAATTTTTCGTAAATGTATAAGTCCATGATGTCTGATTTGTGAGATGAAATACTTATGCTGCCATTCTGTTTCTAGCCTTGGCCAGAAGATGCCCTGGAAAGAGTGGCCAATAAATTCTTGGAGCAAGTGGAACTTGAAGATCAGGAAAAGGTGGAGACTGTTCACATTGTCAAGTATTTCCATCAGAGTACTACTACGCTGTCAGACAAATTCCTGCACGAGCTTGGTCGCCATAACTACGTGACCCCTACCTCATACCTAGAGCTTATCAACTCCTTCAAAAATCTCCTCAAGAGTAAGCAGGATGAGACGATGAAGGCCAAGAGGAGATATGTGGTCGGTCTGGAGAAGCTAGCCTTCGCTGCTACACAGGTGAGCAGAAACAGAGAAATGTTTGTCAAAAATATGTACAGGAAATGAGAGCTATCACTGTTCCCCTGTCGTTTGCTTCCAGGGTTTTACATGAAATGGAATCCTGCTTCAAAAACCCCCATTTTCCTTATATGACCCTTTGAGATCTGAACACCTGGGTCCCCAGGCCCCACTGTGACTACTGAAAAACTTCTTATCTTCAAATTTCAATGATTTATATGCTATTGATTTTAATATATATAATAAGGAATACTGAAAATTTTCATTTATGAGGACCCCAAATATTTTTCATGGAGTAGGACCGCCAATATTCAATCAAGGGGGTCCAAAGGGCTCCGCTGCATCAATGTCCCAGTCCCAAAAAGTACTTACTATGTTTCATGATTGATAATGTTGTTTGGCCCTTTATATCAATCCCTTCTGTATGTTTGTAAATATATGTGATAACACATTAGATTTTAAGATTCCAGATTTATCATACAATTTTTATCTCCCCTTTTTTCCCAACCAGGTGGCAGAAATGCAGAAAGAGCTGGAGGAGCTACAGCCTCAGTTGGTGAAGAGCCAGGCAGAAAATTCCAAAATGATGATCGTCATTGAGAAGGAGTCTGTCGAGGTCGAGGCTACCAGCAAGGTCGTCAAAGCTGACGAGGCGGTCGCCAACGAACAGGCAGCAAGCGCTCAGGCACTTAAAGACGAATGCGAGGCTGACTTGGCGGAAGCTATTCCTGCTCTAGAAGCTGCTTTGGCAGCTCTCAACACACTCAAGGTAAAAGAACATTTGCACCTGTACTCGAGAATTATATAATCTGTTTGAAAATTTTGTCATGAGGTACATCTGAATTTGGTAAATATTGGTGTGTGTCTTGAAGCAATAAGACAATATATATACTATATCACGGGAAATTTGTCACTTTTTCTGGCCTTCATAATTAGGCTGACTATCAATACATCAAATATACTGAAAACATTTATACCTATTTTGGTACACTCAAATTTTAGCACATAACAAAATTGAAACAGCTAAGCGGAATGATACATTGACGCACACACAATATTTGCTTTAGAAAGCAATTTGCAGAAATCATAATTAATACAGTCATAATTTAGCAGATTGCTTTCTGTGCTAAAATGCCTGAAATAAGATTAGCGCTAAAACGAGATTACCACGAAAACAAGATTACCACGAAAATAAGATTAGCGCTAAAACGAGATTACCACGAAAACAAGATTACCACTTAGATAAGATTAGCACTAAAACAAGATAACCACGAAAACGAGATTACCACTAAAACAAGATTACCACTAAAACAAGATTACCACTAAAACAAGATAACCACTAAAACAAGATTACCACTAAAATAAGATTACCACTAAAATACAATGTTTACAGTTACTAAGCAACATGTTATGTATCATTAAATTCTGTAAGGCAAAATCAGCATTGGATGAAAATATTTTATGGATGAAGGTCAAAGGTTTAATTTGGTAAAATTTTGCTGATGCAATGTTCCTAAATCAAAAGAAAGTAAGCACAAAGTTAGTATTTATTACGAATTTAGATTTATGGATTTGGAGGTCTGGTTTTTGCCCGATTGTTAAACATTCACAGCTATATTGACATTATACAAAATGTACATTATTTACGACTGGAATTTTTAAAATTCAAAATCTCATCCATTTTCTCCTGCTCCGTGTCACAGCCTGCTGACATTACCATTGTGAAGTCGATGAAGAGCCCGCCCTCTGGTGTGAAGCTCGTCATGGCAGCTGTTTGTGTGATGAAGGACATCAAACCAGATAAGATTAACGACCCTGACAAACCAGGACAGAAAATAATGGACTACTGGGGTCCCTCAAAGAAACTTCTGGGAGATATGAGTTTCCTAAGCATGCTTAAGGAGTACGACAAAGACAACATTCCGGTACGTTATTTTATGACATATTTGCCAGTGAAAAATAAAAAAATTATCAATCTGATATTAAAAAAGAGGCATCTTTACTGCAGTTCAGTGAATATAAACTTAAAGTTACATTTTTCACATGTGATGATATTGCTCTTAGTATGGCCCAATCAGAATGGTACCTTATGTTCACTTCATTTAAAGGTGTCAATTTGTATTTTCAGCTTCAGATGAATCAGTCATAGAATAATTGGTTGTTTGTATTATTGTAAAATGTATTATATCCTTAAACTCTTTTGCCACATTAACTTTGAATTAAATATTTTTCTTTGATTAAAAACAACCCACTCATGATTTTTCATGTTAAGTGATGTTTTAAGGTTGGCATCAATGTGTTTGATTAAACTAAATTTGTATTTATTCATAGGTCCATGTGATGACCAAAATCAGGAAAGAATTTATTCCCAATCCCGAGTTTGATCCGGCGAAGGTCGCCAACGCATCTTCTGCGGCTGAAGGTCTGTGTAAATGGATCATGGCGATGGAAATCTACGACCGTGTCGCTAAAGTCGTAGGCCCGAAAAAGGAAAAATTAGCTGAAGCCGAATCCGATCTCAAAACCACAATGTCTGCTTTGAATGCCAAACGGGCAGAGTTAGCCGCAGTAGAGAAACGCCTTGCCGATTTGAAGTCAACCTTCGAGGAAATGACGGCAAAGAAGCAACAGCTGGAGGATCAAGTGGACTTGTGTGGGAAGAAATTGGTTCGAGCGGAGAAGCTTATCGGAGGCCTGGGTGGTGAGAAAGACAGGTGGACACAGGCCGCGGCCAACCTTCAGAACATTTACGACAATTTAGTCGGAGACGTGTTGATATCTGCTGGAGTGATCGCTTACCTGGGACCTTTCACATTGGCCTTCCGCGACAGTTGTACTATGGACTGGGTCAAGACATGTACTGTAAGTGTAGCAATGTTTTCAGTTGGCTTTCATGGGCTATATGAATGCCAACTGGTCAAAGGCAAATTCAATGAAGGGCATTAGCATTTTTATGTTGGATTTGCCTTTCTTTGTCCAGTTTGGAATTCATAGCCTATATATGAATGCCAACTTAAAGCAGTTCTATATTAGATGCACCAGTTTTAGAATCTGCTTATCTCATAAAATAAATCAGTAACACATTTTATTTCTCGGCATTTAGCTCAAATAATGAATTTGTCGTGTATGCTTGTTCAATGAAAAGAACAGCCTGGGATAGTTAATGGTATCCAAGGTAACAGTTATAGTGTCATAATTATGATGTAGTCAACAATCAATTGATGGTACTGGTAGTCATGACCTGATGAATGCTAACTGAATTTGGTAGGCCGGGTCATGTAGTGGCAATGCCATGTAGTGGTAAATATTAATATGACAATGAAAAGTTAATCCATAGTTTTGTTGGGTTTTTTATTTGCATTTGTTCTTGAGACATATTTTATTGTTCCAATATTTTACACAGGACCGAAAGATCCCTTGCTCTCAGGAGTTTTCACTCAGCAAAATCCTTGGAGAACCAATCAAAATCCAGGCCTGGAACATCGCAGGACTCCCGAGGGATAGCTTCTCCATCGATAATGGTGTCATCGTAGCAAACGCCAGAAGATGGTACAATTTTTATCCAAACATGATTTTATTGTTACACTTTCTTTGGATATTGTTTCATAACAATTTTTTTATTCAATCATAATTATCATGATATTTTATTAATTAAAGCATTTCCTTTTATCAAGATTTCTATCGGAATTCCACAACAGGCATTTTTAAATGAAATATTCTTTGTCAGGATTCATTGTTATTCTGTTTTTTTTAGTGAGCAAGATAATACTTCCTCGGTATCTGATATTATGCATTTTGGCTATTATGTAGCTAAAAAATAATACTTGTCATGAAGATATCAAAGTGTCATCAGAATAATCGGGCGTCAGACAAAATAACTTAAAAATATTAAAAAAAAAAAAAAAATGTGAATTGATATTTTTACAATTTCTACAGTGTCAGTCATTGTAATGCTAGTAGAGCTATGTAATGAATTGAGCAATCAGGTCTCCATTATCGAAGAGTTCTTTAACGTGAGTTGTGTCCCCTTGCAGGCCGCTGATGATTGACCCCCAGGGTCAGGCTAATAAATGGGTAAAGAACATGGAAAAGGATCACAAACTAGCAGTGATCAAGTTTACAGACTTGGACTACATGAGGAATCTGGAAAACTGTATCCAGTTCGGAAACCCTCTCCTGTTGGAAAATGTTACAGAAGAGCTGGATCCTTCTCTGGAACCCCTACTGCTAAAACAGACATACAAACAAGGTCAGGGGTCAACCTTGCTAGATTAACAATTTGGGATTTTTCCAGAAAAATTCTAAATTAAACCTTTTTTCAAAGTTGACTTCATTGACTTTTGTAATTCATTTTCCTCAAAATATGAAAATCATGCTCAATACAAAAGAAATTGCATTTTAACACCATAAACAATTTGCACCGTGTTTTTGTTAACAATACTTCTAAAGTAAATATTGACCATGTTGTTCTACAGGCTTTTTCTGATAAATATGTGTGGTGTAATGAATTGACTCATTTTGAAACTTTTAGCAGACATTTCATAATTCAAAATATTGCTATATGTATAGTTTGGTATTGATGCATTATACAAGAGACTAGCAAATATATTCACAGTACCAAGCAATTGTTTTATATGATCATTTCTTATCATGATGTATACATATATAACTTTTGGCCTATTGTATAGTTTTACTTTTCCTTCCCCTAATGTAGGGGCTGTTGAGATGATAATGTATACATATGTTATTATTGGTCCATTGTACAGTTTTATTTTCCTTTCCCCCTGTGTAGGTGGTGTGGAGATGATTCGACTTGGAGAGAACGTAATTGAGTACAGCAAAGACTTCCGGTTTTACATCACCACCAAACTGAGGAACCCTCACTACCTACCCGAGGTGGCTGTCAAAGTGTCCCTCCTCAACTTCATGATCACCCCCGAGGGTCTGGAGGATCAGCTCCTGGGAATAGTCGTCGCCAAGGAACGGTACTTTTGGTTACCTGTTCTCCTCCAACATGGACTCAATTCATCAGAACTCTTTTATATGTTTGAAGGTGGAAAGATATGGGGTTACTTACATGACCATTTGGGTTTCTGCCACATTAAAAACCTCCAATCACTCATATTTGGGCCAACAAGAAGGATTCATTTAAGTTGAATAGCTGAATTTTTTCATAATAAGAGTCAGATTAATAAAGTTTACAAGAAATGTGACAGGCAAAATTAACACTGGTTCAATACAGAAAGACCAGCACAAGGCGAAAAAATTGACAAAGTGAAAGTTTCACGATATACAGTATGTTTATAAGAGTACCAGGCACTATTGTACTTTTATATATTACAGGCCAGAGTTGGAGGAGGAAAGACAAGCCCTGATCGTACAGAGTGCTGCCAACAAGAAGGCCCTCAAGGAAATTGAGGACAAGATCCTTCACACACTGTCTGCTTCCGAGGGCAACATCCTAGAGGATGAGTCGGCCATTAAGGTCCTCGACTCCTCAAAGATCCTCTCCGACGAGATCTCCAAGAAACAGAAGGTATATATAGCTCCCAGTAAACTAATTTTATAGCTCAAGTTTAATATCTGTAAGGAGATTCAGATAAACTTTCAAACTCAGAAATAAGAACTATAGATATGTTTATGGTAGCACTATAGCTATGAATCAGTTTTGTTTTTCATTTGAAACAATTTATGTGGAAACAACATTTTATCTTGATGTTAATGCTGACGTTCATTACAGTGAAACTCTCTCTCTCTCTATCTACAATGTTTGCCAAATATGAATACAAAAGGTAAAATATATAGACAAGTCAACACACTGGTCAAGAAATTTTTCTATTGATTTGCCAAAAGAAAGGCCTTATTATGACTTTTTTTTGTGTGTAGTGTTTGTACATATGCTGTTTTATAGGAGTGTTGTAAAGTTGGAGGTATGTTCGCTGATCAGGTTTTGATAGGACAGGATTCAAACTTATCCAACTCCATGCATAATACTTAATTCACCTTTCCTTAGATTGCTGAGGAGACTGAGCAGAAAATTGACACGTCACGTATGGGTTACAGACCAATCGCCAAACACTCCTCCATCTTGTTTTTCTCCATCGCTGATCTGCCCAATATCGACCCTATGTACCAGTATTCGCTTACGTGGTTCGTCAACCTCTATGTGGCATCCATTCACGACAGGTAATGTCTCCATTTATCGGTTAGATACGCAAATATCCCGAATAAAAAATATTAAGGATCCTCGTACCACTGCCCAAAAAATTCAAACTTTACATTAAAAAGTCCTTCTCCAAAATCATATCCTTTCTGGAAAGAAAGTCATTATTTTCATGGTGATATTTGATGAAAATTAGAGACGAAATAAGTAAGAATGTTTAATGATGCTTATTTGCGTGTCAAAATGTAATTGAGTCAATACAGGGTTCAAACCAAGGACCCCAAATTCTACCCTATCTCTATCTGAGCTGACTGGTCTGGTTGCACAACAGTTTTATCCAAAATTTGATAAATGGTAGGTTATGGTTTGAATTCATAATCAACTGCAGCTGATATTTTAAGTGTTGTGCAGTGGACAGGGATCTGGTATTGAAAAAACCATCTCTCCAAGAAATGTTTTAAAGTAAATCAGAAATTTCACAGAAATATTTATTGATCTCTCCAAGAAATGTTTTAAAATCTGAAGTGAAACAAGTAAATAAGAAATTACACAGAAATATTTATTGATGTAATGTTGATGTAAAGAATTCAAAGACACAGATTGCTTAAATGGTATAACATATGTAATATCAATATATTAAAATTGCATTTATTTGTGGCCGTCCATTGTCTCAAAATGATTGGTGTTTTGTGAATTGAATTATAAATCATGTAAAATTTAATAATTGTTTCTTTCATCCCAAACATCCTACCTCATTATGAAGAAACCCACCTCACGGCTTGGAATATATGATGATTTGCATATTTCTGTCTTATTTGTTATTTGTATTACCCTCTAGATAACATTATGTATACATATAATAATTTTGTTGAGAATTTCAATTGCACACACATTTTCAGCTTAAAATTTATCACCAGAAGTTATTTATTATCCATTGTTTATTTTTGGGGTTATTTTTTTCATTCAATTTGAAGTAACAGAGTTTTGCATTGCCTTCCATAATACCATATCACAGTAGAACTAATGTTAAATGGGTCAAACATTTTTATTTTATTTTTATTTTTTTCATTAAATATTTGTAGATGCCTTTTAAATTTGCTGTTATGCAAAGCATTTTCAACACATTTTGATTAACATTATTTGGTGAAATTAACAACCAATGAAATATGAGGAAGAGGAGCCGATCTTACATGTGGCTACAGACTTTTTGTCGATCTTTAACTACAAATTTTTACAATGCCCTCTGATAGTTTAAAATTCAAGTAAGCTTGAATTGCGATTATATTTTAATAAATAATTTGTAGTTTTACAACAAAAACACGCTGATGTTCAATTTCAAACTCAAATATCATGCAGAAAAGTTATTTTGAAATAATTAATGAACCTGTCGTCACAATTGCCTTATTTCAGTAATAAGTCCAAGATCTTGGAACGCCGCCTACGATATTTGAAGGATTACTTCCAGTTTCAGTTATACGACAATGTAACGCGCTCAATATTTGCAATACACAAGCTCGTGTTTGCCTTCCTACTCTGTGCAAACCTACAGTTGTGAGTATTCACACGAGGAGAATGTGGAGTATATATAGTACTAGTGTCGTCTAGTCTTGTATAGCGGTTAGAGACTTCTAAAGTACCGTACTCGTAACCCAGAGCTCGCTCAAACACTCTTCCTGCGTACTCGCTACACTTGTGTATTCACTATCATACACATGGGTACTCATCCGATCATACTCTCTTGGCCTTCATACTCGCTATCATACACTTGTATACTTTATTTGTCCATGTATACTCGCCTTCTTGTGTACTCACCTATATATATATGACTGTATACTCGCTAACATGTACACCAATATACTCGCTACCTTGTATACTCCTTCAGACTTACTGCTTTTAGAAAGAGGATTTTGAGCCCTGAAATGCATTTCAATGTCAGTGTATTTTATTATTTAAAAAGCAAAAATTATTGTTTCAAAACTTCCAATTCCCATGTTATTTTACAATTGTCCATGTCAATCTTTTTATGGTATTAAATGACATTGATGTACAGTTTGGGGCTCAAAATTTAGTGCAACAACAGTATTTACAAACATGGCTGATCAATAAAAAAATTTATTAAAAGATATTTTATCATCAAAACATCAACAAAAGGAACTAAAAAACATGTTTTTAAATACTGTAATTAGTCAGAGACTTGTATATAGTAATTGTCTCTGGTATATATCTCTTTTTGAGTTTTTTCCCTGTATACCATTTCAACACAATGAGTTAAGGCATGTTCTGGGACTAATCTCCACCTGTGTGGTTGCAGAGAGTTCAGATAAGGGAGATAACTCTTGTCTGTCACCACCACCACCACCACCAGCAACAGAAGCTTGTATTCAACATGGCTATATATGTTTGTTTATTCTGCATGTTTTTCAGCAACAAATCCAAGATTCTGGAGCGTCGTTTACGATACCTCTCTGACTACTTCACATACAGTCTTTACTGTAATGTCTGTCGTTCCCTCTTTGAAAAAGACAAACTGCTCTTTTCTTTCATTCTCTGTTCAAACATGTTGTTGTAAGTATGAAATGGAGTGAAACGTTGGAATGGTTTTTCGCATGGTTTTTTTTATTCTGTTTGATTACTTTGTGCTTTTTATTAACATTTTAATATTAATTCAATAATGGCTTTCTATTGTTTTTTGTGTGTTTAATTTCCATTATATAAATGTTGCTGAAAGTCCTTTCTCATCTTTTGATTTTTAAAAAGCTAGATGATTTTGGCCCCCTTGAAACATTGGTTTTTACAAAATATTTTCAGCAACATTTTGTTTCATGTGAATATTTTCAGGGTTGGTTTTATCACCAATATGGCTTTGTTGCATTCTTTTTGAAGTTTTGCTCAGTTACCTTAAAATAATACACTTACATATTCTAATTTCATATATCTATCAATATTATTATAATCATGTAGATATTATTGTTTTGAAGAATTAAATGGGTAACCCAGGGTTGCTAAATATTTACATGTACTTAAAATAAATTATGTAAATAATTTCATTTTATGGCCTGTTGGTCTCACTAGTTGTCTCCCCTTCTGATTTTTATTTAGTGGCTTGAGTTTAAGTCCTGTTGTATTATTTTAATCCTCGTAGCCCTATGATTTTCATGCTACACCATATATAAGAGGACCCTATATAAGAAATTGATAACTAGGGTTATATTTCAGATTTTAGGTCAAGGTCACATTTTAGATCAAGGTCACTGTTTTCATGAATAGAAGATTAGTGCCCTTGATCCTTCTGTGTTCAGCCTTCAAACATAGATTTCCATATTTGGAAAATTAGAGGTCAAAGGTCAAGGTCACATAAACTAGATTTAAGATATTTTACTCCTAACAGTAGTGCTCCATACACTTTGTTGCTTCGCATTTGATTAGTTATCAATTTGTTGTGAAATTTAGTTGAATTGGAGGTATAGATGATATAACTGCAGTGTTATTCACTTTTGCCCCCAATATTTCTTAATCAACTATTCCAACCTTTGTATCAGAAGAGTTCAAACGTGTCTACAGGGAGGAATGAGATAAATTGATGCGACCCTGCTCAGATTCTATTGGAAAAGTGTGAAGGTCAAAAGTTCAAAGGTCGAAATCACCATTGTTATAGATAAAATTTCCATTTGAGTGTGCAGTGGTTATGATTCAATGAAGGGGAGACTGTTTTCATTGGTAATAGAAATCACTTTTTGATTTATTTCTTTTTCTGGTTTGATGTTAATGTTTTGAGTAGAATTTTTGACATAAATGCCTAATACATAACCATACATATATGATTTGTTTGTTTGTTTTTAAATTTGTAATATTACATGATAGATAGATAATACATGTCTCTTCTGTTGAATGTTAAAATCATGCGTTGCTTTCATTATACATTAATGAGTTTATTAATAGAAAACAGTATGTAATTTCTCATTTGACTAATGTATCAATTCAATGTTGAAAGCAGTTAAATTATAAAAATATTTCATTAATAATAATATGACATTATTCATTCAGTCAAAATTAAATGGACATTTGGTTATTTGATATGGTCTCCAAGAATGGGTTTCATAGCAAAAGGGATATATCAGTAATTTTATTACAATCATTTATTTCTAATTGATGAAATTTACAATTAAGTTACCAAAACACAACTGACCTGTAACTTTTCCTTTGTAGAGCTAAGGATGATATGGACTCAGAAGAACTCATGTTTTTCTTGACCGGCGGTGTGGGTCTGGACAACACTCTGGCCAATCCAGCCCCAACTTGGCTCTTAGACAAGAGTTGGGACGAATTGTGTCGTCTGTCAGATCTTAAACAGTTCAAAAAATTAAGGTTTGTATCGAAACAATTATCTGTATTAACACTGTAGTAGAAAAATATTTTATCCATATTCCTTCCCTTCTCTACAATTTTATATTGATTTAAATAACTTTTTGTTTGACAGATACAAACTCTAATAAGTCATAAAAAATATCTTTATTTAAACAAACAATTCTGCCTACTTATGTGTATTTTTCAAGGCCAGATGTGCTTGCTCAGTTTGAGATTTTAATATTTAGATTATTCTTATTAGTAATTTTACCTTGGTAACCAAGCAGATTCTGCGTTTTAAAGAAAGTCAATGATTTCAAACCTTGAACATACTGTAAACCAACTTATTTTCGTGTGCGATTAATTTTTGCGTATTTCACGGTTGATTAAAATTCGCGAAAATAAATCACCACGAAAAAGTGTCAATCAGTTGTTGTACCAACTGTAGGAGTGTACATAGGCTTTATGACTGTATTTATAGCGAAATAGTCGTTTCATAGGAAAATGCGAAATCAAGTCACCGCGAAAATAAGTTGGTTTACAGTAGTCTAAAGCTTCTTCATGTACAGAAATAATGTTCATGACTTCTATCGTTCTCTTTTAAAAAAACAATAAACAAAACAAAAAATTGTTTGCAACCCTGAGAAGATTATTTTGACTTGAACCTAGATGTTAAGTCATAATTGTCTCCCTTTCAGACCTCACTTCATCAAGAATTTAGATGCTTGGAAGAAGTACTACAATTCTCGTGAACCTCACAATGAAGTTTTACCGGAACCCTGGGACAAGGACGCCAACGAGTTCCAGAAAATGATGATTCTTCGTGTTATTCGACCTGATAAGGTGTGGATAAAACCTAGCCATGTTGTGCTAAAATACTCTCACCTTTCTTTATAGTGTAACCATTCTACCATTGTAGAAGTGTAATACATTTCTAATCTACATGTGGATGTGACATTGAAACTGTCTCACACTTTTTACATGAATTTTTTTTGAGAAATATTAAATATATTGGCTTAAATCGGCATTCCTTTTGCAAAGAATAGCTGCTTTTTCTAGGAACCTTACCATATTATTTTCCTTTTCACACAAAATACTGTAGACATACTTGATTTGACACAATCAAATGTTAACGCATTAACAAATTTATTGCAATGGTTTATATGCGCATCTGTGATAATTACTATATAAGCAGTATATAAAAACTCTCAATCAGCGCAATCATATTTTAGCGCAATACTTTCAGCGCGAAAAGTGCTCAAGTACACTACCGCAAAAATATGTAGGTATGTTAAAAGTACTACACAAGCGTAAAAACAATTATGAGAATTGTCTAATAAATATTTGTAAATTTTCTACAGGTGAATCCGGCCATTACGAACTTTGTCCGTGAAAAACTAGGTAAGAAGTTTGTTGAACCACCTCCATTTGATCTAGCCAAGAGTTACGCCGACTCCAACTGTTGTTCTCCGCTCATCTTTGTCCTGTCTCCCGGAGCCGATCCGATCATGGCATTGCTCAAGTTTGCCGAGGACAAGGGATTCGGTGGAAATAAGTTCAACTCGATATCACTTGGGCAGGGACAGGTAAGTTCATTTCTGGTCATTTTAAAATATTAAGTTGAGATTTCAGTTTGACATAGGCGAAAGTGCATATATATGAAGCATATTAGTGTCCTGTTTTCACAAAGGAAGGTTAACTATATTTCCAACAAAAAAAAGATATCTTTTTTTGTCCAAACCTCTTTATTTTTCTACAAATTTAACGAAACTATGTTTCTTGTTTTTTGAAATTCGTAAATTGAATTTGATTTTCTGTATGTAACACTAAAATATCACAATTTTGAATTTTTTTGAAACATTTTTTCTTTCATGAGTTTTAGGTAATCACAAAGAAAATTTGAATTTTATTTCTTCAATTGTAATCTAGGATGCTTTTACAGATGAGGTAAAACAGGAAAATATCATTTGTAAATCAACATTTTATCACAATATATTAATTGATTGCAATAAGAAGCAACAATTTCTACAAGACACTTTAATTTATCCAGGGTCCCATCGCCAGTAAGATGATTGAGAATGCCAAACAGGATGGGTCGTGGGTCGTACTACAGAACTGTCATTTAGCAGTGTCCTGGATGTCTGCCCTGGAGAAACTCTGCGAGGAATTCACGCCAGAAAACATCAACCCCGACTTCAGACTATGGTTGACCAGCTACCCCTCAGATAAGGTAAACAACAAAATCATTTTATTTCGGAATCTACTTTTTCACTTGAAGCAAATTTAAAAACACGCCTTCCGGATTTCCTAGTATTATTTGTAAAAAATATTCGATTCGGATTGTAAAGACCTAATTTGTAATTTCTGCTGTCGTGCATTAGCAGAATGTTTTTAGATGTTATAGTAAACAACATGGCCAGGGGTAGGATGGGGGAATTCCACCAGCAGGGTTTTTAAATTGTACTGTAAATGTACTTATTTGGGAGCACTCATTTTTAAGCGTGTAACCTTTTAACAGACGAGCACTGTGAGGAATTGGTGTTCTTACAATGCATGGGACGGTGGGAAGATGAGCATGTTTATTAGTGTATACAATGTTTTGTTTTAGTTCCCAGTCACAGTGCTACAGAACGGTGTGAAGATGACCAATGAACCACCGACTGGGCTCCGTCAGAATCTGCTACAATCCTACCTTAACGATCCCATCAGTGATCCGGAGTTCTTCGTTGGCTGCCCTGGCAAGGAACTGGTATGTATAGCATTGATTCAATGATTTTTTCTTTGATCGTATCTCCCCTCCTGACTCCAGGGACGGTATCATGTATCCAGGTTAGCTGATTTGTCTTGCTTTTAAATGAAACCTTTCTGGGGAGTTAATCCTGACAGACTTGCAAATGTTCATGTAGGCCCTGTAAGTCTTGGGTCACGACTCGCCTGAAAGCAGCATCAGATTACAAGGTCCAAACTTACTTTTGTACACAAATAACTCGGGTCCAACTGGTTCAACCTTTTGGATTGCGATAAAAAAATGTGATTCCAAGGTCAACAAATTTTCATTTATCTCCTATTGCTGATTGACCAATCAAAGTCTTATACTAAGAAATCACCGCTATGGTTATCAGGTTTGTGAGATTGTATGTCATTATCAGTAATCCCTGTTCTTACGTATACATAGTGCACACCTTGTTCTTGACACTTAAAAATGTCCATAAAAAAGTGTATTGAGTATATGCAAAATATTACAGTACTGGTAGTCATAGTCCCTATATAAAATACTCTAATCTGCTCCACTACTGTTGCATTTGAGTTTCTAACGGAAAGTTTGATAAAATTGTTGTTTATTTCTTGATGTTGAATAATATCATTTTTACATAAGGAAAATAATAAGAAACAAAGAAGGCTCTCAAACATTTTGATAACTTACAACATATAATGGCAATTTAATAGTATATGCAACAAAACACACTAAAATGTCTTTTCAACTGCCTATACATATCAACAGAATTACATTTATTACCAGGCATCCCCCCAGTGCATAGGGGGAGGTCAGGAGTGGGGGGTGGGCTTATTACCGAACATGGGCTTATTGCCGGAGAAATACGATAGCACCATAAAGAATTGCATTGTCTCTGCTTTCAGCAATTTGAGAAGCTGCTGTTCGGGTTGTGCTTCTTCCATGCCCTGGTCCAGGAGAGACGAAAGTTTGGACCCCTCGGCTGGAACATCCCGTACGGATTCAATGAGTCGGACATGAGGATATCGGTCCGACAGTTACAGGTAAGAGGGGTTCCTGTTTGTTATACACGGGCTTTCAAGATGAAATCAATGAATTTAGACTTACTTATTTTCACATAAAACAGGCAATTCTAAGTGTTTTATTTCTTCCACAGATGTTTATCAATGAGTATGACGATATTCCGTACGATGCGCTGAAGTATATGACAGGAGAATGTAACTACGGAGGTCGTGTAACAGATGACTGGGACAGAAGGTGCCTCCTCACCACAATGGCCGACTTTTACAATGCTAACGTCATCAATGAACAGCGCTTTAAGTTCTCGGTCAGCGGAGTCTATTATTCCCCACCCAAAGGCTCGTACAACGACTACGTACAGTTTATCAAGGTAACACACTGCACTAAGATTGATTGTGTTCTTACAATATTGAAGCATTCTTTTGTCGCAAAAAAACGTTATTTCAATGTGAAAGATGAAAACTGAATTCAGAAAAACTTTCAAATCTTTCTCTAGATTCCATAAATGTTATTGTTAACTTAAATGCAATTCTGTTCTTAAAGAAATTACACGCACAGAGGTAATTCTTTGGAAGTGTCAACTGTTTCAATTTCACTGATCAGAGTTGCGTTACATTATCTGTAAAATAATGCCCTTAAGTTAAAGTAATTGTAAACATTGTCTTTAAAAAGTCTGCTAAAACTATTTGCATGAGGACTATAGCTGTATTTCACATTTGTACAAGACTTTTTTTCTCTTTTCACTAGAACTTGCCACAGCAACAATCCCCCGAGGTATTTGGCATGCACGAAAATGTGGACATCTCCAAAGAACTTCAGGACACAACCCTTTTGTTTGACTCGGTCCTTCTCACGAAGGGTCGGGGCTCTGGCGGAGGGGGTGGCGACACCGACGCTAGTCTGTCCAACATGGCTGGTGGCATCATAGCCAAGGTACCAAAATACAATTCGTAGTTATGGAGTTGTAGATTTTTAACTTGTACGACGGAAGCATAAGTTATTTGACTTTAAGGACCGACCTATTAGTTGTTTGAAGATTTGTTGTGGTTTTTTGGTGCTTTTAGAATTTTTTTAGGGGGCTTATGTAAAACTAGCATTTGTAGTATATAAAATTGTCACTTTTTGTTTTGTTTAAAAAAAAAAAATTAATTTTCCATTGATTGATGCAGAATGCGGCTTTCTGATTGGTTGAGATTTTCTATTCATACCTCTATGAAAAAAAATCCGAAAATGGCGCCAAAAATGTGACGTCATGTATTGATTTGTTAAAAAGAATGTGTTGTAAGATCAGTCAAATTGTACATAAACATATTTTAAATTTTGAAATAAGTTTCAAAAATTAATTATAAGCGTTCATGTCAATTATTTTTTAGTTTCATAGGGTTATGAAAAAAAAAATTCTTGCAACTTTTGTAAGAATCCGCCACACAAATTCATACAATTTGCAAACAAAATGTTTTTCATACCCCAATGAAACTAAAAAAATTGTCATCAATGCTTAATAATATTATTTATTAGACTAAGACCTATGTGTTGGCTTACAAAATATTTGTATTTTTGGTGGAGATTTAAGCATTACATTTCTTGTTTTAAGTTTCATTTCCCCACGTTTTAGGATAACTGTCCCTGGTTTTTAGGATTACTTGCCCCTTGTATTATTAAGGTTATGAACATTATTGCCCCTTGTTTTGAAAATGAACCTTAATAATGTTTGTTTACTTCAGCTGCCCAAGTTATATGACATAGAGGAGGCGACTAAGAAGTACCCTGTTGTGTACAACGAGAGTATGAACACAGTATTGGTCCAGGAGATGGAGAGATTCAATAGGTATGTCACCTCCCAAATATAACTGCAATTATTTTACAACAATTATGAAACAAGTTATCAAACTTATATTAATCACTTGTTGGCCCAGATGTTGACACTTTTGTTAGAAACATTGAATTCGCAAAAAAAAAATATTAAACTTGGAGAATCCTTAAATTTATGTCATATTTACAAAATAAGAAAAATTAAGTAACAATGGGAGAAAAAAAAAGGGTTTTATCTATGGACTTCATTGCAGAATTACAAACAAGCCTGAAAATCATTTCGATGAACACTAAGAAAGTTTCATTTGCAAGTAAATGACCAGAAATGGTCAGGAAAGTACACTTTTAAATTTTAAGAATGATTATAATAGGTCACATAGGTGCATTTGGTGATTTTTAGCTTCATGAAAAATTAAACAGATGTCAGATTACTCAAAGGTTTTATTAGGCAGTTTTAATTGTACAAAGTTCAGGCTATCAGATTTCTCGTCCTCTTTGAGAATGTGGTAATCAACGATTGTTTGCTTGTTTATTTTCCAGATTACTGTCAATCATCAGCTCCAGCCTTATCAATCTACAAAAAGCCATTAAGGGTCTCGTGGTCATGTCCTCGGAGCTAGAGGACCTTGCGGCCAGTCTCCTGATCGGTAAACTTCCCGCCATGTGGTCGAAACGTTCCTATCCATCGCTCAAACCACTCGGCAGCTACATCATAGACTTTCTGGAGAGGCTCAAGTTCTTGCAGGTGAAAATACCTACTAGTTGGTTTATTCTAGGTCAGGTTCAATAAACTTTGTGTAAAAGTATTGGATAATTTTTCTTGAAATAATGCCATTCAGTATCATTCGATCTGTACTCAGACTTTCATATATTTGCTTACAAATGGAGTTCAACAGCTCTCTGTGGTATTTTAATAAGTAAAGCAGTTGATTCTAGCTCTTCTTAGTTTCTTGTAAATGTACTTGAACTACATGTTCAGAAGAATCTAGCCATACACAATGTATTAACATAATTAAATATTTTCAAATTGTTCAAAATTTGCAGTTAATTTTTACTTACCAATTACTTACAACAAATACATGTTATACCTATAATGACCAAATTATTCTATTCCATGGAAATAATTATTAAAGTCATGAATTATAAAACTCAAGCTGTACCTCTTGACCTGGTGTTGTAGAAATGGTACGACGAAGGCAAGCCGCCATCCTTCTGGGTGTCCGGATTCTTCTTCACTCAGGCTTTCTTGACCGGCGCCATGCAGAATTTCGCCAGGAAGTACACCTTACCCATTGACATCCTGGCTTACGACTTTGAGGTACTTGTTCATGATGTTAAAATTTACCGCAGAATTTTTTATTGAGATTACATTTGTGTTAATAAAACCACTACATCTACAATATGGTGTGTAAAGGTTCGTGTAAAACTGTGTTAGCTACAGTCAATCTTTGATGATGGCTGAACTGTGCATGACCCTCAGGAAAAATTGAAACATCAAGGCCATTTTCGTTTCAGCTAGTAATTTGATGTTTCTTCCGAGCCTTGAGAAGTCTTGCATGGCATTTGCAGGTCCATCAGGGTTTATACCAGAAAATGTTACATTTAAGAACGGACAAACCGGTTGTTTCACATATTAAACAAAAACATCCCAAGTCTGGTTTTGCTTTACAAATATTTAACATACAGATCTGCAGTGATCAATCTACAATTATTTTTCATGGGCCCTTTTCATTTGTATTGCCAAAAGAATAGCATAGGTGTTAACCTCTGAAACCTCCAATGAGGGAGATCTCCCTCATTCTACATTTCCAATGAGGGAGAAAGTACATGAAATACATCTAAAACTGCATTACTCAATTTGTTTTCCCCTTTTTTGTATCAAAACAACTTCAAAAAGTATTCATTTGATCCAGACGGGTTATGGTCATTACACACACCCTTCATTAACTAGGATATCATTTGACCACAGGATATAGATTCTGAGTTTGTGTGAGATTTGACTTAAATGAGGGAGATTGGTAAATTATGGTCAAAATGAGGGAGTCTCCCTGGTAATGAGGGAGGGTTAATGGGTATGAAATACAACACAATGTTGAATTTAACCTTTTCCAGAAATTCAATGGGTCCTTTCAAAATCATATGAGTACAGGATGCGGGATGCGCACGTAGATTAATCACTGGAACTGATATATACTACATGAGATTTAACATCATGGCTAAATGACACTGTATAGTTTGCCTGTTTAGATGTTAATGTGGCCATGGAACATTTCATTGTTCTTGTTCTTTTAACTGCTTTACTTTCATTTTTTAATTGATTGTCCATGTTTTCATAATGACCGAACCTAGGATATAGATTAAAATGGCAAGAAATTTGACTCTAAAATCTAAAGTTTGATTTATGATTAAAATATCAGTAATATTACCTTGTTGAAAGTTCAAACATCAATAAATCGACTGAACTTGTAGATTTTAATACAGGAAACTAAAAACCAGTGGTCAGTGATGGTCTGAATTTACAATATTGAGATGTTTGTCCGTTTTTTCCCAGGTTATGTCTGTTGATTACACGCTGATAGACGAGCCCCCAGAGGATGGTGTCTACATTTATGGACTCTATTGTGATGGGGCAAGATGGGACAAAAATTTGTAAGTGGACCTTTTAGCCCCCATATATCCTCTTCGTGTTAATAAAAGTTAACATTCACCCCCCCCCCCCCCCAGCCCACTCCTAACCCCCACCCCCACCCCATCCCATTGTAAGTGAAATAGTTACAACATTGATTTATGAATAAAAATCAGTTAACTTCCCCACCTCAATCCAACCCTTCCCTTCATCTTCCATTCATAAATGGAAATCCATAATCCCTACATTCTTCAATTATGAATCAATCCCCCCCCCCCTTTATCAAATATCCATATAAAAAAACCAACACCTCTTTCGTACATCCTACCATTTAAAATGGATAGTCTGCTAGCAAATTTTGTTAGCATGATATAGACAATTCCTGATTACTTTATTTCAACTGTCATGAATACTAAATTACAGAAGAAACAGTTTTTGTTATTTGTTTATCTTACATGTTTGTTATCTTTTACAGGAGTGTAATTGTGGAACAGTTGCCGAAGATTCTAAACGAGGCTTTACCGACCATGTGGCTGAGGCCAAAGAAAAAGGATGATATCCTGGAGGGTGACCGTTACAAATGTCCAGTCTACAAAACAAGTGCCCGTCGTGGTGTCCTTTCCACCACCGGTCACTCCACAAACTTTGTCCTCTCGGTACTGTTGAAAACAGACAACACAAAGGAACACTGGGTCAAGCGTGGTCTGGCCCTTCTGTGTCAGCTGGACTCTTAGAGTGTTCCGCTGATTATTTTTATGATTTTGTTAATATGTGACTTCCTCTGCTGAATTGGAGGTCAACAAAGTACATTGTATAAATGTAAATTATCTAACACTTCTGTGTTAACTGGACACACTATAGAGTGGACGCTGGTCAAGGATTGACGGATCGTAATTGTGTTTTTTCATTATTTGTATAAAGTCAACTGTAACTGTTTAGTCGAAGAGAACCCGAAAGAAATAAATCAATTTTATTCAAGAAATGGAAGTAAGATCTTCAAGTACACCATCCCTACAATAACAGTTGATGGTGTGAGATTTATATATGGTGTTTAAAGAAGATATCAAAGATATCCACATGGTGATAAGACTTTCACTACTGGATTGTGTTAATTGAAATCAATTAAACATTTGCTTGTTGTGACAGTGTTTTTATATACGAGTGGTAATAAGGAACCTGACATAAGCATCAGTAAAATATCATCTAATCACAATTATGATAATTAGTGCTGTTTATTTTTTAAATCGTTAAGCTTTACGATAATATCAACCTATCAAAGGTTCTAAATAATTTTCGTGTCATAAACAGGCATGTCATATATTTTCTTCCTACGTGTTTGTTTATCACATTCTGCATATTTGTGATATCGGAGGAAAAAAAAATCAATTGATTTTATCAGTGGTCACTTCACTGTGCGTGAAATTATTTTATCTGCTCCACAAACATTGTGCGTGTTGACATAGTCCGAAGAGTTATTACCGTAGAAATCAATGAGTCACAATTATCTGTGTATTTACACGACAAATGCGCATCCGACAGCTCACAGTATATATTGTTCTTGTGGTCTGTTTTCACTTTTAGTCCCATTTGTACAAAATAAAAATCATTAATTCATAACCCTTAATGGCATTTTACGTCAGTCAAGGGTAGATAACTCAATTTGACAGACAGGGTCAAGGGGAGATAACTATATTTAATTGCACACACTCCTTTTTAATAGAATTGGATCGTTTTGCTATGAAATGTGTTTACTCTCATAATGACTTAGTCAAAGGTTAAACTGAACAGATTTTGAAAATGATGTTTACAGAAAATCCTCCATTGTCAGAAATAAGTGAAAGAAGATTTTCCATTATACAGTCCCTAAGTCATGGGGGGAAATTAAGTTAAATGGTTTTGTCATTTAAAACTTGTATGGACATAACTCTGTATGCCATTACTACTTAAGAAGGTATTCCATTCATCACGTTTTTTTCGCATTATCTTTATGGTAGGGCCTGCCCATAAATTTATTTATTAGAAATTGCCTGATCCGTCCAGTAAGATGAAAAAGATATGAAAATAATATTGTCATAATTCTATTTTCTGAGGTTATTAAATGTTAATATTTTCCCTGGAAAGAGATATTGTTAGTGCAGTTGTAGTTTAGGTTCTTAATCTAAATTAATTAGAAATCCACCTTACGAGAATTTTACTAGCAATATACTATAGGTCCAATCCATGTATATTGTCACAATTATTTTCGTAAAACTTTTCCTATGTTAACTGTAGTTTGGAGTATTTAAATCATGTTGTGATATATAAATGTACAGCACTATTCGATACATTCCCGTACTAATTCCGTCCGAGTGGTTGTACCTGATTTACTGGGAAACTTATTACATGTATAAAGTACTGTTGTGTATTATATTTTCGTTCACTTTTATGCATTTGTTGCAAATACAATAAGCTGTGATATATTTATACCTGAATAAAGAATTCAACATTGAATATCTGTTGTTGTTGCGTTGTCAATGCAGTAGACTCCGCTTAATATCACTTCTCATTTGTCCGAGGAAAACATGATATTAACCGGAACATGATATTAAAAGAAAACATTAGCTTAAACTAATTAATTGGACATTTATTGTTTAAAAGACATTTTTTATTTTAATTTCAATCAATATTTCGTCATGTTTACGGAAGACCATCCACTTGTAAGCCTTCTTCACGACAACATGAATTCAATCTTAAGACGAGCTGAAATGAAAAATAGAACTCGTGATAGGAACACATTAAATCACACATGGCGTTAGATAAGATTACAAAAGTATGGGTTCCCTCACCCAAAGGTGTAATCTTTGCTCCGGTATGCCAAGTCAATCTATTGTGTATACATATTGAGCATAGTTTTCTAGTCTACATAGCTGAAAAAACAAGCTTATTCGTAGAATTTATATCCCCTTCTTTCCCTCCTTTGGTAAGGGGCTAATTAATTATATATACAATCATATTGTAGGTAAAATATTTTGAGGTTAGGTTGAAACATGTAATTTTCATGCTGTTGTCCACACAAGATGTATTGCTTGGAAATGGAAAGCCTTATACACAGAAATTGGATCATATTGTTGCCGTGATTGCACGGAAACGTTTAATCAAGGGGCCATAACTCCGCCAAATCATGTCTGCCAAAAGTGGTTACATTTAACATTGTAACCAAGTTTCAAGAAAATCGGACAATATTTGTTGCCATTATTGCACCGAAACGAAGCCTGACAGAGGACAGACGGAATGACAAACCCAAATTAATATCTCCCTTTTGGTGAAAGGGGGTGATAAAAATCTTTTAATTTTCAAATACTATCAAGAAAAATCAAATTTTCTTTCACTGAATGCCCAATGTAAACCTGATACTTGTTGTGTTTTATGTCCTAATATTTGCTATGGTAATTTAAGGCTGTGCCATATTTGGCGGTGGTGGAGGAAAGACAGACTTCCTGGGGAAAAAACTGCTAGTACCTGGCAACCAAAGTTGCTTGAGTTTCTGTCAGTATATGAAAAATGTTTATATAATTATATATGGAGCCGCGGCCCATTACAGAATACATTACTGTAATGGGAGGCTCATTTCACACATATTTATTTATTATTTACTGACAGAAACTCAAGCAACTGTGCCGGCAACTACCCAACGAACAACCTCCAACCGGCACCACACACGGATCTGCTCCTTGAAATGTCATTGTCAAGGTCATATAGGTCAAAAGTCAATATATTTCTTTAAATTTTTAGGCAAGAAGTTAAATGTCTATATCCTGTATATATTATTACTACTTTATCAGTAACAATTATTTGATGAAACTTCTAAGATATTTGCACTATGCAAAGGCTGTCATACATTTGATTGTAGCCTTCAGGTAAAAGGTCATTGTAAAGAGGTCATAGGTCAAACTAGTATAATGCTTGTCCAGTCAATATCCAGAGTTGTCCAAGTGAGGACTATAAATAGACCAGGCTTACCACTTTCCTATAATGAATGGGGAGTAATAAGAGAGCAACAACATGTTCGTTGAAAATGTGTAAGCCATAAACTCTGAATAGGTTTAATGAAAAGGATGAATTCCAAATCTTACTAAATTTCATGGATGCTGAAATCCTTAAGAATCCTGACTGCAAACTGCAGCATTGTAGTACAATTGTGATAAAATTGGCAAGCCTAGCGTTTGATTTGAATAAAAAACGATCTAAGTGCGAATACATGAAAATTAATTGATGCCATTAGATACAATATACAGTGTAGATGTCGAACCCTATAAAATTGTCATTTCCGAAATCAGCACTGTAATACAAATATGAAATGCTTCTGATTATCAGAAGTCTCTAAAGAAATTTGCCCCAAAACCAAAACCGTATTTTCGGCGAAAAAAGTGCCATTCCAAAACAAGGCAACATTTGGATTTTCCCAAAAAATTATTCCGAATTTGACTCCGTGAAATGGATTTTAAATACTCAATTTAAAAATTCATCATCATAGTACAGGTATTCCATGTTTTGCAAGCCTCTGGAGAAACTTGCCCCAAACAGACAGGCGGGCTCCCACTCTTAGGGCCAATGTGGCAGCAATGAGTCAAATGTCAACTCCTTTCCGTTAAGGTAACGCCCGACCACTTTCTACTGTATTCATTAATCAAGTTAATTCCAATATTGTGTATACATGTAATGTACTTGAATATCAATTCCTAACATGCTACATATGGTGTTAAGTTTTGTCAATAAAGGGACCATTGAGGCGATAGTATTGACATTTGAAAAAATACAACAAAGATCATAGAATTAAATTGTTGAATTTTATGATGGTCAAAAAAAAATGACAAAATGAAGCATTGAGCGGCTTCATTTGTCGGTAATTGTAACTCAACCAAATTGTTTAATGACCTGCAGTTGTGTAAAAACAGTCACAGATTTTTTTTTTGCGCAATCTATTAGCATTTATTTCACACATCTTTCTGGAAATATTCTTACGTGGGTCTATATCTCATGTTCCGTTGTCTTTCCAGAACACTTTCAATGACGAATTTGACCTCTGTTTCAAATCTGAATGGCGATGCCAACTTTTTACCCGAACAATCAAAAGGATAAGGTACAAGTTCTCACAACGTTCTAAGCAATCTATATTTGTTTTTTCTTTCTAGCTATCTCTTTCTCTACATTTCCCGAAGAAAAACTAATATTAACAATAATTCATTCAGCTCATTGTAAACAACCATCAAAGAAAAATTGTGAAATATTGAAATGCAGTGTGTCACGTTCTATTCTATTCCTACAATGTATTTTATTTTTAATCGTATCAGTGGGCTTTCTCTCTTGTTTGATGGTGGCATTGCCTTGAAGCCGAGAACAGTAGAACTACACGTATTATATGTGAAATAAAACAATTATGGACCAAGTACAGAACCTTGCAGTACACCAACACTGTAATTATCGGTATAAACGTACAATGCGCTTCAATCACAGACCTTACCGTAATGATTTATCGGTAAAGTTATGTTACCGAGATCTACATCATAATCATTGGTTAAATTTCATCGGTGATTGTCCAGTACCACCTTACCATTATGTAGACTCATATGTCACAACCATTGTCATCCGACTTGTTTGAGTGACGCGGGCAAATTGTTTCAATTTAAACAAACATTCGTAACGCCATAATTACCAACAAAATAAATGTTTCGCATCTATAAATATTTTCAAAATATTTTACATTACTGTATCAAGAGATAAATAAAGCTATCTTACTTGAACGTGAAGGTTATTGTTTAATTTCAATTGCGTTCCCCAAAAACTGTGATTTCGTTGGTCAAGTGTACACGATTGCATTACTTGTTTCCTGTCTGTACCTCAAATCACGCTGTATACGAGATTTATTTCGTGACGTCACAATTGAGCTTGTTTCTAAGCTGATATTTTGACGTCATAATTGATTTTCCTGAACATCAACAAACACACGCACAATTTCTCAAGACTTTATCATGGGTTGTTTTGGTTTCCTGAAATGTCGAAGATCACCAAAAATCCATCCTTACATGGACGAAGAAGAAATGAAAGATATGCCACCACAAGTTCCCCTTGGCAAGAAGTATTACCGCTTGGGAGTTGATCCACCACCACGTGGATTGAAGATTTTGTTCACCTTCCCCCACTGGAAACGGGACATGAGAGGAATGTGTTGGATCAGGGACAATGACCCAATGTATCCGTGTCCGCCACCACCACCTCCAACTCCACTTCCGGCTGGAGCCAGACCTTTGCTTAGCCCACTGCCAGCTCCGTCGCCGTCTGCTACTTCCTGTTCTTCTACAAAAAAATCTCCGTCCAGGCTTACCAATTTGATTCGTCGTTTTCGGAAGCATATGGTGTGCAAAATTTGTTCGTCGTCCGAAGTGGACGAAGGCGTAAGGGAATAATTGTCTGAAGAATATAGATGGGACGGACATTTTTCTAAAAGACAGTAATGATCTGCAGCAAAAATGAGTCCAAACAGCGCGATTTTGGACGGACATAGGAGTCCAAACAGCGCGATGCTGGACGGACATAGGAGTCCAAACAGCGCGATGCTGGACGGACATAGGAGTCCAAACAGCGCGATGCTGGACGGACACTGGAAGACGTTTAGGAGCTCTTCCTTATGATATGGACATCATGGACATTGCCAGAGGACTTTGAGTATTTTGAATATGTATATAAAAACATACTGATTAAATGTTACGTATTATTTTTGGTCTGCTTTTATTATTTTAATATTATTTATACTTCGATCGTAGATCTTTATTCCTGGGTCATAGATCTTTATACTTCGACCAAAGATTTTATTCTTTGATTGTTGGCCTTTCCAGTAACCATCGATATATTTAGATCACAGATCCTTACCGTAATTAATGGTACACCTCGATCACCGATCCTTACCGTAAGTATCAATATATTTCAATCACAGATCATTACCGTAATTATCGGTATTCTTCGATCATAGATCATTACCGTAATTATCGGTATTCTTCGATCATAGATCCTTACCGTAATAATAATAATATACAACATTTATATAGCGCTCTATATAATTTGTAAAATTACTCTAAAGCGCTTCACAACATGTAGATAATAATTTGATACTTACACTGCATAAATAAAGAAGTTATTACACTCTAAGCTAATGTGATAATATAAAAAATTGCATATAAATACGAACTACATCTACTGTAGATAAACGAATGTCAGTATATACATGACGTCTAAGTTGTCCCTAATATGCAGACGTGAAAAGGTACGTCTTCAGAAGTTTCTTGAATTTGGCCAGAGTATTTGTTTTTCGGATAGCGGATGGTAATCTATTCCACAACGTGGCCGAAACTTTCCCAAAACACCGGTTTCCATAGGTCACAGTACGAGATTTTGGGACACACAACAATGATTCTGTCTTCGACCTCAGTGATCGTGACGGCTGATACAGGGTAACTAGCTCCCGTATGTACGGGGGAGCTGTTCCATCAAGTGCCTTGTATGTGTATACCAAGATATTGTATTGTGACCTGTATTGCACAGGTAGCCAGTGCAATGAATACAGAACAGGAGTGATGTGTTCTCTCTTTCTAACCCGAGAAACGAGACGTGCTGCCGTGTTCTGGACTTTCTGTAGGCGACTTGTCAATTTGTCAGATATACCACAGAGTAGGGCATTTCCATAGTCCAGCCGTGAGGTAACAAGTGAATGAACCAAAATCTTGCATGCATCGGCAGTTATAAACTGCCGTATACAGCCGATGTTCCTGATCTGGTAGTAACAGGATTTGGCGATAGCATTCACTTGTTTCTCCATGTTCAGTGAATTATCAAAGTACACCCCTAGATTTTTAACAGTTGGGACAGCCTCTACAGTACTTGTTCCGACCTTGAGCTGGAGAGCCGTTGATTGCTTACACTTTGGAGAAAAGACGGTCAGTTCCGTCTTTTCCTGATTTAGTTTTAGCATGTTGGCATTCATCCAGCTTCTGATGTCTGTCAGACAAGCTTCCAGATTTTCTGATACGGTGTCCCAGCTGTCCTGTGGTCTGATGACCATGTAAATCTGTGTGTCATCAGCATAACAATGATAGCAAAGGTTATGTCTATGACAAATCCCACCGATTGGTTTTGAATACATGCAGTATTTACGGGGTCCTAACACCGACCCTTGAGGAACCCCATAATCCAGCATGCTGTCACGTGAAACAGAAGATCCGATAGCAATACACTGCCGTCGATCACCTAGATAGGACTGTATCCAGCATAATGCGTCGTCAGTCACTCCATACGAATACTCCAGACGTTTATGGAGTATGCTATGGTCAATGACGTCGAATGCAGCTGACAAGTCTAGCATGACGAGCACCGCTCTGCACTTGTTATCCAATGCAGAAGCTATGTCGTTATGCACACGTAGGAGGGCCGTCTCTGTTGAGTGTCCCATGCAATAGGCCGATTGCAGGTTGTCATGGAGACTGTTTGCATGGAGATGGGCCTCTAAACGCCGGGACACAACCTTCTCCAAGATCTTAGACAGAAAAGGCAAATTTGACACTGGACGGTAGTTCTTCAACTCCTCCTTATCCAATCCAGGCTTCTTCAGCAATGGTCTTACATGTGCTTTCTTGAAACACAATGGAACCTTTGACTCAACCAATGATTTGTTCATGATTGAGGTAATCAAAGGAAGCAGTGTTTCAAGACATTTTTTCAGAAGGTCTGTTGGAAGCGGGTCAAGCTCACAGGATTTTGATTGCGATGTCTGAATGATTCTGCGTAGTTCATCCGGAGTTGTTGGAGTGAGCTTTGACAATGGTTCCCCGTCAAATTGAATGTCAGCACTCATGACAGATACATCGTTGTCAGTTGTCGAATTCACTTCGTCAATGTTTCTCCTGATCGTGTTGATCTTATTCAGAAAGAAATCGCTGAACTTGTTTGACTAGTCTTTGTCAGTTGTACAGCTTGGCAGGATGATTTCACCTTTTTGACCCATTAGCGCTTTTGTGAGTCTAAAAAGCTGCCTGGTGTCCTTACCACATTCTTCGATCTTTTCTGAATAATAAGTCTTCTTCGATTGAACGAGAAGTGAACCAACTAACCAACATTGGTCCCTATAAATCTGATGGTGAACGGCCAATTTGGTCCTTCGCCAACGTCTTTCTGCTTTTCTGCGATTCTGTTTTTCCTCGCGTAGATTTTCATTGTACCACGGGGATTTAGGTCTCATGGTGATCACCTTTGTTTGTAGAGGTGCATGCTTTTCAATAAGGGCTTTTATACCAGACGTGTATGCTTCAACAAGTTCATCAACGCCACCTTCGGTAGATTGAAGGGCAGAAGAAGACTGGATATCGTTGTTGAAATCTGGTATCGAAATTTCGCGGAATTTCCGGAAGCTCACCTTTTTCCTGATACGAGCTGGCCTTCTACAATTCAGTGGTGCTCGGAAAGCAAAATGATCACCAGAGGGGTTTCCCTTTACATCACTTAGACATGGATCAATAACTGAAATCGCTCCATGAATGACAAAGTTTTCTTCCCTTGTTATGACCACATCAAGTGTGTGGCTTATCAGTATACTTTAATAAAAAAAAACCAACTTCACCGTCATTATCGGTATACTTTAATCACAGATCTTTACCGTAATTATCGGTATACTTTGAGCACAGATCCTAACCGTAATTATTGGTTTACTCATTTCACATATCCGTAATTATCGGTAAACTTAGATCACAGATCCTTTCCGTAATTATCCGTAAACTTAGATTACCGGACCTTACCACAATTTTCGGTATATTTCGATCACAGATCCTTACAGTAATCATCGGTATACTTCGATCACAGATCCTTACCGTAATTATCGGTACACTTCGATCACAGATCCTTACCGTAATTATCGGTATACTTCGATCACAGATCCTTACCGTAATTATCGGTATACTTCGATCACAGATCCTTACCGTAATTATCGGTATACTTCGATCACAGATCCTTACCGTAATTATCGGTACACCTCGATCACAGATCCTTACAGTAATTATCGGTATACTTCGATCACAGATCCTTACAGTAATTATCGGTATACTTCGATCACAGATCCTTACAGTAATTATCGGTATACTTCGATCACAGATCCTTACAGTAATTGTCTGTATAAGTATTGTTTGAACATAGATCTTAACGTTATTATCGATATACTTCAATCACATATTCCTATTGCAATTATCGATATTCTTCGATCACAGATCGTAACAGTAATTATCTGTAAACTTTGATTACAGATCTTTATCGTATTTATCAGTTAACTTTAATCACCTATTCTTATAGTAATTATCGGTATTCTTTGATCACAGATATTTCCTCCGTAATTATCGGTATAATTAGATCACAAAGATCCTCATCCTATTCCTATGTAAACTGTCTTTACAGAGATCCGTTATTTGATAATAGGTTAAGTTTCATCAGAGATCTAAGTCAACACATTTTCGCCTACCAATGGTATAGTACAACCAGCGCGATGCTGGACGGACATAATAGTCAAACCAGCACGATTCTGGTTGGATATATAAAAACACGTTTAGGAGTTCTTCCGTATGATATGGACATCATGGACATTGCCAGACGACTTTGTGTATTTTAAATAAGCATTTACAACATCAATTTAATTGATTAATTAAATGTTGCATACAAGTATTGTCTGCTTTTATTATTTCTACTGACGATAAAGTATAATGATAAATCGGTGTCCATAAAGACACATAAACAGTGGATAGGACAAAAGGCTCGATGGTTGCCCCGCAACTATGTATACTTCGACAATAGATCTTAATACTTCGATCACAGATCTTTATACTTTGATCGCTGGCCTTTACCGTAACTATCATATATCCTTACCGTAATTATCGGTATACTTCGATCACAGATCCTTACCGTAATTATCGGTATACTTCGATCACAGATCCTAACCGTAATTATCGGTATACTTCGATCACAGATCCGTACCGTAATTATCGGTATACTTTGATCACAGATCTTTCCGCAATTATCGTAATACTTCGATCACAGATCCGTACCGCAATTATCGGTATACTTCGATCACAGATCCGTACCGTAATTAGTGGTATACTTTGATCACAGATCTTTCCGTAATTATCGGTATAATTAGATCACAAAGATCCTCATCCTATTCATTTGTAAACTGTCTTTATGGAGATCCGTTATTTGATAATAGGTTTAGTTTCATCAGAGATCTAAGTCAACACATTTTCGCCTACCAATGGTATAGTAAAACCAGCACGATGCTGGACGGACATAAGTGTCCAACCAGCGCGATTCTGGACGGACATAATAATAGGAAGACGTTTAGGAGCTCTTCCGTATGATATGGACATCATGGACATTGCCAGACGACTTTGTGTATTTTAAATAAGCATTTAAAACATCAATTTAATTGATTGATTAAATGTTACATACAAATATTGTCTGCTTTAATTATTTCTACTGACGATTACGTATAATGATAAATCGGTGTCCATAAAGACATATAAACAGTGGATAGGACAAAAGGCTTGATGGTTACCGCAACTATGTATACTTCGACAATAGATCTTAATACTTCGATCGCAGATCTTTTTGCTTTGATCGCTGGCCTTGACAGTAACTATCGCAGATCTTTGCCATATTTATCTATATATTACACTTCTCTGACGCTTGTATCTATGCATGCGTCAGAGAAGTGTACCGTGGGTTTCCGACGATGATTGCGATCACACTTACCGTAATTATCGGTTTTCTTTAATCACAGATCCTTCCGTAATTATCGATATATTTTGATCACAGATCATTACTGTAATTATCGGTATACTTTGATCACAGATCATTACTGTAATTATCGGTATACTTTGATCACAGATCATTACTGTAATTATCGGTATACTTTGATCACAGATCATTACTGTAATTATCGGTATACTTTGATCACAGATCATTACTGTAATTATCGGTATACTTCGATCACATATCCTTACCGTAATTATCGGTATACTTCGATCACAGATCCTAACTGTAATTATCGGTATACTTCGATCATAGATCCTTACCGTAATTATCGGTATACTTCGATCACAGATCATTACCGTAATTATCGTTATACTTCGATCACAGATCCTTACCGTAATTATCGGTATACTTCGATCATAGATCCATACCGTAATTATCGGTATACTTCGATCACATATCATTACCGTAATGCTCGGTATATTTCGATCATAGATCCATACCGTAATTATCGGTATACTTAGATCACAGATCCTTACCGTAATTATCGGTATATTTCGATCATAGATCCATACCGTAATTATCGGTATACTTAGATCACAGATCCTTACCGAAATTATCGGTATATTTAGATCACAAATCCTTACCGTAATTATCGGTATACTTCGATCACAGATCCTAACTGTAATTATCGCTATACTTCGATCACAGATCCTTGCCGTAAGTATCGGTATACTTCGATCACAAATCCTTACCGTAATTACCGTACTGATTTACCTGGCCCCGAGATCATAAAACAATTTCAGACTTAAGTTTGTGTTTAGCCAATCAAGTATGGCGTTACTTTTTGTAACTTTAATTGTGATTTGCTAGGTCAAAACTTAAGTCAAACTTAGACTTAAGATTGTTTTATGATCCTGGGGCTAGATCTTCAATCTGTATAAGCATAAGCTTCTAGACCATTTATACTTCGATCACATATCCTTACCGTAATTATCGGTATACTTCGATCATAGATCCTAACTGCAATTATCGGTATATTTCGATCACGGATCCTAACTGTAATTATCGGTATGCTTCGATCATAGATCCTTACTGTAATTATCGGTATATTTCGATCATAGATCCTTACCGTAATTATCGGTATACTTCGATCATAGATCCTTACTGTAATCATTGGTATACAAAGTAATTGTTTAATTTCAATTACGTTTCTCCAAAACTGTAATTGCGTTGGTCAAGTGTACACGATTTTATTACTTGTTTCCTGTCTGTGCCTCAAATCACGCAGCATACGAGATTTAAGATATTTCATGACGTCATAATTGAGCTTGTTTCTAAGCTGATAATTTGACGCCATAATTGATTATCCTGAACATCAACAAACACACGCACAATTTCTCAAGACTTTAATCATGGGTTGTTTTGGTTTCCTGAAATGTCGAAGATCACCAAAAATTTATCCTTACATGGACGAAGAAGAAATGAAAGATATACCACCACAAGTTCCCCTTGGCAAGAAGTATTACCGCTTGGGAGTTGATCCACCACCACGTGGATTGAAGATTTTGTTCACCTTCCCCCACTGGAAACGGGACATGAGAGGAATGTGTTGGATCAGGGACAATGATCCAATTTACCCGTGTCCGCCACCACCACCTCCAACTCCACTTCCGGCTGGAGCCAGACCTTTGCTTAGCCCACTGCCAGCTCCGTCGCCGTCTGCTACTTCCTGTTCTTCTACAAAACAATCTCCGTCTAGGTTTTCTAATTTCATTCGTCGTTTTCGGAAGCATATGGTATGCAAAATTTGTTCGCCGGCCGAAGTGGACGAAGGCGTAAAGGAATAGTTGTCTGAAGAATATAAATGGGACGGACATTTTTCTAAAAGACAGTGATGATCTTCAGCAAAAATGAGTCCAAACAACGCGATGCTGGATGGACATAGGAGTCCAACCAGCGCGATGCTGGACGGTCATAGGAGTCCAAACAGCGCGATACTGGACGGACATAGGAGTCCAACCAGCGCGATACTGGACGGACATAGGAGTCCAACCAGCGCAATACTGGACGGACATAGGAGTCCAACCAGCGCGATACTGGACGGACATAGGAGTCCAACCAGCGCGATACTGGACGGACATAGGAGTCCAACCAGCGTGATTCTTGACGGATGTATAGGAAGACGTTTAGGAGCTCTTCCGTATGATATGGACATAATGGACATTGCCAGAGGACTTTGTGTATTTTGAATATGTATATAAAAACAGACTGATTAAATGTTACGTAATATTTTTGTCTGCTTTTATTATTTTAATATTATTTATACTTCGATCGCTCGTAGATCTTCATTCCTGGGTCATAGATACCGTAATTATCAGTATATTTCAATCACTGATCCTTACTGTACTTATCGGTATACTTCGATCACAGATCCGTACCGTAATTATCGGTATACTTCGATCATATATCCTTACCGTAATTATCGGTATATTTCGATCATAGATCCTTACCGTAATTATCGGTATACTTAGATCATAGATCCTTGCCGTAATTATCGGTATACTTCGATCATAGATCCTAACTGTAATTATCGGTATACTTCGATCATAGATCCTAACTGTAATTATCGGTATATTTCGATCACAGAGCCTACCGTAATTATCGGTACCCCTCGATCACATATCATTACCGTAATTATCGGTATATTTCGATCACAGATCATTACCGTAATTATTGGTATTCTTCGATCACAGATCATTACCGTAATTATCGGTATACTTTGATCACACATTCTTACCGTAATTATCGGTATACTTCGATCACATATCCTTACCGTAATTATCGGTATACTTCGATCACATATCCTTACCGTAATTATCGGTATACTTCGATCACACATTCTTACCGTAATTATCGGTATACTTCGATCACATATCCTTACCGTAATTATCGGTATACTTCGATCACACATTCTTACCGTAATTATCGGTACACCTTGATCACATATCATTACCGTAATTATCGGAATACTTCGATCACAGATCCTTACCGTAATTATCGGTATACTTCGATCACAGATCCTTACCGTTATTACCGTACTGATTAACCTGGCCCCGAGATCATAAAACAATTTCAGACTTAAGTTTGTGTTTAGCCAATCACGTATGGCGTTACTTTTTGTGACGTTAATCGTGATTTGCTAGGTCAAAACTTATGTCAAACTTAAACATAAGATTGTTTCATGATCCTGGGGCCAGATCTTCGGTCTGTATAAGCATAAGCTTTTAGACCATTTATACTTCGATCACATATCCTTACCGTAATTATCGGTATACTTCGATCATAGATCCTTACCGTAATTATCGGTATACTTCAATCACAGATCCTAACTATAATTATCGGTATACTTCGATCATAGATCCTTACTGTAATTATCGGTATACTTCAATCACAGATCCTTACCGTAATTATCGGTATACTTCAATCACAGATCCTTACTGTAATTATCGGTATACTTCGATCATAGATCCTTACTGTAATTATCGATATACATGTACTTCGATCACATATCCTTACTGTAATCATCGGTACACCTCGATCGCATATTCTTACTGTAATTATCGGTATACTTCGATCACAGATTCTTACCGTAATTATCGGTATACTTCGATCATAGATCCTTACTGTAATTATCGGTATACTTCAATCACAGATCCTTACCGTAATTATCGGTATACTTCAATCACAGATCCTTACTGTAATTATCGGTATACTTCAATCACAGATCCTAACTGTAATTATCGGTATACTTCGATCATAGATCCTAACTGTAATTATCGGTATACTAAGTAATTGTTTAATTTCAATTACGTTTCTCCAAAACTGTGATTTCGTTGGTCAAGTGTACACGATTGTATTACTTGTTTCCTGTCTGTGCCTCAAATCACGCTGTATACGAGATTAAAGATATTTCATGACGTCATAATTGAGCTTGTTTCTAAGCTGATATTTTGACGTCATAATTGTTATCCTGAACATCAACAAACACACGCACAATTTCTCAAGACTTTAATCATGGGTTGTTTTGGTTTCCTGAAATGTCGAAGATCACCAAAAATCCATCCTTACATGGACGAAGAAGAAATGAAAGGTATACCACCACAAGTTCCCCTTGGCAAGAAGTATTACCGCTTGGGAGCTGATCCACCACCACGTGGATTGAAGATTTTGTTCACCTTCCCCCACTGGAAACGGGACATGAGAGGAATGTGTTGGATCAGGGACAATGACCCAATTTATCCGTGTCCGCCACCACCACCTCCAACTCCACTTCCGGCTGGAGCCAGACCTTTGCTTAGCCCACTGCCAGCTCCGTCGCCGTCTGCTACTTCCTGTTCTTCTACAAAAAATCTCCGTCCAGGCTTACTAATTTCATTCGTCCTTTTCGGAAGCATATGGTATGCAAAATTTGTTCGCCGGCCGAAGTGGACGAAGGCGTAAAGGAATAATTGCCCGAAGAATATAAATGGGACGGACATTTTTCTAAAAGACAGTAATGATCTGCAGCAAAAATGAGTCCAAACAACGCGATGCTGGACGGACACAGGAGTCCAAACTGCGCGATACTGGACGGACACAGGAGTCCAAACTGCGCGATACTGGACGGACACAGGAGTCCAAACTGCGCGATACTGGACGGACACAGGAGTCCAAACTGCGCGATACTGGACGGACACAGGAGTCCAAACTGCGCGATACTGGACGGACACAGGAGTCCAAACTGCGCGATGCTGGACGGACATAGGAGTCCAACCAGCGCAATGCTGGACGGACACAGGAGTCCAACCAGCGCAATGCTGGACGGACATAGAAGTCCAACCAGCGCGATACTGGACGGACACAGGAAGACGTTTAGGAGCTCTTCCTTATGATATGGACATAATGGACATTGCCAGAAGACTTTGTGTATTTTGAATATGTATATAAAATCAGACTGATTAAATGTTACGTAATATTTTTGTCTGCTTTTATTATTTTAATATTATTTATACTTTGATCGTAGATCTTTATTCCTGGGTCATAGATCTTGATACTTCGACCAAAGATGTTTACACTTTGATCGCTGGCCTTTCCAGTAACCATCGATATATTTAGATCACAGATCCTAACTGTAATTATCGGTACACCTCGATCACATATCCTTACCGTCATCATCGGTACACCTCGATCACATATCATTAACGTAATTATCGGTATATTTCGATCACAGATCATTACCGTAATTATCGGTATTCTTCGATCACAGATCATTACCGTAATTATCGGTATTCTTCGATCACAGATCATTACCGTAATTATCGGTATACTTCGATCACAGATCCTTACCGTAATTACCGGTATACTTCGATCACAGATCCTTACCGTAATTATCGGTATACTTCGATCATAGATCATTTCCGAAATTATCGGTATACTTCGATCATAGATCCTTACCGTAATTATCGGTATATTTCGATCACAGATCATTACTGTAATTATCGGTATACTTCGATCACAGATCCTTACCGTAATTATCGGTATACTTCGATCACAGATCATTACTGTAATTATCGGTATACTTCGATCACAGATCATTACCGTAATTATCGGTATATTTCGATCACATATCATTACCGTAATTATCGGTATATTTCGATCACATATCATTACCGTAATTATCGGTATTCTTCGATCACAGATCATTACCGTAATTATCGGTATTCTTCGATCACAGATCATTACCGTAATTATCGGTATACTTCGATCACAGATCATTACCGTAATTATCGGTATTCTTCGATCACATATCATTACCGTAATTATCGGTATTCTTCGATCACAGATCATTACCGTAATTATCGGTATACTTCGATCACAGATCATTACCGTCATTATCGGTATTCTTCGATCACAGATCATTACCGTAATTATCGGTATTCTTCGATCACAGATCATTACCGTAATTATCGGTATACTTCAATCACAGCTCCTAACTGTAATTATCGGTATACTTCGATCACATATCCTTACCGTAATTATCGGTATACTTCGATCACAGATCATTACCGTAATTATCGATATACTTAGATCACATATCCTTACCGTAATTATCGGTATACTTCGATCATAGATCCTTACTGTAATTATCGGTATACTTCAATCACAGATCCTTACCGTAATTATCGGTATACTTCAATCACAGATCCTAACTGTAATTATCGGTATACTTCGATCATAGATCCTAACCGTAATTATCGGTATACTTCAATCACAGATCCTTACTGTAATTATCGGTATACTTCGATCACATATCCTTACCGTAATTATCGGTATACTTCGATCACATATCCTTACCGTAATTATCGGTATACTTCGATCACATATCCTTACCGTAATTATCGGTATACTTCGATCACAGATCCTTACCGTAATTATCGGTATACTTCGATCACAGATCCTTACCGTTATTACCGTACTGATTAACCTGGCCCCGAGATCATAAAACAATTTCAGACTTAAGTTTGTGTTTAGCCAATCACGTATGGCGTTACTTTTTGTGACGTTAATCGTGATTTGCTAGGTCAAAACTTATGTCAAACTTAAACATAAGATTGTTTCATGATCCTGGGGCCAGATCTTCGGTCTGTATAAGCATAAGCTTTTAGACCATTTATACTTCGATCACATATCCTTACCGTAATTATCGGTATACTTCGATCATAGATCCTTACCGTAATTATCGGTATACTTCAATCACAGATCCTAACTATAATTATCGGTATACTTCGATCATAGATCCTTACTGTAATTATCGGTATACTTCAATCACAGATCCTTACCGTAATTATCGGTATACTTCAATCACAGATCCTTACTGTAATTATCGGTATACTTCAATCACAGATCCTAACTGTAATTATCGGTATACTTCGATCATAGATCCTTGCTGTAATTATCGATATACATGTACTTCGATCACATATCCTTACTGTAATCATCGGTACACCTCGATCGCATATTCTTACTGTAATTATCGGTATACTTCGATCACAGATTCTTACCGTAATTATCGGTATACTTCGATCATAGATCCTTACTGTAATTATCGGTATACTTCAATCACAGATCCTTACCGTAATTATCGGTATACTTCAATCACAGATCCTTACTGTAATTATCGGTATACTTCAATCACAGATCCTAACTGTAATTATCGGTATACTTCGATCATAGATCCTTACTGTAATTATCGGTATACATGTACTTCGATCACATATCCTTACTGTAATCATCGGTACACCTCGATCACATATCCTTACCGTAATTATCGGTATAGTTCGATCACAGATTCTTACCGTAATTATCGGTATACTTCGATCATAGATCCTAACTGTAATTATCGGTATACTAAGTAATTGTTTAATTTCAATTAAGTTTCTCCAAAACTGTAATTGCATTGGTCAAGTGTACACGATTTTATTACTTGTTTCCTGTCTGTGCCTCAAATCACGCAGCATACGAGATTAAAGATATTTCATGACGTCATAATTGAGCTTGTTTCTAAGCTGATAATTTGACGTCATAATTGATTATCCTGAACATCAACAAACACACGCACAATTTCTCAAGACTTTAATCATGGGTGGTTTTGGTTTCCTGAAATGTCGAAGATCACCAAAAATCCATCCTTACATGGACGAAGAAGAAATGAAAGATATACCACCACAAGTTCCCCTTGGCAAGAAGTATTACCGCTTGGGAGTTGATCCACCACCACGTGGATTGAAGATTTTGTTCACCTTCCCCCACTGGAAACGGGACATGAGAGGAATGTGTTGGATCAGGGACAATGACCCAATTTATCCGTGTCCGCCACCACCACCTCCAACTCCACTTCCGGCTGGAGCCAGACCTTTGCTTAGCCCACTGCCATCTCCGTCGCCGTCTGCTACTTCCTGTTCTTCTACAAAAAAAATCTCCGTCCAGGCTTACTAATTTCATTCGTCCTTTTCGTAAGCATATGGGATGCAAAATTTGTTCGCCGGCCGAAGTGGACGAAGGCGTAAAGGAATAATTGCCCGAAGAATATAAATGGGACGGACATTTTTCTAAAAGACAGTAATGATCTGCAGCAAAAATGAGTCCAAACAACGCGATGCTGGACGGACACAGGAGTCCAAACTGCGCGATACTGGACGGACACAGGAGTCCAAACTGCGCGATACTGGACGGACACAGGAGTCCAAACTGCGCGATACTGGACGGACACAGGAGTCCAAACTGCGCGATGCTGGACGGACATAGGAGTCCAACCAGCGCAATGCTGGACGGACACAGGAAGACGTTTAGGAGCTCTTCCTTATGATATGGACATAATGTACATTGCCAGAAGACTTTGTGTATTTTGAATATATATATAAAATCAGACTGATTAAATGTTACGTAATATTTTTGTCTGCTTTTATTATTTTAATATTATTTATACTTTGATCGTAGATCTTTATTCCTGGGTCATAGATCTTGATACTTCGACCAAAGATGTTTATACTTTGATCGCTGGCCTTTCCAGTAACCATCGATATATTTAGATCACAGATCCTAACTGTAATTATCGGTACACCTCGATCACATATCCTTACCGTCATCATCGGTACACCTCGATCACAGATCATTACCGTAATTATCGGTATTCTTCGATCACAGATCATTACTGTAATCATCGGTATACTTCGATCATAGATCATTACCGTAATTATCGGTATACTTCGATCACAGATCATTACCGTAATTATCGGTATACTTCGATCACAGATCCTTACCGTAATTATCGGTATACTTCGATCACAGATCCTTACCGTAATTATCGGTATACTTCGATCACATATCCTTACCGTAATTATCGGTATACTTCGATCACACATTCTTACCGTAATTATCGGTATACTTCGATCACATATCCTTACCGTAATTATCGGTATACTTCGATCACACATTCGTACCGTAATTATCGGTACACCTCGATCACATATCATTACCGTAATTATCGGAATACTTCGATCACAGATCCTTACCGTAATTATCGGTATACTTCGATCACAGATCCTTACCGTTATTACCGTACTGATTAACCTGGCCCCGAGATCATAAAACAATTTCAGACTTAAGTTTGTGTTTAGCCAATCACGTATGGCGTTACTTTTTGTGACGTTAATCGTGATTTGCTAGGTCAAAACTTATGTCAAACTTAAACATAAGATTGTTTCATGATCCTGGGGCCAGATCTTCGGTCTGTATAAGCATAAGCTTTTAGACCATTTATACTTCGATCACATATCCTTACCGTAATTATCGGTATACTTCGATCATAGATCCTTACCGTAATTATCGGTATACTTCAATCACAGATCCTAACTATAATTATTGGTATACTTCGATCATAGATCCTTACTGTAATTATCGGTATACTTCAATCACAGATCCTTACCGTAATTATCGGTATACTTCAATCACAGATCCTTACTGTAATTATCGGTATACTTCGATCATAGATCCTTACTGTAATTATCGATATACATGTACTTCGATCACATATCCTTACTGTAATCATCGGTACACCTCGATCGCATATTCTTACTGTAATTATCGGTATACTTCGATCACAGATTCTTACCGTAATTATCGGTATACTTCGATCATAGATCCTTACTGTAATTATCGGTATACTTCAATCACAGATCCTTACCGTAATTATCGGTATACTTCAATCACAGATCCTTACTGTAATTATCGGTATACTTCAATCACAGATCCTAACTGTAATTATCGGTATACTTCGATCATAGATCCTAACTGTAATTATCGGTATACTAAGTAATTGTTTAATTTCAATTACGTTTCTCCAAAACTGTGATTTCGTTGGTCAAGTGTACACGATTGTATTACTTGTTTCCTGTCTGTGCCTCAAATCACGCTGTATACGAGATTAAAGATATTTCATGACGTCATAATTGAGCTTGTTTCTAAGCTGATATTTTGACGTCATAATTGTTATCCTGAACATCAACAAACACACGCACAATTTCTCAAGACTTTAATCATGGGTTGTTTTGGTTTCCTGAAATGTCGAAGATCACCAAAAATCCATCCTTACATGGACGAAGAAGAAATGAAAGGTATACCACCACAAGTTCCCCTTGGCAAGAAGTATTACCGCTTGGGAGCTGATCCACCACCACGTGGATTGAAGATTTTGTTCACCTTCCCCCACTGGAAACGGGACATGAGAGGAATGTGTTGGATCAGGGACAATGACCCAATTTATCCGTGTCCGCCACCACCACCTCCAACTCCACTTCCGGCTGGAGCCAGACCTTTGCTTAGCCCACTGCCAGCTCCGTCGCCGTCTGCTACTTCCTGTTCTTCTACAAAAAATCTCCGTCCAGGCTTACTAATTTCATTCGTCCTTTTCGGTAAGCATATGGTATGCAAAATTTGTTCGCCGGCCGAAGTGGACGAAGGCGTAAAGGAATAATTGCCCGAAGAATATAAATGGGACGGACATTTTTCTAAAAGACAGTAATGATCTGCAGCAAAAATGAGTCCAAACAACGCGATGCTGGACGGACACAGGAGTCCAAACTGCGCGATACTGGACGGACACAGGAGTCCAAACTGCGCGATACTGGACGGACACAGGAGTCCAAACTGCGCGATACTGGACGGACACAGGAGTCCAAACTGCGCGATACTGGACGGACACAGGAGTCCAAACTGCGCGATACTGGACGGACACAGGAGTCCAAACTGCGCGATGCTGGACGGACACAGGAGTCCAACCAGCGCAATGCTGGACGGACACAGGAGTCCAACCAGCGCAATGCTGGACGGACATAGAAGTCCAACCAGCGCGATACTGGACGGACACAGGAAGACGTTTAGGAGCTCTTCCTTATGATATGGACATAATGGACATTGCCAGAAGACTTTGTGTATTTTGAATATGTATATAAAATCAGACTGATTAAATGTTACGTAATATTTTTGTCTGCTTTTATTATTTTAATATTATTTATACTTTGATCGTAGATCTTTATTCCTGGGTCATAGATCTTGATACTTCGACCAAAGATGTTTACACTTTGATCGCTGGCCTTTCCAGTAACCATCGATATATTTAGATCACAGATCCTAACTGTAATTATCGGTACACCTCGATCACATATCCTTACCGTCATCATCGGTACACCTCGATCACATATCATTAACGTAATTATCGGTATATTTCGATCACAGATCATTACCGTAATTATCGGTATACTTCGATCACAGATCATTACCGTAATTATCGGTATACTTCGATCACAGATCCTTACCGTAATTATCGGTATTCTTCGATCATAGATCATTACCGTAATTATCGGTATACTTCGATCACAGATCATTACCGTAATTATCGGTATACTTCGATCACAGATCCTTACCGTTATTACCGTACTGATTAACCTGGCCCCGAGATCATAAAACAATTTCAGACTTAAGTTTGTGTTTAGCCAATCACGTATGGCGTTACTTTTTGTGACGTTAATCGTGATTTGCTAGGTCAAAACTTAAGTCAAACTTAAACATAAGATTGTTTCATGATCCTGGGGCCAGATCTTCGGTCTGTATTAGCATAAGCTTTTAGACCATTTATACTTCGATCACATATCCTTACCGTAATTATCGGTATACTTCGATCATAGATCCTTACCGTAATTATCGGTATACTTCAATCACAGATCCTAACTATAATTATCGGTATACTTCGATCATAGATCCTTACTGTAATTATCGGTATACTCCAATCACAGATCCTTACCGTAATTATCGGTATACTTCAATCACAGATCCTTACTGTAATTATCGGTATACTTCAATCACAGATCCTAACTGTAATTATCGGTATACTTCGATCATAGATCCTTACTGTAATTATCGATATACATGTACTTCGATCACATATCCTTACTGTAATCATCGGTACACCTCGATCGCATATTCTTACTGTAATTATCGGTATACTTCGATCACAGATTCTTACCGTAATTATCGGTATACTTCGATCATAGATCCTTACTGTAATTATCGGTATACTTCAATCACAGATCCTTACCGTAATTATCGGTATACTTCAATCACAGATCCTTACTGTAATTATCGGTATACTTTAATCACAGATCCTAACTGTAATTATCGGTATACTTCGATCATAGATCCTTACTGTAATTATCGGTATACATGTACTTCGATCACATATCCTTACTGTAATCATCGGTACACCTCGATCACATATCCTTACCGTAATTATCGGTATACTTCGATCACAGATTCTTACTATAATTATCGGTATACTTCGATCATAGATCCTAACTGTAATTATCGGTATACTAAGTAATTGTTTAATTTCAATTACGTTTCTCCAAAACTGTAATTGCATTGGTCAAGTGTACACGATTTTATTACCTGTTTCCTGTCTGTGCCTCAAATCACGCAGCATACGAGATTAAAGATATTTCATGACGTCATAATTGAGCTTGTTTCTAAGCTGATAATTTGACGTCATAATTGATTATCCTGAACATCAACAAACACACGCACAATTTCTCAAGACTTTAATCATGGGTTGTTTTGGTTTCCTGAAATGTCGAAGATCACCAAAAATCCATCCTTACATGGACGAAGAAGAAATGAAAGATATACCACCACAAGTTCCCCTTGGCAAGAAGTATTACCGCTTGGGAGTTGATCCACCACCACGTGGATAGAAGATTTTGTTCACCTTCCCCCACTGGAAACGGGACATGAGAGGAATGTGTTGGATCAGGGACAATGACCCAATTTATCCGTGTCCGCCACCACCACCTCCAACTCCACTTCCGGCTGGAGCCAGACCTTTGCTTAGCCCACTGCCAGCTCCGTCGCCGTCTGCTACTTCCTGTTCTTCTACAAAAAAATCTCCGTCCAGGCTTACTAATTTCATTCGTCCTTTTCGGTAAGCATATGGGATGCAAAATTTGTTCGCCGGCCGAAGTGGACGAAGGCGTAAAGGAATAATTGCCCGAAGAATATAAATGGGACGAACATTTTTCTAAAAGACAGTAATGATCTTCAGCAAAAATGAGTCCAAACAACGCGATGCTGGACGGACACAGGAGTCCAAACTGCGCGATACTGGACGGACACAGGAGTCCAAACTGCGCGATACTGGACGGACACAGGAGTCCAAACTGCGCGATGCTGGACGGACATAGGAGTCCAACCAGCGCAATGCTGGACGGACACAGGAAGACGTTTAGGAGCTCTTCCTTATGATATGGACATAATGTACATTGCCAGAAGACTTTGTGTATTTTGAATATGTATATAAAATCAGACTGATTAAATGTTACGTAATATTTTTGTCTGCTTTTATTATTTTAATATTATTTATACTTTGATCGTAGATCTTTATTCCTGGGTCATAGATCTTGATACTTCGACCAAAGATGTTTACACTTTGATCGCTGGCCTTTCCAGTAACCATCGATATATTTAGATCACAGATCCTAACTGTAATTATCGGTACACCTCGATCACACATCCTTACCGTCATCATCGGTACACCTCGATCACATATCCTTACCGTAATTATCGGTATACTTCGATCACAGATCATTACCGTAATTATCGGTATACTTCGATCACAGATCCTTACCGTAATTATCGGTATATTTCGATCACAGATCCTTACCGTAATTATCGGTATACTTCGACCACAGATCCTTACCGTAATTATCGGTATATTTCGATCATAGATCCTAACTGTTATTATCGGTATACTTCGATCATAGATCCTACCGTAATTATCGGTATACTTCGATCATAGATCCGTACTGTAATTATCGGTATACTTCGATCACAGATCCTAACTGTAATCATCGGTATACTTCGATCATAGATCCTAACTGTAATTATCGGTATACTTCGATCATAGATCCGTACTGTAATTATCGGTATACTTCGATCATAGATCCTTACCGTAATTATCGGTATACTTCGATCATAGATCCGTACTGTAATTATCGGTATACTTCGATCACATATCCTTACCTTAATTATCGGTATACTTCGATCATAGATCCTAACTGTAATTATCGGTATACTTCGATCATAGATCCGTACTGTAATTATCGGTATACTTCGATCATAGATCCTACCGTAATTATCGGTATACTTCGAACATAGATCCGTACTGTAATTATCGGTATACTTCGATCACAGATCCTTACCGTAATTATCGGTATACTTCGACCACAGATCCTTACCGTAATTATCGGTATACTTCGATCACAGATCCTCACCGTAATTATCAGCATACTTCGATCACAGATCCTAACCGTAATTATCAGCATACTTCGATCACAGATCCTACCGTAATTATCGGTATACTTCGATCACATATCCTTACCGTAATTATCGGTATACTTCGATCACAGATCCTAACCGTAATTATCAGCATACTTCGATCACAGATCCTAACCGTAATTATCAGCATACTTCGATCACAGATCCTACCGTAATTATCGGTATACTTCGATCACATATCCTTACCGTAATTGTCGGTATACTTCGATCACAGATCCTCACCGTAATTATCGGTATACTTCGATCACAGATCCTACCGTAATTATCGGTATACTTCGATCACAGATCCTTACCGCAATTATCGGTATACTTCGATCACATATCCTTATCGTAATTATCGGTATACTTCGATCACATATCCTTACCGTAATTATCGGTATACTTCGATCACAGATCCTACCGTAATTATCGGTATACTTCGATCACATATCCTTACCGTAATTATCGGTATACTTCGATCATAGTTCCTTACCGTAATTATCGGTATACTTCGATCACATATCCTTACCGTAATTATCGGTATACTTCGATCACAGATCCTTACCGTAATTATCGGTATACTTCGATCATAGTTCCTTACCGTAATTATCGGTATACTTCGATCACATATCCTTACCGTAATTATCGGTATACTTCGATCACAGATCCTTACCGTAATTATCGGTATACTTCGATCATAGTTCCTTACCGTAATTATCGGTATACTTCGATCACATATCCTTACCGTAATTATCGGTATACTTCGATCACAGATCCTTACCGTAATTATCGGTATACTTCGATCATAGTTCCTTACCGTAATTATCGGTATACTTCGATCACATATCCTTACCGTAATTATCGGTATACTTCGATCACAGATCCTTACCGTAATTATCGGTATACTTCGATCATAGTTCCGTACCGTAATTATCGGTATACTTCGATCATAGTTCCTTACCGTAATTATCGGTATACTTCGATCATAGTTCCTTACCGTAATTATCGGTATACTTCGATCACAGATCCTACCGTAATTATCGGTATACTTCGATCACAGATCCTACCGTAATTATCGGTATACTTCGATCATAGATCCTACCGTAATTATCGGTATACTTCGATCATAGATCCTAACCGTAATTATCGGTATACTTCGATCACATATCCTTACCGTAATTATCGGTATACTTCGATCACAGATCCTTACCGTAATTATCGGTATACTTCGATCACATATCCTTACCGTAATTATCGGTATACTTCGATCACAGATCCTTACTGTAATTATCGGTATACTTCGATCACAGATCCTTACCGTAATTATCGGTATACTTCGATCACAGATCCTACCGTAATTATCGGTATACTTCGATCACAGATCCTACCGTAATTATCGGTATACTTCGATCACAGATCCTAACGGTAATTATCGGTATACTCCGACCACAGATCCTTACCGTAATTATCGGTATACTTCGATCACAGATCCTTACTGTAATTATCGTTATACTTCGATCACAGATCCTACCGTAATTATCGGTATACTTCGATCATAGATCCTTACCGTAATTATCGGTATACTTCGATCATAGATCCTTACCGTAATTATCGGTATACTTCGATCACAGATCCTAACTGTAATCATCGGTATACTTCGATCACAGATCCTCACCGTAATTATCGGTATACTTCGATCACAGATCCTTACCGTAATTATCGGTATACTTCGATCACAGATCCTCACCGTAATTATCGGTATACTTCGATCACAGATCCTACCATAATTATCGGTATACTTCGATCACAGATCCTTACCGTAATTATCGGTATACTTCGATCATAGATCCTTACCGTAATTATCGGTATACTTCGATCACAGATCCTACCGTAACTATCGGTATACTTCGATCACAGATCCTATCGTAATTATCGGTATACTTCGATCATAGATCCTTATCGTAATTATCGGTATACTACGATTATAGATCCTTACCGTAATTGTCGGTATACTTCAATCACAGATCCTTACTGTAATTATCGTTATACTTCGATCACAGATCCTTACTGTAATCATCGGTATACTTCGATCACAGATCCTCACCGTAATTATCGGTATACTTCGATCACAGACCCTAACCGTAATTATCGGTATACTTCGATCATAGATCCTTACCGTAATTATCGGTATACTTTGATCACAGATCCTTACCGTAATTATCGGTATACTTTGATCACAGATCCTTACCGTAATTATCGGTATACTTTGATCACAGATCCTTACCGTAAGTATCGGTATACTTTGATCACAGATCCTTACCGTAATTATCGGTATACTTTGATCACAGATCCTTACCGTAATTATCGGTATACTTAGATCATAGATCCTTACCGTAATTATCGGTATACTTTGATCACAGATCCTTACCGTAATTATCGGTATACTTTGATCATAGATCCTTACCGTAATTATCGGTATACTTTGATCACAGACCCTTACCGTAATTATCGGTATACTTTGATCACAGATCCTTACCGTAATTATCGGTATACTTTGATCATAGATCCTTACCGTAATTATCGGTATACTTTGATCACAGATCCTTACCGTAATTATCGGTATACTTTGATCACAGATCCTTACCGTAATTATCGGTATACTTAGATCACAGATCCTAACTGTAATTATCGGTATACTTCGATCACATATCCTTACCGTAATTATCGGTATACATAGATCACAGATCCTAACTGTAATTATCGGTATACTTCGATCACATATCCTTACCGTAATTATCGGTATACATAGATCACATATCCTTACCGTAATTATCGGTATACATAGATCACATATCCTTACCGTAATTATCGGTATACATAGATCACAGATCCTAACTGTAATTATCGGTATACTTCGATCACTGATCCTACCGTAATTATCGGTATACTTCGATCACATATCCTTACCGTAATTATCGGTATACTTAGATCACAGATCCTAACTGTAATTATCGGTATACTTCGATCACATATCCTTACCGTAATTATCGGTATACATAGATCACAGATCCTAACTGTAATTATCGGTATACTTCGATCACTGATCCTACCGTAATTATCGATATACATAGATCACAGATCCTAACTGTAATTATCGGTATACTTCGATCACATATCCTTACCGTAATTATCGATATACATAGATCACAGATCCTAACTGTAATTATCGGTATACTTCGATCACAGATCCTACCGTAATTATCGGTATACTTAGATCATAGATCCTTACCGTAATTATCAGTATACTTCGATCACAGATCCTACCGTAATTATCGGTATACTTAGATCATAGATCCTTACCGTAATTATCGGTATACTTCGATCACAGATCCTTACCGTAATTATCGGTATACTTCGATCACAGATCCTTACCGTAAATATCGGTATACTTCGATCATAGATCATTACCGTAATTATCGGTATACTTCGATCACAGATCCTTACCGTAAATATCGGTATACTTCGATCATAGATCCTTACCGTAATTATCGGTATACTTCGATCATAGATCCTTACCGTAATTATCGGTATACTTCGATCACAGATCCTTACCGTAAATATCGGTATACTTCGATCATAGATCCTACCGTAATTATCGGTATACTTCGAACACAGATCCTTACCGTAATTATCGGTATACTTCGATCATAGATCCTTACCGTAAATATCGGTATACTTCGATCATAGATCCTTACCGTAATTATCGGTATTCTTCGATCACAGATCCTTACCGTAATTATCGGTATACTTCGATCATAGATCCTTACCGTAATTATCGGTATTCTTCGATCACAGATCCTTACCGTAATTATCGGTATACTTCGATCATAGATCCTTACCGTAATTATCGGTATACTTCGATCATAGATCCTTACCGTAAGTATCGTAATACTTCGATCACACATCCTTACTGTAATTATCGGTATACTTCGATCACATATCCTTACCGTAATTATCGATATACTTAGATCACATATCCTTACCGTAATTATCGGTATACATAGATCACATATCCTTACCGTAATTATCGGTATACATAGATCACAGATCCTAACGGTAATTATCGGTATACTTCGATCACTGATCCTACCGTAATTATCGGTATACTTCGATCATAGATCCTTACCGTAATTATCGTTATACTTCGATCATAGATCCTTACCGTAATTATCGGTATACTTCGATCATAGATCCTTACCGTAATTATCGGTATACTTAGATCATAGATCCTTGCCGTAATTATCGGTATACTTCGATCATAGATCCTTACCGTAATTATCGGTATACTTAGATCACATATCCTTACCGTAATTATCGGTATACTTCGATCACAGATCCTTACCGTAATTATCGGTATACTTAGATCACATATCCTTACCGTAATTATCGGTATTCTTTGATCATAGATCCTTACCGTAATTATCGGTATACATAGATCACATATCCTTACCGTAATTATCGGTATACATAGATCACAGATCCTAACTGTAATTATCGGTATACTTCGATCACATATCCTTACCGTAATTATCGGTATACATAGATCACATATCCTTACCGTAATTATCGGTATACATAGATCACATATCCTTACCGTAATTATCGGTATACATAGATCACAGATCCTAACTGTAATTATCGGTATACTTCGATCACTGATCCTACCGTAATTATCGGTATACTTCGATCACATATCCTTACCGTAATTATCGGTATACTTAGATCACAGATCCTAACTGTAATTATCGGTATACTTCGATCACATATCCTTACCGTAATTATCGGTATACATAGATCACAGATCCTAACTGTAATTATCGGTATACTTCGATCACTGATCCTACCGTAATTATCGATATACATAGATCACAGATCCTAACTGTAATTATCGGTATACTTCGATCACATATCCTTACCGTAATTATCGGTATACTTAGATCACAGATCCTAACTGTAATTATCGGTATACTTCGATCACATATCCTTACCGTAATTATCGGTATACTTCGATCACAGATCCTAACTGTAATTATCGGTATACTTCGATCACAGATCCTTATCGTAATTATCGGTATACTTCGATCACAGATCCTACCGTAATTATCGGTATACTTAGATCATAGATCCTTACCGTAATTATCGGTATACTTCGATCACAGATCCTTACCGTAATTATCGGTATACTTCGATCACTGATCCTACCGTAATTATCGGTATACTTCGATCATAGATCCTTACCGTAATTATCGGTATACTTCGATCACAGATCCTTACCGTAATTATCGGTATACTTCGATCATAGATCCTACCGTAATTATCGGTATACTTCGATCACAGATCCTTACCGTAATTATCGGTATACTTCGATCATAGATCCTTACCGTAAATATCGGTATACTTCGATCATAGATCCTTACCGTAATTATCGGTATTCTTCGATCACAGATCCTTACCGTAATTATCGGTATACTTCGATCATAGATCCTTACCGTAATTATCGGTATTCTTCGATCACAGATCCTTACCGTAATTATCGGTATACTTCGATCATAGATCCTTACCGTAATTATCGGTATACTTCGATCATAGATCCTTACCGTAAGTATCGTAATACTTCGATCACACATCCTTACCGTAATTATCGGTATACTTCGATCACATATCCTTACCGTAATTATCGATATACTTAGATCACATATCCTTACCGTAATTATCGGTATACATAGATCACAGATCCTTACCGTAATTATCGATATACTTCGATCACAGATCCTACCGTAATTATCGGTATACTTCGATCATAGATCCTTACCGTAATTATCAGTATACTTCGATCATAGATCCTTACCGTAATTATCGGTATACTTCGATCATAGATCCTTACCGTAATTATCAGTATACTTCGATCATAGATCCTTACCGTAATTATCGGTATACTTCGATCATAGATCCTTACCGTAATTATCGGTATACTTCGATCATAGATCCTAACCGTAATTATCGGTATACTTCGATCATAGATCCTACCGTAATTATCGGTACACTTCGATCACAGATCCTTACCGTAATTATCGGTATACTTCGATCACAGATCCTTACCGTAATTATCAGTATACTTCGATCATAGATCATTACCGTAATTATCAGTATACTTCGATCATAGATCCTTACCGTAATTATCGGTATACTTCGATCATAGATCCTTACCGTAATTATCAGTATACTTCGATCATAGATCCTTACCGTAATTATCGGTATACTTCGATCATAGATCCTTACCGTAATTATCGGTATACTTCGATCATAGATCCTAACCGTAATTATCGGTATACTCCGATCATAGATCCTAACGGTAATTATCGGTATACTCCGACCACAGATCCTTACCGTAATTATCGGTATACTTCGATCACAGATCCTTACTGTAATTATCGGTATACTTCGATCATAGATCCTACCGTAATTATCGGTACACTTCGATCACAGATCCTTACCGTAATTATCGGTATACTTCGATCACAGATCCTTACCGTAATTATCAGTATACTTCGATCATAGATCCTTACCGTAATTATCAGTATACTTCGATCATAGATCCTTACCGTAATTATCGGTATACTTCGATCATAGATCCTTACCGTAATTATCAGTATACTTCGATCATAGATCCTTACCGTAATTATCGGTATACTTCGATCATAGATCCTTACCGTAATTATCGGTATACTTCGATCATAGATCCTTACCGTAATTATCGTTATACTTCGATCACAGATCCTACCGTAATTATCGGTATACTTCGATCATAGATCCTTACCGTAATTATCGGTATACTTCGATCATAGATCCTTACCGTAATTATCGGTATACTTCGATCACAGATCCTAACTGTAATCATCGGTATACTTCGATCACAGATCCTCACCGTAATTATCGGTATACTTCGATCACAGATCCTTACCGTAATTATCGGTATACTTCGATCACAGATCCTCACCGTAATTATCGGTATACTTCGATCACAGATCCTACCATAATTATCGGTATACTTCGATCACAGATCCTTACCGTAATTATCGGTATACTTCGATCATAGATCCTTACCGTAATTATCGGTATACTTCGATCACAGATCCTACCATAACTATCGGTATACTTCGATCACAGATCCTATCGTAATTATCGGTATACTTCGATCATAGATCCTTATCGTAATTATCGGTATACTACGATTATAGATCCTTACCGTAATTGTCGGTATACTTCAATCACAGATCCTTACTGTAATTATCGTTATACTTCGATCACAGATCCTTACTGTAATCATCGGTATACTTCGATCACAGATCCTCACCGTAATTATCGGTATACTTCGATCACAGACCCTAACCGTAATTATCGGTATACTTCGATCATAGATCCTTACCGTAATTATCGGTATACTTTGATCACAGATCCTTACCGTAATTATCGGTATACTTTGATCACAGATCCTTACCGTAATTATCGGTATACTTTGATCACAGATCCTTACCGTAAGTATCGGTATACTTTGATCACAGATCCTTACCGTAATTATCGGTATACTTTGATCACAGATCCTTACCGTAATTATCGGTATACTTAGATCATAGATCCTTACCGTAATTATCGGTATACTTTGATCACAGATCCTTACCGTAATTATCGGTATACTTTGATCATAGATCCTTACCGTAATTATCGGTATACTTTGATCACAGACCCTTACCGTAATTATCGGTATACTTTGATCACAGATCCTTACCGTAATTATCGGTATACTTTGATCATAGATCCTTACCGTAATTATCGGTATACTTTGATCACAGATCCTTACCGTAATTATCGGTATACTTTGATCACAGATCCTTACCGTAATTATCGGTATACTTAGATCACAGATCCTAACTGTAATTATCGGTATACTTCGATCACATATCCTTACCGTAATTATCGGTATACATAGATCACAGATCCTAACTGTAATTATCGGTATACTTCGATCACATATCCTTACCGTAATTATCGGTATACATAGATCACATATCCTTACCGTAATTATCGGTATACATAGATCACATATCCTTACCGTAATTATCGGTATACATAGATCACAGATCCTAACTGTAATTATCGGTATACTTCGATCACTGATCCTACCGTAATTATCGGTATACTTCGATCACATATCCTTACCGTAATTATCGGTATACTTAGATCACAGATCCTAACTGTAATTATCGGTATACTTCGATCACATATCCTTACCGTAATTATCGGTATACATAGATCACAGATCCTAACTGTAATTATCGGTATACTTCGATCACTGATCCTACCGTAATTATCGATATACATAGATCACAGATCCTAACTGTAATTATCGGTATACTTCGATCACATATCCTTACCGTAATTATCGATATACATAGATCACAGATCCTAACTGTAATTATCGGTATACTTCGATCACAGATCCTACCGTAATTATCGGTATACTTAGATCATAGATCCTTACCGTAATTATCAGTATACTTCGATCACAGATCCTACCGTAATTATCGGTATACTTAGATCATAGATCCTTACCGTAATTATCGGTATACTTCGATCACAGATCCTTACCGTAATTATCGGTATACTTCGATCACAGATCCTTACCGTAAATATCGGTATACTTCGATCATAGATCATTACCGTAATTATCGGTATACTTCGATCACAGATCCTTACCGTAAATATCGGTATACTTCGATCATAGATCCTTACCGTAATTATCGGTATACTTCGATCATAGATCCTTACCGTAATTATCGGTATACTTCGATCACAGATCCTTACCGTAAATATCGGTATACTTCGATCATAGATCCTACCGTAATTATCGGTATACTTCGAACACAGATCCTTACCGTAATTATCGGTATACTTCGATCATAGATCCTTACCGTAAATATCGGTATACTTCGATCATAGATCCTTACCGTAATTATCGGTATTCTTCGATCACAGATCCTTACCGTAATTATCGGTATACTTCGATCATAGATCCTTACCGTAATTATCGGTATTCTTCGATCACAGATCCTTACCGTAATTATCGGTATACTTCGATCATAGATCCTTACCGTAATTATCGGTATACTTCGATCATAGATCCTTACCGTAAGTATCGTAATACTTCGATCACACATCCTTACTGTAATTATCGGTATACTTCGATCACATATCCTTACCGTAATTATCGATATACTTAGATCACATATCCTTACCGTAATTATCGGTATACATAGATCACATATCCTTACCGTAATTATCGGTATACATAGATCACAGATCCTAACTGTAATTATCGGTATACTTCGATCACTGATCCTACCGTAATTATCGGTATACTTCGATCATAGATCCTTACCGTAATTATCGTTATACTTCGATCATAGATCCTTACCGTAATTATCGGTATACTTCGATCATAGATCCTTACCGTAATTATCGGTATACTTAGATCATAGATCCTTGCCGTAATTATCGGTATACTTCGATCATAGATCCTTACCGTAATTATCGGTATACTTAGATCACATATCCTTACCGTAATTATCGGTATACTTCGATCACAGATCCTTACCGTAATTATCGGTATACTTAGATCACATATCCTTACCGTAATTATCGGTATTCTTTGATCATAGATCCTTACCGTAATTATCGGTATACATAGATCACATATCCTTACCGTAATTATCGGTATACATAGATCACAGATCCTAACTGTAATTATCGGTATACTTCGATCACATATCCTTACCGTAATTATCGGTATACATAGATCACATATCCTTACCGTAATTATCGGTATACATAGATCACAGATCCTAACTGTAATTATCGGTATACTTCGATCACTGATCCTACCGTAATTATCGGTATACTTCGATCACATATCCTTACCGTAATTATCGGTATACTTAGATCACAGATCCTAACTGTAATTATCGGTATACTTCGATCACATATCCTTACCGTAATTATCGGTATACATAGATCACAGATCCTAACTGTAATTATCGGTATACTTCGATCACTGATCCTACCGTAATTATCGATATACATAGATCACAGATCCTAACTGTAATTATCGGTATACTTCGATCACATATCCTTACCGTAATTATCGGTATACTTAGATCACAGATCCTAACTGTAATTATCGGTATACTTCGATCACATATCCTTACCGTAATTATCGGTATACTTCGATCACAGATCCTAACTGTAATTATCGGTATACTTCGATCACAGATCCTTATCGTAATTATCGGTATACTTCGATCACAGATCCTACCGTAATTATCGGTATACTTAGATCATAGATCCTTACCGTAATTATCGGTATACTTCGATCACAGATCCTTACCGTAATTATCGGTATACTTCGATCACTGATCCTACCGTAATTATCGGTATACTTCGATCATAGATCCTTACCGTAATTATCGGTATACTTCGATCACAGATCCTTACCGTAAATATCGGTATACTTCGATCATAGATCCTACCGTAATTATCGGTATACTTCGATCACAGATCCTTACCGTAATTATCGGTATACTTCGATCATAGATCCTTACCGTAAATATCGGTATACTTCGATCATAGATCCTTACCGTAATTATCGGTATTCTTCGATCACAGATCCTTACCGTAATTATCGGTATACTTCGATCATAGATCCTTACCGTAATTATCGGTATTCTTCGATCACAGATCCTTACCGTAATTATCGGTATACTTCGATCATAGATCCTTACCGTAATTATCGGTATACTTCGATCATAGATCCTTACCGTAAGTATCGTAATACTTCGATCACACATCCTTACCGTAATTATCGGTATACTTCGATCACATATCCTTACCGTAATTATCGATATACTTAGATCACATATCCTTACCGTAATTATCGGTATACATAGATCACATATCCTTACCGTAATTATCGGTATACATAGATCACAGATCCTAACTGTAATTATCGGTATACTTCGATCACTGATCCTACCGTAATTATCGGTATACTTCGATCATAGATCCTTACCGTAATTATCGGTATACTTCGATCATAGATCCTTACCGTAATTATCGGTATACTTCGATCATAGATCCTTACCGTAATTATCGGTATACTTAGATCATAGATCCTTGCCGTAATTATCGGTATACTTCGATCATAGATCCTTACCGTAATTATCGGTATACTTAGATCACATACCCTTACCGTAATTATCGGTATACTTTGATCATAGATCCTTACCGTAATTATCGGTATACATAGATCACATATCCTTACCGTAATTATCGGTATACATAGATCACAGATCCTAACTGTAATTATCGGTATACTTCGATCACTGATCCTAACTGTAATTATCGGTATACTTCGATCACAGATCCTAACTGTAATTATCGGTATACTTCGATCACTGATCCTAACTGTAATTATCGGTATACTTCGATCACAGATCCTAACTGTAATTATCGGTATACTTCGATCACTGATCCTACCGTAATTATCGGTATACTTCGATCACATATCCTTACCGTAATTATCAGTATACTTAGATCACAGATCCTAACTGTAATTATCGGTATACATAGATCACATATCCTTACCGTAATTATCGGTATACATAGATCACAGATCCTAACTGTAATTATCGGTATACTTCGATCACTGATCCTACCGTAATTATCGGTATACTTCGATCACATATCCTTACCGTAATTATCGGTATACATAGATCACAGATCCTAACTGTAATTATCGGTATACTTCGATCACATATCCTTACCGTAATTATCGGTATACATAGATCACAGATCCTAACTGTAATTATCGGTATACTTCGATCACTGATCCTACCGTAATTATCGATATACTTAGATCACATATCCTTACCGTAATTATCGGTATACATAGATCAAATATCCTTACCGTAATTATCGGTATACTTCGATCAAAGATCCTTACCGTAATTATCGGTATACATAGATCACATATCCTTACCGTAATTATCGGTATACATAGATCACAGATCCTAACTGTAATTATCGGTATACTTCGATCACAGATCCTTATCGTAATGATCGGTATACTTCGATCACAGATCCTAACCGTAATTATCGGTATACTTCGATCACAGATCCTTACCGTATTCATCGGTATACATAGATCACATATCCTTACTGTAATTATCGGTATACATAGATCACAGATCCTAACTGTAATTATCGGTATACTTCGATCACAGATCCTTACCGTAATTATCGGTATACATAGATCACATATCCTTACCGTAATTATCGGTATACTTCGATCACAGATCCTTACCGTAATTATCGGTATACATAGATCACATATCCTTACCGTAATTATCGGTATACATAGATCACAGATCCTAACTGTAATTATCGGTATACTTCGATCACAGATCCTTACCGTAATTATCGGTATACATAGATCACATATCCTTACCGTAATTATCGGTATACATAGATCACAGATCCTAACTGTAATTATCGGTATACTTCGATCACAGATCCTTACCGTAATTATCGGTATACATAGATCACATATCCTTACCGTAATTATCGGTATACTTCGATCACAGATCCTTACCGTAATTATCGGTATACATAGATCACATATCCTTACCGTAATTATCGGTATACTTCGATCATAGATCCTTACCGTAATTATCGGTATACTTCGATCACAGATCCTTACCGTAAATATCGGTATACTTCGATCATAGATCCTTACCGTAATTATCGGTATACTTCGATCATAGATCCTTACCGTAATTATCGGTATACTTCGATCACAGATCCTTACCGTAAATATCGGTATACTTCGATCATAGATCCTTACCGTAATTATCGGTATACTTCGATCACAGATCCTACCGTAATTATCGGTATACTTCGATCACAGATCCTTACCGTAAATATCGGTATACTTCGATCATAGATCCTTACCGTAATTATCGGTATTCTTCGATCACAGATCCTTACCGTAATTATCGGTATACTTCGATCATAGATCCTTACCGTAATTATCGGTATTGTTCGATCACAGATCCTTACCGTAATTATCGGTATACTTCGATCATAGATCCTTACCGTAATTATCGGTATACTTCGATCATAGATCCTTACCGTAAGTATCGTAATACTTCGATCACATATCCTTACCGTAATTATCGGTATACTTCGATCACATATCCTTACCGTAATTATCGATATACTTAGATCACATATCCTTACCGTAATTATCGGTATACATAGATCACATATCCTTACCGTAATTATCGGTATACATAGATCACAGATCCTAACTGTAATTATCGGTATACTTCGATCACTGATCCTACCGTAATTATCGGTATACTTCGATCATATATCCTTACCGTAATTATCGGTATACTTCGATCATAGATCCTTACCGTAATTATCGGTATACTTCGATCATAGATCCTTACCGTAATTATCGGTATACTTCGATCATAGATCCTTGCCGTAATTATCGGTATACTTCGATCATAGATCCTTACCGTAATTATCGGTATACTTAGATCACATATCCTTACCGTAATTATCGGTATACTTCGATCACAGATCCTTACCGTAATTATCGGTATACTTAGATCACATATCCTTACCGTAATTATCGGTATTCTTTGATCATAGATCCTTACCGTAATTATCGATATACTTAGATCACATATCGTTATCGTAATTATCGGTATACATAGATCACATATCCTTACCGTAATTATCGGTATACATAGATCACAGATCCTAACTGTAATTATCGGTATACTTCGATCACAGATCCTTACCGTAATTATCGGTATACTTCGATCACAGATCCTTACCGTAATTACCGTACTGATTTACCTGGCCCCGGCTTCATGAAACAATTTCAGACTTAAGTTTGTGTTGAGCCAATCAAGTATGGCGTTACTTTTTGTAACGTTAACCGTGATTTGCTAGGTCAAAACTTAAGTCAAACTTAGACTTAAGATTGTTTCATGATCCTGGGGCCAGATCTTCGGTCTGTATAAGCATAAGCTTTTAGACCATTTATACTTCGATCACATATCCTTACCGTAATTATCGGTATACTTCGATCACAGATCCTTACCGTAATTATCGGTATACTTCGATCACATATCCGTACCGTAATTATCGGTATATTTCGATCACAGATCCTACTGTAATTATCGGTATACATAGATCACATATCCTTACCGTAATTATCGGTATACTTAGATCATAGATCCTTACCGTAATTATCGATATACTTAGATCACATATCCTTACCGTAATTATCGATATATTTGGATCACATATCCTTACCGTAATTATCGGTATACTTAGATCATAGATCCTTACCGTAATTATCGGTACACTTCGATCACAGATCCTTACCGTAGTCATCGGTATACTTCGATCACAGATCCTAACTGTAATTATCGGTACACCTCGATCACAGATCCTTACCGTAATTGTCGGTATACTCCGATCATAGATCCTAACTGTAATTATCGGTATATTTCGATCACATATCCTTACCGTAATCATCGATATACTTAGATCATAGATCCTTACCGTAATTATCGATATACTTAGATCACATATCCTTACCGTAATTATCGATATACACTTAGATCACATATCCTTACCGTAATTATCGGTATACATAGATCACATATCCTTACCGTAATCATCGATATACTTAGATCACATATCCTTACCGTAATTATCGATATACTTCGATCACATATCCTTACCGTAATCATCGATATACTTAGATCATAGATCCTTACCGTAATTATCGATATACACTTAGATCACATATCCTTACCGTAATTATCGGTATACATAGATCACATATCCTTACCGTAATCATCGATATACATAGATCACATATCCTTACCGTAATCATCGATATACTTCGATCACATATCCTTACCGTAATCATCGATATACTTAGATCATAGATCCTTACCGTAATTATCGATATACTTAGATCACATATCCTTACCGTAATTATCGATATACACTTAGATCACATATCCTTACCGTAATTATCGGTATACATAGATCACATATCCTTACCGTAAATATCGGTATACATAGATCACAGATCCTAACTGTAATTATCGGTATACTTCGATCACAGATCCTTACCGTAATTATCGATATACTTAGATCATAGATCCTTACCGTAATTATCGATATACTTAGATCATAGATCCTTACCGTAATTATCGATATACTTAGATCACATATCCTTACCGTAATTATCGATATACACTTAGATCACATATCCTTACCGTAATTATCGGTATACATAGATCACATATCCTTACCGTAAATATCGGTATACATAGATCACAGATCCTAACTGTAATTATCGGTATACTTCGATCACAGATCCTTACCGTAATTATCGGTATACTTCGATCACAGATCCTTACCGTAATTACCGTACTGATTTACCTGGCCCCGGCATCATGAAACAATTTCAGACTTAAGTTTGTGTTGAGCCAATCAAGTATGGCGTTACTTTTTGTAACGTTAACCGTGATTTGCTAGGTCAAAACTTAAGTCAAACTTAGACTTAAGATTATTTCATGATCCTGGGGCCAGATCTTCGGTCTGTATAAGCATAAGCTTTTAGACCATTTATACTTCGATCACATATCCTTACCGTAATTATCGGTATACTTCGATCACATATCCTTACCGTAATTATTGGTATACTTCGATCATAGATCCTAACTGTAATTATTGGTATACTAAGTATTTGTTTAATTTCAATTACGTTTCTCCAAAACTGTAATTGCGTTGGTCAAGTGTACACGATTTCATTACCTGTTTCCTGTCTGTGCCTCAAATCACGCAGCATACGATCGCGAGATTTAAGATATTTCATGACGTCATAATTGAGCTTGTTTCTAAGCTGATAATTTGACGTCATAATTGATTATCCTGAACATCAACAAACACACGCATACTTTCTCAAAACATTAATCATGGGTTGTTTTGGTTTCCTGAAATGTCGAAGATCACCAAAAATCCATCCTTACATGGACGAAGAAGAAATGAAAGATATACCACCACAAGTTCCCCTTGGCAAGAAGTATTACCGCTTGGGAGTTGATCCACCACCACGTGGATTGAAGATTTTGTTCACCTTCACCCACTGGAAACGGGACATGAGAGGAATGTGTTGGATCAGGGACAATGATCCAATTTACCCGTGTCCGCCACCACCACCTCCAACTCCACTTCCGGCTGGAGCCAGACCTTTGCTTAGCCCACTGCCAGCTCCGTCGCCGTCTGCTACTTCCTGTTCTTCTACAAAACAATCTCCGTCTAGGTTTTCTAATTTCATTCGTCGTTTTCGGAAGCATATGGTATGCAAAATTTGTTCGCCGGCCGAAGTGGACGAAGGCGTAAAGGAATAGTTGTCTGAAGAATATAAATGGGACGGACATTTTTCTAAAAGACAGTGATGATCTGCAGCAAAAATGAGTCCAAACAACGCGATGCTGGATGGACATAGGAGTCCAACCAGCGCGATGCTGGACGGCCATAGGAGTCCAAACAGCGCGATACTGGACGGACATAGGAGTCCAACCAGCGCGATACTGGACGGACATAGGAGTCCAAACAGCGCGATACTGGACGGACATAGGAGTCCAACCAGCGCGATACTGGACGGACATAGGAGTCCAACCAGCGTGATTCTTGACGGATGTATAGGAAGACGTTTAGGAGCTCTTCCGTATGATATGGACATAATGGACATTGCCAGAGGACTTTGTGTATTTTGAATATGTATATAAAAACAGACTGATTAAATGTTACGTAATATTTTTGTCTGCTTTTATTATTTTAATATTATTTATACTTCGATCGCTCGTAGATCTTTATTCCTGGGTCATAGATACCGTAATTATCGGTATATTTCAATCACTGATCCTTACTGTACTTATCGGTATACTTCGATCACAGATCCGTACCGTAATTATCGGTATACTTCGATCATATATCCTTACCGTAATTATCGGTATATTTCGATCATAGATCCTCACCGTAATTATCGGTATACTTAGATCATAGATCCTTGCCGTAATTATCGGTATACTTCGATCATAGATCCTAACTGTAATTATCGGTATATTTCGATCACAGTCCTACCGTAATTATCGGTATACTTCGATCATAGATCCTAACTGTAATTATCGGTATACTTCGATCACAGATCCTTACCGTAATTATCGGTATATTTCGATCATAGATCCTTACCGTAATTATCGGTATACTTAGATCATAGATCCTTGCCGTAATTATCGGTATACACAGATCATATATCCTTATCGTAATTATCGGTATACTTCAATCACAGATCCTTACCGTAATTATCGTTATACTTCGATCACAGATCCTAACTGTAATCATCGTTATACTTCGATCACAGATCCTCACCGTAATTATCGGTTTACTTCGATCACAGATCCTTACCGTAATTATCGGTATACTTCGATCACAGATCCTCACCGTAATTATCGGTATACTTCGATCACAGATCCTACCGTAATTATCGGTATACTTCGATCACAGATCCTTACCGTAATTATCGGTATACTTCGATCATATATCCTTACTGTAATTATCGGTATACTTCGATCACAGATCCTTACCGTAATTATCGGTATACTTCGATCACAGATCCTAACTGTAATCATCGGTATACTTCGATCACAGATCCTCACCGTAATTATCGGTATACTTCGATCACAGATCCTTACCGTAATTATCGGTATACTTCGATCATAGATCCTCACCGTAATTATCGGTATACTTCGATCACAGATCCTTACCGTAATTATCGGTATACTTCGATCACAGATCCTCACCGTAATTATCGGTATACTTCGATCACAGATCCTAACTGTAATCATCGGTATACTTCGATCATAAATCCTTACCGTAATTATCGGTATACTTCGATCATAGATCCTTACCGTAATTATCAGTATACTTCGATCACAGATCCTAACTGTAATCATCGGTATACTTCGATCATAGATCCTTACCGTAATTATCGGTATACTTCGATCACAGATCCTAACTGTAATCAATGGTATACTTCGATCACAGATCCTCACCGTAATTATCGGTATACTTCGATCACAGATCCTTACCGTAATTATCGGTATACTTCGATCATATATCCTTACTGTAATTATCGGTATACTTCGATCACAGATCCTAACCGTAATTATCGGTATACTTCGATCACAGATCCTTACCGTAAATATCGGTATACTTCGATCACATATCCTTACCGTAATTATCGGTATACTTCGATCATAGATCCTTACCGCAATTATCGGTATACTTCGATCACAGATCCTAACTGTAATTATCGGTATACTTCGATCACAGATCCTTACCGTAATTATCGGTATACTTCGATCACAGATCCTTACCGTAATTATCGGTATACTTCGATCACATATCCTTACCGTAATTATCGGTATACATAGATCACATATCCTTACCGTAATTATCGATATACTTAGATCACATATCCTTACCGTAATCATCGGTATTCTTCGATCACATATCCTTACCGTAATTATCGATATACTTAGATCACATATCCTTACCGTAATTATCGATATACACTTAGATCGCATATCCTTACCGTAATTATCGGTATACTTCGATCACATATCCTTACCGTAATTATCGGTATACTTAGATCACATATCCTTACCGTAATTATCGATATACTTAGATCACATATCCTTACCGTAATTATCGATATACACTTAGATCACATATCCTTACCGTAATTATCGGTATACATAGATCACATATCCTTACCGTAAATATCGGTATACATAGATCACAGATCCTAATTGTAATTATCGGTATACTTCGATCACAGATCCTTACCGTAATTATCGGTATACTTCGATCACAGATCCTTACCGTAATTACCGTACTGATTTACCTGGCCCCGGCATCATGAAACAATTTCAGACTTAAGTTTGTGTTGAGCCAATCAAGTATGGCGTTACTTTTTGTAACGTTAATCGTGATTTGCTAGGTCAAAACTTAAGTCAAACTTAGACTTAAGATTGTTTCATGATCCTGGGGCCAGATCTTCGGTCTGTATAAGCATAAGCTTTTAGACCATTTATACTTCGATCACAGATCCTTACCGTAATTATCGGTATACTTCGATCACATATCCGTACCGTAATTATCGGTATATTTCGATCACAGATCCTACTGTAATTATCGGTATATTTCGATCACATATCCTTACAGTAATTATCGGTATACATAGATCTCAGATCCTACTGTAATTATCGGTACACTTCGATCATTGATCCTTACCGTAATTATCAGTATACTCCGATCATAGATCCTAACTGTAATTATCGGTATACTTCGATCACAGATCCTTACCGTAATCATCGGTATACTTCGATCACAGATCCTTACCGTAATTATCGGTATACTTCGATCACAGATCCTTACCGTAATTACCGTACTGATTTACCTGGCCCCGAGATCATAAAACAATTTCAGACTTCAGTTTGTGTTTAGCCAATCACGTATGGCGTTACTTTTTGTAACGTTAATCGTGATTTGCTAGGTCAAAACTTAAGTCAAACTTAGACTTAAGATTGTTTTATGATCCTGGGGCTAGATCTTCGATCTGTATAAGCATAAGCTTCTAGACCATTTATACTTCGATCACATATCCTTACCGTAATTATCGGTATACTTCGATCATAGATCCTAACTGCAATTATCGGTATATTTCGATCACGGATCCTAACTGTAATTATCGGTATGCTTCGATCATAGATCCTTACTGTAATTATCGGTATATTTCGATCACATATCCTTACCGTAATTATCGGTATACTTCGATCACATATCCTGATCGTAATTATCGGTATACTTCGATCACATATCCTTACCGTAATTATCGGTATACTTCGATCACAGATCCTTACCGTAATTATCGGTATACTTCGATCACAAATCCTTACCGTAATTATCGGTATACTTCGATCATAGATCCAGATTCCTAACTATAATTATTGGTATACTAAGTAATTGTTTAATTTCAATTACGTTTCTCCAAAACTGTAATTGCGTTGGTCAAGTGTACACGATTTTATTACCTGTTTCCTGTCTGTGCCTCAAATCACGCAGCATACGAGATTGAAGATATTTCATGACGTCATAATTGAGCTTGTTTCTAAGCTGATAATTTGACGTCATAATTGATTATCCTGAACATCAACAAACACACGCACAATTTCTCAAGACTTTAATCATGGGTTGTTTTGGTTTCCTGAAATGTCGAAGATCACCAAAAATCCATCCTTACATGGACGAAGAAGAAATGAAAGGTATACCACCACAAGTTCCCCTTGGCAAGAAGTATTACCGCTTGGGAGTTGATCCACCACCACGTGGATTGAAGATTTTGTTCACCTTCACCCACTGGAAACGGGACATGAGAGGAATGTGTTGGATCAGGGACAATGATCCAATTTACCCGTGTCCGCCACCACCACCTCCAACTCCACTTCCGGCTGGAGCCAGACCTTTGCTTAGCCCACTGCCAGCTCCGTCGCCGTCTGCTACTTCCTGTTCTTCTACAAAAAAATCTCCATCTAGGTTTACCAATTTCATTCGTCGTTTTCGGAAGCATATGGTGTGCAAAATGTGTTCGTCGGCCGAAGTGGACGAAGGCGTAAAGGAATAATTGCCCGAAGAATATAAATGGGACGGACATTTTTCTAAAAGACAGTAATGATCTGCAGCAAAAATAAGTCCAAACTGCGCGATGCTGGCCGGACATAGGAGTCCAACCAGCTCGATGCTGGACGGACAAAGGAGTCCAACCAGCTCGATACTGGACGGACGAAGGAAGACGTTTAGGAGCTCTTCCGTATGATATGGACATCATGGACATTGCCAGAAGACTTTATGTATTTTGAATATGTATTTAAAAAAACCCAGAGTTTTAATTGATTGATTAAATGTTACGTAATATTTTTGTCTGCTTTTATTATTTTAATATTATTTATACTTCGATCGTAGATCTTTATTCCTGGGTCATAGATCTTTTTACTTCGACCATAGATCTTTATACTTCGATCACAAATCCTTACAGTAAATATCGAATTTATTTCATTTCAGAATATTTCATTGTATTGATAATATGAACATTCAGTTTATTTCGGTAACGGATCCATACCGTAGTTATTTCAATTTTAAAATATTGTATTATTGATAATAGCCTTAAAGGCTCAATATACTTAACTTCAGGAATTTTCCCGTGATTCTGAAAAATCCCTGAAAAAATCTGTTGATAACCATGCAATAATAAGCCTAAAACGAAGTAAACATGAGCGGTAACTAACAAGAAACTCTTGACAGAAAAATCCAAAGAATTGAAATAATTCAGGTGGGGCCCACTTCAACAACAAGCCGAAGTACGAAGACAGTTCAAAATGGACGCGTGTTTACAAATACCGAGTTTCAACTGCTGCTGTACCGGTAACCACGTAAGAATTCATCTTGAATATTGCTGATATCAGTTAATCTTATTTTAGTTAAATAAATCTATAAATATAATCAGTTATTAGGCTTGATTTTCGCTTCAAGTTTTGCCGAAAGTTACTTATATTGGGCCTTTAATGAAGGCAAAACAATGTTTGCAATATTTACCTTAGTTTTTCCTATCGGTTGACATGATTTAAGAGAGTTGTAAAAGTTAGTCTGAGAACGGAATCTAATGCTTGAGCATGAGAATGGTTTCATACATTCCGGCCCAGGCCTGATCATGACAAACCTCTGATACTAGGATTTGTATACTGCAGCTTCAAATGAGCATGCAATTCACCACCCAGTTTGTGATTCTGTTTACCGATATTACATTGCATGTTGTCATTAAGTCCGAAAGGTTCTGACTCTCTGATCCACTAAAGGTTCTGACTCTCTGATCCACTAAAGTTTCTGACTCTCTGATCCACTAAAGGTTATGACTCCCTGATCCACTAAAGCTTCTGACTCTCTGATCCACTAAAGGTTCTGACTCTCTGATCCACTTAAGGTTCTGACTCTCTGATCCACTAAAGGTTCTGACTCTCTGATCCACTAAAGGTTCTGACTCTCTGATCCACTAAAGGTTCTGACTCTCTGATCCACTAAGGGTTCTGACTCTCTGATCCACTAAAGGTTCTGACTCTATGATCCACTAAAGGTTCTGACTCTCTGATCCACTAAAGGTTCTGACTCTATGATCCACTAAAGGTTCTGACTTTATGATCCACTAAAGGTTCTGACTCTATGATCCACTAAAGGTTCTGACTCTAGGTTCTGACTCTATGATCCACTAAAGGTTCTGACTTTATGATCCACTAAAGGTTCTGACTTTATGATCCACTAAAGGTTCTGACTATATGATCCACTAAAGGTTCTGACTCTATGATCCACTAAAGGTTCTGACTCTATGATCCACTAAAGGTTCTGACTCTATGATCCACTAAAGGTTCTGACTTTATGATCCACTAAAGGTTCTGACTCTATGATCCACTAAAGGTTCTGACTCTCTGATCCACTAAAGGTTCTGACTCTATGATCCACTAAAGGTTCTGACTCTATGATCCACTAAAGGTTCTGACTCTATGATCCACTAAAGGTTCTGACTCTCTGATCCACTAAAGGTTCTGACTCTATGATCCACTAAAGGTTCTGACTCTATGATCCACTAAAGGTTCTGACTTTATGATCCACTAAAGGTTCTGACTCTATGATCCACTAAAGGTTCTGACTCTCTGATCCACTAAAGGTTCTGACTTTATGATCCACTAAAGGTTCTGACTCTATGATCCACTAAAGGTTCTGACTCTATGATCCACTAAAGGTTCTGACTTTATGATCCACTAAAGGTTCTGACTCTCTGATCCACTAAAGGTTCTGACTCTATGATCCACCAAAGGTTCTGACTCTATGATCCACTAAAGGTTCTGACTATGATCCACTAAAGGTTCTGACTCTATGATCCACCAAAGGTTCTGACTCTATGATCCACTAAAGGTTCTGACTTTATGATCCACTAAAGGTTCTGACTCTATGATCCACTAAAGGTTCTGACTCTCTGATCCACTAAAGGTTCTGACTCTATGATCCACCAAAGGTTCTGACTCTATGATCCACTAAAGGTTCTGACTATGATCCACTAAAGGTTCTGACTCTCTGATCCACTAAAGGTTCTGACTCTATGATCCACTAAAGGTTCTGACTCTATGATCCACTAAAGGTTCTGACTCTATGATCCACTAAAGGTTCTGACTTTATGATCCACTAAAGGTTCTGACTCTCTGATCCACTAAAGGTTCTGACTCTATGATCCACTAAAGGTTCTGACTCTCTGATCCACTAAAGGTTCTGACTCTCTGATCCACCAAAGGTTCTGACTCTATGATCCACTAAAGGTTCTGACTCTCTGATCCACTAAAGGTTCTGACTCTCTGATCCACCAAAGGTTCTGACTCTATGATCCACTAAAGGTTCTGACTCTATGATCCACTAAAGGTTCTGACTCTCTGATCTACTAAAGGTTCTGACTCTATGATCCACTAAAGGTTCTGACTCTCTGATCCACTAAAGGTTCTGACTCTCTGATCCAATAAAGATTCTGACTCTATGATCCACTAAAGGTTCTGACTCTCTGATCCACTATAGGTTCTGACTCTCTGATCCACTAAAGGTTCTGACTCTATGATCCACTAAAGATTCTGACTCTATGATCCACTAAAGGTTCTGACTCTATGATCCACTAAAGATTCTGACTCTCTGATCCACTAAAGGTTCTGACTCTATGATCCACTAAAGGTTCTGACTCTCTGATCCACTAAAGGTTCTGACTCTCTGATCCACTAAAGATTCTGACTCTATGATCCACTAAAGGTTCTGACTCTATGATCCACTAAAGGTTCTGACTCTCTGATCCACCAAAGGTTCTGACTCTATGATCCACTAAAGGTTCTGACTCTATGGTCCACTAAAGGTTCTGACTCTCTGATCCACTTAAGGTTCTGACTCTCTGATCCACCAAAGGTTCTGACTCTCTGATCCACTATAGGTTCTGACTCTCTGATCCACTAAAGGTTCTGACTCTCTGATCCACTAAGGGTTCTGACTCTATGATCCACTAAAGGTTCTGACTCTATGATCCATTAAAGGTTCTGACTCTATGATCCACTAAAGGTTCTGACTCTCTGATCCACTAAAGGTTCTGACTTTATGATCCACTAAAGGTTCTGACTCTATGATCCACTAAAGGTTCTGACTCTATGATCCACTAAAGGTTCTGACTTTATGATCCACTAAAGGTTCTGACTCTCTGATCCACTAAAGGTTCTGACTTTATGATCCACTAAAGGTTCTGACTCTATGATCCACTAAAGGTTCTGACTCTCTGATCCACTAAAGGTTCTGACTCTATGATCCACCAAAGGTTCTGACTCTATGATCCACTAAAGGTTCTGACTTTATGATCCACTAAAGGTTCTGACTCTATGATCCACTAAAGGTTCTGACTCTCTGATCCACTAAAGGTTCTGACTCTATGATCCACCAAAGGTTCTGACTCTATGATCCACTAAAGGTTCTGACTATGATCCACTAAAGGTTCTGACTCTCTGATCCACTAAAGGTTCTGACTCTATGATCCACTAAAGGTTCTGACTCTATGATCCACTAAAGGTTCTGACTCTATGATCCACTAAAGGTTCTGACTTTATGATCCACTAAAGGTTCTGACTCTCTGATCCACTAAAGGTTCTGACTCTATGATCCACTAAAGGTTCTGACTCTCTGATCCACTAAAGGTTCTGACTCTCTGATCCACCAAAGGTTCTGACTCTATGATCCACTAAAGGTTCTGACTCTCTGATCCACTAAAGGTTCTGACTCTCTGATCCACCAAAGGTTCTGACTCTATGATCCACTAAAGGTTCTGACTCTATGATCCACTAAAGGTTCTGACTCTCTGATCTACTAAAGGTTCTGACTCTATGATCCACTAAAGGTTCTGACTCTCTGATCCACTAAAGGTTCTGACTCTCTGATCCAATAAAGATTCTGACTCTCTGATCCACTAAAGGTTCTGACTCTCTGATCCACTAAAGGTTCTGACTCTCTGATCCACTAAAGGTTCTGACTCTATGATCCACTAAAGATTCTGACTCTATGATCCACTAAAGGTTCTGACTCTATGATCCACTAAAGATTCTGACTCTCTGATCCACTAAAGGTTCTGACTCTATGATCCACTAAAGGTTCTGACTCTCTGATCCACTAAAGGTTCTGACTCTCTGATCCACTAAAGATTCTGACTCTATGATCCACTAAAGGTTCTGACTCTCTGATCCACTAAAGGTTCTGACTCTCTGATCCACCAAAGGTTCTGACTCTATGATCCACTAAAGGTTCTGACTCTATGGTCCACTAAAGGTTCTGACTCTCTGATCCACTTAAGGTTCTGACTCTCTGATCCACCAAAGGTTCTGACTCTCTGATCCACTATAGGTTCTGACTCTCTGATCCACTAAAGGTTCTGACTCTCTGATCCACTAAGGGTTCTGACTCTATGATCCACTAAAGGTTCTGACTCTATGATCCATTAAAGGTTCTGACTCTATGATCCACTAAAGGTTCTGACTCTATGATCCACTAAAGGTTCTGACTCTATGATCCACTAAAGGTTCTGACTCTCTGATCCACTAAAGGTTCTGACTCTCTGATCCACTAAAGGTTCTGGCTCTATGATCCAATAAAGGTTCTAACTCTCTGATCCACTAAAAGTTCTGACTCTATGATCCACTAAAAGTTCTGACTCTATGATCCACTAAAGGTTCTGACTCTCTGATCCACTAAAGGTTCTGACTCTCTGATCCACTAAAGGTTCTGACTCTCTGATCCACTAAAGGTTCTGACTCTATGATCCACTAAAGGTTCTGACTCTCTGATCCACTAAAGGTTCTGGCTCTATGATCCAATAAAGGTTCTAACTCTCTGATCCACTAAAGGTTCTGACTCTATGGTCCACTAAAAGTTCTGACTCTCTGATCCACTAAAGGTTCTGACTCTCTGATCCACTAAAGGTTCTGACTCTATGATCCACTAAAGGTTCTGACTCTCTGATCCACTAAAGGTTCTGACTCTCTGATCCACTAAAGGTTCTGACTCTATGATCCACTAAAGGTTCTGACTCTCTGATCCACTAAAGGTTCTGACTCTATGATCCACTAAAGGTTCTGACTCTATGATCCACTAAAGGTTCTGACTCTCTGATCTACTAAAGGTTCTGACTCTATGATCCACTAAAGGTTCTGACTCTATGATCCACTAAAGGTTCTGACTCTCTGATCCACTAAAAGTTCTGACTCTATGATCCACTAAAAGTTCTGACTCTCTGATCCAATAAAGGTTCTGACTCTCTGATCCACTAAAGGTTCTGACTCTCTGATCCACTAAAGGTTCTGACTCTCTGATCCACTATAGGTTCTGACTCTATGATCCACTATAGGTTCTGACTCTATGATCCAATAAAGGTTCTGACTCTATGATCCAATAAAGGTTCTGACTCTCTGATCCACTAAAGGTTCTGACTCTCTGATCCACTATAGGTTCTGACTCTATGATCCAATAAAGGTTCTGACTCTATGATCCACTATAGGTTCTGACTCTCTGATCCACTAAAGGTTCTGACTCTCTTATCCACTAAAGGTTCTGACTCTATGATCCACTAAAGGTTCTGACTCTATGATCCAATAAAGGTTCTGACTCTATGATCCAATAAAGGTTCTGACTCTCTGATCCACTAAAGGTTCTGACTCTCTGATCCAATAAGTATTGGGACGGCTGGAGTTTTGAAGGGTTATGACTCTCTGATCTATTTATTCAGGACGGCTGGCGTCTTGAAGGGTTCTGACTCTCTGATCCACTAAGTATTGGGACGGCTGGAGTCTTGAAGGGTTCTGACTCTCTGATCCGCTAATTATTGGGACGGCTGGTTGCTTGAAGTGTTCTGACTTTCTGGTCCACTAAATATTGGGACGGCTGGCGGGAGCGAGAAGGGTTCTGACTCTCTGATCCGCTAAATATTGGGACGGCTGGCGTCTTGAAGGGTTCTGTCTCTCTGATCCGCTTAATATTGGGACGGCTGGCGTCTTGAAGGGTTCTGTCTCTCTGATCCGCTTAATATTGGGACGGCTGGCGTCTTGAAGGGTTCTGACTCTCTGATCCGCTTAATATCGGGACGGCTGGCGTCTTGAAGGGTTCTGTCTCTCTGATCCGCTTAATATTGGGACGGCTGGTGGCTTGAAGGGTTCTGACTCTCTGATCTACTAAATATCGGGACGGCTGGCGTCTTGAAGGGTTCTGACTCTCTGATCTACTAAATATTGGGACGGCTCGCGTCTTGAAGGGTTCTGACTCTCTGATCTACTAAATATCGGGACGGCTGGCGGCTTGAAGGGTTCTGACTCTCTGATCCACTAAACATCAGGACGGCTGGCGTCTTGAAAGGTTCTGACTCTCTGATCCACTAAATATCGGGACGGCTGGCGTCTTGAAGGGTTCTGACTCTCTGATCCACTAAATATCGGGACAGCTGGCGTTTTGAAGGGTTCTGACTCTCTGATCCGCTAAATATTGGGACGGCTGGCGTCTTGAAGGGTTCTGACTCTCTGATCCACTAAATATCGGGACGGTTGGCGTCTTGTAGGGTTCTGACTCTCTGATCCACTAAATATCGGGACGGCTGGCGGCTTGAAGGGTTCTGACGCTCTGATCCGCTAAATATCGGGACGGCTGACGGCTTGAAGGGTTTTGACTTTATGATCCGCTAAATATTGTGACGGCTGCCGTCTTGAAGGGTTCTGACTCTCTGATCTACTAAATATCAGGACGGATGGCGTCTTGAAGGGTTCTGACTCTCTGATCTACTAAATATCAGGACGGATGGCGTCTTGAAGGGTTCTGACTCTCTGATCTACTAAATATTGGGACGGCTGGCGTCTTGAAGGGTTCTGACTCTCTGATCCACTAAATATTGGGACGGCTGGCGTCTTGAAGGGTTCTGACTCTCTGATCTACTAAATATTGGGACGGCTGGCGTCTTGAAGGGTTCTGACTCTCTAATCTACTAAATATCAGGACGGATGGCGTCTTGAAGGGTTCTGACTCTCTGATCTACTAAATATCAGGACGGATGGCGTCTTGAAGGGTTCTGACTCTTTGATCCACTAAATATTGGGACGGCTGGCGTCTTGAAAGGTTCTGACTCTCTGATCTACTAAATATCGGGACGGCTGGCGTCTTGAAGGGTTCTGACTCTCTGATCTACTAAATATCGGGACGGCTGGCGTCTTGAAGGGTTCTGACTCTCTGATCTACTAAATATCGGGACGGCTGGCGTCTTGAAGGGTTCTGACTCTCTGATCTACTAAATATTGGGACGGCTGGCGTCTTGAAGGGTTCTGACTCTCTGATCCACTAAATATCGGGATGGCTGGCGGCTTGAAGGGTTCTGACTCTCTGATCCACTAAACATCAGGACGGCTGGCGTCTTGAAAGGTTCTGACTCTCTGATCCACTAAATATCGGGACGGCTGGCGTCTTGAAGGGTTCTGACTTTCTGATCCACTAAATATCGGGACGGCTGGCGTCTTGAAGGGTTCTGACTCTCTGATCCACTAAATATCGGGACGGCTGGCGTCTTGAAGGGTTCTGACTCTCTGATCCACTAAATATCGGGACGGCTGGCGTCTTGAAGGGTTCTGACTCTCTGATCCACTAAATATTGGGACGGCTGGCGGCTTGAAGGGTTCTAACTCTGTATATACGAAGTGTGACGAAGCTCCTTAAGGTTGGTGTAATAAGGCGGGATTTCCGTGATTACTCAACGCACGTCAACATAGGTTTTCATTTCATCTTTGTAACTGTTTTATTGACAATATCAGTAATGTTAGATCGAAATCGTGTCGTTCAACAGAACAATAAATCGTACCCAAGTGACATGGCCTGAAAATTAAATGTCAGAGAAGCCGATCAAAAAATGCATACAAACCGGAAAAAAACTGAAACATGACGTAACAAAAAAGCTTAGAGTCAAATGATGATAAAAAGATACACTGTGTTGTCGTGACATAGTTCAAGGTTTTAATCGCATTTCGTAAATAAGGTTTGATGATGGATATTCATTACATAATAAATAACTGAATAGAAATCCCAATATTCAAATTAAATCTTCTTATTTACTCATTATATCTTCGGGCGTCAAATATTTTTTGAAATAATTATAAATAATTTTTTTTTTTTTTTTTGCAATTTCTTATTTTAATAATTGATAAATACAAAGGACGCAGGCTTTCATTTTTATGCTAACAATACTGTTACATGGAGACAGACGACTTCGTAAACAATATCATGAAGTTTTGAACCGGAAACGTCCTGGCTCCATATCACCTAGAGGTCGCGGGTTCACAACACGCTAGTCTTGCCTGTTTCATTTCTCCTCTTCTCTTAAAAAATATTGTTTCTTACCCGTGTTTGTGTGTTCTTATTATCATGATTGATAAGTTCTTAAATATCTTTACAGCCCCTGGTTCTCATTTCATTGTTTTGTTTGGGACGTCGGGACGGATCTGGTTTGATTTGTGGCCTGTGTTGTATTCTATATTTCGTCAGGTTTGTATCTTTCGAGGATTACTTATATCAACCGTATAGAAAAAATGACGTTACATCGCAAGCATGGTAGAATCTGTTATACCAGCAAATCCGTATTCCGCCAAACTTGTTCGCTCTTGGCGGTCATTCGTTAGGACGGTTGTTGTGGATATACATGTATTTACACGTCCCTGCCACGCGAGTCCCAAGATATTTTAGTACAACCCCACACAATGTCGGAAATACGACATCGGCATCTGGAGACACTTCAACGGAAACAAATTGATGAAAGCAAACTGTCCAAAAGTTTCAGTTTGTACTAATGGTAAAAACTCCATCAAAAATGAGAAACGGCCACTCAGTGACGATCTACAAGTGAACACCATCTAAATCGTCAAGAAATCCAGCCAATCACATTACGTAAAAGGCAAAACAATCGGACTGGAAGAGAACCATTAGGCAAAGTTGCCTGCAACTCCGAAATGAAACCTTGAATTGGTTGAATAAGTCACAATAGAGCCATCCTTGAATAAATCAGAGAAGTATAGGCCCCAATGGAGTTTCAAGAAAAAAATCACCCTGTGGTTTTAAGAGGATAGAAGTGGGCCCGAGTCATCATTGAGTGACAAGAAGAGAAAGGGAAGAAAGTCTCTCTGGAGCTCCAAAACAAGTAATACAAATCCTTTTCAAAGTTTCATGACGAGAGGTGCCATGTTATCCTGGATTTACAAGAAGTGAAGTTGGTCCAAATCTCGCTGTAGTTCAAAGACGAGAAGTAGGCCTAAAGTTATCACGGAGTTACAAGCAAAGAAATAGAACATAGTTTCATGGTTTTACCAGGACGAGAGGTCGGCCAAAGTCACCATGATCCCCGGAGTTTCAATACGAGCAATGACCTAGTGGTTAAGGTGTTCCGACATTCTACCACTAGCCCTCCACCTCTGTGTTGCGAGTTCGAAACCCTCGTGGGACAGTTACCAGGTACTGACCGTAGGTCGGGTTTTTTTCTCCGGGTACTGCGACTTTCTTCCACCTCAAAAACCTGACACGTCCTTAAATGACCCTGGCTGTTAATAGGACGTTAAACAAAATAAACCAAACCAAACGAGCGAAAGTCGCTAGTCACCGTGGAGTTCCAAGAAAAAAAGTGGGGTCAAACCACCCTGGAAATAGAAGGTGTTCTTGGAACACTTGGGGGACCTTGGTCAACTGTTCGTGTCGGGGTCATACACTTGTTTGACGTCACCAGGTAATTGCTAGACCTCCGCAATTTATACCCGAGAATTAGTTTGAAGGGTTCTGACTCTCTGATCCGCTAAATATTGGGACGGCTGGCGGCTACGAGAAAAAGCCGCCAGCCGTTTCAATATTTATAGCGCGGATCAGAGAGTCAGAGCCGTTCGGACTAACCCTAAAACTACACATTTATAATACACATACGTATTTCGAGTCACATGTTTATTGTTAAAAACACATATGTAATAGAAATAGATTCGTGATCTGTGAAAAGATTGCGGGGACGTAAACAAACAAATAAACAAAAATGGCACTTTGTCGCAAGAATAGAAATAAATGTATATTGCTTGTTCGGTAAAAAAATCTTTTGTATCATATACCCCACAAAGGGAGTGTTTTAGGTAGCTGTGTACGGTAGATCTAGAGATTAATGGGAAAAAAGACCAATGCCTGAGAATTGTCAACACCGAGATTTAACCGTACACTGCATAGATGTAAATGTATACATTTTTGTAAATTGTATATCATTTCCAATTCAAAAAAAGGACTATAAAGTGTATACACTGATGTATCCTATGTATGGCACTTGTGTGAAAACCATGGTTACCACATCAAAAATTACCGAAAAATGCAAAATATCACTGTTTTTGACACAAAATTTGACCTATGCAGATAGGAATTTTTTTCTTAAGTTCTATCTAAAATTAAAGCTTACTAACTTGGTTGCAGAATTATATCTGTCCCAGCATAGGTCGTACGCTTAGATTTTCCGCTATTTTCCCTCATGTGCTGTTGTCGAAATTTCACTTCCTGTAAAGCTAGCTTTTCCTGTGTAGACACCCATTTCGGAAGGGTCAAAATTTTAATCTCTAACCAAAAAAAAATTTTTCTCTTTTTACAAATGTGAAGTCAACAAAGTCCACTTTATCATACTTAAGCCAATTTTACTCCTTATTTTTTTTTAGATTTTCATAGGCATGCTATTATAGGGGTTATTCATTGTACAAAAATATCACCCATGGCCACAAAAGCCTTCTGTACACTGCTACCATATACATCATTTTCTATTCCTTAAAATTTAATCAAAACCCTTTAGATGTCTGGAAAATGACACAATGAACAAAATGATGTATCCGTTTCCTTTCTCCCTTGAATAGTTACCGAGTAAAATGAATTTCCCTGAAAGGTGAATTTTTACCAATTCTGTTCTCAGACTATCAATAAAGGGAGATAATCTGAAAAATGAAAACTTCAATAAGTTTGTAGTTTTCATTAAAAAAATTCCATTATGGGTGAAATTGGACGCTTTGAGATCCTATGCATGGGGAAAACAAGACTGTTTAGTGATAATGTTATGTTTTATCTTATTTTATGACGTCATAGTTACTGTGATGTCATCAAAACTGTGACGTCATCAATGGGTATGTATGACATCATCAATACTTACTGAGATCAAAATGGCTACCAGGAAACCCATCACAACAACACTTTGGCAACAGACACATCTGCCCTAGCCGACGAACACTGCGTAAATGTCAGATACTGAAATAACAGACAAAAAGGCCAAAATAAAGGTTGCCTTCTTTTTCTTCACCGAGAAATGTCAGTGACTCTCAGAAGTTGTGAAAACCATCAAATTTCCCTCAAAACTCATTTTCTGCATCTGTAATTTTGGAAAATCATAGTTTTCATGATTGACTTTACTAGACTAATCATTATGCTGGTTTAGTTTGGGGGGAAATCAGATACTATAGCAAAATTTGATTGAAAACAGACAATTTTACCTATTTTTAATAAATATAAATTTATGTACAGTATCCATGGATACCGAGTGCTGATATGAATGAAAAAGACTAAAATTATGTCTGAATGACTCAAGAGATATAGCTGTAAAGATATATGTTTCCAAGTAGAACATAGATCAAAATATGACCACTTTAAATGTATAATAAAATGTTAACAGGAATCAAGATTGAAAAGGCTTAAAAAACCTATAAGCAAACAAGAGTTACTGCCCTTTGTTCAGGCACGTATAATGGTTCATTTCGATTTCTTAAGTTTAGTAATTAGATTTAACTTAAAATAAATCAAGGTAAATACCAAACAAGCATGAAAAGTTATTTTTTTCAAAAACATGACTTTTTGTGTGCTGTATATGGTAGCTGTGTACGGCAGATCTAGAGATTAATGGGAAAAAAGACCAATGCCTGAGAATTGTCAACACCGAGATTTAACCGTACACTGCATAGATGTAAATGTATACATTTTTGTAAATTGTATATCATTTCCAATTCAAAAAAAGGACTATAAAGTGTATACACTGATGTATCCTATGTATGGCACTTGTGTGAAAACCATGGTTACCACATCAAAAATTACCGAAAAATGCAAAATATCACTGTTTTTGACACAAAATTTGACCTATGCAGATAGGAATTTTTTTCTTAAGTTCTATCTAAAATTAAAGCTTACTAACTTGGTTGCAGAATTATATCTGTCCCAGCATAGGTCGTACGCTTAGATTTTCCGCTATTTTCCCTCATGTGCTGTTGTCGAAATTTCACTTCCTGTAAAGCTAGCTTTTCCTGTGTAGACACCCATTTCGGAAGGGTCAAAATTTTAATCTCTAACCAAAAAAAAATTTTTCTCTTTTTACAAATGTGAAGTCAACAAAGTCCACTTTATCATACTTAAGCCAATTTTACTCCTTATTTTTTTTTAGATTTTCATAGGCATGCTATTATAGGGGTTATTCATTGTACAAAAATATCACCCATGGCCACAAAAGCCTTCTGTACACTGCTACCATATACATCATTTTCTATTCCTTAAAATTTAATCAAAACCCTTTAGATGTCTGGAAAATGACACAATGAACAAAATGATGTATCCGTTTCCTTTCTCCCTTGAATAGTTACCGAGTAAAATGAATTTCCCTGAAAGGTGAATTTTTACCAATTCTGTTCTCAGACTATCAATAAAGGGAGATAATCTGAAAAATGAAAACTTCAATAAGTTTGTAGTTTTCATTAAAAAAATTCCATTATGGGTGAAATTGGACGCTTTGAGATCCTATGCATGGGGAAAACAAGACTGTTTAGTGATAATGTTATGTTTTATCTTATTTTATGACGTCATAGTTACTGTGATGTCATCAAAACTGTGACGTCATCAATGGGTATGTATGACATCATCAATACTTACTGAGATCAAAATGGCTACCAGGAAACCCATCACAACAACACTTTGGCAACAGACACATCTGCCCTAGCCGACGAACACTGCGTAAATGTCAGATACTGAAATAACAGACAAAAAGGCCAAAATAAAGGTTGCCTTCTTTTTCTTCACCGAGAAATGTCAGTGACTCTCAGAAGTTGTGAAAACCATCAAATTTCCCTCAAAACTCATTTTCTGCATCTGTAATTTTGGAAAATCATAGTTTTCATGATTGACTTTACTAGACTAATCATTATGCTGGTTTAGTTTGGGGGGAAATCAGATACTATAGCAAAATTTGATTGAAAACAGACAATTTTACCTATTTTTAATAAATATAAATTTATGTACAGTATCCATGGATACCGAGTGCTGATATGAATGAAAAAGACTAAAATTATGTCTGAATGACTCAAGAGATATAGCTGTAAAGATATATGTTTCCAAGTAGAACATAGATCAAAATATGACCACTTTAAATGTATAATAAAATGTTAACAGGAATCAAGATTGAAAAGGCTTAAAAAACCTATAAGCAAACAAGAGTTACTGCCCTTTGTTCAGGCACGTATAATGGTTCATTTCGATTTCTTAAGTTTAGTAATTAGATTTAACTTAAAATAAATCAAGGTAAATACCAAACAAGCATGAAAAGTTATTTTTTTCAAAAACATGACTTTTTGTGTGCTGTATATGGTAGCTGTGTACGGCAGATCTAGAGATTAATGGGAAAAAAGACCAATGCCTGAGAATTGTCAACACCGAGATTTAACCGTACACTGCATAGATGTAAATGTATACATTTTTGTAAATTGTATATCATTTCCAATTCAAAAAAAGGACTATAAAGTGTATACACTGATGTATCCTATGTATGGCACTTGTGTGAAAACCATGGTTACCACATCAAAAATTACCGAAAAATGCAAAATATCACTGTTTTTGACACAAAATTTGACCTATGCAGATAGGAATTTTTTTCTTAAGTTCTATCTAAAATTAAAGCTTACTAACTTGGTTGCAGAATTATATCTGTCCCAGCATAGGTCGTACGCTTAGATTTTCCGCTATTTTCCCTCATGTGCTGTTGTCGAAATTTCACTTCCTGTAAAGCTAGCTTTTCCTGTGTAGACACCCATTTCGGAAGGGTCAAAATTTTAATCTCTAACCAAAAAAAAATTTTTCTCTTTTTACAAATGTGAAGTCAACAAAGTCCACTTTATCATACTTAAGCCAATTTTACTCCTTATTTTTTTTTAGATTTTCATAGGCATGCTATTATAGGGGTTATTCATTGTACAAAAATATCACCCATGGCCACAAAAGCCTTCTGTACACTGCTACCATATACATCATTTTCTATTCCTTAAAATTTAATCAAAACCCTTTAGATGTCTGGAAAATGACACAATGAACAAAATGATGTATCCGTTTCCTTTCTCCCTTGAATAGTTACCGAGTAAAATGAATTTCCCTGAAAGGTGAATTTTTACCAATTCTGTTCTCAGACTATCAATAAAGGGAGATAATCTGAAAAATGAAAACTTCAATAAGTTTGTAGTTTTCATTAAAAAAATTCCATTATGGGTGAAATTGGACGCTTTGAGATCCTATGCATGGGGAAAACAAGACTGTTTAGTGATAATGTTATGTTTTATCTTATTTTATGACGTCATAGTTACTGTGATGTCATCAAAACTGTGACGTCATCAATGGGTATGTATGACATCATCAATACTTACTGAGATCAAAATGGCTACCAGGAAACCCATCACAACAACACTTTGGCAACAGACACATCTGCCCTAGCCGACGAACACTGCGTAAATGTCAGATACTGAAATAACAGACAAAAAGGCCAAAATAAAGGTTGCCTTCTTTTTCTTCACCGAGAAATGTCAGTGACTCTCAGAAGTTGTGAAAACCATCAAATTTCCCTCAAAACTCATTTTCTGCATCTGTAATTTTGGAAAATCATAGTTTTCATGATTGACTTTACTAGACTAATCATTATGCTGGTTTAGTTTGGGGGGAAATCAGATACTATAGCAAAATTTGATTGAAAACAGACAATTTTACCTATTTTTAATAAATATAAATTTATGTACAGTATCCATGGATACCGAGTGCTGATATGAATGAAAAAGACTAAAATTATGTCTGAATGACTCAAGAGATATAGCTGTAAAGATATATGTTTCCAAGTAGAACATAGATCAAAATATGACCACTTTAAATGTATAATAAAATGTTAACAGGAATCAAGATTGAAAAGGCTTAAAAAACCTATAAGCAAACAAGAGTTACTGCCCTTTGTTCAGGCACGTATAATGGTTCATTTCGATTTCTTAAGTTTAGTAATTAGATTTAACTTAAAATAAATCAAGGTAAATACCAAACAAGCATGAAAAGTTATTTTTTTCAAAAACATGACTTTTTGTGTGCTGTATATGGTAGCTGTGTACGGCAGATCTAGAGATTAATGGGAAAAAAGACCAATGCCTGAGAATTGTCAACACCGAGATTTAACCGTACACTGCATAGATGTAAATGTATACATTTTTGTAAATTGTATATCATTTCCAATTCAAAAAAAGGACTATAAAGTGTATACACTGATGTATCCTATGTATGGCACTTGTGTGAAAACCATGGTTACCACATCAAAAATTACCGAAAAATGCAAAATATCACTGTTTTTGACACAAAATTTGACCTATGCAGATAGGAATTTTTTTCTTAAGTTCTATCTAAAATTAAAGCTTACTAACTTGGTTGCAGAATTATATCTGTCCCAGCATAGGTCGTACGCTTAGATTTTCCGCTATTTTCCCTCATGTGCTGTTGTCGAAATTTCACTTCCTGTAAAGCTAGCTTTTCCTGTGTAGACACCCATTTCGGAAGGGTCAAAATTTTAATCTCTAACCAAAAAAAAATTTTTCTCTTTTTACAAATGTGAAGTCAACAAAGTCCACTTTATCATACTTAAGCCAATTTTACTCCTTATTTTTTTTTAGATTTTCATAGGCATGCTATTATAGGGGTTATTCATTGTACAAAAATATCACCCATGGCCACAAAAGCCTTCTGTACACTGCTACCATATACATCATTTTCTATTCCTTAAAATTTAATCAAAACCCTTTAGATGTCTGGAAAATGACACAATGAACAAAATGATGTATCCGTTTCCTTTCTCCCTTGAATAGTTACCGAGTAAAATGAATTTCCCTGAAAGGTGAATTTTTACCAATTCTGTTCTCAGACTATCAATAAAGGGAGATAATCTGAAAAATGAAAACTTCAATAAGTTTGTAGTTTTCATTAAAAAAATTCCATTATGGGTGAAATTGGACGCTTTGAGATCCTATGCATGGGGAAAACAAGACTGTTTAGTGATAATGTTATGTTTTATCTTATTTTATGACGTCATAGTTACTGTGATGTCATCAAAACTGTGACGTCATCAATGGGTATGTATGACATCATCAATACTTACTGAGATCAAAATGGCTACCAGGAAACCCATCACAACAACACTTTGGCAACAGACACATCTGCCCTAGCCGACGAACACTGCGTAAATGTCAGATACTGAAATAACAGACAAAAAGGCCAAAATAAAGGTTGCCTTCTTTTTCTTCACCGAGAAATGTCAGTGACTCTCAGAAGTTGTGAAAACCATCAAATTTCCCTCAAAACTCATTTTCTGCATCTGTAATTTTGGAAAATCATAGTTTTCATGATTGACTTTACTAGACTAATCATTATGCTGGTTTAGTTTGGGGGGAAATCAGATACTATAGCAAAATTTGATTGAAAACAGACAATTTTACCTATTTTTAATAAATATAAATTTATGTACAGTATCCATGGATACCGAGTGCTGATATGAATGAAAAAGACTAAAATTATGTCTGAATGACTCAAGAGATATAGCTGTAAAGATATATGTTTCCAAGTAGAACATAGATCAAAATATGACCACTTTAAATGTATAATAAAATGTTAACAGGAATCAAGATTGAAAAGGCTTAAAAAACCTATAAGCAAACAAGAGTTACTGCCCTTTGTTCAGGCACGTATAATGGTTCATTTCGATTTCTTAAGTTTAGTAATTAGATTTAACTTAAAATAAATCAAGGTAAATACCAAACAAGCATGAAAAGTTATTTTTTTCAAAAACATGACTTTTTGTGTGCTGTATATGGTAGCTGTGTACGGCAGATCTAGAGATTAATGGGAAAAAAGACCAATGCCTGAGAATTGTCAACACCGAGATTTAACCGTACACTGCATAGATGTAAATGTATACATTTTTGTAAATTGTATATCATTTCCAATTCAAAAAAAGGACTATAAAGTGTATACACTGATGTATCCTATGTATGGCACTTGTGTGAAAACCATGGTTACCACATCAAAAATTACCGAAAAATGCAAAATATCACTGTTTTTGACACAAAATTTGACCTATGCAGATAGGAATTTTTTTCTTAAGTTCTATCTAAAATTAAAGCTTACTAACTTGGTTGCAGAATTATATCTGTCCCAGCATAGGTCGTACGCTTAGATTTTCCGCTATTTTCCCTCATGTGCTGTTGTCGAAATTTCACTTCCTGTAAAGCTAGCTTTTCCTGTGTAGACACCCATTTCGGAAGGGTCAAAATTTTAATCTCTAACCAAAAAAAAATTTTTCTCTTTTTACAAATGTGAAGTCAACAAAGTCCACTTTATCATACTTAAGCCAATTTTACTCCTTATTTTTTTTTAGATTTTCATAGGCATGCTATTATAGGGGTTATTCATTGTACAAAAATATCACCCATGGCCACAAAAGCCTTCTGTACACTGCTACCATATACATCATTTTCTATTCCTTAAAATTTAATCAAAACCCTTTAGATGTCTGGAAAATGACACAATGAACAAAATGATGTATCCGTTTCCTTTCTCCCTTGAATAGTTACCGAGTAAAATGAATTTCCCTGAAAGGTGAATTTTTACCAATTCTGTTCTCAGACTATCAATAAAGGGAGATAATCTGAAAAATGAAAACTTCAATAAGTTTGTAGTTTTCATTAAAAAAATTCCATTATGGGTGAAATTGGACGCTTTGAGATCCTATGCATGGGGAAAACAAGACTGTTTAGTGATAATGTTATGTTTTATCTTATTTTATGACGTCATAGTTACTGTGATGTCATCAAAACTGTGACGTCATCAATGGGTATGTATGACATCATCAATACTTACTGAGATCAAAATGGCTACCAGGAAACCCATCACAACAACACTTTGGCAACAGACACATCTGCCCTAGCCGACGAACACTGCGTAAATGTCAGATACTGAAATAACAGACAAAAAGGCCAAAATAAAGGTTGCCTTCTTTTTCTTCACCGAGAAATGTCAGTGACTCTCAGAAGTTGTGAAAACCATCAAATTTCCCTCAAAACTCATTTTCTGCATCTGTAATTTTGGAAAATCATAGTTTTCATGATTGACTTTACTAGACTAATCATTATGCTGGTTTAGTTTGGGGGGAAATCAGATACTATAGCAAAATTTGATTGAAAACAGACAATTTTACCTATTTTTAATAAATATAAATTTATGTACAGTATCCATGGATACCGAGTGCTGATATGAATGAAAAAGACTAAAATTATGTCTGAATGACTCAAGAGATATAGCTGTAAAGATATATGTTTCCAAGTAGAACATAGATCAAAATATGACCACTTTAAATGTATAATAAAATGTTAACAGGAATCAAGATTGAAAAGGCTTAAAAAACCTATAAGCAAACAAGAGTTACTGCCCTTTGTTCAGGCACGTATAATGGTTCATTTCGATTTCTTAAGTTTAGTAATTAGATTTAACTTAAAATAAATCAAGGTAAATACCAAACAAGCATGAAAAGTTATTTTTTTCAAAAACATGACTTTTTGTGTGCTGTATATGGTAGCTGTGTACGGCAGATCTAGAGATTAATGGGAAAAAAGACCAATGCCTGAGAATTGTCAACACCGAGATTTAACCGTACACTGCATAGATGTAAATGTATACATTTTTGTAAATTGTATATCATTTCCAATTCAAAAAAAGGACTATAAAGTGTATACACTGATGTATCCTATGTATGGCACTTGTGTGAAAACCATGGTTACCACATCAAAAATTACCGAAAAATGCAAAATATCACTGTTTTTGACACAAAATTTGACCTATGCAGATAGGAATTTTTTTCTTAAGTTCTATCTAAAATTAAAGCTTACTAACTTGGTTGCAGAATTATATCTGTCCCAGCATAGGTCGTACGCTTAGATTTTCCGCTATTTTCCCTCATGTGCTGTTGTCGAAATTTCACTTCCTGTAAAGCTAGCTTTTCCTGTGTAGACACCCATTTCGGAAGGGTCAAAATTTTAATCTCTAACCAAAAAAAAATTTTTCTCTTTTTACAAATGTGAAGTCAACAAAGTCCACTTTATCATACTTAAGCCAATTTTACTCCTTATTTTTTTTTAGATTTTCATAGGCATGCTATTATAGGGGTTATTCATTGTACAAAAATATCACCCATGGCCACAAAAGCCTTCTGTACACTGCTACCATATACATCATTTTCTATTCCTTAAAATTTAATCAAAACCCTTTAGATGTCTGGAAAATGACACAATGAACAAAATGATGTATCCGTTTCCTTTCTCCCTTGAATAGTTACCGAGTAAAATGAATTTCCCTGAAAGGTGAATTTTTACCAATTCTGTTCTCAGACTATCAATAAAGGGAGATAATCTGAAAAATGAAAACTTCAATAAGTTTGTAGTTTTCATTAAAAAAATTCCATTATGGGTGAAATTGGACGCTTTGAGATCCTATGCATGGGGAAAACAAGACTGTTTAGTGATAATGTTATGTTTTATCTTATTTTATGACGTCATAGTTACTGTGATGTCATCAAAACTGTGACGTCATCAATGGGTATGTATGACATCATCAATACTTACTGAGATCAAAATGGCTACCAGGAAACCCATCACAACAACACTTTGGCAACAGACACATCTGCCCTAGCCGACGAACACTGCGTAAATGTCAGATACTGAAATAACAGACAAAAAGGCCAAAATAAAGGTTGCCTTCTTTTTCTTCACCGAGAAATGTCAGTGACTCTCAGAAGTTGTGAAAACCATCAAATTTCCCTCAAAACTCATTTTCTGCATCTGTAATTTTGGAAAATCATAGTTTTCATGATTGACTTTACTAGACTAATCATTATGCTGGTTTAGTTTGGGGGGAAATCAGATACTATAGCAAAATTTGATTGAAAACAGACAATTTTACCTATTTTTAATAAATATAAATTTATGTACAGTATCCATGGATACCGAGTGCTGATATGAATGAAAAAGACTAAAATTATGTCTGAATGACTCAAGAGATATAGCTGTAAAGATATATGTTTCCAAGTAGAACATAGATCAAAATATGACCACTTTAAATGTATAATAAAATGTTAACAGGAATCAAGATTGAAAAGGCTTAAAAAACCTATAAGCAAACAAGAGTTACTGCCCTTTGTTCAGGCACGTATAATGGTTCATTTCGATTTCTTAAGTTTAGTAATTAGATTTAACTTAAAATAAATCAAGGTAAATACCAAACAAGCATGAAAAGTTATTTTTTTCAAAAACATGACTTTTTGTGTGCTGTATATGGTAGCTGTGTACGGCAGATCTAGAGATTAATGGGAAAAAAGACCAATGCCTGAGAATTGTCAACACCGAGATTTAACCGTACACTGCATAGATGTAAATGTATACATTTTTGTAAATTGTATATCATTTCCAATTCAAAAAAAGGACTATAAAGTGTATACACTGATGTATCCTATGTATGGCACTTGTGTGAAAACCATGGTTACCACATCAAAAATTACCGAAAAATGCAAAATATCACTGTTTTTGACACAAAATTTGACCTATGCAGATAGGAATTTTTTTCTTAAGTTCTATCTAAAATTAAAGCTTACTAACTTGGTTGCAGAATTATATCTGTCCCAGCATAGGTCGTACGCTTAGATTTTCCGCTATTTTCCCTCATGTGCTGTTGTCGAAATTTCACTTCCTGTAAAGCTAGCTTTTCCTGTGTAGACACCCATTTCGGAAGGGTCAAAATTTTAATCTCTAACCAAAAAAAAATTTTTCTCTTTTTACAAATGTGAAGTCAACAAAGTCCACTTTATCATACTTAAGCCAATTTTACTCCTTATTTTTTTTTAGATTTTCATAGGCATGCTATTATAGGGGTTATTCATTGTACAAAAATATCACCCATGGCCACAAAAGCCTTCTGTACACTGCTACCATATACATCATTTTCTATTCCTTAAAATTTAATCAAAACCCTTTAGATGTCTGGAAAATGACACAATGAACAAAATGATGTATCCGTTTCCTTTCTCCCTTGAATAGTTACCGAGTAAAATGAATTTCCCTGAAAGGTGAATTTTTACCAATTCTGTTCTCAGACTATCAATAAAGGGAGATAATCTGAAAAATGAAAACTTCAATAAGTTTGTAGTTTTCATTAAAAAAATTCCATTATGGGTGAAATTGGACGCTTTGAGATCCTATGCATGGGGAAAACAAGACTGTTTAGTGATAATGTTATGTTTTATCTTATTTTATGACGTCATAGTTACTGTGATGTCATCAAAACTGTGACGTCATCAATGGGTATGTATGACATCATCAATACTTACTGAGATCAAAATGGCTACCAGGAAACCCATCACAACAACACTTTGGCAACAGACACATCTGCCCTAGCCGACGAACACTGCGTAAATGTCAGATACTGAAATAACAGACAAAAAGGCCAAAATAAAGGTTGCCTTCTTTTTCTTCACCGAGAAATGTCAGTGACTCTCAGAAGTTGTGAAAACCATCAAATTTCCCTCAAAACTCATTTTCTGCATCTGTAATTTTGGAAAATCATAGTTTTCATGATTGACTTTACTAGACTAATCATTATGCTGGTTTAGTTTGGGGGGAAATCAGATACTATAGCAAAATTTGATTGAAAACAGACAATTTTACCTATTTTTAATAAATATAAATTTATGTACAGTATCCATGGATACCGAGTGCTGATATGAATGAAAAAGACTAAAATTATGTCTGAATGACTCAAGAGATATAGCTGTAAAGATATATGTTTCCAAGTAGAACATAGATCAAAATATGACCACTTTAAATGTATAATAAAATGTTAACAGGAATCAAGATTGAAAAGGCTTAAAAAACCTATAAGCAAACAAGAGTTACTGCCCTTTGTTCAGGCACGTATAATGGTTCATTTCGATTTCTTAAGTTTAGTAATTAGATTTAACTTAAAATAAATCAAGGTAAATACCAAACAAGCATGAAAAGTTATTTTTTTCAAAAACATGACTTTTTGTGTGCTGTATATGGTAGCTGTGTACGGCAGATCTAGAGATTAATGGGAAAAAAGACCAATGCCTGAGAATTGTCAACACCGAGATTTAACCGTACACTGCATAGATGTAAATGTATACATTTTTGTAAATTGTATATCATTTCCAATTCAAAAAAAGGACTATAAAGTGTATACACTGATGTATCCTATGTATGGCACTTGTGTGAAAACCATGGTTACCACATCAAAAATTACCGAAAAATGCAAAATATCACTGTTTTTGACACAAAATTTGACCTATGCAGATAGGAATTTTTTTCTTAAGTTCTATCTAAAATTAAAGCTTACTAACTTGGTTGCAGAATTATATCTGTCCCAGCATAGGTCGTACGCTTAGATTTTCCGCTATTTTCCCTCATGTGCTGTTGTCGAAATTTCACTTCCTGTAAAGCTAGCTTTTCCTGTGTAGACACCCATTTCGGAAGGGTCAAAATTTTAATCTCTAACCAAAAAAAAATTTTTCTCTTTTTACAAATGTGAAGTCAACAAAGTCCACTTTATCATACTTAAGCCAATTTTACTCCTTATTTTTTTTTAGATTTTCATAGGCATGCTATTATAGGGGTTATTCATTGTACAAAAATATCACCCATGGCCACAAAAGCCTTCTGTACACTGCTACCATATACATCATTTTCTATTCCTTAAAATTTAATCAAAACCCTTTAGATGTCTGGAAAATGACACAATGAACAAAATGATGTATCCGTTTCCTTTCTCCCTTGAATAGTTACCGAGTAAAATGAATTTCCCTGAAAGGTGAATTTTTACCAATTCTGTTCTCAGACTATCAATAAAGGGAGATAATCTGAAAAATGAAAACTTCAATAAGTTTGTAGTTTTCATTAAAAAAATTCCATTATGGGTGAAATTGGACGCTTTGAGATCCTATGCATGGGGAAAACAAGACTGTTTAGTGATAATGTTATGTTTTATCTTATTTTATGACGTCATAGTTACTGTGATGTCATCAAAACTGTGACGTCATCAATGGGTATGTATGACATCATCAATACTTACTGAGATCAAAATGGCTACCAGGAAACCCATCACAACAACACTTTGGCAACAGACACATCTGCCCTAGCCGACGAACACTGCGTAAATGTCAGATACTGAAATAACAGACAAAAAGGCCAAAATAAAGGTTGCCTTCTTTTTCTTCACCGAGAAATGTCAGTGACTCTCAGAAGTTGTGAAAACCATCAAATTTCCCTCAAAACTCATTTTCTGCATCTGTAATTTTGGAAAATCATAGTTTTCATGATTGACTTTACTAGACTAATCATTATGCTGGTTTAGTTTGGGGGGAAATCAGATACTATAGCAAAATTTGATTGAAAACAGACAATTTTACCTATTTTTAATAAATATAAATTTATGTACAGTATCCATGGATACCGAGTGCTGATATGAATGAAAAAGACTAAAATTATGTCTGAATGACTCAAGAGATATAGCTGTAAAGATATATGTTTCCAAGTAGAACATAGATCAAAATATGACCACTTTAAATGTATAATAAAATGTTAACAGGAATCAAGATTGAAAAGGCTTAAAAAACCTATAAGCAAACAAGAGTTACTGCCCTTTGTTCAGGCACGTATAATGGTTCATTTCGATTTCTTAAGTTTAGTAATTAGATTTAACTTAAAATAAATCAAGGTAAATACCAAACAAGCATGAAAAGTTATTTTTTTCAAAAACATGACTTTTTGTGTGCTGTATATGGTAGCTGTGTACGGCAGATCTAGAGATTAATGGGAAAAAAGACCAATGCCTGAGAATTGTCAACACCGAGATTTAACCGTACACTGCATAGATGTAAATGTATACATTTTTGTAAATTGTATATCATTTCCAATTCAAAAAAAGGACTATAAAGTGTATACACTGATGTATCCTATGTATGGCACTTGTGTGAAAACCATGGTTACCACATCAAAAATTACCGAAAAATGCAAAATATCACTGTTTTTGACACAAAATTTGACCTATGCAGATAGGAATTTTTTTCTTAAGTTCTATCTAAAATTAAAGCTTACTAACTTGGTTGCAGAATTATATCTGTCCCAGCATAGGTCGTACGCTTAGATTTTCCGCTATTTTCCCTCATGTGCTGTTGTCGAAATTTCACTTCCTGTAAAGCTAGCTTTTCCTGTGTAGACACCCATTTCGGAAGGGTCAAAATTTTAATCTCTAACCAAAAAAAAATTTTTCTCTTTTTACAAATGTGAAGTCAACAAAGTCCACTTTATCATACTTAAGCCAATTTTACTCCTTATTTTTTTTTAGATTTTCATAGGCATGCTATTATAGGGGTTATTCATTGTACAAAAATATCACCCATGGCCACAAAAGCCTTCTGTACACTGCTACCATATACATCATTTTCTATTCCTTAAAATTTAATCAAAACCCTTTAGATGTCTGGAAAATGACACAATGAACAAAATGATGTATCCGTTTCCTTTCTCCCTTGAATAGTTACCGAGTAAAATGAATTTCCCTGAAAGGTGAATTTTTACCAATTCTGTTCTCAGACTATCAATAAAGGGAGATAATCTGAAAAATGAAAACTTCAATAAGTTTGTAGTTTTCATTAAAAAAATTCCATTATGGGTGAAATTGGACGCTTTGAGATCCTATGCATGGGGAAAACAAGACTGTTTAGTGATAATGTTATGTTTTATCTTATTTTATGACGTCATAGTTACTGTGATGTCATCAAAACTGTGACGTCATCAATGGGTATGTATGACATCATCAATACTTACTGAGATCAAAATGGCTACCAGGAAACCCATCACAACAACACTTTGGCAACAGACACATCTGCCCTAGCCGACGAACACTGCGTAAATGTCAGATACTGAAATAACAGACAAAAAGGCCAAAATAAAGGTTGCCTTCTTTTTCTTCACCGAGAAATGTCAGTGACTCTCAGAAGTTGTGAAAACCATCAAATTTCCCTCAAAACTCATTTTCTGCATCTGTAATTTTGGAAAATCATAGTTTTCATGATTGACTTTACTAGACTAATCATTATGCTGGTTTAGTTTGGGGGGAAATCAGATACTATAGCAAAATTTGATTGAAAACAGACAATTTTACCTATTTTTAATAAATATAAATTTATGTACAGTATCCATGGATACCGAGTGCTGATATGAATGAAAAAGACTAAAATTATGTCTGAATGACTCAAGAGATATAGCTGTAAAGATATATGTTTCCAAGTAGAACATAGATCAAAATATGACCACTTTAAATGTATAATAAAATGTTAACAGGAATCAAGATTGAAAAGGCTTAAAAAACCTATAAGCAAACAAGAGTTACTGCCCTTTGTTCAGGCACGTATAATGGTTCATTTCGATTTCTTAAGTTTAGTAATTAGATTTAACTTAAAATAAATCAAGGTAAATACCAAACAAGCATGAAAAGTTATTTTTTTCAAAAACATGACTTTTTGTGTGCTGTATATGGTAGCTGTGTACGGCAGATCTAGAGATTAATGGGAAAAAAGACCAATGCCTGAGAATTGTCAACACCGAGATTTAACCGTACACTGCATAGATGTAAATGTATACATTTTTGTAAATTGTATATCATTTCCAATTCAAAAAAAGGACTATAAAGTGTATACACTGATGTATCCTATGTATGGCACTTGTGTGAAAACCATGGTTACCACATCAAAAATTACCGAAAAATGCAAAATATCACTGTTTTTGACACAAAATTTGACCTATGCAGATAGGAATTTTTTTCTTAAGTTCTATCTAAAATTAAAGCTTACTAACTTGGTTGCAGAATTATATCTGTCCCAGCATAGGTCGTACGCTTAGATTTTCCGCTATTTTCCCTCATGTGCTGTTGTCGAAATTTCACTTCCTGTAAAGCTAGCTTTTCCTGTGTAGACACCCATTTCGGAAGGGTCAAAATTTTAATCTCTAACCAAAAAAAAATTTTTCTCTTTTTACAAATGTGAAGTCAACAAAGTCCACTTTATCATACTTAAGCCAATTTTACTCCTTATTTTTTTTTAGATTTTCATAGGCATGCTATTATAGGGGTTATTCATTGTACAAAAATATCACCCATGGCCACAAAAGCCTTCTGTACACTGCTACCATATACATCATTTTCTATTCCTTAAAATTTAATCAAAACCCTTTAGATGTCTGGAAAATGACACAATGAACAAAATGATGTATCCGTTTCCTTTCTCCCTTGAATAGTTACCGAGTAAAATGAATTTCCCTGAAAGGTGAATTTTTACCAATTCTGTTCTCAGACTATCAATAAAGGGAGATAATCTGAAAAATGAAAACTTCAATAAGTTTGTAGTTTTCATTAAAAAAATTCCATTATGGGTGAAATTGGACGCTTTGAGATCCTATGCATGGGGAAAACAAGACTGTTTAGTGATAATGTTATGTTTTATCTTATTTTATGACGTCATAGTTACTGTGATGTCATCAAAACTGTGACGTCATCAATGGGTATGTATGACATCATCAATACTTACTGAGATCAAAATGGCTACCAGGAAACCCATCACAACAACACTTTGGCAACAGACACATCTGCCCTAGCCGACGAACACTGCGTAAATGTCAGATACTGAAATAACAGACAAAAAGGCCAAAATAAAGGTTGCCTTCTTTTTCTTCACCGAGAAATGTCAGTGACTCTCAGAAGTTGTGAAAACCATCAAATTTCCCTCAAAACTCATTTTCTGCATCTGTAATTTTGGAAAATCATAGTTTTCATGATTGACTTTACTAGACTAATCATTATGCTGGTTTAGTTTGGGGGGAAATCAGATACTATAGCAAAATTTGATTGAAAACAGACAATTTTACCTATTTTTAATAAATATAAATTTATGTACAGTATCCATGGATACCGAGTGCTGATATGAATGAAAAAGACTAAAATTATGTCTGAATGACTCAAGAGATATAGCTGTAAAGATATATGTTTCCAAGTAGAACATAGATCAAAATATGACCACTTTAAATGTATAATAAAATGTTAACAGGAATCAAGATTGAAAAGGCTTAAAAAACCTATAAGCAAACAAGAGTTACTGCCCTTTGTTCAGGCACGTATAATGGTTCATTTCGATTTCTTAAGTTTAGTAATTAGATTTAACTTAAAATAAATCAAGGTAAATACCAAACAAGCATGAAAAGTTATTTTTTTCAAAAACATGACTTTTTGTGTGCTGTATATGGTAGCTGTGTACGGCAGATCTAGAGATTAATGGGAAAAAAGACCAATGCCTGAGAATTGTCAACACCGAGATTTAACCGTACACTGCATAGATGTAAATGTATACATTTTTGTAAATTGTATATCATTTCCAATTCAAAAAAAGGACTATAAAGTGTATACACTGATGTATCCTATGTATGGCACTTGTGTGAAAACCATGGTTACCACATCAAAAATTACCGAAAAATGCAAAATATCACTGTTTTTGACACAAAATTTGACCTATGCAGATAGGAATTTTTTTCTTAAGTTCTATCTAAAATTAAAGCTTACTAACTTGGTTGCAGAATTATATCTGTCCCAGCATAGGTCGTACGCTTAGATTTTCCGCTATTTTCCCTCATGTGCTGTTGTCGAAATTTCACTTCCTGTAAAGCTAGCTTTTCCTGTGTAGACACCCATTTCGGAAGGGTCAAAATTTTAATCTCTAACCAAAAAAAAATTTTTCTCTTTTTACAAATGTGAAGTCAACAAAGTCCACTTTATCATACTTAAGCCAATTTTACTCCTTTATTTTTTTTTTTAGATTTTCATAGGCATGCTATTATAGGGGTTATTCATTGTACAAAAATATCACCCATGGCCACAAAAGCCTTCTGTACACTGCTACCTTAGGTGATTTAGGACAAAGGGACCTGAGAATTTGTTAGAGCTAATTTTGGACCTAAACTATGGAGTTTCAGTTATTTTAAACTTTTTTTTTTGGGGGGGGGGGGGGTGTCAATTTTCGATAAAAAGGCCCTCTCAATGCCTTTATGACCATTGAGAACCACTTTTATTGAAAATTGTTCTAAACCTTCCAAAAAGTGTAAAGTTGCTCTAATGACTTTGGTTTAGATCCAAAACTAGCTGTAACAAATTCGCAGGTCCCTGTGGTCCATTTAATTTGCGATAATACATAATATCCCGTTTGTGAACATCTACATTGGTACATTAACCTTTGCTATCTTATATGTAACATATAAGTGGTGCGAGTGTCCATAGGCCTACTTATAGTATAAATGTGTTCTGATAGTGACCTATCGGTGTCTGTGTCCGGCCGGTCAAAATGTAAATTTCTGAAAACTTTAATGATGGATATCATCATCGTCGTCATTGCCGTCATCAGCACCAACAACTTTCATCAAAATAATCTTCATCCTAGCCATCAGAATCATCATCATCATAAAAAAAACATTTGATATGAGTGTCCTCATTCAGCACGCTATCAGATTGCTTTCATAGGATGAAAATAATGAATATGAACATTAAATTCAAAAATTAGATTTAAAATCTTCAAAATGTCGTTTTAACTTTGTTAATGCTAAGCACATATAGTGATAGGGCTTTACATATTGAAATTGGTAAAACTTAATTGTATTAAACTATGCTATGTAAGATTTTTACATACACTGTACTCATTTCAAATGTGTATCAAAATTTAAACATTGTTGCATTAATAACTGTTGGTTCAATTAAAAAACCAATTAAACAATACACAATCAGCTCAAATAAACTTAAGCAAATTACACAGGTATTCTACTGTACGTTGTAGGGGAAGTTACTCTACAACTTAGAAACTAACATACATGTACAGTGTATTTCAGAAAATAAATATATAACCAATAATAAAACAGTCGACTAAAATACCAGCAGACAGTAGAACCGCATACGTCCGTACATACATTGGTATCAGTGGACGTTGTTTTCACCACACGAATTATAAGATCGCGTCTGTCGATATTATGAAAGCATCGCTTTATTGCATATGTCACTCGCGAAACACATTTCAGATTGGTTACCATGGAGCAAGATCAACAGATCGTCAAGAGCTAGTCTCGCGTGGCTCTGATTACTTATGCAAATGAGTATACACCTCCATGTTGTGACGTCACTGGGTGGCAGTAGGGCGAGTAGAAAATGGTTGTGTGTTCCGCTGTTGACATCTGAGAAATATATGGTTTGACAGTGCAACGAGTATCTTCAATACAAATATGCCTCTATTTGGTAAAAAATTGGGAAAAGAGAAGGATGTTAAGAAACGTTACATATTCAAGGAGGTGCTTGGAACGTAAGTACAGTATATTTATATTTAGACATTATTCTAATTACTTGGGGTCTCTATAACGTTTTCACTAGGACTAGCCAATATCACCGCATTGATATCTTGGGGCGATGTTTACACAGTTCTGACAATGTAGTCTGTCCAGTAGTTGCGAGGTTTAAAGTGGAACCAGTTTTACATAATGACACATATATATCTACCGGTGATTAAATTTCAGAGCCGCCAGGGTTAGAACTGTCCGAATATATTGCCGAGACACCTGTTTGGTTCATGAATCGATTTCACCGTATGTAAGCTTGAATGACAACCTACTGATTAAATGTAAAAGAAGTAAAAATCAGTTTGATTGTATATCTGTATAGGTCTAACGGATGTATGAACAGTTTCATTTTGGTGTGTATATTGTACACATGGTCTGATCTGACCCAGAAAACATATCAGTGTTTACATTACATGATAAATACATATACTACAGGAAGTCGTTTTAGGTCCAAGCATATAATAATATATTAATTTATTTAATTTACTAATCAGTGTTAAAACAATTGAATATGAAAATATAATATTTATTTCTCTAACGTTTGATATAAAACAAGCTTTGAAGCTTATACCTTTCAAATCACTCTTGTCGTGTCTGATGTATATATAGTATGCAGACAGGTTTCTTTTGTTGGAGGAACTGGAGTACCTGGATAAAACCTAAGGGGTTGGGCAGGTGATTCCATACCTTTTCTTGTGCAATATTGAAATCAAACCTGGACTGCACATGTCTTGGTAAAAGGCTAGTGTCATACTGCTATCCCGTATAAGCCTGAATATGGGATGGAGATCCAGAGGGGGTGGGGTGGGTGGGTGGCTGTGTTTGTGAGGACACCCCCCCCCCCCCCCCACCCCCGCTTTTTTTTGGAGGAGGAAAAATTTTATAGCCTTAAAAATGGAAGTTTTTACTGTTGTATCATTGAAAAAGCATCAGCTTGATCCACTCTTTTTCGAAAATCCTGCATCCGCGCCTGGGGGAGGTTGTTATGATGTAAATACGAAAAAAAGTAGTTCTCATGGTAGTTGGTAATTATCGGTATACATACAGACCACCATCAGTGGTATAGGGTATCCCTGCTACTGTTAGACATCTTTGTTGGCATCATCAATTTTACTCATTTACACAAAATGTTTATCTTACATTATCTTATAATGAGGAAATTTGTAATGTGAGTTGTTTGTTTTGCAAGTCATTTTCTGAAGTCAAGGTAATCACATTTGTTAACAAGATTATAGATCAACAAGTAATTCTCAATGATATCAGCAATGAAATTAAGAAAATACAATGAAGGTCACAATTCTATAGTCTTTATATATACAGGTATTCATTTTGAACAGGTGGTCTTTATATACAGGTATTCATAATGGATGGGTAGACATTTGCACATATATTTATTATAGACAGGTGGTCTATATTTACAAATATATTCATTTTGAAGAAGTGGCTTTTATTGACAGGTATTCATTATGGACAAGTGTTATATTCATACAGGTATCATTATGGACAGATGGTCTACATATACAGGTATTCATTATGAACAGTTGATCTTTATATACAGTTATTCATTATGAACATGTGGTCTTTATATACAGTTATTCATTATGAACAGGTGGTCTTTATATACAGTTATTCATTATGAACATGTGGTCTTTATATACAGTTATTCATTATGAACAGGTGGTCTTTATATACAGTTATTCATTATGAACAGGTGGTCTTTATATACAGGTATTCATTATCAACAGGTGATTTTTATATACAGGTATTCATTATGAACATGTGATATTTATATACAGGCATTCAAAATGAACAGGTGATATTTATATACAGATATTCATAATGAAAAGGTGATCTTTATATACAATTATTCATAATTAACAGGTGATATTTATATACAGGCATTCATAATGAACAGGTGGTCTTTATATACAGGTATTCATTATGAATACGTGGGCTTTATATAATATAGGTATTAATAATGAACAGGTGATCTTTATATATCTTTTGGTATTCGTAATGAACAGGTTGTCTTTATATATACAGGAATTAATTCATTATGAACAGGTGATCTTTATATACAGGTATTCATCATTAACAGGTGATCTTTATATACAGGTATTCATTATGGACAGATGGTCTTTATATGCAGGTATTCATTATGAACAGATGGTCTTTATATACAGGTATTCATTATGAACAGATGGTCTTTATATGGAAGTATTCATTATTAACAGGTGGTCATGCATATACAGGTATTCCTTTTTAAAACATTGTTATACATGCATAAGTGGTCTTATATCATAGCTACCTGGTTGTTACTCAATCGTTGTAGACAGGTTGTCAGCCATGGGTACATCCGTACAGCATTTCAAGTATAGATACTCTTATTTGCTCTTTTACCCTGTACTTTCATAACAAACTATTCGAACATTGGAAGTGTTTAAAAGTGTCTCCAGGGGGTGAACAAATTGAACAATGCCGAACCTATTGTTGTTACCACCTGTTCACAGTTTTTATTCAATGATGTCAGATGAAAAACTAGGTCAAGGAGAGAACAATTAAAACATAGGACTGGATCAAAGGTACCTGTGATTGGGTTTACCGACAATCAAAGAATGCTGCATGATGCTGAGACTAATTGTAGGTCGGGCATATCATTTAAAACGAGACTTACCCTGGTAATTGATATGGAAATATGATACTGTACATATACCCTGCTACAAAATTGTATTGGTAAAGCTGTAATATTCTAATTTAATATAATTTAACTTAAATACTAAAACTGGTATAATTTGTGAAAATACACTTTGTCAAAATACACAAAATTCATAAGGAAGAAACAGTGTTGGACAATTTAAGGTTTAAGTTGTAAGTTACCGTTCAAGATTTGAAATATTGTTGAAAAAACTACATTGTTTCATCCGATTGATGAAAAAAGTCACTAAAACAAAAATAAAGGGGAGGGGTGGGAGGGGTCAGACCTGCTGCTCAGGTGGGTGTCATTATTTTTAAACCACCCTTGTGATATTTTAAAAGTAGTTGAAAGAAAGAAAAAAATGTCATCAGATGATATTTTCCTTTCCCTTCTGGTGCGGGAAAGAGACAGGGCAGATTTTGAAGATTACATAGTCAAGAAATTTACCAAACAAGAGAAGAGAGATGAAGGGATGTGTGTGTGTGTGTAATATGTTGAAATTATTTGAGGGGCATGCTATAAAAGTAAAAGATCTTTCCTTATACTGAATTTTATACATGTGAAAAACAGGAACATGAATACACTTGGGATACAGGCCTACGTTTTATAAAGTAATATCTGTTCCCTGCAACACAACCTACACATTTTACATGATTGCTGAGATCTGGAGTCCCAGATATAATATTGTTCTGCAAAGGCACATTTGAACATGTAGCAACCAAGAGTACTGTATTATTCATAGGATTATATCCTTAGACTTTGACAATGTGTTGTGTATTGTGTATCATACACTACTCATCAGCGTAAATCTGTAAATATTTTAGTACCACATCCGTTAGCAAGGTTTAAAAGTTGGTCACGAAACCACAAACACATACAAATGGATTGTTCGGGATACATTCTGTACTATAGCTGGTATATTGGATATCTCGTTTTACTTTCTAGTTATCTAGTAAATATTTAACCTTGACATGACATAAAAGTGATATAATGTGAGTTGCAAGTTCATCAGAACAACTGGTAAATGTATAATGGTTTATATAATGCTTGGTATAGAGCTATTGTCTTTTTACAGTTGTCTCTCTGGCTGTCAGGTAGAGTATCCTTCAGCTCACAATATCTGCTATTGATTAAAAAGAACTCATTATGGAGCGGAGTTGATTAATTCTTAATGAATTTCAAAGGCTAAATGACAATTGGTAAACATAATGAATTGAATTTTAAAACCTCATTGACAAATGGTAAAATTTAATGAGCTGAAATATTTTTTTTCAATTAAGGTTGTATGCAACTATAAAAATTGTATTTTTGAATTGTGATGGAGTTGCCTCCCTTGACCAAATTATTTCCAGTCTACCAGGTAAGTTTATATTGGAGTGCCTCAAGCAAACACTCTATTGTTCAAATGTGTTGTCAGTAAATAAATTGAATCTACAAGATAATTCCTCATAAAACTTTTTGTGACAGATAGAGGTATGATATATACTACATCTAGTATGTTCATTTTCTAAAACAAATGTTGAACAAATCTGTGTAAATATAAAAAGATTCAATGAATTTGTTTGCCCATTTTTACAGCCGATATACGGCTGTTTCCCCCAGTCAAAATTTGTGTTATTTTCCTCAAATGAAGCAAAATTCAAGAATATTTTCCCAATTTATCTGAAAATCCTACTTTATTTTTCCCAATTCAATAAGGCACAGGCTTTTTTTAAATCTGGTAGCAAAAACACTGAGATTATAATAATACAGTGTATGTATAACTATACATATGGATAATACCAATTTAGAACTTTATCTGTAAAATTAGGAATGTCTAAGGATGCCACTTATTAATCGTACAGTATATTAGGCTTACAGCAACCTCCATGGCATCACTGTCTGTTTAAACAAAAAGAAAGTTTTGGTTTGACCTAAACTGAAAATAAAGATTTATTTTGTTTAAATGTTTTGTTGTTAATCTTTTGGAGAAATAAAAGGTAACTGTAATCCATCATTTTGCATCCATTAATCATACATGTAAGTGAACTCCCTGTCTGTGTGTGAGGGTTCAATATTTATTGACTAATTAGGTATCTCAGGGTCTTGTGTGTATTTTTGTCATTTTATGTTCATACTTAGTATGGTAAAATATGATAATGCTTTATCTTTATGTCACACAAAGCTATATATTTACATCACCAGGGTTTGTATGTAAAGGAGAGATCATTAGCTTATATATACATAGTAAGCAGTAATGGATGTATGTATTATTAATAAATCCTATATTTTTTCCCTTGAAAACCTTATAAAAATTCATAAATCATTATCACTTCCTTTAAATCACTTGTTCTGAGTTTTACAGTAACTGTTATGTGAATTTACATCTTTTAAAATTTCATTTTTTGATTAAAAAAAAAAGGAATTTACAAATTGCTGTTTCTGATGTTACTATCAATGATATGTATCACATTGACTATAGCTATAGGGGGTTGGATGGCTGGCGAAGCATGTGTGCATTTTATAACTAATTCTTCAGACGCATACTGCATGTGCACCGATGCAATAAGTTGTGCTTTCTCTGGGGATCGTATATCTTTTCTTTGAAGTAGTTATTTTGCTGTTTATCTTAAACATGTAATTTTATCTAACTTATGTATGATATAACATTTGTATGTATATGATAAATGTGTTTGTATTGTTAGATTATGGGTGAAAACAATTTTACCAGGCTATTAATGTACTTGATACCTTAATCAGTAAACAGATAAATTTCCCTTATAACACTGTATACATATCAGACCTGATGGTAAATTTGATAGCAGTCGCTTGATAACTTAATTATTTTATTTGTCGAAATATTGACTTGAGCAAGTCTACTAAAATTTATAACAGTCACTTGTTAACTTAATTATTTTATTTGTCGAAATATTGACTTGAGCAAGTCTAAATTTTATAACAGTCACTTGATAACTTAATTATTTTATTTGTCGAAATATTGACTTGAGCAAGTCTCCTGATTCTGAGTAGATGTAAACTTGCTGTAGTCAATTATTAGAAGAAGATGATGTGACTTGATTGATAGTGTTAAGGTGATATGGTCAATTAAGCTGATTCAGCAGGGTGGATTTCTACCTGGAGCTGATAATTAAGGCTACACATCATTTGAATGGTCTCCTGGGGAGAACACTGATGAATTGTGATAATAGCCAGCATGTAATTAGGAGACGAGCTGATCACACGATCGTCAAATTCAAATGGAGTCTCTTTCAGGTTGTTATAGTGTTCATATATGAACTCATGAACATCTCCATGTGCAAAATCTGTTCAAGTGTAAGCTGGGTTTAATAAAAAAAAAATGAACATTTACATTGAACAATTCAAATTGTTGTATGCATGTACGTGCAGATGAAACATATGCAGAATTTTTTCTGGATTCGCAGTGTGTAAATGGTCGATTAGATTCTTTTTATGGCAATTTAGATGCATGTATACCTGAGGAAGTGAAGAATTTGTTTCTCCTGTAATTAAATTACCACATCATATTCCTAGTCACATAATTATTTCATTATATACCATATCAAATTGTCTAATTTATATCCTAACCCATTATCACCATTATATACAATATTAAATTGTCTACCTTAATCCTGACCCATTATTACCATGATTCATTAAATACTATATCTAGACCATGCAGCTGTTCAGTAAATGAGATCTTGAAGCTGAGGATAATTATTTAGCAATTAAGTACCATTATATGCAGTATTGTAAACATCTGCATCAACATTAAAAGTTAATCGCCAAATTGAAAATTTTTGTTTTTAAAACAAAATAATATTCAACGTTTTCATAAAGAAGAATATAGCTAGTTGAATGAAAGTGTTCTTGATATAATTTTGCATACTTGCCAACTTTTTGAAATTTCCATAGGGGGAGATTATACGCATGCATTAGTAAAATGTGTGTATGTACATTGTAGACCCTAGGGAAAAACAACACTTTTAAATTGCTTCTTTTAAATTATTCTTTCAGATAAAAAAACATTTAGATCTTAGAAAATAAAAGCAGTCAGCAAATTCATTGGTTGAAAATGCAACAGTTCAAACTATCAAAGTTGATACAGAACAGGTTCTAAATTTGTCAGTGACCAGCTTTTAATGAGAATGCTGCCATTTTTAATAATTATAATAAAACTATAGTTTTGTACCTTTTTTGATAAACTTCAGGTTGCTTTAACTTGAAGTATCTCTTCATCCTGACTTTGTTGACAGAGAAACTGTTACATTATATTCCTACATACATCTACTACTAAACAGGAAATTATTACTGATTTATCCACAGATAGGCCCATGTCTGGTAATAAGCCCACTGCTTTTGTACTTCAGTTCAACCTCTTTACGTACGTCATGCACTCTTCTCCTCTTTAAAGATTAAATAATCAATATGAAGGCTCTCTGGTATTTTTGTAGGATAACTCTGGTATGTATTATTTACTGGATATTTAATAAAAAGCATATTTCAAAATTTTTTAAGATGTCTGAATTTTGACATTCCACAGTACCAAGCCTTATAACGTCATTGTAAAGAAGTACCAAGCCTTATAAAGTCACTGTAAAGAAGTACCAAGCCTTATAATGTCATTGTAAAGAAGTACCAAGCCTTATAATATAATCATAACGTCATTGTAAAGAAGTACCAAACCTTATAACGTCATTGTAAAGAAGTACCAAGCCTTATAAAGTCACTGTAAAGAAGTACCAAGCCTTAATTATAATGTCATTGTAAAGAAGTACCAAGCCTCATAATATAATTATAACGTCATTGTAAAGAAGTACCAAACCTTATAACGTCATTGTAAAGAAGTACCAAGCCTTATAATGTCATTGTAAAGAAGTACCAAGCCTTATAATATAATTATAATGTCATTGTAAAGAAGTACCAAGCCTTATAAAGTCACTGTAAAGAAGTACCAAGCCTTATAATATAATTATAATGTCATTGTAAAGAAGTACCAAGCCTTATAATGTCATTGTAAAGAAGTACCAAGCCTTATAATATAATTATAACATCATTGTAAAGAAGTACCAAGCCTTTTAAAGTCACTGTAAAGAAGTACCAAGCCTTATAATGTCATTGTAAAGAAGTACCAAGCCTCATAATATAATTATAACGTCATTGTAAAGAAGTACCAAGCCTTATAATGTCATTGTAAAGAAGTATCAAGCCTTAAATATAAAGTCATTGTAAAGAAGCTTGCTGTCTGTAAAGACGACTGCAGGGGCATAATTTCAAATGCACATTATAATGACCAATATCAGAACATTTAACATGACACACATCATCATGCTTTATGATTGAGTTAACTCTCGTTATTTTGACGTATCATCATTGCTGCCATATCCATAGGCTATCTAAATTAATTCTTTTTGAAAATAATTTCTGCAAATTCTAAATTCAGTTTGGTGCACAGTAAATGTTCATGTGAAATATTTGGTTAAAAATCATTTAAAACCCTTTGGATTCTTCTGCTGGAATGATGTAATTGTGACCATGGAAACATTCATGTAAGCTTAAATATCCATTAATGACATTTATATCCTATCAAAATACTGATGAAAAATTCTTTTTAAAAAATTTTTTTTTTGATAGAATTTTGCATGACAAGACTAACATGTAATTCTGAAATGCAGTTGAACATTACGGTCAGATTTCCATTTGCTGTCTCACCTGTGTGTATGCAGGTACTCAGATGTAAATTCATATATAGCTACTTTCATTCAATTAATCTGATTTATTTGTCAAATTGATAATATATATATATATACATATCATCAGGCCAAAAATATGAATGTTTGTTTCTCTGTCTCTATTACATGTATATCTATGGAGGAAAAGCCCAAAACCCATTCTGATTGGGTGAAAAATGTTGATCCCCATAGGAAGCATGGTATAGTAAGGATGAGAAAAGAAGACTTTATTTGGGAGATAATATATCACTGGTCACACCTTGGGAGATATCCTGGTGTATATACTATATTGAAACATCCGTTGGGGAGTTTGTTGTACTTTTGTCAGGATCGGACTTCCAACGATTTGGCGAACCCCTACTGACAATTTGTTGGTATGTCTATTTGTACTTGCTTTAGTTCAGTTTTTAGCTCACCTGACCAAAGGTCCAGTGAGCTTAAGCCATGGCGCGGCATCCGTCCGTCCTTCCGTCTGTCCGTCGTCCATCAGCATTTTCTTCAAATCGCTACTAGTCAAAAAGTCTTTATTGGATTTTGACCACATTTGCTCAAAAATATCCTTTGGGTAAAAAAGGACAGATCTTGCATAAATGGTGACTCTGACCCTCAAGGGGCCAGAGGAGTGGGGCCAAATAGGGGAAATTAATAGAGGTAATTTCTTTAAATCGCTACTAGTCATAAAGTTATTAATGAATTTTGCTCAAAGATCAGAAACAACTTTGGGGGAAGGGGATCAGATTTGCATAAATGGTGACTGACCCCTAAGGGTCAAAAATCTAACTTCATTGTAATTTTTTTGTTCATGGTAATGAATCCAATAAAACTTTCGTTATGTTTTTGCCTGTAATTATTTGCTATGTTATAATTAAAAAAAAAAAAACATGCATGAGATTTCCTTGGAGCCCCTCACAATTAAGAGTTTGATCAAATATTTGCATTTAATTATATGATAACATCAAATTCTTCATTAGATTGTATTTTATTTGTGGTGCGCAATGATTGAAGAGCAGAGTTCAGTCATGCAGACATATTAATAATAACGAAAACTTACAACAATATGTTCCGATAAATAAAATTTGATGAACCTCTCAACCTGACTGGAGGTTTAATTTACTTGCAATGGGGAACAGGTTTCTAGCTCTCACAAATGTGCTGCATTTCTGTCCCTGTGATGAGAAAAGGATTCACATAGTCAGGGGAAGAATTTAACTTTTTTAGCAACTTGTATTTTGTGGTGAGTGGGCTATATTTTAACTCGCAAAATTAGAAACTTACTCGCATTTTTGGAGTGGATTATGAATAAAAGCACTACGATGCATTCAGAATCCGTCTAATTTACAATTTAGACAATTGTCAACAAGACATTAATACACTATTTGAGTTGTGTATGAGGTTTTGTTTCATGATTCGCTTTATAATTTCGACATTTTCTGACATGTGTACAGTTTTGAATAATATACACACTTTCAACCCGCATTTTACCCACTAGCCAAAAAATGCAAGTACAATAATTTTCTACACGCAATTTCAGAAATCAACTTGCATTTGGCGAGTGCACGAGTGTTAATTTCAAGCCCTGATAATACAGGAAACAAACCTACCTGAAACAGAATAAATAAATTAAAGCAATAGATGGCTTATAGACCCTCAAAGTACATCAAACTGTTTAACTTCAGTGGTATATAATGCTTCATGTCAGTGGAGCTGAAATACTTATACGTTTGGACAGTTTAGACTTGTATGTGATTGCACAGAAGGCAAGCTACACTTCCGTGATGTGGTGAGGCACACGCATCTATCGGCAGATAAAATGTAGATTGATTTGTTAAGTTGGTGCATTGGGTGCTGCAATGGTGCCGTTTTCGACCAATAACCTACGCAGGTTTACAATCTCGTCTGGAACCTACGTACGATTAAACTGCTGCAATCCCTTTGGAAGTTTGTGATTTTCAAATAAGATATTTATTATTTTGGTATGTTTAATTTCTAATGCTTCTTAAATAAAAAAAATGAATTTTCGATGTGAATATAAAGTTGTCTTCATTTAATAATGGAGGTCAGGGGAATAATATATAATAAGAAAGGGGTTAGAGGAAATAAGCATAGCTAGAATTTTTAGCAGGCATTGGGGTGTCTGTTAACGTTACTGGCCCCCAAAATCCCAAGAAAAAAAACCCTGAAGTTTAAAATCAGGAGTCAATACAATATCTGCAGTGTCCAAGCTAGGTTTTGAGATGGACAGGATGCTTCAAAAAATGTACATCGGGGTATGGTTATAATTTGCTAGACTCCTGGTATTAGGGGCACATTGCCTTGCATCAGACCTTTTATAATTACGAGTTACCATTCATTTCAGGGCAGCGTTTGGTCAAAGTAGACAATGTTCAGGTCAGCGTGGGTGTTTAAACATATCATGTTTATATATGATATCAAATAATGACTTAATCGAAGTAACCATTATTCTTATCTGGTATCTTGCCTGCCTCCGATAGTACTATCATTTGAACTGGACCTTACGACAACCGGCCTGCTCGCAACGTTCTTCCTCACATAACGCGTCAAACATCTTAATGGTCTTGAAATAATTTTTTTTCCAGGTATTTTTGGGATTTGTTAGTTTCTTTTTAGTTACATATCTATATTAGAAATCTATGAATTGGCTGCTACGTAATTTGTACTTGAATGTTTGAAATAAGGTTTACTGCAAAACCAAAACCAGTTGGTCTGCAATTTGTTTCGAAATCAAAAAGTCAATCAGCTGGCACCAGCCTATTGTATAACTGATATATATATTATAGTTGACGCACAATGGAAATCTCCGAACAAAAAATCATCATCTACTAGTAGCTGATGATGCGTTTTTGTTGAGGAATCTACAGCAATTAATGGCTTTAGCACAAAGGATGGGTGTACAAGATTTGCATAATATTCTATATCCGGAAACAAACTTTCCTTTTAGAATTGAATAACCGCGTTAAGTAATGGTATTATTACAAGACAACTATTGTAGGTGTGCACAAAATTTGAATAATATCTTTATTGCGTAGATAGAATTCCAATGAGAATAACACGTACAGCTATGGTATTGTTACAAGACTAGGTGTGCGCAAGATTTGCATAATATCTATATCGTGTAGATAGAATTCTAAAGAGAATAACACTGTTGGATTATATGGTAGTGCCATGAGACTAGCTACCACAGTGGTGTATGGGGTTTGCGTAATATTTACATCCAGAAAAATGGAATTCCTTTTATAGACCAAAAGGATGGTAGCATCATCACATAATAATTTATACGATCAGGATGAAGAAATTACTTCAATTATCATCCATTAGATTTTAATTTTCTTGTACATTGTCTCTGAAGTAGAAACGGTACAACGACTTGTTGATGCCTTTATATTACGGTATGCAACATTATGAAAATGCTTCCGCTTGTTGGAAGCTAAACAAAATCTTTCGGTGCTATGACTATATTTGTGTAAACTTGCGAAAACAGACCTTTTGAATTCAATTATTGTACTTTTAGATGTGTAAATTAAAAACAAATTGTATACATATTAGGTACAGAAATGTATTCTTGCACCTTTGCCGACCACGGAAAATCGTAAAGTCTGCAAGTGCAGGAGTATTGTTCTGTTTATATATGATTAAAGTTATGTTCGGAAACTTTTTTTTCGTCCTTGATGTAACCACTAACTCTATAACATTGGTTTGCAGAGTTCTGTGACTTTACATCATTAGTTGTGCATCAGCTTTAAGTTAAAAAGGCATCAGCATAGCAAAAACGAATTGTTCAAAAGTTTTCCTACATTTGGTTTTAATGAAATTGAGCTTGAAATTGTTTTCCTTAATTGATTTTGTAAAGAGAACAGTCACCTGGGGGAGCTAAAACTGTGTATACAACTGGTCTGTAAATGGAGAAAGCCCTAATACATGTATAAGCTATCAACTGGTCTTAATGTAGTGAGTTACCTCATGCAAGTTAATACAAACTTTATTTATTTTACAACAATTATGAAAGTTAATATTCAACTTATATTAATCACTCTTGTTGGTGAGGGGTCTTATTGTATGTAGGAGGAAACTGGAGTACCCAGAGAAAACCCACATGGTCGGGTGGGTGACCCCATACCATTTCACGTCCGGTTGTGGAATCAAACCCTGGGGCCACTTTGGTGAAATTAGGCATGTGCCCTAACCACTGCACCATCCGACCACAAGTTTAATTATCACTACAATGATTATGAGGAGACAACCGGTGGCCTGTACATTAACACAGGTATATTCTCTTAATACTAAAAATAAAGGCGACAGTTAAAAATACAGTTTCTAACTACCAAATTGTAATTGTTGGAACAAAATTGATATCGGTTTCACTGAAGAAACTTTGTTGTTAATGCTTTTAAATACCAGTACCATAGTTTAATTAAAATGGACATTATAAAGGCTACACTTTCTTAAGTATAAAAATATATGTTTCAAAAAGTCTTTTTAAAGCACTTATGTGGATGAATAATTTTGCATGCCAATTAATAGCCAAGGGAAAAATCTCCAAAGGTTTTTGCACTTATCTGAACAGAAAATCTGACTGTTGGGCATATATATGTATCATTTACCCCCGAAGAAACATTTTGAACTCGTCCAATTCAGAGGTTTAATGTGAAATTTCAGGGTGAATGGCAGTTGAAAGTAGATTTTTCCATACTTAGGTATAAACATTATATATATAGTAACAGATATAAGGCCTTGTACATGTGTATATATGTAGAAATGTCTCTTGACTAACAGGTTTAATGTTTCATGAAAATCCTATGAAAAAGAAATAATTGCGAGCCTTAATTTTGATCTCATGCTGCTCAACTAAGGCATAACATTATGATATCTTAAGGAAAGTAGATTACACAAAAATTGTCAAATAAAATTTACAGCTGGTATAGTTGCCAGAAATTTACTACATAAGTGAATTGTTTATTGTGAGTTTAATGTACATGCGATACTAATTATCAAAAATTTATGTGACTGTTGTATTACCTGTAAGCAGCCGATTTATATAAAAATTTGAATATCAACAAGTTCTGCATGTAAAAATCAAAGTTTTCCATGTTCATGCTTCAAAAACTCCCTAAGTTCTATTGGCAAAACGAACAATAAAGTTTGCATGTATACAGCGATCGTATTTAATTCTGAGTAACTAAAACTCTGGGCTTGTATTAACTACCAACAGTTTTGTGATTATGTGATTGATTGCCGAATTTTTGAAAGTCCTTGAAATTTGCGATAACAATACATTTTTACAAAAGTCAGTAATTATGGAAAGACTTTAGATGAGAAAAAGATAGGGGTTATTTATAAGGCACAGGTGTCTTACGTAGGGGAAAAGGGTAAAGGATATTTTTGCAGTGAAATCAATAGCATGTCTTTATTTGGGGGAATATGGTAAGGGAAACTTATACAGTAACTACAATATTATGTTGTTATTAGGGTGAATACAGTAAACAATTAATAATGCACGATAAATATGATGTTATGTAATTATTAGGGGGAATATGGTAAACGATTATGATTTCACAATATTGCAAGTGTTTCAAGTATACTCTTAACAAATATTTTTTACATAGCATGCATTGAGAACGTGAAGTACATCTATTCGTCCTGTGGGTATTGGTTTACGAGGGATCTAGTTTTAATAGTTTGTTGATATCTGATGACAGCTGATATAACGATGATTTACGACTGTAAGAGAGATGTATTTTTCTTTCAACATTCTAATTATAATTTACATGTGAAGTTTATTTGAAATCCAACGTAAGATCGGATATCTGACACGGAACATGTAGTTTCAAGTGAATAAAACATGTGTTTAACAGTGCTATATGAGAGGTATCAGAGACATTTAAATCTTTAAAGTTCGTATATAATTATACACTGTGAGACATGTGTATACAGATATATGTAAATTTACTGTGTATATACATACCTATGTAATTAATTCATTGATAGACTCGTAAAACTTACTCAAAGATGAAAATCTTCTGTGTTATGAAATCCTTTTTCAAATATCTCAAAAATGGGATTCATTTGTAGAATGTGTAATTTTAAACATCGACAGCTTTTAATTTTGAACAAGTTTTTTTTTTTTACGTCTGTAAGTTACATAAATAACTATATGTATTTTGCAGTATAATCATTCTTGACTGGCCCTGTCTATACCAGAAACCTGTCTATATTGACATATCACGTATCGTGATACATTGGTCATGATATGATACGCCTATCACGGTACTTGTCAAATATTTCTGTACAAGCTTTCCTTGATTTGAAAGTTATCTATTCTTGATTTAAAACAAATCAAAAGTGTCTATATTCCATGCTGAATATTAAATGGTGGTCAAATAAGCCATGCATTCTTGAATTATTTCTGTCCGTATACAAATTTTGAAGTATTGCTATACTATCGGCGCAATGCTTCCATGCATTGATACACTAGAAATATATGATTCATTGATGCATCGTTACACCTTAAGAACACAGTCTTAAGCTTTGTTTTACACGGCATCTGCTCACAGTGCATAAAGTTTTCACATTTCAAACTTCTCCTCAAGTTGCGGCGGTGGAATTAAGCTGAAACTTGCCTGAAATGATCCTGAAATGGTCTGACCAAGTGTTGTTATTTTTTGGGCCGGTCTGAATTCCAAAATGGCCGCCATTTTGAAAAACACATTTCAAACTTCTTCTCAAGTTTCACCATTGATTGGGTTTGAGTTTAGACTTGCTTGAAATGATCCTGAGATGATGGTTCTGACAAAGTGTTGTTAATTTTTTAGCTTGTCTGATATCCAGAAATCCAATATGGCTGCCATTTTTGCTATTTTAAAAAAAACACAACTTAAACTTAATCTCATTTTCACAGATGCAGTTGAGCTCAAATTTGCTTGAAAATGATCCTGAGATAGTCCTTAACAATTATAAGTGTTGATATTTTATGGGTTGGCCTAAAATCTAATATGGCAGGCATTTTGAACAAAACCCCCCAAACTCCCCAACTTACACCATTGATGAATGATGTCAAATTTGTGTTACCATAACTACTTGTTCAGGTGTCCTTGATTTCTGACATATCAATTATACTTGAATTGACCAAAAAAGTGCATCACTGTGTTATATAGTCAGCTAGATGACCGTTAAGGCCCCATGGGCCTCTTGTTATGTATGAAGTAAAAAGTCATTCAAGATGTTGTCAATCAACGTCAGAGACTATAAAAACCCAGTGGGATATTTTTGGTACCAGCTGTGTTCCAGATCAGGCAGGTTAAAAAGTGTATATATAAAAAGATTGAAAAGCATTGATACCTATACCTAGCTTACTAAACTCTGAATATATAAACATACATGAAGCTTAAACTTGCTACCATACTAAGTAATATCCAACTGAGACTACAGGTGGGTTTAGTCCCACCTTGATACGGAGGGGGGAGGGGGGTTATATTCAACAAATGAAGTACTTGTATTATAAAGTATGATAGCTTTCTACCTGAACCCCATGTAGAGTATCTAAGAGCCTGTAGTTTTGAGCAGTCATCTTAAAATCTGCCCATACATCAGAAATTTGTAAAGGAAGGTTTTGTGGTTGATTTTTTTTCTTTCATTCAAAGTGATACGGAGGTACTTATGATCGGCAGTTTACGACTACTGTGGTGTTTCAGAAAGCTGTTATTGTAGATTTTATAACTTGGTTATAGTTCCCGGATTTAAAAGGAGATTTTCTTTATTATCGAACATGCTACTGTGAACAAGCTTTTCTTTGTATTGGCGATATAAATCTCTACAAACACTATTAAAGGTCTAACAGACCTGTTTAGACCCTTAGAGTTGCTGCTTATTTCATTCGAGTTCTCTTACTGATAAATAACATCTAACACCTTTGAAAATGTTATTTAATAGTTTTTGGAGCATGTACATTCAAGCCTTGTTGAATCTAATCATCATCTGTCTGGTTGTCCCATCATCTAAGCCACTACTATCCTGTTGTCACCAGTCACCAATACTAAGTCTGTTGTCCCATTTCCAGGTTTTCATGTGTACTACAGTGGACTCCACTTACTAAAACCCCTGTTAATATCACATTCTTCTTTATATCATGTTTTTCCCAAGTACCATTCTTGTGTCGCCTGAAAAGGCGACATGTAGGGATCACTATGTCGACAGCGTCGGCGGCGGCGGCGTCTGCACCAACAGTTTCCGTGCGATAACTTGAGTTTCCTTGGGCCAATCAAGCTCAAACTTCATACAGTGCTTCCTTACCAACAGTGCTCACTTGGGATTGCTTTTCAGGGTCAAAGGTCAAGGTCACTGTCGCTATAAATGGAAAATCGGTTTCCGTGCGATAACTTGAGTTTCCTTGGGCCAATCAAACTCAAACTTCATACAGTGCTTCCTTACCAAAAGTGCTCGCTTGGGATTGCTTTTCAGGGTCAAAGGTCAAGGTCACTGTTGCTATAAATAGAAAATCGGTTTCCGTGCGATAACTTGAGTTTCCTTGGGCCAATCAAACTCAAACTTCATACAGTGCTTCCTTACCAAAAGTGCTCGCTTGGGATTGCTTTTCAGGGTCGAAGGTCAAAGGTCAAAGTCACTGTTACTATAAATAGAAAATCACTTTTCCTGGGCCAATCAAACACAAACTTCATACAGTGCTTCCTTACCAAAAGTGCTCGATCAAGGTCAAGGTCACTGTTTCTATTCAACTTTGAACTGATAAAAAGCATATCCATAGATAGCTCCTAAAAACTTATCTCCCAACTTGCTGCGCAGGCGCCACATACACTTCAGTGGAATTCTTGTCTCTCTATATAATCTATGTAATTTTATTTGGTTAATATAATTTATTTTGAGGTGAATTCCTCTTAGTATCATGTTTTTTTTTAACCAGTCACATAAAATATCAAGAAAATGATGTCATTTCCATTGATTTCAGATAAAACTTGTACAAAATGTTGCATAGAAAATAAAAAATAACCCCAAAAATGATTTTTAATTGAAATAATGTTGTCTATATTGAAACATCTTCATATGAACATTGAATAGCTTACTTTTAGTTACGGAAATTGGAAATATACTAGATTTAGTGGAAAAACATGTTTCTCTTAATGTCACATTCCTGTTAATATCATGTTTTTGTCTGACAAATGCAACATGATATTAAGAGGAGTGCACTGTACTTAATTTAGTTGTCCAATGAACCTGAATTACCAAAATCTCTCTGTCCCACTTTTCACCAACCACTTATACAGTTTTTTTAATGATTGTTTTACCAATTTGTGATTTTTCCCAGTGTCCCAGATTTCATCATCTCTCGATCTAGCTCAGTTTACCAAACCAGGCTGCATTGTATGTATAATGTAGTAATGAGGCACAGCGGTCCTGTGGTAGGATGCCGGGCACGTGATTGAAGGGCTACAAGTTCGAGTCCCGGCCGCGGCACTTGTATCTTTGAGCAAAATACTTTACTCCGTTTGTTCCAGTCTACTCAGCTGTAAATGAGTACTTGGTTGGGCAGTGCTAGATATCGGAGAATACTAGCTGTGAGCACCGAAATGGTAGTACCGGTTGCATGCTCCCCAAGGAGTTGAGAACGATATTGACTGCTTGCTAAGGCCCTTTAATTAACCTTAGATAACGCTTTGAAATGGTCTATCAATTGTGATAAAGCAATATATAAGAATGTCAAATTATTATTATTTATTGATTACGACCTGATCATTTAAATGAGAAATCACAGTAGAATCTAATATTGTCACAAATTGTTATAGTACAGAGGATGATAATGACCTTGTGTTCATTTCGTACAATTTTATATACAGATGTGACTCTTTGACATTAAAAAAGAAACAGCCGCCTCTTTGAGAACAATAAAACTATCATTGCTTGAAATGTGTTGAGTAGCTTTGTACACGTTTCGACAATTTTTACGATTTATCTAATCAGACCCACGTTACTGGGTCTGTTTGATGATAGACAGCGGTACGATTCGTACGTTAGAAAATACACAATTTGTAACTTTGACATTTTATGAGCATAAACATCTGGCATTGTAAAATTGAAATAATTTGCCTTATTGTATGAAGCTTTGATCACGATTTTTCCATGAAATGAAATAAACTGAAACATAAAAAGTCTAGCGTGGTAATAGGACAGTGTTACGTGATGAATTTGGTTTATTTTACACGATTGTGCTTATGCTGTTATGTTGTGAAAAAAAAGAATTACCTACATGTAGAAAGTAGAAAAAACAAAAGTGGTACAGTTCACTTCACCTAATGTCACCCCTGTTAATATCACATTCCTCTTTATATCATGTTTTTTCCCAAGCACCATTTTTCTCTATAAAATCTAAGTAATTTGTTTTGTATTTTGAGGTGAATTCCTCTTAATATCATGTTTTTTTAACCAATCACATAAAATATCCAGAAAATGATGCCATTTCCATTGATTTCAGATACAACTTGTACAAAATGTTGCATAGAAAATTAAAAACAACCCCAAAATGATTTTTAATTGAAATAATGTTATCTATATATATTGAAGCATCTTCATATGTTTACATGATACATGATACAGTTCCTTATTGTATGAAGCTTTGATCACGATTTTTCCATGAAATGAAATAAACTGAAACATAAAAAGTCTAGCGTGGTAATAGGACAGTGTTACGTGATGAATTTGGTTTATTTTACACGATTGTGCTTATGCTGTTATGTTGTGAAAAAAAAGAATTACCTACATGTAGAAAGTAGAAAAAACAAAAGTGGTACAGTTCACTTCACCTAATGTCACCCCTGTTAATATCACATTCCTCTTTATATCATGTTTTTTCCCAAGCACCATTTTTCTCTATAAAATCTAAGTAATTTGTTTTGTATTTTGAGGTGAATTCCTCTTAATATCATGTTTTTTTAACCAATCACATAAAATATCCAGAAAATGATGCCATTTCCATTGATTTCAGATACAACTTGTACAAAATGTTGCATAGAAAATTAAAAACAACCCCAAAATGATTTTTAATTGAAATAATGTTATCTATATATATTGAAGCATCTTCATATGTACATTGAATAGCTTACTTTTAGTTATGAAGATTGGAAATGCACTAGATTTAGTGGAAAAAACATGTTTCTCTTAAGTCACACTCCTGTAAATATCATGTTTTTGTCTGACAAATACAACATGATATAAAGAGGAATGCACTGTAATTAAATAAGGTAGTATTTGAGGGTGACAAAATTGCATCATCAGTTTATCAATTCCTGTTCTTCTTGTTTTCTGACATTAATAATTTCATTTGGTTTTGGTTTGGTTCGGTTGTGTTTTACTTATAGTGAATGTAGACGGTCCAAAACCCTTTGGCTCAAGCCTATAGTGATTGTAAACGATCCAAAATCCTGTGGTTCAAGGCTATAGTGACTGTAGACGGTCCAGAACCCTTTGGTTCAAGGCTATAGTGACTGTAGACGGTCCAAAACCCTTTGGTTCAAGGCTATAGTGATTGTAGACGGTCGAAAACTCTTTAGCTCAAGGCTTTAGTGATTGTAGACAGTCCAAAACCCTTTGGTTCCAGGCTATTGTGATTGTAGACGGTCCAAAACCCTTTGGTTCCAGGCTATAGTGATTATTGACAGTCCAAAACCCTTTGGTTCAAGGCTATAGTGATTGTTGACGGTCCAAAACCCTTTGGTTCAAGGCTATAGTGACTGTAGAGGGTCCAAAACCCTGTGGTTCAAGGCTATTGTGACTGTAGACGGTCCAAAACCCTTTGGTTCAAGGCTATAGTGATTGTAGACAGTCCAAAACCATTTGGTTCCAGGCTATTGTGATTGTAGACGGTCCAAAACCCTTTGGTTCCAGGCTATAGTGATTGTTGACGGTCCAAAACCCTTTGGTTCCAGGCTATAGTGATTGTTGATGGTCCAAAACTCTTTGGTTCCAGGCTATAGTGATTGTAGACGGTCCAAAACCCTTTGGTTCCAGGCTATAGTGATTGTTGACGGTCCAAAACCCTTTGGTTCAAGGCTATAGGGATTGTAGACGGTCCAAAACCCTGTGGTTCAGGGTTATAGTGACTGTAGACGGTCCAAAACCCTTTGGTTCCAGGCTATAGTGACTGTAGACGGTCCAAAACCCTTTGGTTCAAGGCTATAGTGATTGTAGACGGTCCAAAACTCTTTGGTTCAGGGCTATAGTGATTGTGAATGGTACAAATCCCTTTGGTTCAGGGCTACAGTGATTGTAGATGGTTAAAAAAACTCTTTGGTTCAGAGCTATAGTGATTTTAAATGGTACAAATCCCTGTGGTTCAGGGCTATAGTGATTGTAGATGGTTAAAAAAACTCTTTGGTTCAGAGCTATAGTGATTTTAAATGGTACAAATCCCTTTGGTTCAGGGCTACAGTGATTGTAGATGGTTAAAAAAACTCTTTGGTTCAGAGCTATAGTGATTTTAAATGGTACAAATCCCTGTGGTTCAGGGCTATAGTGATTGTGAATGGTACAAATCCCTGTGGTTCAGGGCTATAGTGATTGTGAATGGTACAAATCCCTGTGGTTCAGGGCCATAGTGATTGTGAATGGTACAAAACCCTGTGGTTCAGGGCTATTGTTACCCACTGTTGCCTTCTGTAATGTTTTTGTACAATATCATGTACCATGGTAATTTGATAGACCAAATACAATACAGGTACAGTCCAGTATATATTCCTACAGCATAAACATTTATAATAGTTTGTCAGGTCAGAGAAACATCATTATACCTGCATGGGAAGACAGGCAAGAAAATTGGCATCACTCAGGTTACAAGGTTTTTATAAGTATTTTTCTTTAAAAAAATGTAGGATCAATAGGATTATAGTAGATGGGGTAAAGTTCAAAGGTCATGGACATAACGGATGAAAACACTTAACCTTATAGTACTATACAAAATGTCTTACTTGTGGTTAGAGGATAATTTCTCTGCTGACATGTGGTAGGAGCTTAATTTAAATTCTCGACCTGTGGTCGGAGCTATTATATACTTTCCTATGTTGGGTATAGTTTTTAATTGTCCAGGACGTTAAATTATTGATTTATTTGAATGAAAACTTTCCAAAGTTTCTCTCCTGGCTAGCACGGACAACTCGCATCCGATTGTGGAATCGAACCCTAGCCCGTTGATACCTACATATTGTGCATTGTAGGAGCTTAACGGTTAGAATGTATGCATTGCGTTAAAACTTTGTTTATATTTCATGTTATTCAACAAGATATGAGGCTGTGGAATGTGTAAGAACCATTGAAATTTTACCCCATCTTAAATATAGTTATAGCCCTCCATTCTGTACACAAGTTGAGATTTTCATAGTATGAAAATGTTTGTGTTTGATTAGCATGAAAATATATGACATGAAAATATATATTTATGGTAAATATATTGCCAAAGAATTTTAGATGTAATTGCCACCATGAAAATTTCCATTTTGCAATCTGTTCAAATGATAACAATGTTAACATTTTCACTCACCGAAATTTCCAATTATCACATTTTCATTACTTTACAATATAGATGCATTACCCTCTTCCTTATCAAGTTATCATCATTCATATTTATTCATGGTGTAGTTTAATTTCATGCACCCTGAAAAAATCATCAATCAATTACTTCATTAATACAATCTGAAGGTTTCCTTCAAGCATTACATGAGATTTGGACGCTATAAGGTTTGGGAATTGCTGTAGCAAATATGATTTTGGATATCATGACTAAAATGGGGGTGGGAGGTGGCCCGGGAGTTGTATTGATTTGGTTCTGGAATACTGCTTTACTGCAATTATTTTTATAATCAGTTAAAATATTTAGCATGCAAATAAGCCTGGGACATGTTTTGAAAAAAAAGGCATGACCCGGGGCCCTTTCATTTTAGAAAAAAAAAACAGCCAGAAGGAATGGAGGTTTAACACGATGTCCGTCTAGCTGTCCAGATATGATGTGTTAGGTACGAAAATGTCATTAGCTCTTCGCACTTCGGTAAGCTGGCCAAGTGTTTGTACACCTACTCATTTCTACATAGTTATGATGGGGAAAAAAAGCTGTCTTCTTTCATATTCGCCTCAAGACGCGTAACTAGATCTTCGGAACCGTCCAATCATCAAGTTGGTTGAGACCAAGGTCAAGGTCAGGTGTAGGTCAATTTCTCAGAGTGGTGCTGAAGCAGCTACAAAAATATCCAGCGCAAAGTGACATATTTTTGTAGCTGATGAAGTAAAAATCAAATTATTTCTGCCAAATAGAATTTGATTTGGAAACGGAAGAGAGGTTATGTGTGTATTTCTGATGAAGGCTGAGTATCGGTCTGTTGAACGAGTCGATATCTCAGTCGGCCATGTTTTTTTTTTTCGTACTGGAATATTAGAGTGTTTTTGTTGTGTTCGGTTGAGATGTACCCTGGATTTGGTTATGGAGCAATATGATAACACACTTACACAAATAAAAGGACACTCATTGGCTTGAGACATTAAAACCAATTTGTTTATTAGTTCTGGAATACTGGCTTAATGCTTGTGCACTTATGATATCTAAGAGTGTAAGGTGCTGAATTTATGTTTTAGATCAATAACAAGGTCATAATAGCGTGAATTGCTAAAGTGTATTTTGGAACACTTTAAAGGCACAATTATATACGTAACTTCAGGAAATTTTGGTGATTCTAAAAAATTCTGAAAAAAAATCCGACTGATAACCATGCAAAAATAAGCCTAAAACGAAGTAAACCTGAGCGGTTACTAACAAGAAACTCTTGACAAAAAAATCCTAAGAATTGGAAATAATTCAGGTGGGGCCCACTTCATCAACAAACCGAAGGTTAGAAGACGGTTTGAAATGGACGCGTGTTTACAAATAACGTGTTTCAACTGCTGCTGTACCGGTAATTGCGAAAGAATTCACCTTGAATATTGCTGATATCAGTTAATCTTAACTAAATCTATAAATATAATAAGTTATTAGGCTTAATTTCGCTTCAGGTTTTACCAAAAGTTACGTATATTGGGCCTTTAAAGCCCCTTCCATTAGATTATTTCTATTGCAATTTTTCTGATATCTTCATAAAATTTTATTGATTCTCCCAAAATCATGCTTTTTGTGTGCAATATTTTCCCAAAGTCGCAAGGCATAGGCCCGTGGAAAAAAAGGTATTGTGATGTAAACGTGTTTATTAAAGAAGATCTTAATATAGACTCATTCATAGAATAAATAATTCTTGCAGGAGGGTTGGTCATAATCTTAAAGATGTTTACCCAAGGGTTGGTCATATTGCACTGAAGAAGTGGTCACAAAATAGGGATGGTCGTATAGAGGAGGTAGTCACAAAACAAAGGTGTTTGTATGATAGGAATGGTCGTATAGAGGAGGTTACAGCCACAAAACAAAGGTGTTTGTATGATATGGATGGTCGTATAGAGGAGGTGGTCACAAAATAAAGGTGTTTGTATGATAGGGATGGTCGTATAGAGGAGGTGGTCACAAAATAAAGGTGTTTGTATGATAGGGATGGTCGTATAGAGGAGGTTACAGTCACAAAACAAAGGTGTTTGTATGATAGGGATGATCGTATAGAGGAGGTAGTCACAAAACAAAGGTGTTTGTATGATATGGATGGTCGTATAGAGGAGGTGGTCACAAAACAAAGGTGTTTGTATGATAGGGATGGTCGTATAGAGGAGGTGGTCACAAAACAAAGGTGTTTGTATGATAGGGATGATCGTATAGAGGAGGTGGTCACAAAACAAAGGTGTTTGTATGATAGGGATGGTCGTATAGAGGAGGTAGTCACAAAACAAAGGTGTTTGTATGATATGGATGGTCGTATAGAGGAGGTGGTCACAAAACAAAGGTGTTTGTATGATAGGGATGATCGTATAGAGGAGGTAGTCACAAAACAAAGGTGTTTGTATGATGGGAATGGTCGTATAGTGGAGGTAGTCACAAAACAAAGGTGTTTGTATGATGGAGTGGTCGTATAGAGGAGGTAGTCACAAAACAAAGGTGTTTGTATGATGGGAATGGTCGTATAGTGGAGGTAGTCACAAAACAAAGGTGTTTGTATGATGGAGTGGTCGTATAGTGGAGGTAGTCACAAAACAAAGGTGTTTGTATGATGGGAATGGTCGTATAGTCGAGGTAGTCACAAAACAAAGGTGTTTGTATGATGGAGTGGTCGTATAGTGGAGGTAGTCACAAAACAAAGGTGTTTGTATGATAGGGATGGTCGTATAGTGGAGGTAGTCACAAAACAAAGGTGTTTGTATGATGGAGTGGTCGTATAGAGGAGGTAGTCACAAAACAAAGGTGTTTGTATGATGGGAATGGTCGTATAGAGGAGGTAGTCACAAAACAAAGGTGTTTGTATGATAGGGATGGTCGTATAGAGGAGGTATCACAAAACAAAGGTGTTTGTATGATAGGGATGGTCGTATAGAGGAGGTGGTCACAAAACAAAGGTGTTTGTATAATAGGAATGGTCGTATAGAGGAGGTTACAGTCACAAAACAAAGGTGTTTGTATGATGGAGTGGTCGTATCGTGGAGGTGGACACGAAACTGGTTGTGAAGTAAAGGGTAAGGTTTAATGGTCGCAAACTTTTCCTCTGACAGAATCTGAACTAAACATTAAAGGACCATTTTATACATGATTTTACAGGTGTGACTTGTAATTATGTGGTCATGATTGACTTGTCTATGTTGACAGTTCTCATTTGTTAATTATTATACAAATGAAAGTTGGACTCTTAAACCCAAACTACTTATCGCAATGTACAGTTGCCGGAGCCACATGGGCAAGAAAATGTGGCAAAGCCATGTACAGTTGGCCAGCCACTGGGCAAGGAATTGTGGCAATCAGCAAATTAGGTTAACTGAATTATCACAGAAGTCAGGGAGGCTGGGGTAAAGAAGGAAGATTAAGTACTCCTAGTGGTTATATTATAGAGCTGGAATCAGTGATAGCCTTGGTGTAGTGGGAAGATCAGTCTTATAGTCACAGCAGATTGTGCTTACAAGTTTGTCATGGTTATGTTTCAATTTGTACAACCTGTAAGAGCTGTTCATTCAGGAGGATTGTAGCTGTAAGTGTCCATGTCCAACTTTTTAAGGTCAAGATATGTTTAGAGATCACAGGTGATTATGCATGTGTTGGTAAAAAAAAACATTGGGGCAAGGTCAAAGTTCAATTAATAGTTCTAAGGGCAAGGTTACCAGGGTTTGGTTTGGTTTATTTTGTTTTAAGTCTTATTAACAGCCAGGGTCATTAAAGGATGTGCCAGGTTTTGGAGGTGGAGGAAAGAGTTCCCGGAGAAAAAACCAATGACCTGCAGTCAGTACCTGGCATGACTGCCTTACATGGGTTTTGCACTCGCAACCCAGACGTGGAGAGCTAGTGGTAGAATGTCAGGTCACCTTAACTACTTGACCACGGCGGTTACTAGGGTCACAGAGAGTCAACAATTGGCAATGTGAGTGAAAATACAATGTTTTGAAATTGAACAGTTGTTTCAGAGATTCAAAGCATATAGATTTTTTAACTAAATGGGGTCAGCTATTTTTACATGTGTGCAGCAGCTTTCAGCCTTTTTGTTTTATTATTTTCATTGATTTGGAGTGGAGTCATCATTAACGGATCAATAAGTTTCTCATCAGCTCAGTTTATCCTTGACAATAAAATGTGTTTGAATTGGAATTGATTGAGACTAATCCCATCACAAACAAATAGACAAGTTCTACCTGACCGGGCTTGTGGCTACAAGTTCTGCCTGACCGGGCTTAAGCTACAACTTCTGCCTGACCGGGCTTGTAGCTACAAGTTCTGCCTGACCAGGCTTGTAGCTACAAGTTCTGCCTGACCAGGCTTGTTGCTACAAGTTCTGCCTGACCGGGCTTGTAGCTACAAGATCTGCCTGACCGGGCTTGAAGATACAAGTTCTGCCGGACCAGGCTTGTGGCTACAAGTTCTGCCTGACCGGGCTTGTAGCTACAAGTTCTGCCTGACCGGGCTTGTAGATACAAGTTCTGCCTGACTGGGCTTGTAGCTACAAGTTCTGCCTGACCAGGCTTGTAGCTACAAGTTCTGCCTGACCAGGCTTGTAGCTACAAGTTCTGCCTGACCGGGCTTAAGCTACAACTTCTGCCTGACCGGGCTTGTAGCTACAAGTTCTGCCTGACCAGGCTTGTAGCTACAAGTTCTGCCTGACCAGGCTTGTGGCTACAAGTTCTGCCTGACCGGGCTTGTAGCTACAAGATCTGCCTGACCGGGCTTGAAGATACAAGTTCTGCCTGACCGGGCTTGCAGCTACAAGTTCTGCCTGACCGGGCTTGTAGCTACAAGTTCTGCCTGACCGGGCTTGTAGATACAAGTTCTGCCTGACTGGGCTTGTAGATACAAGTTCTGCCTGACTGGGCTTGTAGCTGCTAGATCTGCCTGACCGGGCTTGTTATAAGTTACAAGATCTGCCTGACCGGGCTTGTAGCTACAAGTTCTGCCTGACTGGGCTTGTAGTTACAAGATCTGCCTGACTGGGCTTGTAGCTACAAGTTCTACCTGACCGGGCTTGTAGCTACAAGTTCTGCCTGACCAGGCTTGTAGCTACAAGTTCTGCCTGACCAGGCTTGTAGCTACAAGTTCTGCCTGACCGGGCTTGTAGCTACAAGTTCTGCCTGACCGGGCTTGTAGCTACAAGTTCTGCCTGACCGGGCTTGTAGTTACAAGTTCTGCCTAATTGGACTTGTAGCTACATGTTCTGCCTGCCGGCCTTGTAGTTACAAGATCTGCCTGACCGGGCTTGCAGCTACAAGTTCTGCCTGACCGGACTTGTTGCTACAAGTTCTGCCTGACCGGGCTTGCAGCTACAAGTTCTGCCTGACCGGGCTTGTAGCTACAAGATCTGCCTGACCGGGCTTGTAGCTACAAAATCTGCCTGACCAGGCTTGTAGCTACAAAATCTGCCTGACCAGGCTTGTAGCTACAAGATCTGCCTGACCAGGCTTGTAGCTACAAAATCTGCCTGACCAGGCTTGTAGCTACAAAATCTGCCTGACCAGGCTTGTAGCTACAAGATCTGCCTGACCAGGCTTGTAGCTACAAAATCTGCCTGACCGGGCTTGTAGCTACAAGTTCTGCCTGACCGGGCTTGTAGCTACAAGATCTGCCTGACCAGGCTTGTAGCTACAAAATCTGCCTGACCGGGCTTGTAGCAACAAGTTCTGCCTGACCGGGCTTGTAGCTACAAGATCTGCCTGACCGGGCTTGTGGCTATAAGTTCTGCCTGACCGGGCTTGTAGCTTATATATAGATTACATCATTTCCAAATGAGTTGTCATGATTTTGAAATTGTGTTGCAATAGACAGTAATAGATTTTGAAATGTTGCTTTAATTTCCTAATGCTTGAAATTTAGAAGAATTTCTTTATTGTGTAAGATTATATTCTGGTAAATTATTTGTCAGCGTACAGGTGTATATTTATATATATTTCTAAATTTTAAACAATTATTCTGCAAATTAAAAGAACTAAAATCCAGGTAAGCAATGCCCCCTGTTGACTAAATTGCTGCTTTTTTAAAAAGAAAATTAAGCACTTGTAATTGTATAGAATAAATTACATTCTACTGTAGACAGAAAACAGTGTTTCACTTTCAAATAAAAATGTTCCTGTATGCGTTGTGACGAGCTAGATCAGCGAAATTCCAGTATCCAGATCCAGACCTGACAAGATTCCACTTTAAACAGAAACCAAAGTATCCTGACTAATAAGGTTCCACTGTGTTAAGAAACGAAACTATCTGGACAAGCAAGATTAGAGTGTAACGGCAGTAAAAGAGACCAGACTGCATATGAAATGGCCATGTTTAAATGTACTCGGTGATCTCGAGTATAGAACCTTCAGAAATAAGATTGTGCGACCTGAGGCCGTTCATACCTGGTAGTGATTAACTGGTAAAAGTCAACAACTCCTACAACTGTGTGTCAAGCACTTGACTAACAACTTAACTACTGTTGACATATTTACCATAGTAAGCAATGGCATTACTGGATATCACAGTCTATAAGGCCATGCTCAGTAATAGGCCCACCCCTGTGTTTCAAACACTTGACTAACAACTTAACTACTGTTGACATAATATCTGCATATTTACCATAGTAAGCAATGACATTACCGGATGTCACTGTCTATAAGGCCATGCTCAGTAATAGGCCCACCCCTGTGTTTCAAACACTTGACTAACAACTTAACTACTGTTGACATAATATCTGCATATTTACCATAGTAAGCAATGACATTACCGGATGTCACTGTCTATAAGGCCATGCTCAGTGATAGGCCCACCCCTGTATGTCAAATACTTGACTAACAACTACTGTTGATATGTTTACCATAGTTAACAACGGCATTACCAGATTTCACAGTCTATAAGGCCATGCTCAGTGATAGGCCCATCCTTTATATAACAGGTATTATACAGATAAAACTTCTGTTTGGCAGTGTCAGAATCAAATCAGGCAATAAACATGTTTGGTATTGGCTATTTTGAATGACTAAAGTTTATTGGAATTTAAAAGGCTTATTTAATGTTCTGATTGGTACAAGGATAGTAACCCTTGACTAATCTTAGGTAATAAATGGTAGAAGGAAACAGGTTTGGAGATCATCAAGACCTATCTCCAAACTATTAATAGTCAGTGTTCAATTTATTAAGTTGATGGGCCTTTCATATTTTAAACCATGGTCAACACATATTATTTAGTTGTACTTTATAGAAGAAGTTTAATTGATTTATTTCCTGGTACGAAAAGCTAACAATACTTTATTAAAGGTTATGTGTTTACATATTTGCCATCATTGAAGATCTGTTTACTGTGCTTTGTTATGTTAATTAGGATGTGACAGGCTAACCAGGCTTTTAACAACATCCTTGTTTGTTTGTTTGTTTACTGAAAGGTTGTCAATTTCATATTAAGACAAGAGAAGTGTTGTAATTACTTAAGGCTGGAGTCTTGACATGTCTTTGCAACTTTGACTCTCTGGGTTACAATGTGGAAACAGTTGAGGTATTCAGCCCTGTAGCCATATACATTATTTGTAACTCAACCTTAAATCACTGTAATTGATGTCATGCATAAGTCTGGGACTGCTTAAGACACATCTACTTCAGTAAGTGCATGGTACCGATTCCTTGTTGGTTCCTGTTCTGAAGCATTCTGGGTCAAATAAATACGGAGAGACAAGTAAATGCTATCAGGAGAATTTATTTAGATGGTTGAAATGCCAACCATATCAAAAGATGTACAAGTGTTCAATTACTTACATATATCCTACCAATATTTACCTTGGGTCTGGCCCCACCCCAGGGAAATTTAATGAGAACATTTTACCTTGATTCTTTAATATCCAGGTTAGTGATACAGGCCCAGACAGGACCTTTTCTTTGAAATTATCATCAACAATTTGCTGATCTTCTGATCATTATCAAGGGCTTGCTACTCAACACTTATGTCTGTAAATGTATAAAATTATCAAGTTTAATGATAACTTTGAAAATAAATACACATATCATAATTTAAAAACCCAATGCTGACAGATTTGAGTAAATGTGAAATCTTTAATTTCCAAATGTTCACAACACAAGCTTTCCATAAGGAGTTTGTTTTACTCTCTGTTAATGCCTGTGGGAGTTCACTTTAAACTTAAAGGCGTTTTCCTACAGGTAAAATATGCACAGGTTATCACAGGTAAGCAATACTTTGTATAATGTTACCAAATACATGTAACTAAGCGCATCAAGTTTTGTTTCCTGCTATTTTGGCTTTCTTAATTACATTTTTTGGGAAATGATTAAAAATGAATTATTCATTAGATCGGTATCAAGGAAATGGTTTATCAGTTCACACGTGAAGGCATTACATTGGATACAGGAACATTTATTGGAACACAATTTCTAGTGAGAATCGAAACATTTGGTACGATATTTTACAACTATGACTGAATTGGCTAATGGATCAATAAGCAAGATTTGAAAATCAGATTTTAATGGGATTTTTTTTCAGGATGGTGAATTTAAAGTTTGAAACAATATTTTCAAATTCAATAAAGAAAACTAGTCCATGTCTCGCCACTGAAAGGATTGCATAATTTTCTTGGTACTTTCTGTGTTGCGCATGATCTGGACTTTTCATGTAGACAATAGAGGGTTTATTATGTTTAGTTGTTTAATGCTGGTATCTGCACCAGAATACAATGGGGGTAATTGTTAACATAAAAAAAAAATAAAAGAAATCAGAATCGCTACAAGAAACCTACTACGGGTAGTCTGTGACTTCAGACAGCCATTTACTTTAAATACTTTGTGCAATATACCTGAAACGTAAAACTACAAATATGGGAAGTTTTCATACTATAAATAATACAAGACCACCATCATGATAAACACTGACTGTTTATATAAATTACAGGGCACCAAATTATAGAGAATCTGTTTCTTAAACATTTTTCATTAACAATACCCATTGTACTACAACTACAGGCAGTGCATAATCCGTTCCCCGTAAAATCTACTGCAAAAAATATGAATACCAAGAATCTTTTAATCAACATAAATTTGTCGTCTCTATTAACGTGTAATTGCTTTATTATAAATCATGCAGCAAATTATAATAGACCAATTATCTTTCCCTGTGGGTCTCCATACCCCCAACGCTGTGTAATGTAAAATGTGTGTTGTATTAAAGTGACTATATACAACATGTTCCTGCTCAGCCGACTTGATGTTTTAATTTAGTCAAACATATTTAGAATATGTCAGTCTTTGTAAACAGTCTGCTTCATTTATTCACAACTTTTAATACATTATAAATGATCTATCAAGTCTCCTAATGGAGTGATTTGTGGTTCATGGAAGATTTTGATGAATTACTTAAACCTGTAGTAATTAATCCAAAGAATTCACTACACTATAGATACCTGGTAAAATCACCAAAGTCTACCTAATTAACACCCTTGTTCCAAAACCATAGTCTACCTAATTAACACCCTTGTTCCAAAACCATAGTCTACCTAACTTACACCCTTGTTCCAAAACCATAGTCTACCTAACTTACACCCTTGTTCCGAAACCATAGTCTCCCTAACTTACACCCTTGTTCCAAAACCATAGTCTCCCTAATTATTACCCTTGTTCCAAAACCATAGTCTACCTAATTAACACCCTTGTTCCATTACCATAGTCTACCTAATTTAACATGTGCACCAAAAGCCTACAGAGGTAAATCGGAGATACATGTTTTTAAACACTTTAATAGTTTGAAATTGATGTTGAAGTCTATAGTCAATATTTGTTTGAGTTCAAGAAGGTCTACGTAAAAAAGATCTATCCAATATTGACAGTATAGGATAAACAAAAATGGTGGAGACCAATCGATATTCACATACAGCACTTTAAATATCACTGCTGGCCTTACAAATTAAACATATTTTTCAAAGCTTTTTTTACACAATCATAATACCCGGCTATTATATAGCTAGACTGGTTCAGGTGTTCTAACGTAAGCTAATAGTGCATTTGTACTTACAACTCAAAAATTCCCCGGATATAATTGATTGGTTTTAGTGCTCAAAGGTACAAATCGGAGAAATGTTTTTGGTGGGATATATTTGATTGGTTGAATTGTTGAATAAAGAGGACACTCAAGGGATCAAGAAAAAATTGGCCGCTGAAATGAGGTGTAGTCAGATCAAGTGACTAATAAGCAAGTTTAGATTCAGGAAAGCGTCCTCTACATATGAACTACTGACCATTGTGTTGTAACAGGAAAATTAGATATTGTAGCGGCCAGACTGGGATTCGAACCCAGGACCTTGCAAACTCTAGACGAATACTCCACCAAGGAGCTACCTGGTCGCCAATGATCAATTCAGTCCAGTGCCGTTCAAATGTTCACCTCGGAAGACCTTAAGTTTGGGTATCACCTTGCTAAGCGTACTCCCAATGCTTTAAACAAGGACTGGCAAGCTCGCCAATTTTGTAACAGAAGAAAGAGTTGTGGCCAGACCGGGATTTGAAGCCGAGACCGTTCGAATTCTAGACACCATGAGTTTTAAACACATAAAGAGGTCACATGACTGTAACTAAAAATAATTGTTGTCACATGATCATTGCAGTGTTCCTTCTTGACAAAATGGCAGTGACTGGCCATTTTTTTCGAAGAGAGATCAATTGAAATTGGGACCAGATTTTAGTGATCACTGACCATGTTAGACAGGTGACCGTTACACATGTGACCACTGAAATAGGGTTCATTATGTGGCATGTTTCATTGGGAGGGGCATGAACTGACCATTTAGGACAGGTGGCTGTTATATAAGGTGACCGTTAGGGCAGGTTTGGCTGTACTGGAACTGGATATTGTAAGGAAATAATTGGTTGGCTGAAATATTGTATGGAGCTCTTTGATTAGCTTAATTAAATGTTGAATTATAACAACTTGATATTGTAAGGAAATATTTGATTGGATAAAAAATATGCTAATAAGGGTCTGGATAATGGAATATTGTTACATCACCTTTAATGTCAAAGACTCTGAGGCCTAGGGAAGAGTTGGTGGAAGAAAACCGATGTCAAACGAAATTGAAGGAAAAAATTCAAAACAATTTTTGTCATTTTGTCATTGGAACTGTGAAAATAAAAAATTGTGAAAATTAAAAACTAATTGTTACCATAGAAACCAAAAACAAAATCCTTGACTTCACAGAAGATAATTGTGGTAATTGAAATGGGAAAAAAAAGGCCAAGAAAAAACCAGTAAAGTCAAAATTACAAGATGTGTTGATATTGTACCAAGGACAGCCAAGTACTAGTTAAACCAGTAAAGGTGAGGTGTGAGCGTGCCTGCATAGCTATCAGGACATTTTGTTCTGAGAGCGATAGAAGATGGCAGGAGGCCGCTTACCGCTTAAATATCTTAATAATTGATAATGCTGAGGTGGGAATTGATTGCTTTTCAGAAGAATGGCTGGAATTTAATCATCTTTTCAAAACCAATAAGTTAGACAAGATTTATTTACTCCGTCATTGTGTGGGTTTTACTAGGTCTTTATGTCGGAGATTAAATCTAAAGTGCTCACAGATACTTCCATAGTCTTCCTGGGTCTGTTGTTCCTCGGGATGCAATCATTCTTTGATAAAAACCTATCGGTGTACATTGACATGAAATCATTGGCATGATCAGCTATACGGCTGCTGCAAATTGAAGATTATTTCTCCGTTATACATGCATTGGCTATGTTATAATCTGATGTTTTAAATTATTGCAGAATTTTGAAAGTGACCATTAAATGTATATGTCTGCCGACCGCTGCAACCAGTGCATTTAAAATTGTAAAGAAACTTTTCCTGTAACAAGACATACATTACTGTTAGTAGGTTGATTTTCTCCTGGAACTCCAGCTAAGTTCTTCTTACCACTAAGAAAACCTGGCAAATGACCATAAGATGAGTTTGAATGACATACCACAGATGTTATAAAAGAATGTAAAATTCAAATCAATCAAAAGTATTTGTAATCAATTTTTATCCAGTACTGTCTAATTTTATGTTCTTATTTTGGCACACCCAAATTTTAGCGCATAACCTTTATAAAGCTAACCAGATGAAAGCAATAATGAATTGGTACCCTCACAATTCCAGCTGTAGAAAGCAACATCCATTTACGTAAACTGTAGCGCAGATATAGTTTAGCAGAATGATTTCAGCACGAAAAACGCTAAAATCAGATCGCTGCTAATAAATGTACGATTACAGTATTTTATGGTTCTAAAGTCTAACTAACAAGTAAAATTTGTTTTCAATATAATGCAGCCATATATTATCGGCTTTTAATTTGAACAAATTTAATTGATAACAATTCAAACGATATGATCAGCATGCCTAACCTATTTCACCATCGTAATTACTTACGGGTCGTTTTAAGTGTTTGTAAACGAGCGGAACTACGGTCAGACAACTATTCAGCCTTCTGTGGACTGTGTTGACATAGCTGGTCGTTGTCGAAGTGGAATAGTATGTGTGATATTTGGTCAGTCAATTTGATAATGACCGATTACAGGTACAGGTGAATACCTGTTCAGGTAAACATGTGTATTGATCTGTGTGTAGATGAATTAATTATTCAGGTCAAAACTAACCAGTAGAGAAAATGTATGAAGCCCTAATTTGTTTGTGAAATGTTGCGGTAATGTTTTCCAGTAAGTTTAAAAGGTCAGATTGGTTTTTAAATAACATCTGTCCACTTCTCTGAAAATCTCAGTGTAATCATTGATAAATCGATAGCATTTATTGTTACAATTTGGCTTAGAAAACATTTTCTAGAAGATCGGTATGATTAACTTTATTTGATTATATTTCACTTGCATGGCATTGCTTCTATATAACCCTGCCAAATCCAGTTGGCATTCACAGGGTCATGAATGCCACCGACCGATTGTTGGCATCATCTTTGTTATGACATCATAATTGTTACGTTGGATACCAGTGACCGTCCCCCAGCGATGGCTGTTTTATTCATTGAAAAAACCTAACTGATAGTTACATTATTTGAGCTAAATACTGAGAAATATAAAGTGTAATTAGTTTTTTTATGAGATGAAAACATTTTAAAAATGGTAAAAATATGTATTGAGCTGCTTTTGATTGGCATTCACAGGTGATACGAATGCCAACTGGATAAAGGCAATCCCTACATGAAGCACTAATGTGCTTCATTGAATTTACCTTTGTCCAGGTGGCATTCATATTACCTATGAATGCCAACTGAGAGCAGTTGAATGCTTAAGTAAATGGTTTCATAGTTATCCTGTATTGGAATGTTACAATAAGTGTACAACAATGCACAGTAAGGGTCCATCAGGTTAGATGCAGTGCTATATTTTGGTTTCGAATATTTAATATTGAGCAAGAACTATTCGGTAATGATGATTATTAACGTAATATACTTAAACGTTAAGAAACATATGAATTGTTTTGAAAATCGTCACATTCTTCCTGTAGACTTCAATAACAAGTCATGTGAGTCATTTCCTGGTTCCTTCTGTACAGAGAGAGAAAATTGGCAATAGAATTGGATTCTCATTAATCGGAATAAAAAAATTACAATATTCTATTACTTTTATTTCTTACCATAGAAATGCTGTGATGGGATTTTAATGTAGATAGGAAAGTTCAATTGGGCATTAAGTTTTTGGCTTTTCTTTCCGTCTATAATGTTAAAAATGATAGTTGCTATTACCTGATTATAGCAGTTTAAAGTAATAGCAACAGCCAGTTCACCCATTATCAGTATGATATGATCTGGTATATAGTGCCTAGTATTTCAGTGGGATAACACTATAAAGTTGGTCTATGTGTCGCACTATTACAAGGAGGCAGTAACACCAGCATACAGGCCATGTTTCTGGCACACATACACACATGCAGGCATGTCCTTATATGACCATAAAAAAAAAATCTTAACCATCATGGTTGGTTTCCGATTTAGCTCAAACGCTCAGGAATTGAAAGTCCAATAATCTTCATGTACCCTTAAAAATACGATTGCAAATTAAAAAGTTTTCAATCAAAATTAAAAAAGAAAAGAATGGTCAAAATTATATACTTTATTAGTATATAATTATATCCATTGGCTGCATTTTAAGACATAGCATGTATGTCAATTTGTATCAAAACTGGAGCAAGGCAATGTGTAATTTTCCCAATTTTTTCAGGTTTCAGGAAGAACAAATTATCAGCTAATGAAGTTCGCTGGAAAATGGTCCTAATTAACTAATTGTATAACTACATGTTACGTTTCTTCGTCTTTTTTAGGGGTGCTTTCTCTGAGGTGTCTCTAGCCCAGGATACACTGGAATCGTCAAAACTCGTAGCAATCAAATGTATCAACAGAAAATGTCTGGCAGGCAAGGAAGAATCTCTGGAAAACGAAATAGAAGTGCTACGCAGGTAGGGACTTTTTTTCTGCATTCCACAAATTACCGCCGTCTGCTTAATTACATGTTTCATCCAAGTTTCTGAAGTTTGGTATAACATGCATAAATGAAGGTAGAAGTTTGTTTGGTGAGAGTAGGCAACATTTGGACTAACTATAGCTTGTTTTGGGGCATTTCTGTGTCGTCTGCTCAACCTCACTTGTTACGTATAAGTCAATCAAAAAGACCGGAATTGGGTGATTTTGTTTCATCTGCTCTTAGTGATTGTTAATTTGTATTGTTTACGATACATGCATATACATATATATATAAATACTGTAAGTTGCTTGGAGGGTCCATCTTTTTACAATTGTAGTTTTTAAATCGGAAAACAGACCAATGGTATTCTTATTTGATTTGTACAATTGGATGAAATTTTATGTCTCATAAAAAATTATAGTAATTCTAAATTTTTACAGTTAAAATCACGTTGTATAAACTACAGCAATTCATGTATTTGAATCTAATTTGTTCATCTAAAAAGAGTTGTTGATTTCAATGATAATTTCACAGAAAATAGATGCTGCTGAGTTCAGTCAATCAAGTTTAATTGATGTTATTTTGGTTTTTTGTAAGAATTTGGGGGAAAAAAGACAAAATATAAAAATGAATTGGCAGAATTGCAATTAAGGATTCTCCTTGGTGGTTACAAAAACTTAAGAATTTGCAAAACCACAATTAAGAAGGGAGTGTTTGATTTAGAAGGGAATTGGACGAGAAATTTACTGTTTCCATTTTGTGGATAGAATTTCAGAGAAATTGGATGGCACCAAAAGAGCCATGAAGACAGGGGGATCAGAGACGGAGCTAGATAATTGATATTGATTTGGGCCGCTCAGTAACGTGTCTGAGACAGGCCCCGAGATAGGACACTCGATGTTGCTTGTCGTACACGAGAAAGGATGACCCTAGTTTGATACAGAGCCAGGCGGACTGTCACCACTGGATTAGCTTGCCTTATGAATTAATGGCTTACAATGGCTTAGTTCTAATGACAAACATAAAACTCAGCCTCAGAGCAACAAAACATGTTGTTTCCCTGCTGGTGGTGTCACTACAACAAAACATGTTGTTTCTCCACTGGTGGAGTCGCTACAACAAAACATGTTGTTTCTCCACTGGTGGTGTCACTACAACAAAACATGTTGTTTCTCCACTGGTGGTGTCACTACAACAAAACATGTTGTTTCTCCACTGGTGGAGTCGCTACAACAAAACATGTTGTTTCCCCACTGGTGGTGTCGCTACAACAACACATGTTGTTTCTCCACTGGTGGTGTCACTACAACAAAACATGTTGTTTCTCCACTGGTGGAGTCGCTACAACAAAACATGTTGTTTCTCCACTGGTGGAGTCGCTACAACAAAACATGTTGTTTCTCCACTGGTGGTGTCACTACAACAAAACATGTTGTTTCTCCACTGGTGGTGTCGCTACAACAAAACATGTTGTTTACCCGCAGGTGGTGTCGCTACAACAAAACATGTTGTTTCTCCACTGGTGGAGTCGCTACAACAAAACATGTTGTTTCTCCACTGGTGGTGTCGCTACAACAAAACATGTTGTTTCTCCACTGGTGGTGTCACTACAACAAAACATGTTGTTTCTCCACTGGTGGTGTCGCTACAACAAAACATGTTGTTTCTCCACTGGTGGTGTCACTACAACAAAACATGTTGTTTCTCCACTGGTGGTGTCGCTACAACAAAACATGTTGTTTACCCGCAGGTGGTGTCGCTACAACAAAACATGTTGTTTCTCCACTGGTGGTGTCGCTACAACAAAACATGTTGTTTCTCCACTGGTGGTGTCGCTACAACAAAACATGTTGTTGTTTCCCCACTGGTGGTGTCGCTACAACAAAACATGTTGTTTCTCCACTGGTGGTGTCGCTACAACAAAACATATTGTTTCCCCACTGGTGGTGTCGCTACAACAAAACATGTTGTTTCCCCGCTGGTGGTGTCGCTACAACAAAACATGTTGTTGTTTCCCCACTGGTGGTGTCGCTACAACAAAACATGTTGTTTCCCCACTGGTGGAGTCGCTACAACAAAACATGTTGTTTCCCCACTGGTGGTGTCGCTACCACAAAACATGTTGTTTCTCCACTGGTGGTGTCGCTACAACAAAACATGTTGTTTCTCCATTTGTGGTGTCGCTGCAACAAAACATATTGTTTCCTCGCTGGTGGTGTCGCTACAACAAAACATGTTGTTTCCCCACTGGTGGTGTCGCTACAACAAAACATGTTGTTTCTCCACTGGTGGTGTCGCTACAACAAAACATGTTGTTTCCCGCTGGTGGTGTCGCTACAACAAAACATGTTGTTTCTCCACTGGTGGTGTCGCTACAACAAAACATGTTGTTTCTCCTCTGGTGGTGTCGCTACAACAAAACATGCTGTTTCTCCGCTGGTGGTGTCGCTACAACAAAACATGTTGTTTCTCCTCTGGTGGTGTCGCTACAACAAAACATGTTGTTTCTCCTCTGGTGGTGTCGCTACAACAAAACATGTTGTTTCTCCACTGGTGGTGTCGCTACAACAAAACATGTTGTTTCGCCACTGGTGGTGTCGCTACATGCAACAAAACATGTTGTTTCGCCACTGGTGGTGTCGCTACATGCAACAAAACATGTTGTTTCGCCACTGGTGGTGTCGCTACAACAAAACATGTTGTTTCTCCGCTGGTGGTGTCGCTACAACAAAACATGTTGTTTCTCGCTGGTGGTGTCGCTACAACAAAACATGTTGTTTCTCCACTGGTGGTGTCGCTACAACAAAACATGTTGTTTCTCTACTGGTGGTGTCGCTACATGCAACAAAACATGTTGTTTCTCCAATGGTGGTGTCGCTACAACAAAACATGTTGTTTCTCCGCTGGTGGTGTCGCTACAACAAAACATGTTGTTTCTCGCTGGTGGTGTCGCTACAACAAAACATGTTGTTTCTCCACTGGTGGTGTCGCTACAACAAAACATGTTGTTTCTCCAATGGTGGTGTCGCTACAACAAAACATGTTGTTTCCCCGCTGGTGGTGTCGCTACAACAAAACATGTTGTTTCCCCGCTGGTGGTGTAGCTACAACAAAACATGTTGTTTCTCTACTGGTGGTGTCGCTACAACAAAACATGTTGTTTCCCCGCTGTGGGTGTCGCTACAACAAAACATGTTGTTTCCCCACTGGTGGTGTCGCTACAACAAAACATGTTGTTTCCCCACTGGTGGTGTCGCTACAACAAAACATGTTGTTTCTCCACTGGTGGTGTCGCTACAACAAAACATGTTGTTTCCCGCTGGTGGTGTCGCTACAACAAAACATGTTGTTTCTCCACTGGTGGTGTCGCTACAACAAAACATGTTGTTTTCCCACTGGTGGTGTCGCTACAACAAAACATGTTGTTTCCCAGGTGGGGTCGCATCAGCAAAACATGTTGTTTCCCCACTGGTGGGGGTCGCTACATGAATTTTGTAATGCTTGTCATTTGTGACAAATTTCACCAAATAAATTCAAAATTTCAAAACAAGCATAACTTAATTCAAATTTTTCCTTCATTTTTTTTTCTTGATAATTATTAAAGGAAAAAACTATTTTTATAAATTAGCTAATTTTTTAGGAGGCCTACATAAATTATATATCTCTTATTATGTTATGAACCAAAATCGATTTCTGCATGATTTATCAATATACAGTAATATCTTTTAAATCATTATGTTTACACATCAACATTTTCTTCATACATGAAGGTTATTGAATTTCAGAAGTTGAAATGTTTACATGCCATGCTTTAATAAGAGAGTTTTACCTTACATAGTTTTAGTGTAATGTATTTGGTCAGAAATCCTAAAAGGCTATCTGGGTTGTTATCAGAAGCACAAACTCACACTTGATAATCAATTCAAATGATCAGCGGATTGGTCGAGTGGTTAACACTCCGGCCTTCCATGCCGGCGACCAGAGTTCGTTCCCCGAAATCGTCATACGCATGGAACATTCAGAGAAAGTGTTTTTCTCCTGCCCACACAACTCCAACAACCCAGGTGGAGTATAAAATGGTCTGGGGTGGGTGTTGCAGTATCTGTGCTGTAGCATTCAAGTGTGGTGGCACTATAAAAAAGATGCCGTTGGAAACACGGTCCCACTACAAACAGAACACAATTCATCTCCAGCACACAGGCATACATACACACACATAGGGAGATATTAGCCAGGTGGTATAGGACAAGTAGTTAGTGCCTGATAAGGCAGCTCCTGCGAACTCCTCAGAATTGTATATGATAGAATTGTATGTGTTAATTGTATTGATTGTATAAGAATTGTATATCTATGTACTGTAAAGCACTTTAAAGTGGCTTATGCTAGCTAGATAGGGCGCTATACCAAATGTTGTATATTATTATTATTATATCAGCTATTTTATAGCTTTGAAAATGTGTGTATCTTGCACTTTTAGATATCATTTGAGGATAAATCTGTGTATAATATTGATTTCTGAATTTGACTTTTCAACCAGTTTTGTGTATTTTCCAAGTGCTTAAAAAAATGATTATGTCATGCTGGAAAAATTAAGGAAGCCTTTGAAAAAGGCAATAAAATTACCAGTGGTTTGCAAAATATTATTTTACTGACGTGACACCATCAATCATCTGAATTATCGAGGCCTCTAAATATCCGTAGTAAGTTAATCAATTCTTACGCTGACCATCAGTTACAACACTATTCAGTTTCCAGTCCCCATTGTTAATTCATTCATCCCTAAAATTTAATAATGAACTATTCCAATCTTTGAAGTGGTGGAGTTCAAATATGTCTACAAGGGGTGAATGCGTAAGCAAAAGTTTACGTAGAGTTTGTTGTTTGTTAGCTGCCAAAATCCACTGTAAGCAGCAGCACCTCATAGTGTCATGAAAGAGCTTGCCGAATGATGCAATTCCCAACTCATTGATAGAACTCTCATTGATTTCGGGCCTTGGTTGTAAGAAGCACTGTTAGGCTTTGATTTCTGAGTTCCGTCGAAATAAAAACTTTGTGTGTGAAATTCTAATCGTGCTTTTTGATTAATAGCGCAACACAATAAAATATTGAATTATATTGCTCCGTAAAAAATACAATAGATAATATTCCGAGTGCTTTGATTAATTTCCGAAGACTTTGAAACGAAGTTGAGTTGAAGCTGGTGTGGTAAAACTAGACAGGCCTTGAAGCTTTCTCATTCAGTGTTTGTATTACTACGAGGTTTAGTAGCGCAGTAGAACCGTGGGCAGGAAACCTAACTCTGCGACATTCTCATGTTTGAAAGCTAGTCTGGGTTGCTTTGATGTAAATAGATGCTTGTCTGGGCAGTGTAAAGGTTAAAATCTAACGTAGGCCAGTGTTATAATTATAATCTGTAAATGGTTATACACAGTACTGCCTATAGTTAGTAGACTGGACCATCAGATGCTAAGAGGTTTGTTGGTGTCATTCTCATTTTAGAAAGCTTGTATAAGCCACCAAAATTAAGGCCTCCATAATATTTGAATAATGAAAGCTAGTCTTGGTCTCATTGAGGGTTTGAAATGTTATTTTCTGCACTGTGTTGGTGTTCTGAAGCTAATACTATGGCTACCATGTTGTTGTGTAGAGCTTTAACCACTGTTGTACTTAAATGCTTAGAGTTTAAGCCATGGTTAGGCTTGAAGCTTAAGTCTGGGTCACAATGATGCTTTACTTGTCGTAGAATTTCATGCTCTATTATGATAATTTGGTTTCTGCGAGAACTTGCCAAATTTATACTCCCTATAGATTTTGGTGGTCATTGCTCAAGGTCAAAGGTGACTTTGACCACTTCAACAATGAAAATATTGTATACAAAATATCTCATAATCCCCTTGACAGATTTGGTTAATTATTCACCCCATACCATCACACTATCTAGATCTTCACCTGTTTAGATTTTGGTGGTCATTGGTCAGCGTTCAAGGTCAAAGGTCACTGCAGAGCACTTTTGGAATAAAACTATAAATTGTGTACGAGATATCTCATGAACCATGAGTGGGGCTATATCTATGTGACGCCTTGTTCAATTTGCTTTTATTCAAACAATGATGAACATCAAGGATCCTGAAGGGTCAAAATCAAGATCAAGGATCAAACCTGAAGAGTTTAGAGAATCAGCAATAATGAATGTTGTTGATTGATGATAGGGAATCAGCAATAATGAATGTTGTTGATTGATGATAGGTAGTACATTACAGACGGACAGAAGACTTCAACATATCGTCATAGAGACAATTCTCATTTTGTTCCCCAGAATCGGTACAGCAGTTCCTGTCACAATAAGCAGCACGTTTGTTTGATGTGAAATCATCCCTGCAATTAACCTTTCAGGGGAGGATATAGCCCACGCTTACAGCCGTGTCGTCCATGTTTATTTCTAATATTGTCTCCTTAATGACTGTTTACCCAGTATTTTGTTTGTACTAGTGAAGTTCCGAGTTTTATTCTGACATTTCTTTTGATTGTGAGCATTATCTGTCTGTCATTTCCTGTTGATGATCATGCTTCACATTGTGTTCATTAATTGTCTTGTTTATCCATTTGTTCTTGAGATATATATGAATGAAAAAATGAGTACATGTGTACTTAATTTTGATATGACATTTTCTCCACATCAGAATTTTGGTTCCAATTTTATATCTTTGATATCTTATTTGCCTCTTGTATTTATTGGAAGACTACAGTGATGATGGGATCAAATGCAGGTGTTTGTGACATAGGTAGTATTTGAATATCGGCTCTAGATTTGCTTTAAGGGATCAAAAAACACTTTTACTCAAGCAGTCTGCTGGCTATTTTTACTGGATAGAAGTCCTTAAATTTTGGCAGGCAGAAGTGGATATATGATAAAAAGTTAAAGTTTCTATCCCTTGTAAAAACAATTCACTCTCAATCACGCAGGGAGAAAAAGGGGAATCTTTTACTGTAGCCATAATTTCCAAGTACATAGCATGGGGACGCAGGTGTTCAGAGTAAATTTTAAGTTGCCGGGGTGTAACTAGGTGTTCCAAATATGGTGACCAAGCTGGGTGTTCCTAGTTCCGAGTATGGTGATCCCGGTGTTTGTGGTTCCGAGTATGGTGATCTGGTGTTCCTAGTTCCGAGTATGGTGATCCCGGTGTTCCTAGTTCCAAGTATGGTGATCCCGGTGTTTGTGGTTCCGAGTATGGTGATCCCGGTGTTTGTGGTTCCGAGTATGGTGATCCCGGTGTTCCTAGTTCCGAGTATGGTGATCCCGGTGTTCCTAGTTCCAAGTATGGTGATCCCGGTGTTTGTAGTTCCGAGTATGGTGATCCCGGTGTTTGTGGTTCTGAGTATGGTGATCCCGGTGTTTGTGGTTCCGAGTAGGGTGATCCCGGTGTTTGTGGTTCCGAGTAGGGTTATCCCGGTGTTCGTAGTTCCGAGTATGGTGATCCCAGTGTTCGTAGTTCCGAGTATGGTGATCCCGGTGTTCGTAGTTCCGAGTATAGTGATCCCGGTGTTCGTAGTTCCGAGTATGGTGATCCGGGTGTTCGTAGTTCCGAGTATGGTGATCCCAGTGTTCGTAGTTCCGAGTATGGTGATCCCGGTGTTTGTGGTTCCGAGTATGGTGATCCTGGAGTTTGTAGTTCCGAGTATGGTGATCCCGGTGTTTGTGGTTCCGAGTATGGTGATCCCGGTGTTTGTGGTTCCGAGTATGGTGAGCAGGTGTTAGTAGGTATTCCGAGTATGGTGACCCAGCTGACAGGGGTCATATGGGTATTGGTATGAATATCAGTGATGGATGTCCCTACAGATGTGTGGAAATGTTCACGGATCGGAATACTTGTTCGAGCCTCTCCGTGGACATACTAACAAGATTGCTATTGATCCCAGCCCGGAACTGGTCAGGATTGCTGCCTATTAGGCTAACACAAGATGATCAGGTGTCATTAACAGTAGAAACTCTGTCGTCCCAATGTTACTTTGGACAGTAAGGTTATATTTACTGAGGAAATATGTAGGAAGGTCAACATATTACACTAATCCTATAATATATAAGTCAGGTTCTGGTCATTGGTAGAGGGGTACCTTGGTGGAGGGGTACCTTGGTGGAGGGGTACCTTGGTAGAGGGGTACCTTGGAGGGGTACCTTGGAGGGGTACCTTGGTGGAGGGGTACCTTGGTGGAGGGGTACCTTGGTGGAGGGGTACCTTGGTGGAGGGGTACCTTGGAGGGGTACCTTAGAGGGGTACCTTGGTGGAGGGGTACCTTGGAGGGGTACCTTAGAGGGGTACCTTGGTGGAGGGGTACCTTGGTGGAGGGGTACCTTGGTAGAGGGGTACCTTGGTGGAGGGGTACCTTGGTAGAGGGGTACCTTGGTAGAGGGGTACCTTGGTAGAGGGGTACCTTAGTAGAGGGGTACCTTGGTGGAGGGGTACCTTGGTAGAGGGGTAGCTTAGAGGGGTACCTTGGTGGAGGGGTACCTTGGTGGAGGGGTACCTTAGAGGGGTACCTTGGTGGAGGGGTACCTTGGTGGAGGGGTACCTTGGTGGAGGGGTACCTTGGTGGAGGGGTACCTTAGAGGGGTACCTTGGTGGAGGGGTACCTTGGTGGAGGGGTACCTTGGTGGAGGGGTACCTTGGTGGAGGGGTACCTTGGTGGAGGGGTACCTTGGTGGAGGGGTACCTTGGTGGAGGGGTACCTTGGTGGAGGGGTACCTTGGTGGAGGGGTACCTTGGTGGAGGGGTACCTTGGTGGAGGGGTACCTTAGAGGGGTACCTTGGTAGAGGGGTACCTTAGAGGGGTACCTTGGTGGAGGGGTACCTTAGAGGGGTACCTTGGTAGAGGGGTACCTTGGTAGAGGGGTACCTTGGAGGGGTACCTTGGTAGAGGGGTACCTTGGTAGAGGGGTACCTTGGTAGAGGGGTACCTTGGTAGAGGGGTACCTTGGTAGAGGGGTACCTTGGTAGAGGGGTACCTTGGTAGAGGGGTACCTTGGTAGAGGGGTACCTTGGTAGAGGGGTACCTTGGTAGAGGGGTACCTTGGTAGAGGGGTACCTTAGTAGAGGGGTACCTTAGAGGGGTACCTTAGTAGATGGGTACCTTAGTAGAGGGGTACCTTAGTAGAGGGGTACCTTAGAGGGGTACCTTAGTAGAGGGGTACCTTAGAGGGGTACCTTAGTAGAGGGGTACCTTGGTAGAGGGGTACCTTAAAGGGTACCTTAGAGGGGTAACTTAGTAGAGGGGTACCTTGGTAGAGGGTACCTTAAAGGGTACCTTACAGGGTACCTTAGAGGGGTACCTTAGAGGGGTTCCTTGGAAGAGGGGTACTTTTGATCAACATTAATTTTTCATTTCAGAGAAGCAAATTGTAAAAAGAAGTTAAATGTATGCTACATTTTCTGTCATTGCCATAAAAACATGTTCGATGAAGGCAGTTGAATTGTTATTGGCTTCAATATATATCTATAATACATCTATCTTGATGATCTTCCATGCTTTAAGATAATATTATACAAGCAATAAATCTGCAAAAGTTAATATAATCAAATTTTGAAACTTTTCCTGAAAATTTTGCTGATGATCCTAAAGATTGTGAGGAGTTTAATTAGAGCCTGTCCTTTGCACTAGTGTAAGATTTCTCTGAGGTTTTCCGCCTGTCACTACTGCCAACAGAAGCCTGTAGGTTGTTGTTCATGCAGTGTATGTGCCGGATGGAATGAGGTAATAATTTCAGGATACGATAGCCACGGCGCCATGGTGACATTTTCTGATTGTGTTTTCTCACAATATGTCTGTGTGGGCAGAACAGGAAGGAATCGGAGCAACAAATACCAGCAACCTTGACATTTCCTCCGACCTTGGCCGGCCTTCAGACCTACCCTTATACTGGTCTAGGAAGGACGATTGATGTATGAAATATGAATGGTGGATTTTCATATTCCAAAAGTTAGCTTCATGTGATATCATATCTCATACAGTTGTGGCACTATTCTGATTCAGATGGTGGCACTGTACTGATGTCAGATGGTGGCACTGTACTGATGTCAGATGGTGGCACTGGACTGATGTCAGATGGTGGCACTGGACTGATGTCAGATGGTGGCACTGGACTGATCTCAGATGGTGGCACTATACTGATCCCAGATGGCAGCACTGCACTGATCCCAGATGGTAACAATGTACTGATCCCAGATGGTGGCAATGTACTGATCTCAGATGGTGGCAATGTACTGATGTCAGATGGTGGCAATGTACTGATCTCAGATGGTGGCAATATACTGATGTCAGATGGTGGCAATGTACTGATCTCAGATGGTGGCAATGTACTGATCTCAGATGGTGGCAATGTACTGATCCCAGATGGTGGCAATGTACTGATGTCAGAGGGTGGCAATGTACTGATCCCAGATGGTGGCAATGTACTGATCCCAGATGGTGGCACTATACTGATCCCAGATAATGGCACATACTGAACTGATCTCAGATGGTAGCATGTTCAATGCAATCTTCAATAATTCTTGCAGTTAAAAATACTCTCAGAAGTCTCTTAACATCAATTCATATCATACCACCGGTGAAATAAATGTAAATAGGGTATGCTGACATTCTCTGCCAAAAATCTCTTTATATATCTGTAAAATTTTTATTGAAGAGCAGAGCAAGAATCATGCTGTAGAAAGCATGGAATCCATCTTTGTTATTGCTGTAAACAAGGCTGAGGAATTGTGGGTAGTGATGTAATCAGGGTTCACCCTACACCTTGGGCACAATGAGAGAAAAAATCTCCCTTACCTAATTTCAGTGAGACTTTTCATATATGGATGGGATTTTTAGGTCATCTGACCCGAAGGGTCAGGATGACCTATAGTCATCATGCTTCGTCCGTCGTCGTGCGCCGTGCGTCGTGCGCCGTGCGTCGTGCGCCGTGCGTCGTGCGCCGTGCGCCGTCCGTAAACTTTTCCATTTAAACATCTTCTTCTCATAAACCAAAAGGCCCATAGACCCAATATTGGGCTTGTGCCATGCTGGGATGAAGGGGTACCAAGTTTGTTCAAACAAATGACCTTGACCTTCATTCAAGGTCACAGGGGCCAAAAAGGTCAAAATCTTTGAACGACTTCTTCTGAATAACCAAAAGGCCCAGAGACCTGATATTGGGCCTGTGTTATGCTGGGATAAAGGGGTACCAAGTTTGTTCAAACAAATGACCTTGACCTTCATTCAAGGTCACAGGGGACAAAACGGTCATAATTTTTAAACGACTTCTTCTGAATAACCAAAAGGCCCAGAGACCTAATATTGGGCCTGTGGCATGCTGGGATAAAGGGCTACCAAGTTTGTTCAAACAAATGACCTTGACCTTCATTCAAGGTCACAGGGGCCAAAAAGGTCAAAATCTTTGAACGACTTCTTCTGAATAACCAAAAGGCCCAGAGACCTGATATTGGGCCTGTGTTATGCTGGGATAAAGGGGTACCAAGTTTGTTCAAACAAATGACCTTGACCTTCATTCAAGGTCACAGGGGCCAAAAAGGTCAAAATCTTTTTAAACAACTTCTTCTGAATAACCAAAAGGCCCAGAGACCTGATATTGGTCCTGTGTTATGCTGAGATAAAGGGCTACCAAGTTTGTTCAAAGAAATGACCTTGACCTTCATTCAAGGTCACAGGGGACAAAACAGTCATAATTTTTAAACAACTTCTTCTGAATTACCAAAAGGCACAGAGACCTAATATTGGGCCTGTGGCATGCTGGGATAAAGGGCTACCAAGTTTGTTCAAAGAAATGACCTTGACTTTCATTCAAGGTCACAGGGGCCAAAATGGTCATAATCTTTAAACAACTTCTTCTGAATAACCAAAAGGCCCAGAGACCTGATATTGGGCCTGTGGCATGCTGGGATAAAGGGCTACCAAGTTTGTTCAAAGAAATGACCTTGACTTTCATTCAAGGTCACTGGGGCCAAAACGGTCATAATCTTTAAACATTTTCTTCTGAATAACCAAAAGGCCCAGAGATCTAATATTGGGCCTGTGGCATGCTGGGATAAAGGGCTACCAAGTTTGTTCAAAGAAATGACCTTGACTTTCATTCAAGGTCACTGGGGCCAAAACAGTCATAATCTTTAAACGACTTCTTCTGAATAACCAAAAGGCCCAGAGATCTAATATTGGGCCTGTGGCATGCTGGGATAAAGGGCTACCAAGTTTGTTCAAAGAAATGACCTTGACTTTCATTTAAGGTCACTGGGGCCAAAACGGTCATAATCTTTAAACATTTTCTTCTGAATAACCAAAAGGCCCAGAGATCTAATATTGGGCCTGTGGCGTGCTGGGATAAAGGGCTACCAAGTTTGTTCAAAGAAATGACCTTGACTTTCATTCAAGGTCACTGGGGCCAAAACGGTCATAATCTTTAAAAATTTTCTTCTGAATAACCAAAAGGCCCAGATACCTAATATTGGGCCTGTGGCATGCTGGGATAAAGGGCTACCAAGTTTGTTCAAAGAAATGACCTTGACTTTCATTCAAGGTCACATGGGCCAAAACGGTCATAATCTTTAAACGACTTCTTCTGAATAACCAAAAGGCCCAGAGACCTAATATTGGGCCTGTGGCATGCTGGGATAAAGGGCTACCAAGTTTGTTCAAAGAAATGACCTTGACTTTCATTCAAGGTCACTGGGGCCAAAACGAAACTGTTGTTATTTTTCGTGTAGTCAAAAATCCAAGATGGCCTCCACAGCGGCCATTTTGAAAACACATTCTAAACTTCTCAAGTTCTACCAGTGGAATTGAGCTGAAACTTGCCAGAAATGATATCCTGAGATGGTCCCAACAAAGTGTTGTTATTTTTCAAGCCCATCAGAAATCCAAGAAGGCCACTATCTTGAACTTGGCAATCTATACAGGCATATTATAACTTGATTTAATGACTACATGTATTTTCATAGTGATTTTACAATTGGTAGTCAGATGACCGTTAAGGCCCGTTGGGCCTCTTGTTGGTATTATGACACGTAATTAAGTATGAATTGATAGGAATGCTATAAGTTCATAACAATTAGATTTATTACGTCAATAAATAAATAACACAAGGTACAGTAATTGGGTTCCCTGATCTTTTGTTTATTTTATTTCCTGGAGAAAATCGTCCTTGTTTATGATTTTAACTCTGTCATATACAGGCTTAATTAAAGTTAAAATTCCTCCAAAATCAACACTTCCCAATATAACTTTAAACTTGCTACTAAACATCAATAGTATTGACATCGTCACGGATACAGTCAGTACCGTTGGCCCATTGGCCCCTGAGTGAGGCTGAGCACCAGTGGACTACTTGTTTTCCATGGATTCATCATTGGTTAATGTTAATTTAGTGAACTAAGACATCCCTGGTTGTTTGATCAACTTTCAATACTGTTTCTGGAGGCATTAACTACTTACATTTCCCCCCAATCGCAACCTGTCACAAATTTACAGACACCTGCATCTTTGTGTTTGCGTGGTGGCTTTGTCATCTAAACGTTTGAATTGCAAGTGATTGAGAAACAAGCGTTGTTGAGACATTGACTGGTACACACTATTATTAGGATTTGCAGAAAGGAATACTTCTGAACTACGATCGGTATTATTGATTGTAGGTATCCACTATACCTGAATTTTGGCATGCACAATTTTTTCTCGCTTTAGAACGGACTTTAACACGATTTATATGAAAACTCAGCGAGAATCTCGCGAAATCGCGCCCAAAAGTGAACCCTGTGTAATATGCTTATATTTGGAAAATGAAGGTACAGTTGTGGCAGATGTCGAGATCCCGACACCAGCAGGTAAAGATTGGAGAAGTCAGGAGTAACATCTCAAAAAAATCAGTAGAGGGGTTGAATGTATCTGAATTCTATAAACAAGTGATTAGTGACCTTGACCCTACTTTGGTTCTCTTCACCCTTCACCCTATTGTTCACCTCTATAGAGGTTGGGAGTTATCTTGACCCTACTTTACTTCTCAGTTTTGACCTTGGCAAAATTTCAAATTCCATAAGCAAGCCTGTAGTGATTTTGACCCAGTATTACTTCTAGTAATGACCTTGACACTTTTGTTCTTCTCCAGAGGTGTCGGAAGTAATTACCTTGACCTAATTTTGCTTTTTTAAACATACTCTTTTTAAAAAGTCAGTAGTAAACTTTAACCTATTTCTCTAAAGAATTCAGATATGACCTCCAGCCTATTTTGACATATTTAAAGGTCATTTAATCAGTTGTGACCTTGACCCTGTTTTGATGTATGATATGAACATTTACTAAGCAGTAAGTGGCAAACTTAAACTTTGTTTGACATTTGAGACAAAAATGTAAACAATGCCCCATGTGCTCAGAAATTACTTTTGTCTCAGACATTCAAGATTTCATGTAAACATCTGTTCAGATGGCGGGAATGGCCTTGACCTTTCTCCTGTACCATATTACAGCAGGTGTTGGTTGTTGGAATGTAATAGGAATCCATGTTGATTAGGTTGTTTGTCCTGTCATTGTGCCAAACAATAGCCAATTACCGGTGAATTAAGTAATCCGGTAAAGTTCCATCTCACATTAAAATCAATAATACGGTTGATAATTTCTGTGATATGATTTCTGCTGTAAGCCGAGTTGGCCTTTCGTTAAAACCATTTCCACTGTTAGAATTAGTTTAAGGCTGTCTGCTTTCATGTTGGAACATCTTACTTTTTCGGAAATCCTAGTTGACTTTTTAAAGGCATCAAGAGGTTTTTGTTTCTTAATGAATATGTTACTCCAATTTTTTTTTGGCCAGTTTTTGGTATAATATGGTGTGTTGTAATTACAGGGCTTCTATACAAGTATATTGGAAAACTTAGTCTTCTATAATTTTGATACGGATATTTTTGTCTAGTTTATTCTAGATCAGAATATGTTTTCTCGTTGGAGTCGGCACATCTAGATAATTGCTTGCATTGTTGACAGTGTATCACCCAACACCATCTTGGAAGATTTTGTCTCTCCGAAGATTAGGTTGGAGATTATTGCAGTCTTATTAACTATCTGGGTACGACGACGAAAAGTACCGTCAACTTAACGAGATCCAGTCGCACAATTTACGGCCAGTCATTGGAAACATTTTAGTTATAGTTTGCTTGTGAAACCATTTGAACGAAACATTTCCTTTTGATTTGTATCGAATCAAGAATATAGAGTTCGCTTAACTTAGCTAAGCATTAAATGATGTGACGGAGCCAGGGGCCCAGGAATCTCCCAACAGATTTAATGTCTTAGGTACTGCTAGTACAAACTGGAGGCGAAAATTAGATGAGGTTTTATTTAATTACCACTGAGGCAGCATAACAACATTTGATGAAGGGGAAAGAAATAGATGAAGGAAGTGTCCCACAGGCATCTCCAACTGGAAATCAATGGTTCTCCGTATAGGCTAACCAACAATTATCTTTCATTCATGTATATTCGCAATGTAAATCACTGTGAAGGCTACAATGCAATTTACAAATATAAAAAAAAAATATTCAACTGTCTTTCACAGTTTCGACTGATCAGGAGAGTTGCTTTTCGGAAATTGAGCTTAACTGTAGTATATATGTCACAGAGTATGTTTTTTTTCGAAAACATGTCTCGGCTTATAAGAAATTGCATGGGGGTGAGGGTGGGGGTTGCCCATATCCATCCTGATTCTACATGAAGACTTCACAACTTCATTCTTTGACATATTCTTTTCAAACTTTATACATTATGTTATTATAATGAAAATACCTCGGACATCATCAGGTTGCAGGGTTGAAAGGTCAAGGCAAAGGCCAATGATGCTATACCATGTATATAGAAAAGCAAAAGCAACAAAGAGGACATTCGGGTCTTGAAGGCAATTTCAAGTTTTGATATATGGTTCTCTTTTCAGAGATGATTTGTCAGAAATATAGTTATACCAGAAGAACTGTTTCCAATACATAGTATTAGTGGTCCTTAAAGATATTTAGTGGTACGAACCTCCTTAAAGGTACTTAGTGGTACAAGCTTCCTTAAAGATACTTAGTGGTGCATACCTCCTTAAAGATACTTAGTGGTACATACCTCCTTAAAGATACTTAATGGTACATACCTTAAAGATACTTAGTGGTACGAACCTCCTTAAAGATACTTAGTGGTACGAACCTCCTTAAAGATAATTACTGGTACAAACCTCCTTAAAGATGCTTAATGGTACGAACCTCCTTAAAGATAATTACTGGTACAAACCTCCTTAAAGATGCTTAGTGGTACGAACCTCCTTAAAGTTACTTAGTGGTACAAACCTCCTTACAGATATTTAGTGGTACAAGCCTCCTTAAATGAAATAATGACAAAGTTTATATTTAAAGGTATTCAAATTTGTATTTAGTTCAGATCTACTTGTAATTAATGTCATGAAATACACATAAAATAATTAATTATGCAGTTAAGAGATGCCGTGTTTCATTAATGATACAATTTTTCCCCAAATATGGTGGTTCTTCATGTGATTTAACAAAATGAAATATGCACATGATTGAATATTGCAGATATGATTTCGTGTTCCAAATTTGGTACATGTACTTTTTCCTTAAAACGTTTTTGTATATCCATATATTTACACAATGGAGATATCTCATCACTGAATGTCATAGGGGCTAAACTTTCTAAACATTCATGTTGATGAGTAGACAAACAGTACCAGACTGGTTGTATTTTGATAAATGTAATTGGTTGAAAAACTTGTCATAGTCTTGAAAATAGTTTTTGTGTTTTTGATCAATCATCTACAAGAAATTTACCTTTTGAATTTTTTGGGGTTATTTAACAAACAAATATTTTTAAAAAAAACTGCTTTATAAACAAATATGTGGATTTTTTAATAATCATTTTTGAAAAAGTCTTTAAATAAGGATAATTTTTTTTTTTTTATTGGGGAAAAAAGCTGAAACAACATTATATATCATACTTATCATATATAATATATAAGAATTTTGAAAAGACCTGTGAATTAATTTAATGGTTTGGAAACAAACATGTCGTCAATGTCCTGGAGAATTCATCATGTTCACCTGGAAGCCAATATGTACATTATGTCTAAATGACAAAGGAATGGTATCCAGGAACGAAGTGGTTTATATTGGAAACTTACTAGATTAACTGGACATTGACAGACTCCTTGTTAAACTACACAATGTCATAATGATCTACTAATTACTAAGTGATGAATTCTCTTTGTGTAATAAAGAACCGGTAGATGTGATTCTCAAAGCATAGAAAATGGACTTTTTTCCATTACCAATGTATCAGAAAATGATAGAAGTTTCCTTATTAAAATGGAACCAAAGAAATTGATAATGTTGACGTTCTATGAGAGACGTAATGAATTCAGCAAGAGATGTTGGACTGCCTTAATGTTTTTCTGTCAATCTGCCTTTATATTTTCATTTACAGGTTACGTTCCTCAGAATTCAGATGGCAAAGACTGTTATATTTTGAGCTGCAGTTCGGATCTTAAAATTCCTTGTCATCATTGCTAAAAATATAATTTAAGTATACAGATGTACTATCAAAAGGACAAGTTACTGTACTTTTGGACCCGACAGTGTTAGTTGGTAAACAGAATTGGATATCACTCAGATGGGTAAAATATACACGAATATGGCCACTGTTCAATGCTTCGCATTGGCTTGACGGAGAGACATAAATGGCTATTACTTTTGTTCATGTGTTCTTTGTTAAAACAAGGTGGCTGTTAAAACTAGATTGCTTTAAATTGGCTGTGACCTTTCAGGTTGAGTTCTTTACTGCTGTGTGCCAGAGGAGGAAGGGTGTAATGATATATTAATACATTTTAAAATCATTTTTATGTATATAGCGATTATTGAGATGCCAGATTCTACAAGTTGTTTTCTGTAAGTCAGATTTGTTGAAACTAATAGTAACTGGAATATATTAGAATATGTTTTCTTTGCGCACTTTATCATCAAAAAGTGTTCAACTTAAAAAAACAAATTGCAAAAGTTCGAAATAAAAAAAAATAAAATGCGCTTTTTTATCAAATATTAAGATTTCAAAGTTTCAGCTAACAAGGCTTTCTTTCCCGTTAAAACTTGTGTGCGCGAAATTGACTAGGATAGACACAAACGGAGCGGAAAGTCTGGTCATCGTCTGCCATCACACTAGTTTATAAATGCCAGCATGTGTTTCATTATTGATACCTGAAGCTCGGTGAGGGAACGTTATGTTGATATTAATTTTGTTTTCGCTTCTTTATTACTGCTACAATATTTTTTTTCTCGCTTCCAGCTAAATGATAAAGTATTACGATCCGATTTTGTCCGACTTCCCTACATTGATATTTAGTCCAGACTACTCGACCAAATACCTTGGCAGTTACGATTGACTAAGGTCGGTTTTAGTCGTAAACGTGTCTGTCGGGCATATTCATTTCATATTCACTTGGTCATTGTTTATCATTTTTGTGTGTTTTGAAACTAATCAACTTATTGTAAAATTGTATTTAAGTTTCAATCCAAATCCTGAAAACTGGGGTATGGTTTCCACTAACATTTTACAGAATTATTTGCCCTCCTTGTCTTTATTGAGCTATATTAGAGGCACATTTTCATCCAGAAAACTGGTCATATTTGCATCTCCTATTTAACAGGGAAGTGAATGTGTGTAGAATGTTTGGATTGTGTTCATAAGTCACTGCTGAAAAAAAAGGGGAAAAAATTGTTGTAGAAATATTTCCTTCTCCGTTTTGTATAATTGGGTTTTTACCTTAAATAATATTGTTTCCAAGTACTGACCGTAGGTGGGTGGTTTTTCTCCGGGTACTCCAGCTTTCCTCCACTTCTAAAACCTGGTACGTGTATGTCCTTAAATGAGCCTGGATTTTAATAGAACGTAATACAAAATAAACCAAACCAAACCCTAAGATATATATATCATTTTGAAAAGGATTTAAGGGATATAGCAAGACTATTAGAAAACCTATCGAGAACCTGATACCTACTGTTTTGATGAAGGATAAGTACAAAGTCAGGGGTCAAGGTTGAAAACTCTCATAGCTTCAGGCAAGTAGAAAGGGATATAGTCTGGGGGGGGGGGGGGGTGTTATAGCTTTTGGACTAACACACCACTGATACTGGACTCCCTGGACAGCAGAGTCCAGGCAATAGAGGAAATAAAGCAAGTTTCATGAGTAGCGTTTATATAGAGTAAATGAAGTCGGGTATATAAATGACAGATTGTGATGGTTTCCTGATCAATTACATCAGGTCTGTAAGACTGCCTGCTGGATATATTGTCAGTTTGGTGCTCGTAATTATTATAAACTGATCCGACCAACCAGATATGGGATTTGTATTTACAAAATCACAGCTAATTAAAAAAGACAGGGAAGGATGATTTGGTACTGAAAGTGAAACCGGGTTTTGGTCTTGTCCGAATCTGTCACCCTAATTGCAGAGCGTTGAGCTGACATGACTTTGCACTAGGGTTTCTCCGGTTTTCCAGGGCTAGAACTACAGTTAATAAAAAAATCCCGACATTGATGACACAATGATAAGTCAGCTTAATTGGTGTTATGTAGGACACAAGTTAAGCTATCAAGACGTCTACAGATGAGATTGTAGCGGCCCACAGTTGATTACACGGGATTACTGCACTTAGGCCACTATATCACCCAGGTCAGGAGGCGACAGAGGCTGCATCCTCTGTCCAGTCTCTGTCCATCTGTTTGTCCAGCCATCTGAAGGGCTTGATAGAGTCACTGTCCCTTCTGACCGAATGTAATGGTGACCATTGGTCAGTGAAATATAACAGAGTGCTGGAGATGTAAGGAAGATTTATCTCCACCGTAATCACCACTGCCCACCATGTAACAGTCTAATCACAGGGACATGTGTGATAGGTAACTGAAATAAGGGTTAGATTACACAGGACACTGATCACAGGGACATGTGTGATGGGTTAGTGAAATAAGGGTTAAAATACACAGGACACTGATCACAGAGACTTTTGTGTTATGTGTTACTGAAATAAGGGTTAGATTACACAGGACACTGATCACAGGGACATGTGTGATGGGTTACTGAAATAAGTGTTAGATTACACAGGACACTGATCACAGAGACTTTTGTGTTATGTGTTACTGAAATAAGGGTTCATATTTCTGTTTAAAATCATATCTATTAAAATTGATCTTGTCTATCTATAAATACATAATACATACATAAAACAGCACAACAATATGGATGTAGAAATACAAAATTTTCCCTTTGTAGAAGAATTCTGAATTGGCTCTGCCTGAAATGGTTTGAATTCTTGAGACAGCATTTAAGTGGTATAATTGGAAGATATGGATACTGCAGCTTGTTAAAACTAATTTGAAAGTAATGAGAGGGTGTTGAGCTGAATTGAAATAACATTGAAATTACATCCAATCAGTATTGGTGTGCAGATGGTTAGTCTGATGATATCCTGTTGATGATCAGTGATAGGAGAATCCATCGATCCTGATGAGGATGACAGTGATGATAGATGAGGGATTATGACAGAAGGCGGAGAGATGCCAACAAGTAGGTTGACACTACACAGTAATCAGGGCCCGACAGCTGGCCTCCTGTTTGATCTCCTGTAAGGCCAGGCCAGCAGTGATTTAAAGTAAGATCTAGGCAGTCTAGTGATGATGACAGGACAGTTCAGCATTTTCTGTAAGGCAGTCTAGTATTTTTTGTTAGGCGGTCTAGTATTTTCTGTAAGGCAGTCTAGTATTTTCTGTAAGGCAGTCTAGTATTTTTTGTTAGGTGGTCTAGCATTGTCTTTAAGGCAGTCTAGTATTTTTTGTTAGGCGGTCTAGCATTTTCTTTATGGCAGTCTAGTATTTTTTGTAAGGTGGTTTAGCATTTTCTTTAAGGCGCGCAGTCTAGTATTTTTTGTTAGGCGGTCTAGCATTTTCTTTAAGGCAGTCTAGTATTTTTTGTTAGGTGGTCTAGCATTTTCTTTAAGGCAGTCTAGTATTTTTTGTTAGGTGGTCTAGCATTTTCTTTAAGGAAGTCTAGTATTTTTTGTTAGGCGGTCTAGCATTTTCTTTAAGGCAGTCTAGTATTTTTTGTTAGGCGGTCTAGCATTTTCTTTAAGGCAGTCTAGTATTTTTTGTTAGGGGGTCTAGCATTTTCTTTAAGGCATTCTAGTATGTTTTGTTAGGCGGTCTAGCATTTTCTTTAAGGCAGTCTAGTATTTTTTGTTAGGCGGTCTAGCATTTTCTTTAAGGCAGTCTAGTATTTTGTGTAAAAGAGTCTAATACTTTCTGTAAGGTATTGGTATTCTTGTATTTTCTGTAAAAGAGTCTAGTATTTTGTGTAAGGAGTTCTTGTATTTTCTATTAGGCAGTCAATATCATTTATATCATGATATAAATGATATTAACTGCCTAATAGAAAGAGCTTATTTTATGAAGTCTAGCAATACTGTTGGGCATTCTACTAATGATTTCATCTGCAGACTGTGAAACAGTTAATGTTCGGGATGTCAGTCAAGTGTTATTAAAAGAAAAGTATATATCAGCTACTATATATGGCAGTGTCAATTTCAGTTCTATTTATTTTTGAATTATTGATTAACAGATATAATCAATATTAAGTAGAGTAGAATTGTATGGTACTATGGAGATATCGTAAATAGATTATATTTTGTATGGTAAAATGTCATATCAGGTATGTAATACAATTTGTGAGAAGACACCATATACCATACACCTAAGCATCAACTGTAATAGCTTGTTCTGTACACTCCGGTCGCCATTGTACAAAGATTGTGCAGAGTTTTATAGGAACAACCACACTTTTGTGTCTCCGGTATGAAAACAGTGATGGTTTGATTGATACTATTGATCAAAACTGTCTGAAAAACTCTCCTGGGACATTTTTACATGCAGACTCCGACTCTTTTTTAGAATTTTTCTAAAGTTCCGAACAGAGCATGATTTTGTTACACCAATTTGGAGTGTACATCAAAAGCTCAGCGTTTAGTTTGAAAATTACAAAATAAAAAAAAATGCATTCATTGTATTTTAATTGTCTATATTCATAAGATACGTTGATTTATCATATTTCACATACTGAGCACAATGTGCACTTTAGACAGGCTGCCAGCCCCTAAGGTTCTATAGAGATTTTCTCATTTTTATTTTACTACTAGCTTATCTCCCCCTTGTTTCTAACTTAAGTTCAGACAACCAAGTGACCAAAATTTGGACTATCTTTTTTTTTTTTTCAATATCTATACTATTCTAGAGACGGGAGCCAGTCTATGTGCACTTAAAATATGCAAAAGGGATGCGCTTTATATAACCGTTGACAGGGAAAAGATTCCAGGTGAAATGTGATTTTTTTTTTCGATGCTCCGAAAACAAAGTCTTGGTTCAAAGAATGGAGATTGTATTAATAAATCGAGTGAGGAACTTTTGAAAGATTTTTGAGTAGCGCGCAAACCTGTTGTCTTTCTCTGTATAAGGCGAGGGTAAGGACAGGACAGGTATACTGATCGGCTAGAATATGGTATGTAACGAATATTTTAACAACCCAGTTACATGAGACGAATATTTAGATCATTCAAAAATTAGTGTGGAGTTTGAATTTTGTTGTTGAAGAAAATGACTTCTCATCTCTCCTGTGTTGGGACTATATAGACAACATTTTTCAGGGTGGTGAAGCTAAATGGCTCAGTAGGTAGTGCACACACCTTCCAGCAAGGCAGCCGGGGATCAGCAGACGTGTTAAAGTATCAGGTCACCTGCTCGACCAAATGGGTTTTCTCCAGGTCGTCAGTTTCTTCCCCTGCTCAAACATCCTGTGCGTGAATTACATTCTGGCAAAACAAGGATTATGAGCATAAGTTTGAACAATTGTTTATAATGGGTGTAAATAAAGTTTCAATGTTTTATAATGTTTGAAGCATGCAGTTGAAGAAATAGTTGTTCATATGTACACATCTTTACCTGTGTCTATCCAAAATTTTTTTATTAGTGTCTTGTTACAAGAGTTACCATATCTTTTCTACTCTGCATTCTGTAGATTCCAGGGTAATGTCCTGCAAGCTAGCATAGCATACAATTTTGTACCTGTTACCTCAATTGGATGATTTGTAAGAGACGACTAAATATGGGATCTTAACTTTTCTCTTCTTTATTTCGGCTTTCTACTTCCTAATGTCTCCCTTGACACTACCTCACTTTAGGCCTATAGTTGAGCGTTTGCCCCTGTGAGGAAGGCTTTGAGTTCAGTCCCCTGGCAGAGACATACCAGAATCTAAAATAGCTGGTAGTTATATTACTCCGTGCTTGACGCTCAACATATGGGAATGGAATGACGGGTTTACCTGTTGTCAGTATTTTTTACCTGGTGGGCTGTACTGTGGGGGGGCCTTCGGCAGTATAATTCAGTGTGGTGCACTTTAAATCAGCATTGGTTTCAGACTGTCGCAAGGGGGCTTACACGAACATAATACGTACAGCTTCCTAAATATACACAGACATTCAACACGCACACTCACATTGCAAACACCAGAAGGCTGTCCTTAACTCTTTGCCTGTTAAGTAATGGAGTTATCTCCCTAGACTGAGGCAATGAGTAATTTTTGAAAAAAAAATCAACTTTTATTTCAAATTTACGATATATTTCCATTTTTTCAATTTGCATATCAATGCATTATCCATGTCATCTCGGATAATTCTGTCAGATAAAAATTCTCTCAAAAGTCTATAACATTTTAGTTTTTATCATACCATTGGTGAAAAGGATGAAAATGAGCCCCGCTGACATTCCTTGCCAAAAATCCCAATATATTGTAAAACAGCGAGAATCATGCTGTAGAGAGCAAGGACCCCATCTTTGTTATTGCAGGAAATGAGGCTGAGGAATTGTGGGTAGTGATGAAATGCTGATATTTAGAGAACAAAAGTACTTCTGAGAATAGCAATCGGGTGGGAACTCCCGCCGGCAGTGGCTGACGGTAGGAAATGTTTTGGCGGCGCTGACCACCAGCCGCCAAAGAGTTCAATGATCTTAGCTGTTAATAGGACGTAAACGTAAAACAAAACTTATTCCAGGGCGCTGACATTGTGAGAGATACTTGTGGTGTTTTGAAGACGATCTGTGCCATCATGATTATTAAGTCATATGTAGTGTTTTCCGTCTGTTATTGATTGAGTTTGCATGCATTATGTGACAGATAAGTTTTGTTCGGTAATAAAACAAACAATTTCTCAGAATGTTCTTAATGACACAGGTACATAATGTATTTCCGTTGGCCTCAGTGTTTAGGATTTGGTTGTTCTAGAAACAACGGTTTGACATCGTCATAAACCAATGAGATTAAACCTCATAAAGATTTGTCTGATTTGGTGATAAAGAGAATCTCTGATTCTTGTGTATGTACAAATGATCAATTTATGTAGTCCTGAAAGCATTGTAATATTTCAACTTCATTATCTGATTAGTTTTGTATTAGGTGAAATTGTAAAAAAAAAAATACTTTAATTCTTTAGGGATTTCCCTTTTAAAGAATTATACAAAGGATCCTTTTGATGGCATTTGAGAACGCTGACCAAGATTCTGTATTAGATGATAAAACTTATAATCCCTATGTTGGGATAGGGCTTAAAAGGTGTTTCATGAAGGTCTAATTAGTTCTCTTTATATTTATATCTGTCCATTTCATGTCGAAGGTTTTTTAGGTCATCTGATCCAAAGGGTCAAGATGACCTATAGTTACCGTGCTTCGTCCGTCGTCGTCCGCCGTCCGCTGTCCGCCGTGCGCCGTGCGCCGTCCGTAAACTTTTCACATTTCAAACTTCTTCTCAAGTTCTACCAATGGGAATAAGCTGAAACTTAGCTGAAATGATCCTGAGATGGTCCTGACCAAGTGTTGTTATTTTTCGGGTCGGTCCGAAATCCAAGATGGCCGCCATAGCCGACATCTTGAAAAACACATATTAAACTTCTTCTACAGTTCCACTGGTACCTGTGAGCTGAAAATTGGTAGGGATGTTCAGGAAGGGCAGCCCATAAAATGTTGTTATTTTTCGGGTCCGAAAAACTCTCGACATTTGTGCCATGGCGGCCATTTTGTGACATGATTGTGCAATCACTGTTTTCCTGAACAACACCTATTTTAAACTTCTTCTTAAGTTCTACCACTGGGATTAAGCTGAAACTTGGCTGAAATGATCCTGAGATAGTCCTGACTAAGTGTTGTTATTTTTCGGGTCGGTCCGAAATCCAAGATGGCCGCCAGAGCCGCCATCTTGAAAAACACATTTTCAACTTCTTCTCAAGTTCTACCAGTGGGATTAAGATGAAACTTGGCTGAAATGATTCTGAGATGGTCCTGACCAAGTGTTGTTATTTTTTGGGTTGGTCCAAAATCCAAGATGGCCGCCAGAGCCGCCATCTTGAAAAACACATTTCCAAATTTCTCTCAAGTTTCACCTGTGGGATTAAGCTGAAACTTGGCTGAAATTATCCTGAGATGGTCCTGACCATGAGTTGTTACTTTTCGGTCGGTTCGAAATCCGAGATGGCCGCCATGGCCGCCATCTTACAAAACACATTTCCAACTTCTTCTCAAGTTCTACCTGTGGGATTAAGCTAAAACTTGGCTGAAGTGATTCTGAGATTGTCCTGACCAAGTGTTGTTATTTTTCAGGTTGGTCGGAAATCCAAGATGGCCTTCAGAGCCGCCATCTTGAAAAACACATTTCAAACTTCTTCTCAAGTTCTACCTGTGTGATTAAGCTGAAACTTGGCTGACATGATCCTGAGATGGTCCTGATCAAGTATTGTTACTTTTTGGGTCGGTCCGAAATCCAAGATGGCTGCCAGAGCCGCAATCTTGAAAAACACGTTTCCAACTTCTTATCAAGTTCTACCACTGGGATTAAGCTGAAAATTGGCTGAAATGATCCTGAGATGGTCCTGACCAAGTGTTGTTACATTTCGGGTTGGTCCAAAATCCAAGATGGCCACCAGATTCGCCATCTTGAAAAACAAAATTGCCGTCCGTAAACTTTTCACATTTTAAACTTCTTCTCAAGTTCAACTCCTTCTTTCTGTACACATGCGCAGTACATTATAACTAAAGTGTGTTCGGTTGAACTCTAGTAGACTACAGTAACTATAGTCGACAATCGAACTCGCCCATTGTCACAAATCTAAGATGGCCGCCACATATGTCATTTTGAACTTCTCAAGTTCTACCAGTGACATTGAGCTGAACCTTGCAAAAATTATCCTCAGATAGTCCCAACCAAATTTTATTTATCGGGTCCGTCAGACATCCAAGATGGCTGCCACAGCCCCCATTTTGAATACACATTTAAAACTTTTCATAGAAAAATGATCCCCAGATAGTCCCAACCAAATGTTATTTCTCCAGTCCGTCAGAGATCCAAGATGGCTGCAACAGCCCCCATTTTGCATCCACATCTAACACTTTCCATGATCTGAAACTTGCCTAAAATGATTCTGACCAAATGTTATTTTTCGCACTGTTCCGAAGAAATCCATGATCATCACCATCTTGAAAACCACATTTGTGTGGCATATTGTTACATGATTGTATTACTAATTCCTAGAGGAGAGGAATTTATATAAGCTATTAGCTTGTTTTCCAATCCTCACTATTTGTATAATTTCTATATATGTAATATACATGTACACTGATGGAAATAAACTATTGTTTAAACTAATTCCATAATGGTATCACAATTGGTAGTCAGATGACCGTTAAGGCCCTTGGGCCTCTTGTTTTATTTCCACAAAATACTTGATACAGCTAAGTGAATTGCGTAACGGTAGCAATAACCAACAGAAATTATAATAATTAAGTTAGATGAATGTTAAGGCCCATGGGGCCTCTTGTTTTCAGAAACAGCACTGTATATATATATTATATACACATCCTTCCAATATTTCTATAATATTAAATATTCAACCTAATTGTGTGCTTACAAAAACACAAAAGGGGTGCACTTGATAAAACCATGTACCGGAGAAATGTTTCATTTGAAATCTTAGAAATAATGTGCATTGGTTAAAAGACTGAAGATTGTGTGGGCAGATCATTGAGGTAAAGAACTTGTTTACAGGTTTTCATTAGCACACCCATCCTCTTTCGTTGAAAAAACGGTGTGGATGTATGATTATTTAGGGTCAGGTCACTCACGGTGCATATTAGTCCAAATAGGTTGATTTGTGTTTCTGGTTTAGTCAGGGTGTACAGGAGTTGTGTAATGTGTGATACAAAAGTGGATGTTAATGACCAGAACTTTTTGTTGTCTCGGGTGATAACGAGTGGTTATTAATGTGGGCAGTATTTGGTGAATGACCCAAGGTATCACCCTGTGTAATATTGTCTATGGCGCTAGTGTATATAATCCTACACCACAGAATCCTGCACCACAGGTATGGATTTTATATCGGGTATTGAGGTAGAAATGATGACCGTTGATCTGGTGTTTACAATACCTTAATTACAACGTGATTATAATGATGTGTAGTCTTATCGTCAATTATGCCAAATGCGCATGTACGACGGCTGTAATTTGAATATTGTCATGTTTACGAAACAGGGGATGACAGATATCTAAGGTATTTATCAGCGCTAAAAATTGAGGGTGCCAAAATAATAATGTTAAGTATAAATGAAATATGAATGACATTTTCAATGTTCAAAATTAAACAATAAGATCATTTTAGGCTTCTTGCCCTTCAACCAATTCCAGATGGTACATTAAAAAATGGTAGCAATTGAAATATATTTTGTTGAATTTAACGTGTACATTGTACCAGTATATTCACAATTCTGTAAATTTTGACAAAAAAAAATAGTGAGGAAGGTAACCACTTGAATATAATCATGTTTAGTCGGTCTGATACATGAGATATAGGAATCTCATGACATATAACTTGGATGTCAGTTTCCCCAGGCAACAATAATTATGGTTAATGTAATTATATATACGTACCTTCCTATGGAAGTATTATGTCTTAACAGTATGTCAACGTTTCTTCATGGCTCCGCAGTAAGTGTGTGGGAAGATAAAAAGATGACTCGTCAATATTACTGCTGTCCAATTTTTTTCCCTCCTGGACCTGGTAGCTTTAACATGGAGAGCTGCTTATAAACACATGCACTAAAGTCTGGGTTTGATTTTAACTGGAGTACAAATAGTTCATTTCTATAAGCAAACTAGGTAACTTGTAGATGTGTTGTTGATATGCCGATTCTTTATTTATTTGATGATCGCTGAAGATGAAGTCAGAATTTGAATTGGATTGTTAATTAAATATATTTAAATTATGAAGATCGAATGTTTAGCGACCATTGAAGTGAAATGTTTGAATATATCATTTCTTTGTTTTATTTGTTTTTGGTCGAACACCCATAAAGTTTACTTGAATGTAAAGCAACTATTCTTCTTACAACCAGATAAAAACAGGTATTTGCTGAACTAACAGTTCACTTGGTTGTGAAGCAACTATAGCACCGTACTACTAGCCTCCCCTTTGGGTTGCCATGGTAGCGTATCAACTCCACAATGTCAAACAGTCATCCTCACCCAGTGTTTCCATCGGATCTCCTATACCAACACCAGAGCTAGGAAATTGACCCTTTTATTGCCAGATTGTAATATAATTCAGGATATGGCTGCTAGGTTAGTCAACAATCTTTCCTTCAGTTATGATCAGATCTCCCACCCTGCACCCTTTTAGCACTCTGTATCATAATGGACTGGTCAAGATCAGTGCAAGGCTTGAATTACTGGAGATACAAGGGGGTGAAAGGGCTATGTTCTCACTTCCTGTAAAGTCAACATTGGCCTTCATATAAATCCAGGCAAGAAAAATCTCCAGCAGGAGAAATCCTCTAAGAACCAAGAACCAACATCCAGCCAAGATCGTGTATACGCGAATTGTGGTTCCTCGACTAGGTTTCAGGGGGATGTTGGTTTGGTTTGTTTTGTTTTAGAGACAGGGTTATTTAAGGACATTTCAGATTATGGAGGTGGATGAAAGCCAGGTACGTACCTGGAGAAAAACCACCAACATACGGTCAGTACTTTGCAACAGCCTCACGTGGGTTTCGAACTCGCACCCCAGAGGTCTAGGGTCAGTGGTAGATTGTCAGTATACCTTAACCACTTGGCCACGCATGCAGCCCACAGGTGAAGGGCTAGTGATAGAATATTGTTACACCTTAACCATTGGGCCACCGCGGCTCTGATGTGGAGGGCTAGTGGTAGAATGTTGGGATACCTTAACCACTCGGCCACCGTAACCCAGAGGTGGAGGGCTAGTGGTAGAATGTTGGGACACCTTAATTATTCAGCCACCGCAACCCACAGGTGAAGGGCTAGTGGAAGTATATTGTTACACCTTGACCATTAGGCCACCCTGGCTCTGATGTGGGGGGCTAGTGGTAGAATGTCTGAACACCTTAACCATCAGGCCACCGCGGCCCTGAGGTGGAGGGCTAGTGGCAGAATGTCAGGACACCTTAACCATTAGGCCACCGTGGCCCTGATGTGGAGGGCTAGTGGCAGAATGTCAGGACACCTTAACCGTTTAACCACCGCGGCCCTGAGGTGGAGGGCTACTGGTGGAATGTCGGAACACCTTAACCATCAGGCCACCGCGGCCCTGATGTGGAGGGCTAGTGGTAGAATGTCGGGATACCTTAACTATCCATCCATCATGGCCCTGATGTGGAGGGCTAGTGGTAGGATGTCGGGATACTCCACCGCGGCCCCATTCAGGAGGATACCTTCTGGAAGACAGAACCCTCTTATATGTAAGAGTAAGAGTAAGCCAAGAAGTAGAGGAGAAGGGAGCAACTCCTGATATGGACAGTCAGCTGCTGGAGACAGTAGAATATACTGAGTGGAAACCTGGCTTCAGGTGTTCCTCTTCTTCTGTAGTTATTAGCTTTCATAGTTGAATTCCAATATGTGGGTCGTACGTGTAAATTTATTCAACAACTAAGTTGCTTTATTTCCATCCCTTCACAAACATTCTTTGGTGGTCTTTTTATACCCCCCCCGCAACGAAGTTAAGGGGGGTATACTGGAATCAGCTTGTCTGTCCGTCTGTCTGTCCGTCTGTCCGTCTGTCCGTAGAAAAATGTTGTCCGGACAACTCCTCCTAAACTACTGGATCGATTTCAATAAAACTTGGCAGTATTGTTGGGGACCATGTGTAGATGTGCATGCAGGGTTTCGTTTGTCAAAATTTTGGTTGCCATGGTAACCAGGTCACTATACACAGGTTTCCATAATAAAATGTTGTCCGGACAACTCCTCCTAAACTACTTGATCGATTTCAATAAAACTTGGCAGTATTGTTGGGGACCATGTGTAGATGTGCATGCAGGGTTTTGTTTGTCAAAATTTTGGTTGCCATGGTAACCAGGTCACTATACACAGGTTTCCATAATAAAATGTTGTCCGGACAACTCCTCCTAAACTACTGGATCGATTTCAATAAAACTTGGCAGTATTGTTGGGGACCATGTGTAGATGTGCATGCAGAGTTTTGTTTGTCAAAATTTTGGTTGCCATGGTAACCAGGTCACTATACACAGGTTTCCATAATAAAATGTTGTCCGGACAACTCCTCCTAAACTACTTGATCGATTTCAATAAAACTTGGCAGTATTGTTGGGGACCATGTGTAGATGTGTATGCAGAGTTTCGTTTGTCAAAATTTTGGTTGCCATGGTAACCAGGTCACTATACACAGGTTTCCGTAATAACGTGTTGTCCGGACAACTTCCTATAAACCACTGGATCGAGTTTAATGAAACTTGGCAGTATTGTTGGGGACCATGTGTAGATGTGCATGCAGAGTTTTGTTTGTCAAAATTTTGGTTGCCATGGTAACCAGGTCACTATACACAGGTTTCCATTATAATGTGTTGTCCGGACAACTCCTCCTAAACTACTGGATCAATTTCAGTGAAACTTGGCAGTATTGTTGGGGACCATGTATAGATTTGCATACAGGGTTTTGTTTGTCAAAATTTTGGTTGCCATGGTAACCAGGTCACTATACACAGGTTTCCATAATAAAATGTTGTCCGGACAACTCCTCCTAAACTACTGGATCGATTTCAATAAAACTTGGCAGTATTGTTGGGGACCATGTGTAGATGTGCATGCAGAGTTTCGTTTGTCAAAATTGTGGTTGCCATGGTAACCAGGTCACTATACACAGGTTTCCGTAATAACGTGTTGTCTGGACAACTTCCTATAAACCACTGGATCGAGTTTAATGAAACTTGGCAGTATTGTTGGGGACCATGTGTAGATGTGCATGCAGAGTTTTGTTTGTCAAAATTTTGGTTGCCATGGTAACCAGGTCACTATACACAGGTTTCCATTATAATGTGTTGTCCGGACAACTCCTCCTAAACTACTGGATCAATTTCAGTGAAACTTGGCAGTATTGTTAGGGACCATGTATAGATTTGCATACAGGGTTTCGTTTGTCAAAATTTTGGTTGCCATGGTAATGAGGTGACTATACACAGGTTTCCGTAATAACATGATGTCTGGACAACTTCTTCTAAACTACTGGGTCATTTTCAATGAAACTTCGCAGTAAGTAATGTTGAGGTTAAAATTTGTCCGTTCGGCTTTTAAAATTCTGCTGACTGTTGACATTATATAATGCATGTTATATACAACTTGTACTACATCATGTTTTTTAGCCCACCATCATCAGATGGTGGGCTATTCAAATCGCCCTGCGTCCGTGGTCCGTCGTCCGTCCGTCCGTCAGTCCGTCCGTCCGTCCGTTAGTCCGTTAGTCCGTCCGTAAACAATTCTTGTTATCGCTATTTCTCATAAAGTACCGAAGGAATCTTTCTCAAATTTCATGTGTTGGTTCACCTTGGTCCCTAGTTGTGCATATTCCATTTTGGGACCGATCTGAATTCAAGATGGCCGACAGGCAGCCATCTTGGATTTTGACATTTGAACTTTGTTATCGCTATTTCTGAGAATGTACTGAATGGATCTTTCTCAAATTTCATGTGTAGGTTCCCCTTGGTGCTTAGTTATGCATATTGCATTTTGGGACCAATCCGAAAACAACATGGCCGACAGGCAGCCATCTTGAATTTTGACAGTTGAACTTTGTTATCGCTATTTCTGAGAATGTACTGAATGGATCTTTCTCAAATTTCATGTGTAGGTTCCCCTTGGTGTTTAGTTATGCATATTACATTTTGGGACCAATCCAAAAACAACATGGCCGACAGGCAGCCATCTTGGATTTTGACAATTGAAGTTTGTTATCGCTATTTCTAAGAAAGTACTGAAGGTATCTTTCTCAAATTTCATGTGTTGGTTCACCTTGGTCCCTAGTTGTGCATATTCCATTTTGGGACCGATCTGAATTCAAGATGGCCGACAGGCAGCCATCTTGGATTTTGACATTTGAACTTTGTTATCCCTATTTCTGAGAATGTACTGAATGGATCTTTCTCAAATTTCATGTGTTGATTCACGTTGGTCCCTAGTTGTGCATATTCCATTTTGGGACCGATCTGAATTCAAGATGGCCGACAGGTAGCCATCTTGGATTTTGACATTTGAACTTTGTTATCCCTATTTCTGAGAATGTACTGAATGGATCTTTCTCAAATTTCATGTGTAGGTTCTCCTTGGTGCTTAGTTATGCATATTGCATTTTGGGACCAATCCGAAAACAACATGGCCGACAGGCAGCCATCTTGGATTTTGACAGTTGAACTTTGTTATCGCTATTTCTGAGAATGTACTGAATGGATCTTTCTCAAATTTCATGTGTAGGTTCCCCTTGGTGTGTAGTTATGCATATTGCATTTTGGGACCAATCCAAAAACAACATGGCCGACAGGCAGCCATCTTGGATTTTGACAATTGAAGTTTGTTATCGCTATTTCTAAGAAAGTACTGAAGGTATCTTTCTCAAATTTCATGTGTTGGTTCACCTTGGTCCCTAGTTGTGTATATTCCATTTTGGGACCGATCTGAATTCAAGATGGCCGACAGGCAGCCATCTTGGATTTTGACATTTGAACTTTGTTATCCCTATTTCTGAGAATGTACTGAATGGATCTTTCTCAAATTTCATGTGTAGGTTCCCCTTGGTGCCTAGTTATGCATATTGCATTTTTGGACCAATCCGAAAACAACATGGCCGACAGGCAGCCATCTTGGATTTTGACAATTGAAGTTTGTTATCGCTATTTCTAAGAAAGTACTGAAGGTATCTTTCTCAAATTTCATGTGTTGGTTCACCTTGGTCCCTAGTTGTGTATATTCCATTTTGGGACCGATCTGAATTCAAGATGGCCGACAGGCAGCCATCTTGGATTTTGACATTTGAACTTTGTTATCCCTATTTCTGAGAATGTACTGAATGGATCGTTCTCAAATTTCATGTGTAGGTTCCCCTTGGTGCCTAGTTATGCATATTGCATTTTTGGACCAATCTGAAAACAACATGGCCGACAGGCAGCTATCTTGGATTTTGACAGTTGAACTTTGTTATCGTTATTTCTGAGAATGTACTGAATGGATCTTTCTCAAATTTCATGTGTAGGTTCCCCTTGGTGTGTAGTTATGCATATTGCATTTTGGGACCAATCCAAAAACAACATGGCCGACAGGCAGCCATCTCGGATTTTGACAATTGAAGTTCGTTATGGCTATTTCTCAGAAATTACTGAAGGTATCTTTCTCAAATTTCATGTGTTGGTTCACCTTGGTCCCTAGTTGTGTATATTCCATTTTGGGACAGATCAGAAAACAATATGGCCGACAGGCAGCCATCTTGGATTTTGACAATTGAAGTTTGTTATCGCTATTTCTAAGAAAGTACTGAAGGTATCTTTCTCAAATTTCATTTATTGGTTCACCTTGGTCCCTAGTTGTGCATATTCCATTTTTGGACAGATCGGAAAACAACATGGCCGACAGGCAGCCATCTTGGATTTTGACAATTGAAGTTTGTTATCCCTATTTCTGAGAATATACTGAAGGGAACTTTCACAAATTTCATATGTAGGTTCCTCCTGGTGCCTAGCTATGCTAAGAATAAGGAAACGACAATGTAATTCACAAAAAAAAACAAAAAAATGCATCTGTGTCCCACCAGAGTCTCTGCTCACACTTAATCAACACCTAAGAGACAATCGAAAGAAGAGAAAAGAACCATCTTTCAAAAAACAAACTTAGATCATTTGAAGGTGGGCGCCAAGATCCCTCTGGGATCTCTTGTTTCAAAAACATGTCAGACACCTCTAATAAGAGGTAGCGGGGGGGTATTAGTCAGCCATCGGCTTACAGTTCTAGTTTTGTTTTCTTTTATTCAGTGTACACGAACAAACAAATTCTAAAAATTTTCCTGAAATTTTTACAGCAGCGTTACAGAATTGTTAATAAAACTTGTGTTAGTTTGACTGGAATTTTTACAGCCTCTCTCTGGGGAATCTTAGTGTTCTGCTGTCTAAAGATATGGGCCGAGCATTACCGGAACTTGGTCGCATTAAAGCAGAAATTCCACGATGCCGTGAATTCATTGACTGCATTGCAGATAGCCATTTCATGTGACTTGCTTGTTTTTCTTGTCAGCTGCCGACATAAAAAATTACATTTACGATCAAGATGGTGTAAAAATCATTGCAGAGTGGTGCATTGTGTACAAAGAAAGAAATAAATACGGAGGTGAAAGAGAGGTGATATGTAACAGAATTACATGGTGTTTCTAATCTAACATTGCATGCTGGTCTATAGAGGAATTGATGTGTTGTACAAGCTATCGTGTTCTGTATCGCCTTGCATGTGTTTCGTAGATTTTCTGAAGAAGATTTCTATTTTCGTTCCGTAAGTAACATGCATTTCTAGCTTCAAATATCAAGGTCCCCTCATTAATTTCTTGATCATCTGACCCAAACGGTCAGGATGGCCTATAGCCATCGTGCTTCGACCGTTGTTGTGTGCCGTGCTTAAACTTTTCCTTCAAATGACTTCATCTAAATAACTGAAAGGTCCTATGCTGCTGATATTATACATGAAGCATGCTAGGATGAAGAGCTACTAAGTTTGTTCAATTGAACTACCCTGACCTACTTTCAAGGTCACAGGGATCAAATGTCTTAAACTCGTGCCCAGTTTGATCAAATGAATGACTTTGACCTACTTTCAAGGTCATAAGGGTCAATTGAGTTAAAAATTTCAAGAAACTTCTCATTAACCAAAAGCCTGGTGTACTGATATTTGGTCTGTAGGATGATTGGGTGAAGGTCTATCAAGTTTGCTCAACTGAATGACCTTGACCTACATTCAACATTATAACCAGTCTCAATTTGAAGTCAGCAGGACCAAATGTTTTGGCTGGTTTACACAGGTGTCCAGTTTGTAGAGGTAGGATGTAAATTAAGAGGGGTCAGTGCTAAGGCCAGAATAGACAGTTTTTCAGAGTAGACGGGGACCAGATTTTACAAGTTATTGGGTCAAGTATTTTTAACAACATAACAAATACCACTTTGTTTCACTATGTAGTGATGAACATTTTTCCACACTTGCACAAAATGCAGGCAAATGCACCGCACAAACACACATGCAAACATTTAAATCGCAACAGACTATGGAAACAAAGTCTGGGACCAAAGTACACTAGAAAATCTTCACTAGCGCCAGAAAGTCAAACATAAACAAGTGTTTTTGTGAGCTGCGGCACGGGATGTCGCGGTATTGGAATGATTGATGGCCATTGGCTCAGCATTATTGGAAATAATGCAGTAAGGCCTTCCCGCTGTGCACAGCACCGGGCGTTATTGGAAACATGGCAAGAGCCTATCTGTTGTATACACAACGCCATTACTACACCACTTGCATCACGCATGTACGGCAACTCCTGAAACTTTCATTCCTTTTAATGCAGTGTTTTTTGCCATGCATAGCAGAACCATTAAACGAGCTAGAAATTTTAACGATTGGAACGATACAAAAGTTTGTTTTACAGATTACAGATAAGGTTTGGTTGCGTTGCGTTTTTTGTCAGCATTGTGGGATGTTTCACATTATGTGTTGCAGTCGAGATTTATCTCTGAATAAGTTGAAAATAAAAACACCTGTCTTGATAAATGTTTTAAACAGAAGAGATCAGTTATGATTACATAAATATTGGTGCTGTTTTGTTTGATCGTGGCTGTTAGGTAACATTCGGTTCCGAAGAATCAATCTTCTTTAAAAATTCTGGTGGTTGGCAGCATTTTCCAGAAAGTGTCTTCAGGATGAGGTTTATTGTTTTTGATCCTCTACCAAAAAAAAAAAAAAGAAGTTAAATGGTAAAACCAAAAATCTGTTGTATAATATATAATTTGGTTTATTGACTCTGTCCATCAAAATTTTGGCTGTTCTTGGTTGGAACAATCGATTATTCAGATCATGGAAATATTTTTTTGAGGATGAAGCTAACTGCATACATCATTATTTTTGTGTTTCTTTCCATGATCCATAAATCTTTAAAAAATAAAAACAGACCTTTCAGATCCAAAACGTAGCAATATAATCATCTTAGCTGTCCCACTATATATACATTTCTATATAACACTTGTATTATCGGACCTCTGTATAAACTAGAAATTCAACTAGATGCCAATGTATATATATTTTCATGTTGCCTGTATGTATAATCAGAATGTGTAGATTCAAGGTTCCACTGATATATAAATGGAGATGCTTGGGTATCTGAGTGTTTAAATTTAAATCTTATGATGAAAATTGAATGTTATATTTTCATGAGAAAATGCTGATATGAATTTGAGGTTTGTTTTGAAATACAAAGAAAAATTTGAATGTTTTATATTCATAATTTGAATTGGAGATTTTACTTTGTTGATAAGAATATTAGATAAGAAGTATATTGTTTCCTTAGAGATGAGAAATGTTTTGTTCTCATAGAAATCAGAACTACTGAAGTCGCCATAAAGATGAAAAATATTCAAGTCACCATAGAAATAAGATATATTTATGTTGCCATGGAGATAAGAAATATTTCAGTTACCATGGAGATGAGAAATATTTCTGTTCCCGAAGAGATGAATATTACTTCTATTACCATAGAGATAAGAACTCAATTTCAGTCTTCACGGAGGTTAGAAATACTTCTATTGCCTTAGAGATGAGAACTAGTTCAGTCTTGGTGCAGATTAGAAATATTTCTTTTTCTCATTTCTATGGTAACAGAAATATTTCTCATCTTCAATGGTGACTTAAATATTTCTCATTTCAATGATAACTTAAATATTTCTCATCTCTATAGATGAGAAATATTTAGGCTGTATTATGAGATGGAAATATTTCTGTGACCATAGAGATTAGAAATGTTTGCGTTTAACAAGTTAATACGGATTTGGATTATTGGTTACTGTAAAGAGGAAATCATTTCATGAATAAATGGAATGTGGAATTAAAAGGAAATGTAATCAAAAGACGAAGACCATTTATTTTAGAAATATAGCACGAGGGAAGTGGAGTGACATTAAGTACGGGATAATCACACAATATTGATAAAAATCGGCATTATACATTATCATTACACATATAAATCGTGGCGGTAACTTTTCTACATGCACTCTTCTGACAATGATTGTCGTGAATGTAACTCTGGCAGATTATCAATACACTTGGGGCCGCTGAACGCTTCTGTTAGAAATCGAGGTCTATTCCGAGGTTGTGGCGCCTGGCCTGTCGATCTCTTTGATGTATACTTGACAAAGCTGGGGCCATTGATTGCGCCGCCTTGTTTTTAAAAATTCTATACATATTCATGAGACATATATGGGAAACGGCTCTTTTAAATTACAGGGTTTGCAATGTATGCAGTTCCTGTATAATTTCAGTAATGGCATAATATCAATGAATTCTCTCAATGCTGTGTTTGGTATTACAGCGATGTTGTGTTACAGGCAGACAAGACATTATGTAAAGTTACGTTGTGATGGTGTAAGCTAACTCTGATTTTTCATATATTCATGAATCTTGTTCATGTAATATATTAAACAATGGTACATCTTGCCTATAGGTGTTATTTGTGTTATCATGAGTTAAGGAAACATGCTATCTTAAATCTTATATGTGAGATACATTTGTATGTGTATGACAGTTAAGGATACATGTACATACACATTAAGATACATACACAACTGTCTTTTGTGTTAAACTTGAAGACACACATGTATGCTATTATACCTGTATTTTGTGTTCGTTAAGGATATATGCTACTTTATATCAAATTCCTCTAATTTGTGTTGGAGTTATCTCTCTTTGTTAGTTAAGGGTATATGCTACTATATATCAAATTGCTCTAATTTGTGTTTGAGATATCTCTCTTCATTAAGGTAAGGAGATAAATGCTACTCTATATCAAACTCCTCTGATATGTGTTGGAATTATCTCTCTTCGTTAGTTAAGGATATACGCTACTATATGTCAAATTCCTGTAATTTGTGTTGAAGTCTCGTCTCTTCACTCTTTTATTCTTTCCAAATGGCCTTATCATCATCATTGTATATTCCTCATTTCTTTCACATTCCAAACAAAATATGCATGACATTTTACAGTTTTCTGGGTTTGGAACTCTTTTGTAAAGAAGATTTGTATCACCTTTGTAGAAATGTTCTTATTGAACCAAGCTTAGATGAAGTAAGATCTCAGGAATCTAAAGAATGGGCATAATTAGTGTGCTTTTGAAGAAATCCTTGTCAGCAAAATATTGGGATGTCTTGATGTAAATATAGCTCCTTGTAGGTTATGCTTGATGTTTATTAACTAAATATTAATAGATTCATTGAACATACAGGTATAATTCTAAGGTAGATAATGATTTACAGGTGTGATAATGAGTTTTGAAAGTGAATATACATTTCATATTCCTCAGGTAGATCACAGCTAAGGTAACGAGTGCATTGTTGTAGTTGTTATGTTGCGAGATGATGATATTCCCCAGGTACATTTTCATATATACAGGTATCCCTGTATTTATTCTTTACATTCCACATCAAACGTCACAAAAATGTTTTTGAAAACACTTTTAAAATATTACCAGTTGTATTCATTTTTATAGGCCTGTCAAATTTGACGGGGATGTATTATGATATGGCATTGTCTGTCTGTCTGTCTTAACTTTCATTTCTCTGGAAATGTCCTCCCACAGTTTTCAAGCGATCTCTTTCAAATTTGTACATACATTCAACATGAAATGAAGTAATGTTTTTTCTGACATTCAGTTCGATTTAACTGTATTTGGAACAGTTACTGACCCTTAAAGGTCCAATATACGTAACTTTCGGCAAAACTTGAAGCAAAAATCAAGCCTAATAATTTATTATATTTATAGATTAAGTTAAGATTAACTGATATCAGCAATATTCAAGATGAATTCGGACGCAGTTACCGGTACAGCAGCAGTTGAATCTTGGTATTTGTAAACATGCGTCCATTTTTAACTGTCTTCTAACATTGGCTTGTTGTTGAAGTGGGCCCCATCTGAATTATTTTCAATTCTTTGGAATTTTCTGTCAAGAGTTTCTTGTTAGTTACCGCTCGGGTTTAGTTCGTTTTAGGCTTATTTTTGCATGATTATCAACTGGATTTTTTTCAGAATTTGTCAGAATTACGAAAAAATTTCCTGAAGTTACGTATATTGGGCCTTTAAATATTTTACAATCTAAATTTTGTCCAGAGATATCCTCCCTCAGTTTTTACATGGTCTCTATCAAACTTTGTACAGGTATTTACCATGACATGAATTTGAAGTTGTGTTTTCCTAAACATCAGTTTAATTGAACTATTACAGTCTTTGAATCTTTTTTAGTTTGGGTATCTTCTCCCACATTTTTCAACCAATTTCTTAAAAAATTGTAGATTTTAATGAAGCAAGACAATTAAAATTGTGCTTTCTTTGTGTGGCATTGCCATTGGATAAAAAGGTCTGTGTTTACATTATTTTTGATACATTTATGCTTTCATTTTGGCATAGGATGAGTGTATAATTGTTCCATTTAGCAGCATTCATGTTATAGGTCTGGGTAATGGATGTATTCATTGCGTAAATGTCACTTTTATATAGACAATGTGCGAAGTGATGCTTATTAATAAAAGAGATTCTTCAACATTTGCATATAAGAACAGAATCATAGATTGCTTTATCAATGGTACATTCAGTGAAGTTTGAGTATACACAAATTAAAATCTTCTCGAATTCTTCAGTTTGTTTAATTATCACAAGTATGACAATGTGAGTCAAACAGTTTACTGTGAAAATGATTGAAAGTGTTGTTTTTCACAATGTAAAACCATCCTCTCTATTAGTGAATGGTTTACGTAAACTCCAGCTTCCATACAGCCAAGATTCAAAAAGGTTGTCAGACTGTTGGTATTTAGGGAAAGGGTTTTTACCTGCCCACACCATTCTAATAACCAAAATGGTGTATTTAAAGTGATTTACAATGTGTACTGTCCTATTCAATGGGTGGCAATAAGTATAAAAAATGTTGGCAACAAAGCCCATATACAAGATAGGTATATGACATTCCTCCAGCATGCATAAAAACATTTACACATATGGAGGTATTTAGCAAGGTGACATAGAACCAGTAGGAATGGCTTGATGAGAAAGAAGCTCCTTAACAATCTTCAAATTCATCATTTATTGATGGTTAGGATACAGAAGTATTTAAATGTCTTTGTTTAAAGTCCCAATAAGGTCTGGAGCATCTTTGGGCAAAGGGGACTCAATTTTGAATAATCAAAGGGTGTCGCTTTCCTGGGAGAAGAGGGTTGGGGTTAAATAGCCATAAGGAAGATGGGATTTCATCTCAGTTCGGTCTGGGACATCTTTGGGCTAAGAGGACACAATTCTGTATGGACCAATTGTGGGCAGAGCTGCAGCCTGGCCCAATAAGGGATATAAATTAGGTAAAACCTTAAAAAGATTTCATTTACCCTAGGGATTAAAGTATTTTATTCAAATTTAGTCTGGATCGAGCCTCCTTCAGTAAGGAGAACCTGTTAACCATACACTAACAAAGAGCAGGTGTTTTCATTGTTTAAAACAATTATCTCTTCGAATTAAACAGTTTTTGCAGTAAACTGTTAGACTACATTGTGTAGTGTTTATATTGTGATATTTCACAGTGCCATACTTCGGTGAAAATTAACAACCTGAAGAACTGACGAACTTTGATTTAGATTGATTATGCAATCTTTTGATCATTACTTTTTCTTTTTAAATGTTGGAGCTGCTGTATAAAATGTATAAAAAGTGGGTGTGGCCCCTTTGGATGCAGAGAGGAGGCTCACAAGGTGAATTTAGGGTTTAAATCTTTATCTTTTTTTTCGCTATTGACCTGGATTTTATCCTTTAGCATGGAGCGTCTTTGGAAATACCGGAATCAATGTTGTGTAAACATTGGTTGTGGCCTCTTTTGATGGCTGAAAAGTTGATTTTGAGGTTAAAAGACATCTTTTTCCTCTTTACGATTAGAGCGATTTCATCCACATTTGAATTTAATGGTGCATACTTTGGTACAAACTTTGCATAAATGGAGGTCGTGTTAGGTCCCTTATGTCTGCAGAGTTATACAAAAATATGTATATGGGTCTTGATAGGGGGATAATAGTTTTAAGTATTTTCCATGGTTGTCTTAATTGTTATCCATGTGAGTGATACAGGTCCTCTGGGCCTCTTGTTTTCATGTAATGCCTCCACTGACCTGTAGACATCTATATCAACAACGTGGTACAGAACCATGAGACCTTTTGCACAAAAAGCTTGTTGGCTGTTATGGAATGAATCTCCGAAACGTTTCAACTGATATATAATTATCATTTTGTATTTTGTACAGAACCATATATTCTGGATTTCATGGATTAAAATACCTCAAAGGTTTTTGAAGTGCTCCGACACGGATATCAAGAACATTTCAAACACACTATTTTGTGTAAAAAGGTAAAATATTAATAAGTGTTTCTGTTTTGTTGTTTCAGATTGAGGCATCCCAACATTGTTCAGCTGTTAGATGTGTTCGAAGAAAAAAACAATGTCTACCTGGTCATGGAGCTGTAAGTACAATGTTCGATTTTCTCGCCCAGAAGTGAAACATCTAATTACGAGTTGAGGGAGCCTAGAGATTGTCCAACCAGCTTCTTTGACAGTTAAAGATCCACATTCTGACAAAAACTGGGATGGACTGTTTGAATCCTGTTTTGTCACACTAGAATTATATGTATGTTTTATAGACATTTTCCAATGTGTAGCAAGAAGTCGGTTAAAAGCGAAAGTAAAGGTAAACCCCACCCCTCCAAGGAAAAATAAATATAAAAACTGAAAATCATCCCTCTTGTTTCTTGCTCTTGGAATTTATTGAATCAGTAAATACTAGACTTTATAATGCCGCGTCATGGTGTGATATCCCCAGAATTGATTTCAGCAGACCCTGGTGGTGGATGGCCCTTCACGAGCCCATTATCTCTAACAAACTACAAACAGTGATGCGGCCCTTTGTTTTAATTGTTTTGTGACACACCTTTAAAATGTTGAACAGCTGTGAGAAGTCCCGCCTGTGTCCCCCTGTCGTCTGCTTATTGATTGGTCCAGATTTTATCCTGGATCATATGTCAACTAAGGCCAAAATTCAGTAAAATGTCTGTTTCCTATGTCGAGGTACATGAATGAAGGAAAAATAACAGAAGTTTTGTTGTCAAATTACACGGTATTTTGGTTTCAAAGGTTAAAAGATCATATTTGGCAATTTGAAATTTAGCATCTGAACAGAATAACAGAAGCAGAGGTATACGTCAACAACGTAGAGACACTTTTTTGTTTCTCTGAGGTTATTCTTGTAGAATTATGTTAAACTGCAGCTAAGGGACAATATAAGTTTGATGTATACTGATGAATACAGTGAAAAACCCACCTACTTGAACCTGGTTTTCTCGAATACCCCTTATTCGTTGAACGTTTTTTTTCGGTCCTGACCAAGTTTGAACATATTCAACCAACCTTTGGTTACTTGTATAACATGTATTGCTCAACCTATTCGTCAGGTCCCGAAATGTTCGAGTATGTGGGGTTTTACTATATGAGAAAAAAGTTGAAATGCATTCTATATATCACCATTGGGTATATTAATTTTACAAAAATCTAGATCTTCTAGTTGTTGTAAAGTAAGCGATATATTTCGGAAAGAGAGATTTAAACTTACCTATATACTTATTGTATACCATCATCTGATGGAGATATATATGACTGATATAGACTTGAACATTGCGTACAGATGCTTCACAGAATAGCCGTGTTTAATTATTGATGACTTCGACTCTCTCTAGCTCGAAGAACTAGGTGACTGCGTAACTCATCAAGTCGACCAGCATGTCTGTGGGTGAAGGTCGTTTAACATGACACGTTTTATTGAGGTGTTTTGGTGAGCTCTGTACAGGTAATTAGATTAACCTGCAGATACTCGGTGCGTTTTCTATCTAACCCTGTTTAAGTATCCATGTACCTCTACCAAAGAACATGGTAACCTTGTTTAAAAAATATGGTCGTGACATGACTTCAGGGCCATTTTCATTAATGCGGAACAACAGGTTTGTTCTTATTAATGTTTTGTTTTAAATTGCTGGCAGACCTGGAAATTCTTATGGAGGTCTTGCAAGGCTGTCTTAAAGCTCATCTAGAAGCAGCATCAGATAACTATACAATGTAGGTCAAACTTTATTTAATAAATGAACAACTTCGATCCAGCCAGTTCAACCGCTAAAAATAAACACAACAGGTAAAGGATCACCATATCACAGTCTTGTATAAGATATAATCAGATGACAAAACGAAATCCACAACAATACATCGTCAATCGTATGTTTGGTCGTCAGCTGTGTCACTATAACATAGGCTGGTCTAAGTAACACCTGCTTCTCCCAAGTTGCCTGGGGGACAAAGCTATAATTTGTCCTGCATGGAATTGTGTGATCATCGCATTGCACTACTTTAAAATTTATTTATCACAGTCATGTTTTGATCATGAGATGTGAAATATTCCTACAGCCATCCCTCTACCTACTCTCCATCTCCAATTATAACGTATATTTATACTGTTGCCTGTATCAATGATAGGGGTATATAGCCACCGTCCTCCTAGTTGAGGTTCTGTAGATTCCTGAAGAAGCCCTCATGTTCGAGAAAAAACCAGTAGACACACGGTAAAATAAGAATACCAACCTACCCGGAGCGTGTTTGGATTGAATATTCAATTTTCAATTTGGCTTTTATTTCATTCAGCCCGTAGAACTGCTAACTTCTGAGTTTTGGGTTAAACATTGAATGCTCTAGGAATTTGTGTCTCACAGACAATATGCCTTAGTTACAGTATACATAAGCTAATGCCTACTGACCTCTTATGGATATTGTCCAGTCGGCATTGTCACCATCCAAAATAGCACCAACCTTTCTGTCTCTAACATATCCTCGTCCGCTTTCCTGATGTTGTGTTGTGAGAAGTTGTGGGTTTGGCTTGATAGAAGTCCAGGGAATTTTCACCCCTGCTCATACAGTCCTTAGTTATATTCATTCTGTCTCTGTCAAATTTTCATATTGTGCTACAGGAAGTCATTGGTATTGTAGCGGAACTGCATGGACTGGGTCTATCATCGGCGACCAGGTAGCTCAGTGGTAGAGTGTTTGTCTAGAGTTTGGAAGGTCCCGGGTTCGAACCCCGGTCTGGACGCTACATTTTCTCTTTCTCCTGTTACAAAATTGGCGAGCTTGCCAACCCTTGTTTAAAACATTGAGAGGAAACGCTTAGCAAGGGGATATACAAACTTGTAAATAGTTGTCTTCGAGGGCGATGACTTGGAGAAAAGGAGGGAGGAATGTAGCGGAACTGGACTGGGTCGATCATCGGCGACCAGGTAGCTCAGTGGTAGAGTGTTTGTCTAGAGTTCGGAAGGTCCCGGGTTCCAACCCCGGTCTGGACACTACATTTTCTCTTTCTCCTGTTACAGTATATAAAGATTTCAGGAAATTTTTCACTCCCAGCAACCAAACACCAATACTTATAGGTTATTCTATCTAAGACAAAGTTTTTCTGGTCAAATTTTGAAATATTGTGTTAGAGGGAAGTCATGGATGGGGGAACAGCTTACAAAATTTCAGGAAATGTTCACCCCTTTATACTAACACCAAAATGTTCACCCCTGTATACTAACACCAAAATGTTCACCCCTGTATACTTACACCAAAATGTTCACCCCTGTATACTTACACCAAAATGTTCACCCCTGTATATAACACCAATGCTCAGCCTGTCATTCAGTCATCGTCGTAATAGCATGAGGAACAATCCGACTGTACAGTGTACATGTGATGTTTGGTGTGTTCCAACCTCATCACAAGTAAAGTATCAGTTTGGTTTGATATGAAGCGTAAATGGACTTCATTTATTTGTCAGGCAATGCTGTTACAAGATAACAGGAGAAAAGTTTATGGTCTATAGCACCGATCCAACAATTCTACCAGTCTAAATTGCAATTGAAATATATGTGTATAAAAAAACCAAATATCTGGCGGAATAATTTGTCAACACATATTTTGCGAAGGATTTCAGTATAGAGGAACGCTTTCAATCACTCTGCGCAAGTTTAAGACGACATTTCAGATCAATCCCAAGGAACGATACAACTATCGTTAATTTGTTTTTGTGTCATTTGTAATATTTTATGGGAGAAACGGAAAACTATTGAGTGGGCATTTTCAAATAAAACCAGTAAATTGATCTCCGAGCTGACTTTCCTGTTCTAACAAGATGTTGAGAAATCAATTTTAAGTGACTCCACGAAATGTGGGATACAATTTATTATTTATTATTGGAAACAGATTTTTCAGTACCAAGTCCAGTTTGAGCAACAAAAAAAATCTTTTATTGGACAGACTCAAAATAAAACTTTTACCAGCATGATGCTGACAATTTGTCGGTAGCAATTTGCTTTGAATATGAAGTTTGGAGGTTTAATGTGGAGGAGGAGAGAAAAAAATGAACTCATCGGCGCAAATAATTAATCCTCAGGGGGATTCCAATGATTTGCGACCTTTACCATGCCTCTTAATTAGGGTATGGTTTCTCAATTACAGAAATGTGCTATTTGTGAGCAGTATGATTTAAAACTTGGGGAAGGTTTATGATACTTACAAGTCTTTGTATAACTGCTTTCCTGTCAGTCAGTACTTTGTACCGATAGTGAAGTACTTATATCATCCTAGCTTATAAAACAAAACTAATAAAATGTACAGTTTACTGAATCCTTGGTGTTGATGCTCCATCTCTGTTTATGTTCAATATTATCTCCCTGTTTATGTTCAGTACTATCTCCTGTGTTTATGTTCAGTACTATCTCCCCTGTTTATATTCAGTACTATCTCCCCTGTTTATATTCAGTACTATCTCCCCTGTTTATATTCAGTACTATCTCCCCTGTTTATGTTCAGCACTATTTCCCCTGTTTATGTTCAGTACTATCTCCCCTGTTTATGTTCAGTACTATCTCCCCTGTTTATGTTCAGTACTATCTCCCCTGTTTATGTTGAATACTTTCTCTTCTGTTTATGTTCAGTACTATCTCCACTGTTAATGTTCAGTACTATCTCCCCTGTTTATGTTGAATACTATCTCCCCTGTTTATGTTCAGTACTAACTCCCCTGTTTATGTTCAGTACTATCTCCCCTGTTTATGTTGAATACTTTCTCCCCTGTTTATGTTCAGTACTATCTCCCCTGTTAATGTTCAGTACTATCTCCCCTGTTAATGTTCAGTACTATCTTCCCTGTTAATGTGCAGTACTATCTCCCCTGTTTATGTTCAGTACTATCTCCCCTGTTTATGTTCGGTACTATCTCCCTATTTATGTTGAATACTTTCTCCCCTGTTTATGTTCAGTACTATCGCCCCTGTTTATATTCAGTACTTTTCCCCTGTTAATGTGCAGTACTATCTCCCCTGTTTATATTCAGTACTATTTCCCCTGTTTATATTCAGTACTATCTCCCCTGTTTATATTCAGTACTATCTCCCCTGTTTATGTTCTGTACTATCTCCCCTGTTTATGTTCAGTACTATTTCCCCTGTAAATGTTCAGTACTATCTCCCCTGTTTGTATTCAGTACTTTCTCCCCTGTTTATGTTCAGTACTATTTCCCCTGTTAATGTTCAGTACTATCTCCCCTGTTTATGTTCAGTACTATTTCCCCTGTTAATATTCAGTACTATTTCCCCTGTTTATGTTCAGTACTGTCTCCCCTGTTAATGTGCAGTATTATCTCCCCTGTTAATGTTCAGTACTATCTCCCCTGTTTATGTTCAGTACTATTTCCCCTGTTATCAATGTTCAGTACTATTTCCCCTGTTAATATTCAGTACTATTTCCCCTGTTTATGTTCAGTACTGTCTCCCCTGTTAATGTGCAGTATTATCTCCCTGTTAATGTTCAGTACTATCTCCCCTGTTAATATTCAGTACTATTTCCCCTGTTTATGTTCAGTACTATCTCCCCTGTTAATGTGCAGTACTATCTCCCCTGTTTATGTTCAGTACTATCTCCCCTGTTTATGTTCAGTGCTATCTCCCCTGTTTATGTTCAGTACTATCTCCCCTGTTTATGTTCAGTGCTATCTCCCCTGTTTATGTTCAGTACTATCTCCCCCTGTTTATGTTCAGTACTATCTCCCCTGTTTATGTGCAGTATTATCTCCCCTGTTAATGTTCAGTACTATCTCCCCTGTTTATATTCAGTACTATTTCCCCTGTTTATGTTCAGTACTGTCTCCCCTGTTAATGTGCAGTACTATCTCCCCTGTTTATATTCAGTACTATTTCCCCTGTTTATATTCAGTACTATCTCCCCTGTTAATGTGCAGTACTATTTCCCCTGTTAATGTTCAGTACTATTTCCCATGTTTATGTTCAGTAGCATCTTCCCTGTTTATGTTCGGTACTATCTCCCTATTTATGTTGAATACTTTCTCCTCTGTTTATGTTCAGTACTATCTCCCCTGTTTATATTCAGTACTATTTCCCCTGTTAATGTGCAGTACTATCTCCCCTGTTTATATTCAGTACTATTTCCCCTGTTTATATTCAGTACTATCTCCCCTGTTTATATTCAGTACTATCTCCCCTGTTTATGTTCAGTACTTTTTCCCCTGTTAATGTTCAGTACTATCTTCCCTGTTAATGTGCAGTACTATTTCCCCTGTTTATGTTCAGTACTATCTCCCCTGTTTATGTTCAGTACTTTTTCCCCTGTTAATGTTCAGTACTATCTTCCCCTGTTAATGTGCAGTACTATTTCCCCTGTTAATGTGCAGTACTATCTCCCCTGTTAATATTCAGTACTATTTCCCCTGTTTATGTTCAGTACTATCTCCCCTGTTTATGTTCGGTACTATCTCCCTATTTATGTTGAATACTTTCTCCCCTGTTTATGTTCAGTACTATCCCCCCTGTTTATATTCAGTACTATTTCCCCTGTAAATGTGCAGTACTATCTCCCCTGTTTATATTTAGTACTATTTCCCCTGTTTATATTCAGTACTATCTCCCCTGTTTATATTCAGTACTATTTCCCCTGTTAATATTCAGTACTATTTCCCCTGTTTATGTTCAGTACTGTCTCCCCTGTTAATGTGCAGTATTATCTTCCCTGTTTATGTTCAGTACTATTTCTCTTGTATTAAGGTATACATATCTCCCTGTGTTTAATACTAAAGTCTCTCTGTGATTTATTGGTCTAAGGTATATTTTTACTTGCTGTTAATTGTGGTCAGTGATTGATTACTCATTATGTTACATATCCATATAAGAGGCTGTGATTAACCACAACAATCTCACGTATCACCAATAACTAGGTATTTATTCCGACTACTAGTTTTGCCTATCACAAAAGGCTTCGTCAAGACCTGATATCTATTGCATGACGCCGTACTGGTCAGAAACCATGCTATAATCTTCTCTCGTGTCTTTCACCGTGTTCGTATAACTTGATAACTCTAGAAAATCACTGAGAATGGCCACACGCGTCAGTAAAGACTACGTTTACCAATTGTGACGATTCATCCCACGGAAAGGTCAACAAAGAAACAGTCCCTAGATACCACAATGATCTGTGATACGAACCGTGATCTTATAAAGACGTGTGAAAAGTTTTTGTGAAACCTACGCAGAAAGATCTATCCAAGACACTTGGGATCACTGTTACAATAGTATATGATGTATTACTGACTGTAGAATGTCATAAAAAAGACTTAACCAAATGTCACGGTAATAGAATTATTCTTTTATTACATTGGATCAAAGTCCATATACATGTATACATGTATCTAGTCTCAAGTGGTTTTAGGTTTTAGCAGACGACCATTTCGTTTCGTCCAGGAAGTTGAGATACATGTAGGTGTTAAAATTTGTGCATACAACTTATATAATTTACTGTCTGTATTCCGTCATATAATTTACCGTCTGTACACTCTTCCCTTCTTAGAATCAAATTTCTATACCCCCCCCCCCCCCCCCACATCCCAGACCTGACTGACCCTGGCAATGATTTTCAGTTACTATACAATTTTAAAGCAAGTGAATATATCCAGGATTATTTAAGGTGAAACAGTCCTTGTTTCCTATATTGAGAGTTGCTATAGGCCTATCTCAAAAGTAATGTTATCTCCCCTGTTTGCCATATCATGGCCACACTGGGAAGTGTTTTTCAAGCATATTTGCGCCATGTAATTTTGACGTCATAATGGGAATTACGTCATCCGATTGTCACATGGCACAAAATCATCACAAACACACTTCCAGGAAGTCCATCTTGTATTCATCATTGTGACCTGTCTGGAGGAATAACAACACTTTCGGGAAAGCCCTATAGTTACCCATATTTAATTATTTGTATTTTATTATCAGAACACTCCTAATAAAAATTATCGGAATTCACGAAAGCTCTTGGTAAGACGTTAAACAAAATAAAACTATTACCGGTATACTGATACCCCTGGTTTGTTGTGTGATCATACCCGGTAAACTGGAAACATTTTAAGAACATGCCCTTGACTTGGTACAAACAAGTGTGCCTTAGACATCATGAAACTGTGAACTCAGATTTATTTCAGTTTTGATTTTAAACTTGGTGATGTGTTAAACAGTAGATGATTATTAGTTTTATTGTAAGTAAACAGAACCAGTCTTTCAATTATTATTCAATAGATCTATGTTCGTGTACTTGCAGAGTGACAGGTGGGGAACTGTTTGACAGGATAGTAGAGAAGGGCAGTTACACAGAGAAAGATGCTAGCTCCCTCATCAAACAGGTGCTGGAGGCTGTCGACTTCATGCATGATTTGGGCGTGGTCCATCGGGATCTAAAGGTAGGAAGGGGTGTGGTCTACAGGGATCTAAAGGTTGGAAGGGGTGTGGTCTACAGGGATTTAAAGGTTTGAAGGGGTGTGGTCTACAGGGATCTAAAGGTAGGAAGGGGTGTGGTCTACAGGGATCTAAAGGTTGGAAGGGTGTGGTCTACAGGGATCTAAAGATTAGAAGGGGTGTGGTCTACAGGGATCTAAAGGTAGGAAGGGGTGTGGTCTACAGGGATTTAAAGGTAGGAAGGGGTGTGGTCTACAGGGATCTAAAGGTTGGAAGGGGTGTGGTCTACAGGGGATATAAAGGTTGGAAGGGGTGTGGTCTACAGGGATCTAAAGGTTGGAAGGGGGTGTGGTCTACAGGGATCTAAAAGTAGGAAGGGGTGTGGTCTATAGGGGATATAAAGGTTGGAAGGGGTGTGGTCTACAGGGATCTAAAGGTAGGAAGGGATATGTGGTCTACAGGGATTTTAAGGTTGGAAGGAGTGTGGTCTACAGGGATCTAAAAGTAGGAAGGGGTGTGGTCTACAGGAGTCTAAATGTTAGAAGGGGTGTGGTCTACAGGGATTTAAAGGTTGGAAGGGTGTGGTCTACAGGGATCTAAAAGTTGGAAGGGTGTGGTCTACAGGGATTTAAAGGTTGGAAGGGTGTGGTCTACAGGGATCTAAAAGATAGAAGGGATGTTGTCTACAGGAGTCTAAATGTTAGAAGGGATGTGGTCTACAGGAGTCTAAATGTTAGAAGGGGTGTGGTCTACAGGGATCTAAAGGTTGGAAGGGTGTGGTCTACAGAAGTCTAAAGTTTGGAAGGGTGTGATCTTCAGGTATCTAAAGTTTAATAAGTTTGGGCTACAGGGTCTGAAAATTGGAAGGGGTGTGGTCTTTTTGGAGCTAAAAATTGATAGGGGTGTGGTTTACAGGGGCCTAAATTAAGGTTAGAAGTGGTGCAGTCTACATGGATCTAACGGTAGGAATGGGTGTGCTCTGCAGGGAGCTAAAGGTTAAAAGAGTGTGGTCTACAGGAGTCTAAATGTTAGAAGGGGTGTGGTCTACAGGAGTCTAAGTGTTAGAAGGGGTGTGGTCTACAGGAGTCTAAGTGTTAGAAAGGGTGTGGTCTACAGGAGTCTAAATGTTAGAAGGGGTGTGGTCTACAGGGATCTAAAGGTAGGAAGGGGTGTGCTCTGCAGGAGTCTTAAGTGTTAGAAGGGGTGTGGTCTACAGGAGTCTAAATGTTAGAAGGGGTGTGGTCTACAGGAGTCTAAATGTTAGAAGGGGTGTGGTCTACAGGGATCTAAAGGTAGGAAGGGGTGTGCTCTGCAGGGAGTTAAGGTTGGAAGGGTGTTCTCTGCAGGGAGTTAAGGTTGGAAGGGTGTTCTCTGCAGGGAGTTAAGGTTGGAAGGGTGTTCTCTGCAGGGAGTTAAGGTTGGAAGGGTGTTCTCTGCAGGGAGTTAAGGTTGGAAGGGTGTTCTCTGCAGGGAGTTTAGGTTGGAAGGGTGTTCTCTGCAGGGAGTTAAGGTTGGAAGGGTGTTCTCTACAGGGAGTTAAGGTTGGAAGGGTGTTCTCTACAGGGAGTTAAGGTTGGAAGGGATTTTAATTAAGATAGTTTTAAGGCTTTTATGAGATGTATGATGAGCTTCCAATCTCACCAGTTCTGAAGTTAACAAGAAAAGTCAAGTGTGATTTGTTTGGAGGACCAGCTTTAAGTAGACACGAGTATGACTAATAGTGAGTGATTGATTATTTTTTTTCAGCCAGAAAATCTACTGTACTATAGCCCTAAAGAAGATTCTAAAATAATGATCAGTGACTTTGGGCTTTCAAAAACGGAGGATTCTGGTATCATGGCGACAGCCTGTGGCACACCTGGTTATGTAGGTAAGTGTACGAGGAGGCTGAATCCACACCTGTCGATTATAACTCTATAAACACCACCTGTTCATGGTTCATGTTTGTGTGAAGATCAGTTTTAACTTGGCGAAACAAACTAAACTTAAGGATCCCCACACTACCAGAAACTATAACAGTGCATTTGAAACTATTTTCTTCTGGAATGAATGGAGCTTAAGGTCACATGAATATTGAAAACTGATGGTGAGCAAATTTGTTTATATGTAATTGGGATTTCTTTTCCTATTTAGCTCCAGAAGTGTTAGCACAGCAGCCGTACGGCAAGGAGGTGGACTGTTGGTCTATAGGTGTAATAGCCTACATATTGTAAGTATATAATCTGGCAAGGAGATGGACTGTTGGTCTATAGATGTAATAGCCTACATATTGTAAGTATATAGTCTGACAAGGAGGTGGACTGTTGGTCTATAGGTGTAATAGCCTACATATTGTAAGTATATAGTCTGACAAGGAGGTGGACCGTTGGTCTATAGGTGTAATAGCCTACATATTGTAAGTATATAGTCTGGCAAGGAGATGGACTGTTGGTCTATAGGTGTAATAGCCTACATATTGTAAGTATATAGTACGACAAGGAGTCGGACTGTTGGTCTATAGGTGTAATAGCCTACATATTGTAAGTATATAGTACGGCAAGGAGGTGGACTGTTGGTCTATAGGTGTAATAGCCTACATAGTGTATGTACATTGTCCTTGGAGAAAAGTTTATGTTACATTATATTATCTAAGATGGTCTTATCAAAGGTAGAATACATTGATAGATACAAGGTTTGTTGTTGCTATGGTGAATGAATATTGAAAATCAAGATAGAAAATTGGTTCTGTTCTGTATAGTTTTGAATTAACAATACAATAAACCAATAAAAATCCCCAAATTAATTGTCCATTACCTGGTATAGATTTAATGTTAGACGTGTTGATGGAAGGGAGATAACTCGTTTTCCTTTGTTCAACCAGGATCTGAAGTGACTGATTTTTTTTCCTGATAAATTATTAAAACAATAAAACTGGATACTAATAAATGTAAAATGTGGCATTAAAGTAAATCTTGATAAATTTTAGAGTGTCTTCCTTTTGTTAGGTTAGTATTTTACCAATCTGATTAAAATACAGATCCTTGTTCTCACTCCGTTTTACAAGGATCTGACAACATCCCATAAGAGGTCACGTCCAGATGACCTTTGTCGCCTCTTTACTTAACACACAAATAATTTTCCAACGACCTGTCATCTCACAGCAAGCCATTTCGTCACATTATTCCGCACGAACTTTTTTGTGACGAAATGACTAAACGGAAAAATGTGTTTATGCAAGCTTTTGTCGCCTCAAAATTTCACTGTCAAGATTCTGCCAGTAGTAATTTGATTGGCTAATGCGAGAGGTCATCGGGACATGACCCTCTATGGGATTATCTCAGATCTTAATGCAGCAGAGAGAAGTTTACGGAACGGCGCGGAGATCAAGATATGATTTTTAATTAGATTGGTATTTTACCTGTTTAGGCGTGTCTCAGATTCTGTTTTCTCCAAGTACTGGTATGAATATGAGATCCTTTATCTATTTCATTTCACTACAAAGAGCTTGTTTTATGATAAAGATACAAAATGGATCTTTGTATCATATAATTATGTTTGTTTAGAGCAAGAAATATGATAAGCTTGTATATTTAATTTTTAGTTATATTTGGTAAAGTTCATCAAGAGTCACATGAACCTTTGCCAATTGTTGATAAATTGTTTATTATTTTAGTTTGAGTGAATCTTAAAATCTTCCTCTGATAATAATTGGTAAAATTCATCAAGAGTATCATGCTCCTTTGCCAAATGTTGATAAATTGTTTATTATTTTTGATAAATTGTTTATTATTTTTGATAAATTGTTTATTATTTTTCGTCAGGCTTTGTGGCTACCCACCATTTTACGATGAGAATGACACAGCACTATTCCAGCAAATACTGAAGGCTGAATATGAATTTGATTCTCCATACTGGGATGATATTTCACAATCAGGTTAGTATATACATTGTATAGGAAGTCTGTAAATTTGCAGCCCGACATTGATAAGGAAAATATTGACCTTGAGAATTCATTGCGTTTCTGATAAAAGTTTTTTAAGTGTAATTTTCAATAACAAGTGGTTTCTGTGATTCAAACAGGGCAGGAAAATCAGGGGACAAAATAGTGGTGTTGATGGTCATTTCTGAATTTGTCTTGGGTTTTAAATTAGTTGTAATATACACAAATATGATTTGACGGCTTGTTTATGAGATACGATATTACAGACATACACAAACCCACATTTTCATAATGAAATGTGTGAATATTCTCTTTTTTGCTTTATTCTGTTGAATTTTTTGCACTTTTGAAGGGAATCAACTACAAATCACATCCCGTTCAAAGTGTTTCGCTGGTCTCAGCCAATTTTCACACTAACATGTACACTTTATTGATAACTAGAAGTTTCTTCTCGGTTCTGCCCACTTGAGACATTGAAGTTCAACTGTAAAGTCTAGTGAAAATTGTTCACTTTTCATCAATTACCTATAACACTTAAGAACCTACCCCATCGGAAATAAAGATCTTTGTAACAAATTATTTTATTAATATCAGTATCTTTTTGTCTTGTCAAATACAGATTTGATAACACGAAGTACATCATCTATAGATAAAAGTAATTGTACTTTATTCAAAACGCTTTTAATTTAGTTAATCTTATTTAATTCATTTTTTTTATTTCTATTTCCAGCTAAAGATTTCATCAGCCACCTCATGTGCAAAGATCGCAGGAAAAGATTCACATGCAAACAGGCTCTGAAATTTGCTTGGTAAGATTTGAGCTCATGAGTGGCTTCTTACAGCTTCCTTCGAGACCAACATCACAGATTTGTCTCAGTATGAATATAGATTAAAGAACATATCTTTAAGAGGGGACATACCTATCTTTTTTTTCTTTGTCTTTGCAGGGTTTAATACACTGTATTGTAAAATACTAGTACAGTCAAACCTGCTCTAACGACCCCCTGTCTATAGCGACCGATTTTCAGATTCCCCGTGAGATTTCACTATATAACGATCATCTGTATAACGACCACCTATCTAATGTGGCTAAAGACTGGTAATTTTGGAACAATGGTTGCTAGTACGCTTCCTATAATGACCGATTTCTGGTGAACATATTTTTATCTCACATTTGGCTGTTACAGTTGCCTCCCCTTTACCACGTTTCTGCTGTTGTTCGGAACATACATTATCTATATAATGCAAGCCTCGCGGTTTATCGATGTAAGTCACTTGTTACCTGTGGGTCCCCATGTTCCAAGCCATATGATGTTTTTACAAGAATTCCTACACACACTTTGCAGGCCACGCGAAATTGTCTATAAAGGCAACCTGTCTATAGTGACTGTTTTTCTGTCTCCCCTTGAGCGGTCTTTATAGACAGGTTTGACTGTACTTTTATGAGAGTTATATCCCCTGATAAATGTGTCTTAGTATTCATGTACATGTGTAGCGGATCTAGGTTCGAAGCGCTGTCTGGCCGTGTATTTTTCCTCTCCTGTTACATTTGGTGCATGTGACCAAACCTTGTTTCAAGTATTGGATGCATAATTAGCAAGGGGATACCCGAACTTGGGTTCTAAATGGTGATGTCTTCGGGGTCGAAGACTTTGTTAAAGGAGGGAGGAATGTAGCGGATCTAGACCGGGTCAATCGTCGGTGACCAGATAGCTCAATTGGTTGAGCGTCTGTCTAGAGTTCGGAAGGTCCCGGGTTCGAACTCCGGTCTGGCTGTGCATTTTTCTTCTCCTGTTACACTTTGACACTTTCATGCAATTTAATCACAATTATCTTTGTATTTTATCAAATGTTTACTATAAATTAACACATAGGATACTTGGCTGAAGGCCTGTATTAGTTAATGAACTAGTCAGTGACTTGAGTGGAGTGAAGAAATATAATTACATGTACATTTTGTATATACTGACAATTTTGTATAGGTCCAGTGCTTAAATTTACTTACAGTATTTGCTCAGTGTTTAACAGTAAAGCTAACACAATATTGATGTGTATGTTTTCAGGATAGCAGGTGACACAGCCTTAGAGAAGAATATTCACGCCTCTGTTAGTGCCCAAATCAAAAAGAATTTTGCAAAATCAAAGTGGAAGGTAAGATAATTAAGATATTTATTAACACCTGTCTGTATTCATAAATCCACCCTTATTAGGAGGGAGATTCCCATGTTTTGACCAAAATTTACCAATCTCCCTCGAAATCTCACTCATTTATGTCCAAACTCTGGCTAACTCAAAATCTACATCCTGTGGTTAGATGATATTCTTGTTACAGCAGGGATATGTTATGTACCTGGTATTGACCATAACAGGTGTGTCTGGATCAAATGAATGCTTTTGAAATTATTTTGATGCAGTTACAGTCGCATTTTACACATTTTCTCCCTCATTGGAAATTTGGAATGATGGAAATCTCCCTCATTGGAGGTTTTAGAGGTTAACACCTACGTCTATCTGTGTAACTACCCTTTAACCACAGTTATAAGTTGCATTGGAGATAACCTGTCTATAACTACTGCCAAACCTACAAGCATACCTGAGCCCTGAGTGGCTCATGACTTAAGAGTAGCGGGTTTGAGTCATGGCACGGCACTGTGTTATTCTCATATATCCGAGCAGGATACTTTACCCTGCTTGTTTAAGTTTAGCTGCAAATGAATATGGCGATTAAAATTTTTTTTGGGGTGCGTAAATTATATTGATACAGACCTTTTTCCAGCAGTTTTGGGGTGATTTTTAGGGTGCATAAATTACACTGGTGCGTAGATTACACTGGTGCGTAGATTACACTGGTGTGTAGATTACACAAGTTTTTACAGTATGTGGTTGGGAAGTGCTGCAATAGTTGAATGCAAGCTGTAAGAATTCCAAAATGGAAGCACCAACTGAATATGAGAAAGAACCTTATAACCACAGATGATAATTTGTGAAAAGTTTAAGATGACCTAGGAACTATGTTATGGTTAAGTGGTTTATAAAATCATCAAATACTGATTATTACACTGTATATAACTAATTTACCTTTATAATGTTAACCGTTCTGTCTTTCGTTCTACAGCAAGCCTATAACGCGACAGCCGTCATCCGACAGATGAAGAAGTTGGCGATGAGTAAAGATGACCATTCCCCGTCTAGTACACAAGAAAAGAAATAGAGGATGCGAGAGTCGAAGTCACCTACCTACACCTTCATCATATCTCTCATCGCACTTCTTGTGTCCCATCAGTCTCATCCGTAGAATTGATATCATTTACGACCGAATTGTGTCATATTTTTGCCTTTTTCCCCCCCGATCAGACTACATGAGATTTGTTACTGAACATTGACTTGCCCTATAGTGTCATGTGTCTGTGCCAAGGACAGGCTTCAACTGTCTACAGGATCATTTGTGGGAGTAAGTTAATTCTTAGTATTCGTAATAGACAGGTTGTCTTTATAGAAAGGTTAGAAATTTATATATAATATTGTAATCTGGTCGTTTAAAAGCAGATTTTTACTCTGCAAATTTTTTTTCAAGTATTCATTTCATGTTCAATTTTATCATTTGCAGACACATAAAATCGGTATTTTGACTTTTTTTTTCAAGACTTAAGGTAGAGAGTCCCGCTTCTTTGTTTTGTATCTCCAATGAAAAAGAGTTCCAAGTTTGCTGACACAGAAGCACATGTGTTGCGGGTGATCAGTCCAAGACCTATCTATATTATTATTATAATACATAAAGCTTACTCATTGCAGTTTTGACCATGGTATTTGTGAAATGAGCTCTTTTTGTGGGGCCCCAAATTGTGTGCCCCCCCCCAAAAAAAAAACCACATTCTGTGAGTATAAGAATTTGTGGATTACTAAATCATACAGATAATTACTTTTATTTCAAACATGTAATTACTTTGTGGATGTTTGAATAAGGTGGAAGAAGAACACCCCAAAAACAAAACAAAAAACAAAACTTGTGATTTCGCAGTATGCTGATTTTTTATGCAACTTAACCTTTGATTATATCAAACTGAGCTAAAAGGCTTCTTACTTAAACATTCTGTAGCTACTTTATACAAGGATAGGTGGGGGACTCTCTACCTTAAATTTTGATGCTTATAGGTTTTATTAGCCCACCATCATCAGATGGTGGGCTATTCAAATCGCCCTGCGTCCGTGGTCCGTCGTCCGTCCGTCCGTCCGTCCGTCAGTCCGTCCGTCCGTCCCTCCGTTAGTCCGTTAGTCCGTTAGTCCGTCCGTAAACAATTCTTGTTATCGCTATTTCTCATAAAGTACCGAAGGAATCTTTCTCAAATTTCATGTGTTGGTTCACCTTGGTCCCTAGTTGTGCATATTGCATTTTTGGACCAATCCAAAAACAACATGGCCGACAGGCAGCCATCTTGGATTTTGACAATTGAAGTTTGTTATCGCTATTTCTAAGAAAGTACTGAAGGTATCTTTCTCAAATTTCATGTGTTGGTTCACCTTGGTCCCTAGTTGTGCATATTCCATTTTGGGACCGATCTGAATTCAAGATGGCCGACAGGCAGCCATCTTGGATTTTGACATTTGAACTTTGTTATCCCTATTTCTGAGAATGTACTGAATGGATCTTTCTCAAATTTCATGTGTAGGTTCCCCTTGATGCCTAGTTATGCATATTGCATTTTTGGACCAATCCGAAAACAACATGGCCGACAGGCAGCCATCTTGGATTTTGACAGTTGAACTTTGTTATCGCTATTTCTGAGAATGTACTGAATGGATCTTTCTCAAATTTCATGTGTAGGTTCCCCTTGGTGCATAGTTATGCATATTGCATTTTGGGACCAATCCAAAAACAACATGGCCGACAGGCAGCCATCTTGGATTTTGACAATTGAAGTTTGTTATCGCTATTTCTAAGAAAGTACTGAAGGTATCTTTCTCAAATTTCATGTGTTGGTTCACCTTGGTCCGTAGTTGTGTATATTCCATTTTGGGACCGATCTGAATTCAAGATGGCCGACAGGCAGCCATCTTGGATTTTGACAGTTGAACTTTGTTATCCCTATTTCTGAGAATGTATTGAATGGATCTTTCTCAAATTTCATGTGTAGGTTCCCCTTGGTGCCTAGTTATGCATATTGCATTTTTGGACCAATCCGAAAACAACATGGCCGACAGGCAGCCATCTTGGATTTTGACAGTTGAACTTTGTTATCGCTATTTCTGAGAATGTACTGAATGGATCTTTCTCAAATTTCATGTGTAGGTTCCCCTTGGTGTGTAGTTATGCATATTGCATTTTGGGACCAATCCAAAAACAACATGGCCGACAGGCAGCCATCTTGGATTTTGACAATTGAAGTTTGTTATCGCTATTTCTAAGAAAGTACTGAAGGTATCTTTCTCAAATTTCATGTGTTGGTTCACCTTGGTCCGTAGTTGTTATATTCCATTTTGGGACCGATCTGAATTCAAGATGGCCGACAGGCAGCCATCTTGGATTTTGACATTTGAACTTTGTTATCCCTATTTCTGAGAATGTACTGAATGGATCTTTCTCAAATTTCATGTGTAGGTTCCCCTTGGTGCCTAGTTATGCATATTGCATTTTTGGACCAATCCGAAAACAACATGGCCGACAGGCAGCCATCTCGGATTTTGACAATTGAAGTTCGTTATGGCTATTTCTCAGAAATTACTGAAGGTATCTTTCTCAAATTTCATGTGTTGGTTCACCTTTGTCCCTTGTTGTGTATATTGCATTTTGGGACAGATCAGAAAACAATATGGCTGACAGGCAGCCATCTTGGATTTTGACAATTGAAGTTTGTTATCGCTATTTCTAAGAAAGTACTGAAGGTATCTTTCTCAAATTTCATTTATTGGTTCACCTTGGTCCGTAGTTGTGCATATTCCATTTTTGGACAGATCGGAAAACAACATGGCCGACAGGCAGCCATCTTTGATTTTGACAATTGAAGTTTGTTATCCCTATTTCTGAGAATATACTGAAGGGAACTTTCACAAATTTCATATGTAGGTTCCTCCTGGTGCCTAGCTATGCTAAGAATAAGGAAACGACAATGTAATTCACAAAAAAAAAAAACAAAAAAATGCATCTGTGTCCCACCAGAGTCTCTGCTCACACTTAATCAACACCTAAGAGAAAATCGAAAGAAGAGAAAAGAACCATCTTTCAAAAAACAAACTTAGATCATTTGATGGTGGGCGCCAAGATCCCTCTGGGATCTCTTGTTAAACTGATATTACAAATTGTGTAGTTGAGTTGAACAGCTGGTTTTATTGTTATACATATTGTACTATATATTTAGGAGCACAAACTATATGACCACATTTACGTTACATGGAGGAAATTTGTTACTGTTTAGATGTGGTTATAGATACTACATTTTATGTTAGCAAGGGGACCATTGGTTATTTATAGAAAAAAGGACAAAGGTCACTAAAAGAAGATGAAAGAGGAAGGTCAAGGTCATTAGAGAGAGTTTATGGTTACAGGAGAAAATTTGTGGTCTGTAGAAAAAAATTCTGTCACTAGAAAAATGAGGTCACAAGAGGAAGGTTAAGGTCACAAGAGAAAGGTTAAGGTCACAAGAGGAAAGTTTAAGTCTTAAAACGAAAGTTAAGGCCACAAAGGGAATGTTAAGATCACAAAAGGAAGTTTCAGGTCACAAAGGGAATGTTAAGGTCACAGGGGGTAGGTTAAGGTCACAAAAGGAATATTAAGGTCGCAAGAGGAAGGTTAAGGTCAAATGAGAAAAAGTGAAGATCAGTAGAGGAAGTATAAGGTCAATAGACAAAGGTGAAGGTCATCAAAAAAAAAGATATAGTATCTAGAAAATGTTAAAGGTCACAACAATGAGATTAAACTCATTTAAGGAAGGTAAAGGTAATTCAAAAATAAAAATTGTGTTTCTACTTTAAAAAATGAATAAAAGTTAGAAATATTTGCTACAGTATTCAGCTTTTTATCTTCTTTTTGCTTTCTCATTTGAATTTTCCAGACTGGAATTAACTGGTATAATTGATATAATATTTATCATTTCTGTCTCAAAGCTTTGTTGTGATATGTTCGGTGTTAAATGAAGCAGAACCTCTTGGCATCATACCTGATTACATGACTAAACTTGGTATTTCTTAGAAAGAAAGTCTAAAATAGTAAAAAGAAATAAATAAAAATATTTTGGATGAAATAGCTTTTAAAAACGTCAATAAACAGATGTTCCTGAACTGTGGACCATATCTTTCAGCAATATAAAATGCAAAAATTAGTCTTTTTAAAATATTTAGGGAAAAAAAAAGTGCAGATAAAAGGTTTTACCATGGATTTGGTTGAAAAAAAAATCACATTTATTGTTTTATCAGGATTAGTGCTCATCAAGAATCTCATAAATTAAGAAAAAATATTATTAAACTAAATATGATTTGATGACCCTCAATAGCCCCCCTCCCCAATAGTTTGTATTTGTAGATAGTGTATCTGTTGTACACAGAAATGATCGTTCAATATTTTAACGATCAAATATCATTGATAGACAATGTAGTTCATCTATATTTTGATTTTGTCAGATGAAGGCTTCACAAACTACAGCCGTACTTAATCCCATTATGTTGGAGCCAAAAACTTAAAATGTTTTTATATAATGCTCTCTATATTGGAGATTAGTTCTCATTTAGTGTGAGTCTTGATTCATAAAAAATGATATTCACCTCATCTTATATAAGGAGGGACCATGGCCAAGGGGAGATTACTCTTTCTGTCTCTTGCGCTGTCTCTGCAACAATAAATCTTAATTCATGTGTTCCTGCATTTGCAATCGCAAATTTATACATGGAGTGTCTTTCTGAGTAGCGAAGTGAGAGAGAAAGGTCAAAAGGTCAAGGTTACCTGATACATCCAGTATATGTATATTTATTATGTATCCCTTTTCTATGTATTCATTCTTAATAGACAACAATGTTAATAATTAAAAATGGTGGATTTTTTTTTCGCCACCAAATTCTTTATGCATCCTATTGAGTGAAATGTTGTATTTGATAAGTGTAAGTATTTGTGGACAATGAGCCTGCAATAAAAAAGTGATGTGAAACAATCTTACTGCAGCCGGTTTGTTTAGATGTTTAGTTGTTGAGTTATTTCCCCTGATATTGTTGTTTTACATTTTGTTCTCTTTGACAATCTCTGCCTTGGGGCCAAACTGTTAGGCCATTAATTGTTGTCATTAAAAAACTGGAACAAATTGCAAATATGAAAATAGAGCTTTTAGTACTGGTTGATTTGGTTGTATGGAGTGGGATGCTGCAAACATTTAAAGGATCTAGATTGATGGCAAAACGAATCCAGACAAATGGCAAACATGCAGATGTTAAAAACTAACAGCAAACATTCAAAGGTTCGAGACTAATTGCAAACATTCAAAGGATTAAGACTAATGGCAAACATTCAAAGGATTGAGATTAATTGCAAACATTCAAAGGATCTAGATTAATTGCAAAGATTCAAATGATCTAGACTTATATAATGAAAGGAAAAGGGTGCTTTATTTACTGACAAACATTTAAGAGATCCAGATAATTGGTGCTGTGTTAATGGTTAAATCATGTCGAAGGAATGAACTGAAAATTAATAAAAAGAAAATTACTGTTAACTAATGGTTGAAATCATGACATCATGAATTAGCTGAACGTTGAATATATCTTCCTCATACACCCTAGGGCATTTGTTACAGAGAAAGACTCACCACAAGTTTTGCTATTCTGTCTTCAGGCATGACAGATTGCATGAAAGTTGAGATGACTGATACTTTTGCAATCACTTAGACAAACATTTTTAAAAAATATATGTATATACATATTTGTTAAAATTGTTCCATTATTTATATATATATATATAGTCACTTGATAAAAATATTATTATTATGATATATTAGTCATTCACTGCAAAGATGTGAATTTATATGATGGTTTATTTATGTTATTATGTTGTATATTTCATATTTTGGATAGTAGGCGACTTAAAACGAGGCAGGGTCCAATTGATGTATATTGTGTCTAAAACAGTTACAAGCTTGTGATCAAAGTGTCAGTTTGTATTGTTTTTGAAAGATATTACATGTTTTTGAACACAGGTGTTTTAAAATATGGTTAAGACAAATTCTTGTGGCATTTGACTTAGATTTTGAAAGAAAGCAGATTGTCATATTAAACTGCTATATTAATTGGGTCTCTATTGTTGATCATTGGGCCACAGTTGCAAATGATTTGCTGAAAGGCCAGTTTGTTTCGCACAAAAAATTGAAATTAGTTGGTTAACAACAAAGTATAACACATTGAGACTTTGATAAAAACATTGCAGACTCATATATTTAGCAAGTGTTCAAGAATTCGCCAAAATTAAGAAAAAACATTTTGTTATTGCTTATAATAAGCGTTTTTAGCTCAGGCCATGTAAACTTATATCATGGTGCAATGTCCATCTTCCATCAATTATCACATCAACTTTTCCTTTGAAAAACTACTTCTCAAGAATGGCTCTGCAGGTTTTGACCAATTTCAGTTTTGAGCATTGTGAACCCAGCATGTTATAAAAGTAGATCGATCCCTTTTGTGTGCAGAGCAACAAGGCCCAATTAATTATTAATGGGTCTTATTGGCCCAGGAATGCTTTAATATCCATTTGAGTGATACAAGCCCTGTTGGCCACGTGTTCAAGAATAGCACAAAGTTATGAAGTTGATTGAATACGTCAGAGAGACAGTGACCTGTTTAACATTGTGCCATTTTATGTTCTGGCGGCTTTGCATGATTCTGTTGTATATGAAGATAAATATTGTGATTTCCCATGGTCACATTTGGACCATTCATAATGCGGCATTTAGAGGCTATCATGACTGATCATTTTGAGCTAAAGGGACCTCAAGTTATACAGTGACATTCACGTTTATGATATCGAGAGTTTGTGTATAAATCATGATCTGTTGTCGTTGGCAACACGAACAAAGAAGACATGTTGAGGAGTCGTTATTTGAAAATTCATCAATAAAAATGTTATTATTTGTATCTATATAAGTAAATGTAGCCTAGTGGTAGGTCGCCACGCTCGTGACACAAGGGTTGCGGGTTCAAGACACATCAAGAGACTGTGTTGTATCTTTGAGCATGATGCTTTCATCCACCTGTTTAAGTCTACCTAGCTGTAAAGGGGTATGTGGTTTGGCAGTGTTGGAATTGATGAATGTGCTAGCAGTGAGCACTGAAATGGCAACACTGCAGAGAGTCGAGAAAGATTTTGGATAGTTGCAAAGACCCTGTATCACAGATAATAATTTGTGAACTGCTAAATTACCTTTAAATTAAGTTTTGACCAAGCGGTATATATACGAACTTCAAATTATTATGATTATTATTATGAAGATCACTTAACAAAAAAAGGTCATGACTTGTGATAGTTTGAAAATAGAATGCGACTCTTTGGTAAAATATGAACAAATCATGATTTGTAACGATTGGTTGATATATCATGATTTGAACTGATTGGTAAACAGTGATTTGTAATCATTTGTTGTATTAACAAATCGTTATTTTTGACAGGAAATATGTAAAAATTCATGATTTATACACAAATTCTTGGCACTGTATTTTCTCAATGCTTTTTTCTTTTGTTCGTAAATGTTTTGTAAAAGAATATGTATGAATGTATATATACATAATGAATAAAAATTGTATGGTGTTCTCAAGTTATGTATGACTACGCAAAAGGTACAATAATAGGGGTTATTCGTATGTAACAGACTGTTTGATAACTTTTACAAGATCATGTTTACAACATAACTGATATAAGTAAAGTATATTATCAAGTAAATATCGTAGAATATGTTAGCCTAGACTTATCACCAATCAGTAGATATAGTCTTAGATATTTACTGCAACTTATATCAAATTATGCAGGATAATAGAAATTTTTTTAAAAGTTGAAATTATATGAAATGTATATTTTTTCACACCTTTAGATAGACATATATCTCTGCACCATGTCATGTCGAAAGAATTTAGAAATTTTCTTCTAGAATACATCAGTATCAAGTTTATATCATTACTAAATAAACATGAGAAATAAGAGTGTGCATATTTTAATGTAAACTTTCTAAGCATTCATACGATCTCTTACTTACTGCTGCACATGTGTCAAAATCTATTTCTTTAGTTCATAAACAAAATTTCATACCAATTTAAATTTCAAAGTTTGTGAAAAGACATCAAATCTTTTGAATTTTTATTGCAAAAACTGTTTATAATTTAAAAAAAAAAAGAATATTATAAAGATTATAATGCTCCCTATTTTCTTTTATTTTTTTTGGAAATAAAAGTTTTTTGCACTATTTTGCTATTTATTGTTTACAGATTTTCTTATTACCTAATAAGCTCATTAGGTGCTAAAAATGAAGAAAAAAAGGAATTGGCACTTATTCAGACCAATTTAGAGTCAAATTGACCTAAAATCACAAGTAAGTCCTGGGCAATAATTATGTACCCCAAATACTAAAAACATGTTTAGTGCGAGTGAGGAGTATAGTGCACTTCTTAGAACATGTGTGCATATTGAATCAAATACGGTCATCAGAGCAAGCCATTTCTGAGATATGTAATTCCCTTAAAGATTTTTGAATTTTAGAAGTTTATTTATTTAAACATTTTTTTATTTTTTTTTCATTTTTTCATGGTTAAAGCAGCTTTCAAGTTGGGTAAGCTCGATGAAATATTGTAAAGTTCAAATCTGAAGCATTTAATCTTCTCTGAGATCTACTGTTAAATGTCATTTAAGGGTTTTACAGAATATTTTTATGATTTTGTTAAAAAAAAAAAAAAATCTTTCTTTCATGCTACTTTGGAATTTGAATATGGTAATGAAATATAATGTGTAAAGCTAAAAATATGGTTGGCCTAATTGTAAAAAAGATAAATGCTTCCTTGAATTTGTAGATGGTCGTCCCCAGTCGAAAAATTAATGTAAGTTTTCCTTTTCAATGAAGAAGAATATTGGAAAAAGCAATTTCTCTAAAATGTTTGCATACATTGATTAAGCTCTGTAACAGCTTTCAAAGAAGGTTGAAATTAATATATAAGTAAGTTTGGTCTAAAACTGTTCGGTAAATCCGCTGAAAAATTTAAATTGCATTTTTTTTCTCATTATTTTCACAATAAAACATAAATTTATCTAAATAGAAATGTATGTTTTATACCCAAAGAATTTATAGGTGTTGATTTATGATGTAACTTTAATAAGGTTTAAATGAAGATTACCTCACCTGTGGTATTACCTTTGTTATTTACCTATGCACCAGTAAAGGTTGATCAATAATAAGTCAACTCTAGGCCTTTCCCAAAAGTGTTGTTATTCCCTCTGATTGGCCGCAATGGAGGATACAGAATGAACTTCTGGGAAAGATTTTTGTGATGATTTGGCGCCATGTGACAATTTGATGACGTCATTTCCATTATTACATCATAATTACATGATGCGAATTTGGTTCAAAACACTTCCCAGTGTAGCCATGATATGGCAAACAAGGGAGATAACAACACTTTTGAGATAGCTGGCCTATATAGTAGAGGGTGGGACATGGCAAGGTTGTGCCTGCTGCCTTCCCTCTTTTCTAAAATTTTGGAGACATTTTCTACATGTTTTATCCCCCCTCAGAAGATATTTTTGTTCTGTGGCCCATCTTTTGCAGTAAAAATGATTCCTGTTATATCACTAGAAAATACATTTTGTGACAATTTACAACACCTTATTATATATTATATACTTTTAACTACTGGTCACCTCATGTTGCCCAGTACTACAAGCTTACATACAGTATCAGAAATGATAATAAAAAAACAATCCCAATATCTCCGTTTGTTGTTATGATTTATCATTGAGGGAAGAGTTTCACTCCTGTGAGATGTTCATGAATATTTTGTGAATAATTCATGAATTGTTCAAGTACTTAATTCTTGAATGGTGCATGAACTCTTCCATGAGCATTAAATGGAAGGTTAATGAAAAAGAAACTTTGTGAACTTGATTATTCATGAATTTAATTTAATGTTCATTAACTCATAATTCCATTTTATGTTCATGGGATAGTTCATGAACCATTCATGAAAACTCATGAACTATTACTTGACAAGAGTTAACATTTATATATCTGCATTTGTCTTAATTGCAGTTAATTATAATCTGTACAAAGAACATAAGAAAGAGGTAATATGAGTATCATTATCGGAATACAAGCACGCAGCGGTCCAGTGATTAAGGACTCGAACTAAATCAGCCTATCACCAATTGCAAGTGTTTCATACGATTTTAGTCTCTACCGAAAATGTGTTCCTGCTAACAGAGACTTATAAATTAAGCCATATATAGGTAATATTGTTGACATATTTTACATTGAATGGAATCTATAGATATTTAACTTTATAAAAATGTATATTTTTGGTAGATTTTGATATATGATGGCGGATTGATACGGGGGTCAGAAGTCTGAGGGTGTTCCCGTCCCATTTCACTGATTTGACATGTAAATTTTCAGTTGTCGGAAGCAGACGCAGTTAGCGAGCTTAAATGCCACGAAATTCCTCATAAAATGTTATTTGAAGCCTTTGCTATGTATGTATCTGTGAATCTTGACGATTGGCAATAGTGTTTAACTTCAAATATTAACGTTATTAGCTTCAAAGCTTGGTAATAACATGTAAATTAAATGTTTTGCGAGTCCTACCACCAGTCCTCCACCTCTAGATTACAACATTGTTGGATTAACAGGATGCTGTAATAGCCAGTGGTCAGATGCAAGATAAAATCAAGAAAAATATTGTTTTTGTTCAAATTTTTGGACAAAGTACAATCTTTGGGGCAATTTATCACACACTTTCGGTTCGTGTTCACTTAAATTCTTTTTATGTTATTTGGTCCGTTTTCATTTACATAAATCGGTAACATATAAAAGAAATTCGTAGCCGGTAAAATTAATGAAAGAATAAAAATATTGAATTTAGCGTTAAAACTTGATATTGCAGTTTAATGAATTTCGTACCATTCTCTTGTTTTCAAAATTATGATATAGAAAAGTTGAAAGGTTGAACATGAAATTATGTAGAAAACTATCTTTTTACATTACAGTAAGAAGCCATCTTCCATATTTAAGGACGATCGCTGAGTAGTATCAAATACTTCGGGTTTATGTGCACCTAAATCCTTTTAACATTAATTGGCCCATTACATTTACTTAAACTAGTAAAGCTTTCAAAAGATATCATAACCGGTAAAATTGTCAATGAAGGGGATTTTTTCGATGTGGCGTATAAGAAGAGGTATCAGGTATCAGACATCATGGAATTGATATGATGGTCACATTGCGTGAGTTGTCTTATATTTATTATCAATATAAACCATTTACAGCCGAAACTTGATGACATAGAGATGGAAACTATCCCCAAGGGATCCGCTTAGCAACAATTAGTCAATATGTAAATACATGTATTTACATTCTGTATTGCATTTCCTATATATCATTAGTAAACCAAATTGTAGTATATCACACCGTATACTACAATTTGCTATGCCGTGTCACATGATGTTATTCTGACGCCATGTTGGACTACGCAATATCAAAGCTTGCTCTTAACAGGCGACATTATATTTATCTGTCACCCAAATTGTATTCGTATCGTATCGAATAAACTATTTGGGATACCAAAGTTATCATTGAGTCTAATTAATAGCAAATTGTTATCAAGTATCGGCAAATTAAAGAGAATAACTGAAAATTATGAAATTTTAATATTTCTAAGGCCACATCAGTTCACAAAATTTTATAAACTACTTACAAATTGGTCGCATACGAAGCTTAAACGAAAATACCGACACGTCATGAAAGGTCCTATCATGTCATATGACCCTAATAGTTTAGTAGTGAAATAATGTAAAATATGACTTGACCTTTGATCCCATAACCATGGTAAGTTTGATTCTGACTAACTTTGCTTCATAATGTTGTAACATATGCGATGCAGTTAAACGATATCAGAGTTACATGTATTTAGACACAGTGGTGGACCTTTGCCATCACCTTGGCGTACACCTTAAAATGTCGTTGAAACTATCAAACATTTTTGACCTTTGCTCTTTGTGTGAAGGTCACAATGACCGATTGAGAGTGCACTGCACATCATATAATAGTAGGTAACAAAGTGCCATTGCTCTACTATAATAGGTCACACAATTGTGAAGCAGAAACTGATGTGTTTCACAAAAAAAACATCCTCTCGACATCCATGGGTTACGCTCATCTTCGCTCTTTACACCCCTGGAATATGTTATGGCAAAACTGAAGGCTCCGTGTAAGTCACCTTGTTGATGAGATAATAAGACTGGTTCGACCTTTTGATGTATATCAAAAGAATTTCGTGATCACTTAAAAATTGAAGAGCTTTAAAGTTGGTTGCAGCTCTTTTCTAATCTGCAAAGGACACGCATGCAGCGTAACGATTGGTCAGGGTCTTTTACCTGAGCGTGCCTTCATTTTTGCATGACATGTTCCAGGGGTGTAGAGAGCGTAGGTGATCGTTACCCCTGGATATCGAGGATGACAATAAAGAGTCCCCATGAAAACCCTTAAGTTGGAGATCTCGGGCTTTGGAGGACAAAAACGAATGAAGTTTTTTTTATTGATAAAATGTCGCCCTCAATAGTGGTTCTTTTTTTTTATCGGATCTAAAACCCACAAAAGTATTAAAGGGGTACCCGCGAAAGCCTAAATGCAAATCCTTGAATAAATAACAAGACGAAGAAATATTTGTCAAAATGTTCACGTTTAAGCCCACAAACAGCTATAGCAAATTCTCATACCACTGTGTCCCAAAAATTATTCCTAACGAAACCGTTCGATGTCGCTACAGTGTTACTGACAAGAAAATATCACATGACGTCATAATGGGAAGGACAGAAAATCTATTTGTGACGTCACATACATATTGCTTAGCTATTAGCAATCGACAAAGGCGGAGATGATCAGTCTCTCCCCTAATTTTTACTTTTAATATTAATTCCCGGATTACCACAATGGATATCAGGTTATTCTTGATATACGTGGTAATGTTGAGTATGATACACCGAGGTCCTGCTGTATACCGGGACCTTACGTGGTAAGTTTGGACATATTCTGTTCTGTTTGTTTTTCTAACGTACATGTACATGTAATTCTAGTTTTTGAAAACGTTATCGTTTAAGTACTCACACAACTAAATAATTTACTATATGTTATTACTAAGCTTTAGAGCTAATAGCTTTAATATTTGAAGTTCAGCAATAGTGACAATTGCCTAGATTCACAGATACATACACGGCAAAGACTTCAAATGGCATTTTAGCTCGCTACGGGCGTCTGCTTCGGACAACCGCAAATTTACATGTCAATCCAGTGAAATGGGACGGGAACACCCTCTGACTTTTGACCCCATATCAATCCGCCATCACATATCAAAATCTACCAAAAGTATACATTTTTGTAAAGTTAAATATCTATAGATTTCATGCAATGCAGAATATGTCAACAATTACCTATTTAGATTATTCAGAATCACTGTACGTAGCCGGAACAAATTATCGGTAGGAACTACAAACGTATGAAACACGTCGTGATAGGCCGATTTAGTTTTGTAAGTCCTGAAACTTTCTTTTCTGTTTAGCGTGGAGCCGGATCCTGGATATACTAAAAGATTGTTCCAGTATTTCACCGCAACAGAAGTCGAGAAAGTGTGTCCAACATCTGCTGATCTTGTTTGGGTAAGGATTCATGTTCCAGTTGTAATGGATGTTTTGTGATTATTTGAAATTCATTGCTGAACATTTTTGAATACTTTGTGACCCAATTTCTGATTGCGCTTATGGCCCCAATTTTAATCGCGTCACTAAATTATTTTGACCCATCCAACTACTACTGTTTACTTAAATAAGCTTAGTTCCATGTCCTGGGAATAATTCAGTTTATCTTTATTTTAGCGCATTGGAAATGAAGTATTCTGCACCCTCCTCTGTGTAGTTCTAACTCTCCTATTGGCCTATTCGCCGTTGATAACCCGGAGCGCCAAACAGAGATGGTCAAACATAGTTGTTATGGTCCGTCAATGGTGGAATCGTAAGTAACATTGATGATTGCAGTTAAAATATTATAGTATCATCGTTGTGACTTTAACTTTAAAGTTAAACATTAGAAAATAAAACAAAACAACAAAACACGTAGCAGTGTGACACGAATGACCTGAGAGACAATTTAAAAAACGTATGAAGGTTTCTAGTATCTCTGGCTTTTGGATTTGTAATATATATTTTTGTAACTTTTCACGCTACTGTTTCGTACTAATTGACCAATGCTGATGTCTAAAAACACACAGAATGAGGTTTAGAATGTTTTCTTCTTAATCCAAAGTCCATGCATATGGAAACAAACAAAACGACATAGTATTGTCACTGTTGTTGTGTAGAAGTGCAGATATAAGCCAGTTGTTTACTGAACACAAGTGTACCATTTTGTATTAATCTGTTAAAATCTGTCATGGAAGCCAAAGTGTTGCTGATGAACCTGATGTAGTTATGAGCACATGTGACCTAAATGTATGAAACAAAAGACTGAAAAGTCTAGAGGTTACGCACAGTTTGATCATACTGTTTTCCGTGAAATTTCACAGGAGTTCCACAAGGCTCCGCAATTTAGGTCACATCATTTTTGTGAAAATCCATTAAAATTCTCTGCGTTAAAAAGGGACATAAATCTGAAAAATGTATGGACCTTCATCAAATAAAAACCTGATCACCTGTATCCTATCTTTATGTATCAAAATACAGTTCAATATCTCTATCCATTAAAGAATGAATGAGCGGAAACGTAACTATGACGGAATACGAAATGACGGTCAATGGCAACACTATACACTGCCCTGCCCATTTGACGGCAGGATATTGGCATGCAAATATATTACATATCATATTATTACACATTGAGTATACTTGATTTTTGACTATTTATCTTAAGTTTTACTATTGTCCTCTGTTGTATCACGTATATCATTCGTATATGAACAGGTCCCTCCCTCTGCCGTCACTGCGGTACTGCCCCGTGTCAGGTCAAAAGGAGGTCTTTATGGAAGCCCTCTGGAAGTCGTAAGAGGGACAAAGCCAATTTCGCCAAGCGGTCCGAAGCCTTGATGCTGTTTAACTACGGACTCGAGTTGTCCGTGGTACTGACCAAAGAGCTGCCACAGGATGACCTGTACTGGGAGAGGAAGTTCTGTCAGCGATTTGAGGAGGAACACATGGTGCTGTTCCCACTGTGTATCCAGCGACAGATCAACTACTGGTACCCCGTCCCTCGCTAGGTAGGTAGCTCGTCTTTGAAATGTACGGTTATAAGTTCAAAATGACATACATAAATATAAATACTGTAAGAATTCCCGTAGATAACATATAACTTCTAATTTAAAGTTTGTAAAATGTATATTTACTTTGTTCATTGCAGATTGGTCGAGAAGAATGCCGATGATAGTCGAACATGGAGATGGGTGTGACGTCATCAGTTTGTGTGATTCATTTCATTGTGGTGTGATGAAATCTTTCACCATTAGTGGTCGTTGGAAAATTTGTTTGTCGCTTGATGTATTTATTTATATTAAATACAGTTTATATGTTATTTTCGTGTCGAATTACTGCTTTTGTTAATGGATATATTACGGTGTATGACAGGACAAAATACAAAGTGAAACCTGTCTTGTCCGACACCTTAGTGAAACATTATATTGGTCGGGTTTACCTGTCTAGTCCGATTCCTTAGTGAAACATTACATTGGTCGGATTTACCTGTCTAATCGGACGCCTTAGTGAAACATTATATTAGTCTGGTTTACCTGTCTAGTCCGATACCTTAGTGAAACATTATAGTGGTTGGATTTACCTGTCTAGTCCGACACCTTAGTGAAACATTACATTGGTTGGATTTACCTGTCTAGTCCGACACCTTAATGAAACATTACATTGGTCGGGTGTACCTGTCTAGTCCGACACCTTAGTGAAACATTACATTGGTCGGATTAACTTGTTTAGTCCGACACCTTAATGAAACATTATATTAGACGGATTTACCTGTCTAGTCCGACACCTTAATGAAGTATTACATTGGTCGGATTTCCACGTGCATCATTTTGGGTACATGATACCACGATAGATTTACAAGATGTTTCATTGCCTAATGGCCGTTCACTGTACATGTAACGACACATGATTTGGTAGGGACATGCCGTTCACTGTAACGACACATGATTTGGTTGGGACATGCCGTTTACTGTAACGACACATGATTTGGTAATGACATTCACTTTGCTGTAACGACACATGATTTGGTAGGAACATGGTGTTCGCTGTAACGGCATCTGATTTGGTACGGACATGCCGTTCCCTGTAACAACACATGATTTGGTAGGGACATGCCGTTCACTGTAACGACATATGATTTGGTAATGACATTCAGTTCGCTGTAACGACACATGATTTGGTAGAAACATTCTGTTTGCTGTAACGACACATGATTTGGTAGGGACATGCCGTTCACTGTAACGACACATGATTTGGTTGGGACATGCCGTTCGCTGAAACGACACATGATTTGGTAGGGACATGACGATCGCTGTAATGACACATGATTTGGTAGAGACATGTCGTTTGCTGTAACGACACATGATTTGGTAGGGACATGCCGTTCACTGTAACGACATATGATTTGGTAGGGACATATCGTTAGCTGTAACGACACATGATTTTAAGGGACATGCCGTTTGCTGAAACGACACATGATTTGGTAGGGACATGCCGTTCGCTGTAACGACACATGCTTTGGTAGGGACATACCGTTAGCTGTAACGACATATGATTTGGTAGGGACATGCCGTTCGCTGTAACGACACCTGATTTGATAGGGACATACCGTTCGCTGTAACGACACATGATTTGGTAGGGACATGACGATCGCTGTAATGACACATGATTTGGTAGAGACATGTCGTTTGCTGTAACGACACATGATTTTAAGGGACATGCCGTTTGCTGAAACGACACATGAGTTGGTAGGGACATGCCGTTCAATGTAACGACACATGCTTTGGTAGGGACATACCGTTAGCTGTAACGACACCTGATTTGGTAGGGACATGACGTTCGCTGTAACGACACATGATTTGGTAGGGACATGCCGTTCGCTGTAACGACACATGATTGGGTAGGGACATGCCGTTCACTGTAACGACACATGATTTGGTAGGGACATGCCGTTCACTGTAACGACACATGATTTGGTAGGGACATGCCGTTCGCTGTAACGACACATGATTGGGTAGGGACATGCCGTTCGCTGTAACTATTATCTCCCCTGCGCAAGGTTGATCTTTCAAATAAAAGGACAGACCAACAGATTGAGATAACTTTGTAATATAAATTATAAATATTTTACTATTACCGAACAATCGGTCATTTTTAATGAAATGGATTTCTACAACACAGGGGATTTCTACAATACAGTGTCGGTGAGATTTTGGCCGTTCATAAGCCTGCTGGCTAGACATGCCGTCATGACGTGTCGCGAAAACATTCACGGGTTGTTACGTGAACACAGTTCTCTTTTCGAAGCTTTCTCTTTCGGAACACACCCCAGCAGGCATTGGACGTCGGATTGACGTCAGATTCACGTCAGATTCAGGTCAGGACGTCACTGACCAGTATTTGACGTAAATAAAACGTAAATATACTGACGTCATATTGATGTCAGGTTTTGACGTCAAATCTACGTCAAACTAAACCAAAGTTCGGACGAAAAACTAGAAAAGGTTCGTTTGCCTAAGATACTCTAAACGAATTCTATAAAAGCAGAGACGTAAATGTGTAAATCCTACAAAAACGTTCAAAACAAAGGTATATTTGAAATCTTTATTTTCTTGTTGTAATATTCTCTGTTGTATGTATCATAATTATAGAATGGATATTATTTATTTACTTATTCTCAACAAGTAAAGATTACTTAAATTTGTATTATAAAAACACACACATTATATGCAGTCCCACTAAACTGTAGATACCATTCACGTACATGACCTCACTGATAAGACTGATATGGTCAGTTTCCCGCTCAAACTAGGGATTCCTTTGTTTGACCAGTATCAGCTAGTGCTGCTGCAGAGGTCAACATACACACACGTGTTGCTGTATCTACGAGAGATTTTAGAGAAAATGTAAGTACATTTCTATATTCATGCATATATAATACTATTTTCATATGTCATTATGTTATTTCAGTTTCCTGTCAGAATTTATTTACTTAAAAATTAGCAAATGCAGTAATAAAACCAGTAAATGTAACAATGTGTGTTGTCTGTACATGCATATGTATGTAAGTATGTTGAATTCATATGTGTGACGTTTACATTATTATTACACTGAATGTTTGTTAAAATAACAATCTACTACTAACATTCTTACATTCAAGCTTTTGTGATCCCATGTGTCTGTTTAACTGTTGAATATTAATTATTTTAATTGCACTTATTATATGTATTTACCATAGAAACTTTGAGCTAGAATTCTCGCTATATTGTTTTTAATTGACTACATTATTTGTAAATTTCTGTGTAAAAAATGCTGTTTCTAAATCATACTTTCGTGTTGAAAAACAATCTTGCAATGATAATAAATCGCATATGTACCTGTATGATGTATTACCGAAAACATAAGCATATATAAAAAGCATCTAAGATATTATGCAAATTTGTAACAATTAATGTTTTATTTGATTTTCAGAGCGAATTCAAACTAATGTGCAAAGGCAGTAGATGTGGAAAAAGACAATCCAGTGCAGTGTGAGAAGAATGACAGAAATTGAAAATACAATAAAATATTAATAAAGAAAAAAAATGACCAAAACCTGATGTAAATTACGTCAATTTCTAACCAAAATCTGACGTCCGAGTATGGACGTAAATCTGACGTCAGAAATGACGTCAATGTGACTTTCACTTTTGACTACTATTTGACGAAAAACTGACGTCAGAATTTGACGTAAATCTGACGTAAATATGACGTCCAATGCCTGCTGGGACCTGCTTGAGCACTGTTAGCCAATCAGAGATAAAAAAAAAAAAAGTTGCCCCCAATGGCTGGACATTTTTTAACCGGATCTAAAACCCACAAAAGTGTTAAATTACTCAAAATATTTTAACTTAGCTCACAAACATCTATAGCGAATTCTCATGCCCCTGTGTCACAAATATCATTCCTAACGAAACCGCTCGATGTCACGCCAGTGTTACTGACAAAAACATAGTATGTAACAGGAGAGAGAAAATACACGTTCGAACCCGGGACATTTCAAACTCTAGACGGACGTTCAACCAATAATCAGCTATCTGGTCGCCGACGATTGACCTGGTCTAGACCACAGGGGCTAGGCACAGACCTATGTCACTATGAAATGATTGTCAGATTATTATTTTACCTCTCTCGAATATAAACCCTCCCACTACTAGCATATATCTGTGACAAAGGAGTGTCACAGATATATAGTAGTGGTGGGGGGGGGGGGTATAGCCTAGCCCCTGTGGTCTAGATCCGCTACCTACCTCCCCCCCCCCCCCTTAAACAAAATCTTCGACCCCGAAGACACACACGAGACTCTTTACCACCTTCTGTATGTGGGTATATTTCGTTGGGCGCCAAATGTAACAGGAGACGAAAACTGCACGGCCAGACTGGGGTTCAAACCCGGGACCTTCCAAACTCCAGACGGACGCCCAACCAACTGAGCTATGTGGTCGCCGACGATTGACCTGGTCTAAATCCGCTACAATTACATGACGTCATGATAGGTAGGGTAGAGAAACCATTTGTGACGTCACATACTTGTTGCTTAGCTGCTTAGCAATCGACAAAGGCGGAGATGATCAGTCTCTCCCCTAATTTTTACTTTTTATATTAATTCTCGGATTACCACAATGGATATCAGGTTATTCTTGATATACGTGGTAATGTTGAGTATGATGCACCGAGGTCCTGCTGTATACCGGGACCTTACGTGGTAAGTTTGGACATATTCTGTTCTGTTTGTTTTTCTAACGTACATGTACATGTAATTCTAGTTTTTGAAAACGTTATCGTTTAAGTACTCACACAACTAAATAATTTACTATATGTTATTACTAAGCTTTAGAGCTAATAGCTTTAATATTTGAAGTTCAACACTAGTGACATTTGCCTAGATTCACAGATACATACACGGCAAAGACTTCAAATGGGATTTTAGCTCGCTACGGGCGTCTGCTTCGGACAACCGGAAATTTACATGTCAATCCAGTGAAATGGGACGGGAACACCCTCTGACTTTTGACCCCATATCCATCCGCCATCACATATCCAAATCTACCAAAAGCATACGTTTTTGTAAAGTTAAATGTCTATAGATTTCGTTCAATGCAGAATATGTCGACAATTACCTATTTAGATTATTCAGAATCACTGTACTTAGCCGGGACAAATTTTCGGTAGGGACTACAAACGTATGAAACACTTCGTGATAGGCTCATTTAGTTTTGTGAGTCCTTAAACTTTCTTTTCTGTTTAGCGTGGAGCCGGATCCTGGATATACTAAAAGATTGTTCCAGTATTTCACCGCAACAGAAGTCGAGAAAGTGTGTCCAACATCTGCTGATCTTGTTTGGGTAAGGATTCATGTTCCAGTTGTAATGGATGTTTTGTGATTATTTCAAAATCCGTTGCTGAATATTTTTGAATACTTTGGGGCCAAAATTTCTTATTGCGTTTACGGCCCCGATTTTAATCGCGTCACTAAATTATTTTACTACTACTGTGCCCTACTTAAATAAGTTTAGTACCATGTCCAGGGAATAATTCAGTTTCTCTTTATTTTAGCGTATTGGAAATGAGGTATTCTGCACCCTCCTCTGTGTAGTTCTAACTCTCCTGTTGGCCTATTCGCCGTTGGTTACCGGGAGCGCCAAACAGAGATGGTCAGACATGATTTCTATTGTCCGCCAATGGTGGAATCGTAAGTAACATTGATGATTGCAGTTATATTGTTACAGTTTCATTGTTGTGACTTTAACTTTAAAGTTAAACATTAGAAAATAAAACAAAACAACAAAACACGTAGCAGTGTGACACGAATGACCTGAGAGACAATTTAAAAAACGTATGAAGGTTTCTAGTATCTCTGGCTTTTGGATTTGTAATATATATTTTTGTAACTTTTCACGCTACTGTTTCGTACTAATTGACCAATGCTGATGTCTAAAAACACACAGAATGAGGTTTAGAATGTTTTCTTCTTAATCCAAAGTCCATGCATATGGAAACAAACAAAACGACATAGTATTGTCACTGTTGTTGTGTAGAAGTGCAGATATAAGCCAGTTGTTTACTGAACACAAGTGTACCATTTTGTATTAATCTGTTAAAATCTGTCATGGAAGCCAAAGTGTTGCTGATGAACCTGATGTAGTTATGAGCACATGTGACCTAAATGTATGAAACAAAAGACTGAAAAGTCTAGAGGTTACGCACAGTTTGATCATACTATTTTCCGTGAAATTTCACAGGAGTTCCACAAGGCTCCGCAATTTAGGTCACATCATTTTTGTGAAAATCCATTAGAATTCTATGGGTAAATTAGGGACATAAATCTGAAAAAATGAACGGACCTTCACCAAATAAAAACCTGATCACCTGTATCCCATCTTTATGTATCAAAATACAGTTCAATATCTCTATCCATTAAAGAATGAATGAGCGGAAACGTAACTATGACGGAATACGAAATGACGGTCAATGGCAACACTATACATTGCCCTGCCCATTTGACGGCAGGATATTGGCATGCAAATATATTACGTATCATATTATTTCACATTGAGTATACGTGATTTTTGACTATTTATCTTTAAGTTTTACTTTTGCCCTCTGTTGTATCACGTATATCATTCGTACATGAACAGGTCCCTCCCTCTGCCGTTACTGCGGTACTGCCCCGTGTCAGGTCAAAAGGAGGTCTTTCTGGAAGCCTTCTGGACGTCGTAAGAGGGACAAAGCTAACTTCGCCAAGCGGTCCGAAGCCTTGATGCTGTTTAACTACGGACTCGAGTTGTCCGTGGTACTGACCAAAGAGCTGCCACAGGATGACCTGTACTGGGAGAGGAAGTTCTGTCAGCGATTTGAGGAGGAACACATGGTGCTGTTCCCATTGTGTATCCAGCGTCAGATCAACTACTGGTACCCCGTCCCTCGCTAGGTAGGTACATGTAGCTCGTCTTTGAAATGTACGGTTATAAGTTCAAAATGACATACATAAATATAAATACTGTAAGAATTCCAATAGATAACGTATAACTTCTAATTTAAAGTTTGTAAAATGTATATTTACTTTGTTCTTTGCAGATTGGTCGAGAAGAATGCCGATGATAGTCGAACATGGAGATGGGTGTGACGTCATCAGTTTGTGTGATTCATTTCATTGTGGTGTGATGAAATCTTTCACCATTAGTGGTCGTTGGAAAATTTGTTTGTCGCTTGATGTATTTATTTATATTAAATACAGTTTATATGTTATTTTCGTGTCGAATTACTGCTTTTGTTAATGGATATATTACGGTGTATGACAGGACAAAATACAAAGTGAAACCTGTCTTGTCCGACACCTAAGTGAAACATTACATTGGTCGGGTTTACCTGTCTAGTCCGATTCCTTAGTGAAACATTACATTGGTCGGATTTACCTGTCTAATCGGACGCCTTAGTGAAACATTATATTGGTCGGGTTTACCTGTCTAGTCCGATACCTTAGTGAAACATTATAGTGGTTGGATTTACCTGTCTAGTCCGACACCTTAGTGAAACATTACATTGGTTGGATTTACCTGTCTAGTCCGACACCTTAATGAAACATTACATTGGTCGGGTGTACCTGTCTAGTCCGACACCTTAGTGAAACATTACATTGGTCGCATTAACCTGTTTAGTCCGACACCTTAATGAAACATTATATTAGACGGATTTACCTGTCTAGTCCGACACCTTAATGACGTATTACATTGGTCGGATTTCCACGTGCATCATTTTGGGTACATGATACCACGATAGATTTACAAGATGTTTCATTGCCTAATGGCCGTTCACTGTACATGTAACGACACATGATTTGGTAGGGACATGCCGTTCACTGTAACGACACATGATTTGGTTGGGACATGCCGTTCACTGTAACGACACATGATTTGGTAGGGACATGCCGTTCGCTGTAACGACACATGATTTGGCAGGGACATGCTGTAACGACACATGATTTGGTAGGGACATGTCGTTCGCTGTAACGACACATGATTTGGTAGGGACATACCGTTAGCTGTAACGACACATGATTTGGTAGGGACATGCCGTTCACTGTAACGACACATGCTTTGGCAGGGACATACCGTTAGCTGTAACGACACATGATTTGGTAGGGACATGCCGTCGCTGTAACGACACATGATTTGGTAGGGACATACCGTTAGCTGTAACGACACATGATTTGGTAGGGACATGCCGTTCGCTGTAACGACACATGATTTGGCAGGGACATGCTGTAACGACACATAATTTGGTAGTGACATGCCGTTCGCTGTAACGACACATGATTTGGTAGGGACATGCCGTTCGCTGTAACGATACATGATTAGGTAGGGATATGCCTTTCACTGTAACGACACATGCTTTGGTATGGACATGCCGTTCGCTGTAACGACACATGATTTTGGTCGTTTATAAGCCTTCTTGCTAGACATACCGTCATGACGTCTCTCGAAAACATGTACGGTATGTTACGTGAACACAGTTCTCTTTTCGAAGATTTCTCTCTCGGAACACACCTGCTTGAGCAATGTTAACCAATTAGAGATAAAAAAAAACTGAAGCCCGCAGACATCTATAGCGAATTCTCATGCCCCTGTGTCACAAATATCATTCCTAACGAAACCGCTAGATGTCACGACGGTGCTATTGACAAAAAACATATTATGTAACAGGAGAGAGAAAATGCACGTTCGAACCCGGGACCTTCCAAACTCTAGACGGACGTTCAACCAATAATCAGCTATCTGGTCGCCGACGATTGACCTGGTCTAGACCACAGGGGCTTGGCACAGACCTATGTCACTATGAAATGATTGTCAGATAATTATTTTACCTCTCTCGAAATAAACCCTCCCACTACTATCCTATATCTGTGACAAGGGAGTGTCACAGATATATAGTGGGGGTTTGTTTTTTTTTTGGGGGGGGGGGGGGGGGGGGGGGGAGGGTAGCCTAGCCCCTGTGGTCTAGATCCGCTACATTCCCCCCACCCTTTGATAAAATCTTTGACCCCGAAGACACACACGAGACTCTTTACCACCTTCTGTATGTGGGTATATTTCGTTGGGCGCCAAACTTAACAGGAGAGGAAAACTGCACGGCCAGACCGGGGTTCAAACCCGGGACCTTCCGAACTCCAGACGGACGCCCAACAACTGAGCTATTCGGTCGCCGACGATTGACCCGGTCTGGATCCGCTACAATTACATGACGTCATGATAGGTAGGGCAGAGAAACCATTTGTGACGTCACATACTTGTTGCTTAGCTGCTTAGCAATCGACAAAGGCGGAGATGATCAGTCTCTCCCCTAATTTTTACTTTTTATATTAATTCTCGGATTACCACAATGGATATCAGGTTATTCTTGATATACGTGGTAATGTTGGGTATGATGCACCGAGGTCCTGCTGTATACCGGGACCTTACGTGGTAAGTTTGGACATATTCTGTTCTGTTTGTTTTAGGGTGTTTTTCTAACGTACATGTGCATGTTTTCTAGTTTTTGAAAACGTTATCGTTTAAATACTCACACAACAAAATAATTTACTATATGTTATTACTAATCTTTAGAGCTAATAATTTTAATATTTGAAGTTCAGCAATAGTGACAATTGCCTAGATTCACAGATACATAACACGGCAAAGACTTCAAATGGCATTTTAGCTCGCTACGGGCGTCTGCTTCGGACAACCGCAAATTTGCATGTCAATCCAGTGAAATGGAACGGGAACACCCTCTGACTTTTGACCCCATATCAATCCGCCATCACATATCAAAATCTACCAAAAGTATACATTTTTGTAAAGTTTAATATATATAGATTTCATGCAATGCAGAATATGTCAACAATTACCTATTTAGATTATTCAGAATCACTGTACTTAGCCGGAACAAATTTTCGGTAGGGACTACAAACGTATGAAACACTTCGTGATAGGCTGATTTCGTTTTGTGAGTCCTGAAACTTTCTTTTCTGTTTAGCGTGGAGCCGGATCCTGGATATACTAAAAGATTGTTCCAGTATTTCACCGCAACAGAAGTCGAGAAAGTGTGTCCAACATCTGCTGATCTTGTTTGGGTAAGGATTCATGTTCTAGTTGTAATGTATGTTTTGTGAATATTTGAAATTCGTTGCTGAATATTTTTGAATTCTTTGTGGCCGAAATTTCTTATTGCGTTTATCGCCCCTATTTTAATCGCATCACTAAATTATTTTGATCCAATCAACTACTACTGTGCCCTACTTAAATAAGTTTAGTACCATGTCCAGGGAATAATTCAGTTTCTCTTTATTTTAGCGTATTGGAAATGAGGTATTCTGCACCCTCCTCTGTGTAGTTCTAACTCTCCTGTTGGCCTATTCGCCGTTGGTTACCGGGAGCGCCAAACAGAGATGGTCAGACATGATTTCTATTGTCCGCCAATGGTGGAATCGTAAGTAACATTGATGATTGCAGTTATATTGTTACAGTTTCATTGTTGTGACTTTAACTTTAAAGTTAAACATTAGAAAATAAAACAAAACAACAAAACACGTAGCAGTGTGACACGAATGACCTGAGAGACAATTTAAAAAACGTATGAAGGTTTCTAGTATCTCTGGCTTTTGGATTTGTAATATATATTTTTGTAACTTTTCACGCTACTGTTTCGTACTAATTGACCAATGCTGATGTCTAAAAACACACAGAATGAGGTTTAGAATGTTTTCTTCTTAATCCAAAGTCCATGCATATGGAAACAAACAAAACGACATAGTATTGTCACTGTTGTTGTGTAGAAGTGCAGATATAAGCCAGTTGTTTACTGAACACAAGTGTACCATTTTGTATTAATCTGTTAAAATCTGTCATGGAAGCCAAAGTGTTGCTGATGAACCTGATGTAGTTATGAGCACATGTGACCTAAATGTATGAAACAAAAGACTGAAAAGTCTAGAGGTTACGCACAGTTTGATCATACTATTTTCCGTGAAATTTCACAGGAGTTCCACAAGGCTCCGCAATTTAGGTCACATCATTTTTGTGAAAATCCATTAGAATTCTATGGGTTAATTAGGGACATAAATCTGAAAAAATGAACGGACCTTCACCAAATAAAAACCTGATCACCTGTATCCCATCTTTATGTATCAAAATACAGTTCAATATCTCTATCCATTAAAGAATGAATGAGCGGAAACGTAACTATGACGGAATACGAAATGACGGTCAATGGCAACACTATACATTGCCCTGCCCATTTGACGGCAGGATATTGGCATGCAAATATATTACGTATCATATTATTTCACATTGAGTATACGTGATTTTTGACTATTTATCTTTAAGTTTTACTTTTGCCCTCTGTTGTATCACGTATATCATTCGTACATGAACAGGTCCCTCCCTCTGCCGTTACTGCGGTACTGCCCCGTGTCAGGTCAAAAGGAGGTCTTTCTGGAAGCCTTCTGGACGTCGTAAGAGGGACAAAGCTAACTTCGCCAAGCGGTCCGAAGCCTTGATGCTGTTTAACTACGGACTCGAGTTGTCCGTGGTACTGACCAAAGAGCTGCCACAGGATGACCTGTACTGGGAGAGGAAGTTCTGTCAGCGATTTGAGGAGGAACACATGGTGCTGTTCCCATTGTGTATCCAGCGTCAGATCAACTACTGGTACCCCGTCCCTCGCTAGGTAGGTACATGTAGCTCGTCTTTGAAATGTACGGTTATAAGTTCAAAATGACATACATAAATATAAATACTGTAAGAATTCCAATAGATAACGTATAACTTCTAATTTAAAGTTTGTAAAATGTATATTTACTTTGTTCTTTGCAGATTGGTCGAGAAGAATGCCGATGATAGTCGAACATGGAGATGGGTGTGACGTCATCAGTTTGTGTGATTCATTTCATTGTGGTGTGATGAAATCTTTCACCATTAGTGGTCGTTGGAAAATTTGTTTGTCGCTTGATGTATTTATTTATATTAAATACAGTTTATATGTTATTTTCGTGTCGAATTACTGCTTTTGTTAATGGATATATTACGGTGTATGACAGGACAAAATACAAAGTGAAACCTGTCTTGTCCGACACCTAAGTGAAACATTACATTGGTCGGGTTTACCTGTCTAGTCCGATTCCTTAGTGAAACATTACATTGGTCGGATTTACCTGTCTAATCGGACGCCTTAGTGAAACATTATATTGGTCGGGTTTACCTGTCTAGTCCGATACCTTAGTGAAACATTATAGTGGTTGGATTTACCTGTCTAGTCCGACACCTTAGTGAAACATTACATTGGTTGGATTTACCTGTCTAGTCCGACACCTTAATGAAACATTACATTGGTCGGGTGTACCTGTCTAGTCCGACACCTTAGTGAAACATTACATTGGTCGCATTAACCTGTTTAGTCCGACACCTTAATGAAACATTATATTAGACGGATTTACCTGTCTAGTCCGACACCTTAATGACGTATTACATTGGTCGGATTTCCACGTGCATCATTTTGGGTACATGATACCACGATAGATTTACAAGATGTTTCATTGCCTAATGGCCGTTCACTGTACATGTAACGACACATGATTTGGTAGGGACATGCCGTTCACTGTAACGACACATGATTTGGTTGGGACATGCCGTTCACTGTAACGACACATGATTTGGTAGGGACATGCCGTTCGCTGTAACGACACATGATTTGGCAGGGACATGCTGTAACGACACATGATTTGGTAGGGACATGTCGTTCGCTGTAACGACACATGATTTGGTAGGGACATACCGTTAGCTGTAACGACACATGATTTGGTAGGGACATGCCGTTCACTGTAACGACACATGCTTTGGCAGGGACATACCGTTAGCTGTAACGACACATGATTTGGTAGGGACATGCCGTCGCTGTAACGACACATGATTTGGTAGGGACATACCGTTAGCTGTAACGACACATGATTTGGTAGGGACATGCCGTTCGCTGTAACGACACATGATTTGGCAGGGACATGCTGTAACGACACATAATTTGGTAGTGACATGCCGTTCGCTGTAACGACACATGATTTGGTAGGGACATGCCGTTCGCTGTAACGATACATGATTAGGTAGGGATATGCCTTTCACTGTAACGACACATGCTTTGGTATGGACATGCCGTTCGCTGTAACGACACATGATTTTGGTCGTTTATAAGCCTTCTTGCTAGACATACCGTCATGACGTCTCTCGAAAACATGTACGGTATGTTACGTGAACACAGTTCTCTTTTCGAAGATTTCTCTCTCGGAACACACCTGCTTGAGCAATGTTAACCAATTAGAGATAAAAAAAAAACTGAAGCCCGCAGACATCTATAGCGAATTCTCATGCCCCTGTGTCACAAATATCATTCCTAACGAAACCGCTAGATGTCACGACGGTGCTATTGACAAAAAACATATTATGTAACAGGAGAGAGAAAATGCACGTTCGAACCCGGGACCTTCCAAACTCTAGACGGACGTTCAACCAATAATCAGCTATCTGGTCGCCGACGATTGACCTGGTCTAGACCACAGGGGCTTGGCACAGACCTATGTCACTATGAAATGATTGTCAGATAATTATTTTACCTCTCTCGAAATAAACCCTCCCACTACTAGCCTATATCTGTGACAAGGGAGTGTCACAGATATATAGTGGGGGTTTGTTTTTTTTTTGGGGGGGGGGGGGAGGGTAGCCTAGCCCCTGTGGTCTAGATCCGCTACATTCCCCCCACCCTTTGATAAAATCTTTGACCCCGAAGACACACACGAGACTCTTTACCACCTTCTGTATGTGGGTATATTTCGTTGGGCGCCAAACTTAACAGGAGAGGAAAACTGCACGGCCAGACCGGGGTTCAAACCCGGGACCTTCCGAACTCCAGACGGACGCCCAACAACTGAGCTATTCGGTCGCCGACGATTGACCCGGTCTGGATCCGCTACAATTACATGACGTCATGATAGGTAGGGCAGAGAAACCATTTGTGACGTCACATACTTGTTGCTTAGCTGCTTAGCAATCGACAAAGGCGGAGATGATCAGTCTCTCCCCTAATTTTTACTTTTTATATTAATTCTCGGATTACCACAATGGATATCAGGTTATTCTTGATATACGTGGTAATGTTGGGTATGATGCACCGAGGTCCTGCTGTATACCGGGACCTTACGTGGTAAGTTTGGACATATTCTGTTCTGTTTGTTTTAGGGTGTTTTTCTAACGTACATGTGCATGTTTTCTAGTTTTTGAAAACGTTATCGTTTAAATACTCACACAACAAAATAATTTACTATATGTTATTACTAATCTTTAGAGCTAATAATTTTAATATTTGAAGTTCAGCAATAGTGACAATTGCCTAGATTCACAGATACATAACACGGCAAAGACTTCAAATGGCATTTTAGCTCGCTACGGGCGTCTGCTTCGGACAACCGCAAATTTGCATGTCAATCCAGTGAAATGGAACGGGAACACCCTCTGACTTTTGACCCCATATCAATCCGCCATCACATATCAAAATCTACCAAAAGTATACATTTTTGTAAAGTTTAATATATATAGATTTCATGCAATGCAGAATATGTCAACAATTACCTATTTAGATTATTCAGAATCACTGTACTTAGCCGGAACAAATTTTCGGTAGGGACTACAAACGTATGAAACACTTCGTGATAGGCTGATTTCGTTTTGTGAGTCCTGAAACTTTCTTTTCTGTTTAGCGTGGAGCCGGATCCTGGATATACTAAAAGATTGTTCCAGTATTTCACCGCAACAGAAGTCGAGAAAGTGTGTCCAACATCTGCTGATCTTGTTTGGGTAAGGATTCATGTTCTAGTTGTAATGTATGTTTTGTGAATATTTGAAATTCGTTGCTGAATATTTTTGAATTCTTTGTGGCCGAAATTTCTTATTGCGTTTATCGCCCCTATTTTAATCGCATCACTAAATTATTTTGATCCAATCAACTACTACTGTGCCCTACTTAAATAAGTTTAGTACCATGTCCAGGGAATAATTCAGTTTCTCTTTATTTTAGCGTATTGGAAATGAGGTATTCTGCACCCTCCTCTGTGTAGTTCTAACTCTCCTGTTGGCCTATTCGCCGTTGGTTACCGGGAGCGCCAAACAGAGATGGTCAGACATGATTTCTATTGTCCGCCAATGGTGGAATCGTAAGTAACATTGATGATTGCAGTTATATTGTTACAGTTTCATTGTTGTGACTTTAACTTTAAAGTTAAACATTAGAAAATAAAACAAAACAACAAAACACGTAGCAGTGTGACACGAATGACCTGAGAGACAATTTAAACAACGTATGAAGGTTTCTAGTATCTCTTGCTTTTGGATTTGTAATATATATTTTTGTAACTTTTCACGCTACTGTTTCGTACTAATTGACCAATGCTGATGTCTAAAAACACACAGAATGAGGTTTAGAATGTTTTCTTCTTAATCCAAAGTCCATGCATATGGAAACAAACAAAACGACATAGTATTGTCACTGTTGTTGTGTAGAAGTGCAGATATAAGCCAGTTGTTTACTGAACACAAGTGTACCATTTTGTATTAATCTGTTAAAATCTGTCATGGAAGCCAAAGTGTTGCTGATGAACCTGATGTAGTTATGAGCACATGTGACCTAAATGTATGAAACAAAAGACTGAAAAGTCTAGAGGTTACGCACAGTTTGATCATACTATTTTCCGTGAAATTTCACAGGAGTTCCACAAGGCTCCGCAATTTAGGTCACATCATTTTTGTGAAAATCCATTAGAATTCTATGGGTTAATTAGGGACATAAATCTGAAAAAATGAACGGACGTTCACCAAATAAAAACCTGATCACCTGTATCCCATCTTTATGTATCAAAATACAGTTCAATATCTCTATCCATTAAAGAATGAATGAGCGGAAACGTAACTATGACGGAATACGAAATGACGGTCAATGGCAACACTATACATTGCCCTGCCCATTTGACGGCAGGATATTGGCATGCAAATATATTACGTATCATATTATTTCACATTGAGTATACGTGATTTTTGACTATTTATCTTTAAGTTTTACTTTTGCCCTCTGTTGTATCACGTATATCATTCGTACATGAACAGGTCCCTCCCTCTGCCGTTACTGCGGTACTGCCCCGTGTCAGGTCAAAAGGAGGTCTTTCTGGAAGCCTTCTGGACGTCGTAAGAGGGACAAAGCTAACTTCGCCAAGCGGTCCGAAGCCTTGATGCTGTTTAACTACGGACTCGAGTTGTCCGTGGTACTGACCAAAGAGCTGCCACAGGATGACCTGTACTGGGAGAGGAAGTTCTGTCAGCGATTTGAGGAGGAACACATGGTGCTGTTCCCATTGTGTATCCAGCGTCAGATCAACTACTGGTACCCCGTCCCTCGCTAGGTAGGTACATGTAGCTCGTCTTTGAAATGTACGGTTATAAGTTCAAAATGACATACATAAATATAAATACTGTAAGAATTCCAATAGATAACGTATAACTTCTAATTTAAAGTTTGTAAAATGTATATTTACTTTGTTCTTTGCAGATTGGTCGAGAAGAATGCCGATGATAGTCGAACATGGAGATGGGTGTGACGTCATCAGTTTGTGTGATTCATTTCATTGTGGTGTGATGAAATCTTTCACCATTAGTGGTCGTTGGAAAATTTGTTTGTCGCTTGATGTATTTATTTATATTAAATACAGTTTATATGTTATTTTCGTGTCGAATTACTGCTTTTGTTAATGGATATATTACGGTGTATGACAGGACAAAATACAAAGTGAAACCTGTCTTGTCCGACACCTAAGTGAAACATTACATTGGTCGGGTTTACCTGTCTAGTCCGATTCCTTAGTGAAACATTACATTGGTCGGATTTACCTGTCTAATCGGACGCCTTAGTGAAACATTATATTGGTCGGGTTTACCTGTCTAGTCCGATACCTTAGTGAAACATTATAGTGGTTGGATTTACCTGTCTAGTCCGACACCTTAGTGAAACATTACATTGGTTGGATTTACCTGTCTAGTCCGACACCTTAATGAAACATTACATTGGTCGGGTGTACCTGTCTAGTCCGACACCTTAGTGAAACATTACATTGGTCGCATTAACCTGTTTAGTCCGACACCTTAATGAAACATTATATTAGACGGATTTACCTGTCTAGTCCGACACCTTAATGACGTATTACATTGGTCGGATTTCCACGTGCATCATTTTGGGTACATGATACCACGATAGATTTACAAGATGTTTCATTGCCTAATGGCCGTTCACTGTACATGTAACGACACATGATTTGGTAGGGACATGCCGTTCACTGTAACGACACATGATTTGGTTGGGACATGCCGTTCACTGTAACGACACATGATTTGGTAGGGACATGCCGTTCGCTGTAACGACACATGATTTGGCAGGGACATGCTGTAACGACACATGATTTGGTAGGGACATGTCGTTCGCTGTAACGACACATGATTTGGTAGGGACATACCGTTAGCTGTAACGACACATGATTTGGTAGGGACATGCCGTTCACTGTAACGACACATGCTTTGGCAGGGACATACCGTTAGCTGTAACGACACATGATTTGGTAGGGACATGCCGTCGCTGTAACGACACATGATTTGGTAGGGACATACCGTTAGCTGTAACGACACATGATTTGGTAGGGACATGCCGTTCGCTGTAACGACACATGATTTGGCAGGGACATGCTGTAACGACACATAATTTGGTAGTGACATGCCGTTCGCTGTAACGACACATGATTTGGTAGGGACATGCCGTTCGCTGTAACGATACATGATTAGGTAGGGATATGCCTTTCACTGTAACGACACATGCTTTGGTATGGACATGCCGTTCGCTGTAACGACACATGATTTTGGTCGTTTATAAGCCTTCTTGCTAGACATACCGTCATGACGTCTCTCGAAAACATGTACGGTATGTTACGTGAACACAGTTCTCTTTTCGAAGATTTCTCTCTCGGAACACACCTGCTTGAGCAATGTTAACCAATTAGAGATAAAAAAAAACTGAAGCCCGCAGACATCTATAGCGAATTCTCATGCCCCTGTGTCACAAATATCATTCCTAACGAAACCGCTAGATGTCACGACGGTGCTATTGACAAAAAACATATTATGTAACAGGAGAGAGAAAATGCACGTTCGAACCCGGGACCTTCCAAACTCTAGACGGACGTTCAACCAATAATCAGCTATCTGGTCGCCGACGATTGACCTGGTCTAGACCACAGGGGCTTGGCACAGACCTATGTCACTATGAAATGATTGTCAGATAATTATTTTACCTCTCTCGAAATAAACCCTCCCACTACTAGCCTATATCTGTGACAAGGGAGTGTCACAGATATATAGTGGGGGTTTGTTTTTTTTTTTTGGGGGGGGGGGGGGGGAGGGTAGCCTAGCCCCTGTGGTCTAGATCCGCTACATTCCCCCCACCCTTTAATAAAATCTTTGACCCCGAAGACACACACGAGACTCTTTACCACCTTCTGTATGTGGGTATATTTCGTTGGGCGCCAAACTTAACAGGAGAGGAAAACTGCACGGCCAGACCGGGGTTCAAACCCGGGACCTTCCGAACTCCAGACGGACGCCCAACAACTGAGCTATTCGGTCGCCGACGATTGACCCGGTCTGGATCCGCTACAATTACATGACGTCATGATAGGTAGGGCAGAGAAACCATTTGTGACGTCACATACTTGTTGCTTAGCTGCTTAGCAATCGACAAAGGCGGAGATGATCAGTCTCTCCCCTAATTTTTACTTTTTATATTAATTCTCGGATTACCACAATGGATATCAGGTTATTCTTGATATACGTGGTAATGTTGGGTATGATGCACCGAGGTCCTGCTGTATACCGGGACCTTACGTGGTAAGTTTGGACATATTCTGTTCTGTTTGTTTTAGGGTGTTTTTCTAACGTACATGTGCATGTTTTCTAGTTTTTGAAAACGTTATCGTTTAAATACTCACACAACAAAATAATTTACTATATGTTATTACTAATCTTTAGAGCTAATAATTTTAATATTTGAAGTTCAGCAATAGTGACAATTGCCTAGATTCACAGATACATAACACGGCAAAGACTTCAAATGGCATTTTAGCTCGCTACGGGCGTCTGCTTCGGACAACCGCAAATTTGCATGTCAATCCAGTGAAATGGAACGGGAACACCCTCTGACTTTTGACCCCATATCAATCCGCCATCACATATCAAAATCTACCAAAAGTATACATTTTTGTAAAGTTTAATATATATAGATTTCATGCAATGCAGAATATGTCAACAATTACCTATTTAGATTATTCAGAATCACTGTACTTAGCCGGAACAAATTTTCGGTAGGGACTACAAACGTATGAAACACTTCGTGATAGGCTGATTTCGTTTTGTGAGTCCTGAAACTTTCTTTTCTGTTTAGCGTGGAGCCGGATCCTGGATATACTAAAAGATTGTTCCAGTATTTCACCGCAACAGAAGTCGAGAAAGTGTGTCCAACATCTGCTGATCTTGTTTGGGTAAGGATTCATGTTCTAGTTGTAATGTATGTTTTGTGAATATTTGAAATTCGTTGCTGAATATTTTTGAATTCTTTGTGGCCGAAATTTCTTATTGCGTTTATCGCCCCTATTTTAATCGCATCACTAAATTATTTTGATCCAATCAACTACTACTGTGCCCTACTTAAATAAGTTTAGTACCATGTCCAGGGAATAATTCAGTTTCTCTTTATTTTAGCGTATTGGAAATGAGGTATTCTGCACCCTCCTCTGTGTAGTTCTAACTCTCCTGTTGGCCTATTCGCCGTTGGTTACCGGGAGCGCCAAACAGAGATGGTCAGACATGATTTCTATTGTCCGCCAATGGTGGAATCGTAAGTAACATTGATGATTGCAGTTATATTGTTACAGTTTCATTGTTGTGACTTTAACTTTAAAGTTAAACATTAGAAAATAAAACAAAACAACAAAACACGTAGCAGTGTGACACGAATGACCTGAGAGACAATTTAAACAACGTATGAAGGTTTCTAGTATCTCTGGCTTTTGGATTTGTAATATATATTTTTGTAACTTTTCACGCTACTGTTTCGTACTAATTGACCAATGCTGATGTCTAAAAACACACAGAATGAGGTTTAGAATGTTTTCTTCTTAATCCAAAGTCCATGCATATGGAAACAAACAAAACGACATAGTATTGTCACTGTTGTTGTGTAGAAGTGCAGATATAAGCCAGTTGTTTACTGAACACAAGTGTACCATTTTGTATTAATCTGTTAAAATCTGTCATGGAAGCCAAAGTGTTGCTGATGAACCTGATGTAGTTATGAGCACATGTGACCTAAATGTATGAAACAAAAGACTGAAAAGTCTAGAGGTTACGCACAGTTTGATCATACTATTTTCCGTGAAATTTCACAGGAGTTCCACAAGGCTCCGCAATTTAGGTCACATCATTTTTGTGAAAATCCATTAGAATTCTATGGGTTAATTAGGGACATAAATCTGAAAAAATGAACGGACCTTCACCAAATAAAAACCTGATCACCTGTATCCCATCTTTATGTATCAAAATACAGTTCAATATCTCTATCCATTAAAGAATGAATGAGCGGAAACGTAACTATGACGGAATACGAAATGACGGTCAATGGCAACACTATACATTGCCCTGCCCATTTGACGGCAGGATATTGGCATGCAAATATATTACGTATCATATTATTTCACATTGAGTATACGTGATTTTTGACTATTTATCTTTAAGTTTTACTTTTGCCCTCTGTTGTATCACGTATATCATTCGTACATGAACAGGTCCCTCCCTCTGCCGTTACTGCGGTACTGCCCCGTGTCAGGTCAAAAGGAGGTCTTTCTGGAAGCCTTCTGGACGTCGTAAGAGGGACAAAGCTAACTTCGCCAAGCGGTCCGAAGCCTTGATGCTGTTTAACTACGGACTCGAGTTGTCCGTGGTACTGACCAAAGAGCTGCCACAGGATGACCTGTACTGGGAGAGGAAGTTCTGTCAGCGATTTGAGGAGGAACACATGGTGCTGTTCCCATTGTGTATCCAGCGTCAGATCAACTACTGGTACCCCGTCCCTCGCTAGGTAGGTACATGTAGCTCGTCTTTGAAATGTACGGTTATAAGTTCAAAATGACATACATAAATATAAATACTGTAAGAATTCCAATAGATAACGTATAACTTCTAATTTAAAGTTTGTAAAATGTATATTTACTTTGTTCTTTGCAGATTGGTCGAGAAGAATGCCGATGATAGTCGAACATGGAGATGGGTGTGACGTCATCAGTTTGTGTGATTCATTTCATTGTGGTGTGATGAAATCTTTCACCATTAGTGGTCGTTGGAAAATTTGTTTGTCGCTTGATGTATTTATTTATATTAAATACAGTTTATATGTTATTTTCGTGTCGAATTACTGCTTTTGTTAATGGATATATTACGGTGTATGACAGGACAAAATACAAAGTGAAACCTGTCTTGTCCGACACCTAAGTGAAACATTACATTGGTCGGGTTTACCTGTCTAGTCCGATTCCTTAGTGAAACATTACATTGGTCGGATTTACCTGTCTAATCGGACGCCTTAGTGAAACATTATATTGGTCGGGTTTACCTGTCTAGTCCGATACCTTAGTGAAACATTATAGTGGTTGGATTTACCTGTCTAGTCCGACACCTTAGTGAAACATTACATTGGTTGGATTTACCTGTCTAGTCCGACACCTTAATGAAACATTACATTGGTCGGGTGTACCTGTCTAGTCCGACACCTTAGTGAAACATTACATTGGTCGCATTAACCTGTTTAGTCCGACACCTTAATGAAACATTATATTAGACGGATTTACCTGTCTAGTCCGACACCTTAATGACGTATTACATTGGTCGGATTTCCACGTGCATCATTTTGGGTACATGATACCACGATAGATTTACAAGATGTTTCATTGCCTAATGGCCGTTCACTGTACATGTAACGACACATGATTTGGTAGGGACATGCCGTTCACTGTAACGACACATGATTTGGTTGGGACATGCCGTTCACTGTAACGACACATGATTTGGTAGGGACATGCCGTTCGCTGTAACGACACATGATTTGGCAGGGACATGCTGTAACGACACATGATTTGGTAGGGACATGTCGTTCGCTGTAACGACACATGATTTGGTAGGGACATACCGTTAGCTGTAACGACACATGATTTGGTAGGGACATGCCGTTCACTGTAACGACACATGCTTTGGCAGGGACATACCGTTAGCTGTAACGACACATGATTTGGTAGGGACATGCCGTCGCTGTAACGACACATGATTTGGTAGGGACATACCGTTAGCTGTAACGACACATGATTTGGTAGGGACATGCCGTTCGCTGTAACGACACATGATTTGGCAGGGACATGCTGTAACGACACATAATTTGGTATTGACATGCCGTTCGCTGTAACGACACATGATTTGGTAGGGACATGCCGTTCGCTGTAACGATACATGATTAGGTAGGGATATGCCTTTCACTGTAACGACACATGCTTTGGTATGGACATGCCGTTCGCTGTAACGACACATGATTTTGGTCGTTTATAAGCCTTCTTGCTAGACATACCGTCATGACGTCTCTCGAAAACATGTACGGTATGTTACGTGAACACAGTTCTCTTTTCGAAGATTTCTCTCTCGGAACACACCTGCTTGAGCAATGTTAACCAATTAGAGATAAAAAAAAACTGAAGCCCGCAGACATCTATAGCGAATTCTCATGCCCCTGTGTCACAAATATCATTCCTAACGAAACCGCTAGATGTCACGACGGTGCTATTGACAAAAAACATATTATGTAACAGGAGAGAGAAAATGCACGTTCGAACCCGGGACCTTCCAAACTCTAGACGGACGTTCAACCAATAATCAGCTATCTGGTCGCCGACGATTGACCTGGTCTAGACCACAGGGGCTTGGCACAGACCTATGTCACTATGAAATGATTGTCAGATAATTATTTTACCTCTCTCGAAATAAACCCTCCCACTACTAGCCTATATCTGTGACAAGGGAGTGTCACAGATATATAGTGGGGGTTTGTTTTTTTTTTGGGGGGGGGGGGGGGGAGGGTAGCCTAGCCCCTGTGGTCTAGATCCGCTACATTCCCCCCACCCTTTAATAAAATCTTTTACCCCGAAGACACACACGAGACTCTTTACCACCTTCTGTATGTGGGTATATTTCGTTGGGCGCCAAACTTAACAGGAGAGGAAAACTGCACGGCCAGACCGGGGTTCAAACCCGGGACCTTCCGAACTCCAGACGGACGCCCAACAACTGAGCTATTCGGTCGCCGACGATTGACCCGGTCTGGATCCGCTACAATTACATGACGTCATGATAGGTAGGGCAGAGAAACCATTTGTGACGTCACATACTTGTTGCTTAGCTGCTTAGCAATCGACAAAGGCGGAGATGATCAGTCTCTCCCCTAATTTTTACTTTTTATATTAATTCTCGGATTACCACAATGGATATCAGGTTATTCTTGATATACGTGGTAATGTTGGGTATGATGCACCGAGGTCCTGCTGTATACCGGGACCTTACGTGGTAAGTTTGGACATATTCTGTTCTGTTTGTTTTAGGGTGTTTTTCTAACGTACATGTGCATGTTTTCTAGTTTTTGAAAACGTTATCGTTTAAATACTCACACAACAAAATAATTTACTATATGTTATTACTAATCTTTAGAGCTAATAATTTTAATATTTGAAGTTCAGCAATAGTGACAATTGCCTAGATTCACAGATACATAACACGGCAAAGACTTCAAATGGCATTTTAGCTCGCTACGGGCGTCTGCTTCGGACAACCGCAAATTTGCATGTCAATCCAGTGAAATGGAACGGGAACACCCTCTGACTTTTGACCCCATATCAATCCGCCATCACATATCAAAATCTACCAAAAGTATACATTTTTGTAAAGTTAAATATATATAGATTTCATGCAATGCAGAATATGTCAACAATTACCTATTTAGATTATTCAGAATCACTGTACTTAGCCGGAACAAATTTTCGGTAGGGACTACAAACGTATGAAACACTTCGTGATAGGCTGATTTCGTTTTGTGAGTCCTGAAACTTTCTTTTCTGTTTAGCGTGGAGCCGGATCCTGGATATACTAAAAGATTGTTCCAGTATTTCACCGCAACAGAAGTCGAGAAAGTGTGTCCAACATCTGCTGATCTTGTTTGGGTAAGGATTCATGTTCTAGTTGTAATGTATGTTTTGTGAATATTTGAAATTCGTTGCTGAATATTTTTGAATTCTTTGTGGCCGAAATTTCTTATTGCGTTTATCGCCCCTATTTTAATCGCATCACTAAATTATTTTGATCCAATCAACTACTACTGTGCCCTACTTAAATAAGTTTAGTACCATGTCCAGGGAATAATTCAGTTTCTCTTTATTTTAGCGTATTGGAAATGAGGTATTCTGCACCCTCCTCTGTGTAGTTCTAACTCTCCTGTTGGCCTATTCGCCGTTGGTTACCGGGAGCGCCAAACAGAGATGGTCAGACATGATTTCTATTGTCCGCCAATGGTGGAATCGTAAGTAACATTGATGATTGCAGTTATATTGTTACAGTTTCATTGTTGTGACTTTAACTTTAAAGTTAAACATTAGAAAATAAAACAAAACAACAAAACACGTAGCAGTGTGACACGAATGACCTGAGAGACAATTTAAAAAACGTATGAAGGTTTCTAGTATCTCTGGCTTTTGGATTTGTAATATATATTTTTGTAACTTTTCACGCTACTGTTTCGTACTAATTGACCAATGCTGATGTCTAAAAACACACAGAATGAGGTTTAGAATGTTTTCTTCTTAATCCAAAGTCCATGCATATGGAAACAAACAAAACGACATAGTATTGTCACTGTTGTTGTGTAGAAGTGCAGATATAAGCCAGTTGTTTACTGAACACAAGTGTACCATTTTGTATTAATCTGTTAAAATCTGTCATGGAAGCCAAAGTGTTGCTGATGAACCTGATGTAGTTATGAGCACATGTGACCTAAATGTATGAAACAAAAGACTGAAAAGTCTAGAGGTTACGCACAGTTTGATCATACTATTTTCCGTGAAATTTCACAGGAGTTCCACAAGGCTCCGCAATTTAGGTCACATCATTTTTGTGAAAATCCATTAGAATTCTATGGGTTAATTAGGGACATAAATCTGAAAAAATGAACGGACCTTCACCAAATAAAAACCTGATCACCTGTATCCCATCTTTATGTATCAAAATACAGTTCAATATCTCTATCCATTAAAGAATGAATGAGCGGAAACGTAACTATGACGGAATACGAAATGACGGTCAATGGCAACACTATACATTGCCCTGCCCATTTGACGGCAGGATATTGGCATGCAAATATATTACGTATCATATTATTTCACATTGAGTATACGTGATTTTTGACTATTTATCTTTAAGTTTTACTTTTGCCCTCTGTTGTATCACGTATATCATTCGTACATGAACAGGTCCCTCCCTCTGCCGTTACTGCGGTACTGCCCCGTGTCAGGTCAAAAGGAGGTCTTTCTGGAAGCCTTCTGGACGTCGTAAGAGGGACAAAGCTAACTTCGCCAAGCGGTCCGAAGCCTTGATGCTGTTTAACTACGGACTCGAGTTGTCCGTGGTACTGACCAAAGAGCTGCCACAGGATGACCTGTACTGGGAGAGGAAGTTCTGTCAGCGATTTGAGGAGGAACACATGGTGCTGTTCCCATTGTGTATCCAGCGTCAGATCAACTACTGGTACCACGTCCCTCGATAGGTAGGTACATGTAGCTCGTCTTTGAAATGTACGGTTATAAGTTCAAAATGACATACATAAATATAAATACTGTAAGAATTCCAATAGATAACGTATAACTTCTAATTTAAAGTTTGTAAAATGTATATTTACTTTGTTCTTTGCAGATTGGTCGAGAAGAATGCCGATGATAGTCGAACATGGAGATGGGTGTGACGTCATCAGTTTGTGTGATTCATTTCATTGTGGTGTGATGAAATCTTTCACCATTAGTGGTCGTTGGAAAATTTGTTTGTCGCTTGATGTATTTATTTATATTAAATACAGTTTATATGTTATTTTCGTGTCGAATTACTGCTTTTGTTAATGGATATATTACGGTGTATGACAGGACAAAATACAAAGTGAAACCTGTCTTGTCCGACACCTAAGTGAAACATTACATTGGTCGGGTTTACCTGTCTAGTCCGATTCCTTAGTGAAACATTACATTGGTCGGATTTACCTGTCTAATCGGACGCCTTAGTGAAACATTATATTGGTCGGGTTTACCTGTCTAGTCCGATACCTTAGTGAAACATTATAGTGGTTGGATTTACCTGTCTAGTCCGACACCTTAGTGAAACATTACATTGGTTGGATTTACCTGTCTAGTCCGACACCTTAATGAAACATTACATTGGTCGGGTGTACCTGTCTAGTCCGACACCTTAGTGAAACATTACATTGGTCGCATTAACCTGTTTAGTCCGACACCTTAATGAAACATTATATTAGACGGATTTACCTGTCTAGTCCGACACCTTAATGACGTATTACATTGGTCGGATTTCCACGTGCATCATTTTGGGTACATGATACCACGATAGATTTACAAGATGTTTCATTGCCTAATGGCCGTTCACTGTACATGTAACGACACATGATTTGGTAGGGACATGCCGTTCACTGTAACGACACATGATTTGGTTGGGACATGCCGTTCACTGTAACGACACATGATTTGGTAGGGACATGCCGTTCGCTGTAACGACACATGATTTGGCAGGGACATGCTGTAACGACACATGATTTGGTAGGGACATGTCGTTCGCTGTAACGACACATGATTTGGTAGGGACATACCGTTAGCTGTAACGACACATGATTTGGTAGGGACATGCCGTTCACTGTAACGACACATGCTTTGGCAGGGACATACCGTTAGCTGTAACGACACATGATTTGGTAGGGACATGCCGTCGCTGTAACGACACATGATTTGGTAGGGACATACCGTTAGCTGTAACGACACATGATTTGGTAGGGACATGCCGTTCGCTGTAACGACACATGATTTGGCAGGGACATGCTGTAACGACACATAATTTGGTAGTGACATGCCGTTCGCTGTAACGACACATGATTTGGTAGGGACATGCCGTTCGCTGTAACGATACATGATTAGGTAGGGATATGCCTTTCACTGTAACGACACATGCTTTGGTATGGACATGCCGTTCGCTGTAACGACACATGATTTTGGTCGTTTATAAGCCTTCTTGCTAGACATACCGTCATGACGTCTCTCGAAAACATGTACGGTATGTTACGTGAACACAGTTCTCTTTTCGAAGATTTCTCTCTCGGAACACACCTGCTTGAGCAATGTTAACCAATTAGAGATAAAAAAAAACTGAAGCCCGCAGACATCTATAGCGAATTCTCATGCCCCTGTGTCACAAATATCATTCCTAACGAAACCGCTAGATGTCACGACGGTGCTATTGACAAAAAACATATTATGTAACAGGAGAGAGAAAATGCACGTTCGAACCCGGGACCTTCCAAACTCTAGACGGACGTTCAACCAATAATCAGCTATCTGGTCGCCGACGATTGACCTGGTCTAGACCACAGGGGCTTGGCACAGACCTATGTCACTATGAAATGATTGTCAGATAATTATTTTACCTCTCTCGAAATAAACCCTCCCACTACTAGCCTATATCTGTGACAAGGGAGTGTCACAGATATATAGTGGGGGTTTGTTTTTTTTTTTGGGGGGGGGGGGGGGGGGGGGAGGGTAGCCTAGCCCCTGTGGTCTAGATCCGCTACATTCCCCCCACCCTTTAATAAAATCTTTGACCCCGAAGACACACACGAGACTCTTTACCACCTTCTGTATGTGGGTATATTTCGTTGGGCGCCAAACTTAACAGGAGAGGAAAACTGCACGGCCAGACCGGGGTTCAAACCCGGGACCTTCCGAACTCCAGACGGACGCCCAACAACTGAGCTATTCGGTCGCCGACGATTGACCCGGTCTGGATCCGCTACAATTACATGACGTCATGATAGGTAGGGCAGAGAAACCATTTGTGACGTCACATACTTGTTGCTTAGCTGCTTAGCAATCGACAAAGGCGGAGATGATCAGTCTCTCCCCTAATTTTTACTTTTTATATTAATTCTCGGATTACCACAATGGATATCAGGTTATTCTTGATATACGTGGTAATGTTGGGTATGATGCACCGAGGTCCTGCTGTATACCGGGACCTTACGTGGTAAATTTGGACATATTCTGTTCTGTTTGTTTTAGGGTGTTTTTCTAACGTACATGTGCATGTTTTCTAGTTTTTGAAAACGTTATCGTTTAAATACTCACACAACAAAATAATTTACTATATGTTATTACTAATCTTTAGAGCTAATAATTTTAATATTTGAAGTTCAGCAATAGTGACAATTGCCTAGATTCACAGATACATAACACGGCAAAGACTTCAAATGGCATTTTAGCTCGCTACGGGCGTCTGCTTCGGACAACCGCAAATTTGCATGTCAATCCAGTGAAATGGAACGGGAACACCCTCTGACTTTTGACCCCATATCAATCCGCCATCACATATCAAAATCTACCAAAAGTATACATTTTTGTAAAGTTAAATATATATAGATTTCATGCAATGCAGAATATGTCAACAATTACCTATTTAGATTATTCAGAATCACTGTACTTAGCCGGAACAAATTTTCGGTAGGGACTACAAACGTATGAAACACTTCGTGATAGGCTGATTTCGTTTTGTGAGTCCTGAAACTTTCTTTTGTGTTTAGCGTGGAGCCGGATCCTGGATATACTAAAAGATTGTTCCAGTATTTCACCGCAACAGAAGTCGAGAAAGTGTGTCCAACATCTGCTGATCTTGTTTGGGTAAGGATTCATGTTCTAGTTGTAATGTATGTTTTGTGAATATTTGAAATTCGTTGCTGAATATTTTTGAATTCTTTGTGGCCGAAATTTCTTATTGCGTTTATCGCCCCTATTTTAACCGCATCACTAAATTATTTTGATCCAATCAACTACTACTGTGCCCTACTTAAATAAGTTTAGTACCATGTCCAGGGAATAATTCAGTTTCTCTTTATTTTAGCGTATTGGAAATGAGGTATTCTGCACCCTCCTCTGTGTAGTTCTAACTCTCCTGTTGGCCTATTCGCCGTTGGTTACCGGGAGCGCCAAACAGAGATGGTCAGACATGATTTCTATTGTCCGCCAATGGTGGAATCGTAAGTAACATTGATGATTGCAGTTATATTGTTACAGTTTCATTGTTGTGACTTTAACTTTAAAGTTAAACATTAGAAAATAAAACAAAACAACAAAACACGTAGCAGTGTGACACGAATGACCTGAGAGACAATTTAAAAAACGTATGAAGGTTTCTAGTATCTCTGGCTTTTGGATTTGTAATATATATTTTTGTAACTTTTCACGCTACTGTTTCGTACTAATTGACCAATGCTGATGTCTAAAAACACACAGAATGAGGTTTAGAATGTTTTCTTCTTAATCCAAAGTCCATGCATATGGAAACAAACAAAACGACATAGTATTGTCACTGTTGTTGTGTAGAAGTGCAGATATAAGCCAGTTGTTTACTGAACACAAGTGTACCATTTTGTATTAATCTGTTAAAATCTGTCATGGAAGCCAAAGTGTTGCTGATGAACCTGATGTAGTTATGAGCACATGTGACCTAAATGTATGAAACAAAAGACTGAAAAGTCTAGAGGTTACGCACAGTTTGATCATACTATTTTCCGTGAAATTTCACAGGAGTTCCACAAGGCTCCGCAATTTAGGTCACATCATTTTTGTGAAAATCCATTAGAATTCTATGGGTTAATTAGGGACATAAATCTGAAAAAATGAACGGACCTTCACCAAATAAAAACCTGATCACCTGTATCCCATCTTTATGTATCAAAATACAGTTCAATATCTCTATCCATTAAAGAATGAATGAGCGGAAACGTAACTATGACGGAATACGAAATGACGGTCAATGGCAACACTATACATTGCCCTGCCCATTTGACGGCAGGATATTGGCATGCAAATATATTACGTATCATATTATTTCACATTGAGTATACGTGATTTTTGACTATTTATCTTTAAGTTTTACTTTTGCCCTCTGTTGTATCACGTATATCATTCGTACATGAACAGGTCCCTCCCTCTGCCGTTACTGCGGTACTGCCCCGTGTCAGGTCAAAAGGAGGTCTTTCTGGAAGCCTTCTGGACGTCGTAAGAGGGACAAAGCTAACTTCGCCAAGCGGTCCGAAGCCTTGATGCTGTTTAACTACGGACTCGAGTTGTCCGTGGTACTGACCAAAGAGCTGCCACAGGATGACCTGTACTGGGAGAGGAAGTTCTGTCAGCGATTTGAGGAGGAACACATGGTGCTGTTCCCATTGTGTATCCAGCGTCAGATCAACTACTGGTACCCCGTCCCTCGCTAGGTAGGTACATGTAGCTCGTCTTTGAAATGTACGGTTATAAGTTCAAAATGACATACATAAATATAAATACTGTAAGAATTCCAATAGATAACGTATAACTTCTAATTTAAAGTTTGTAAAATGTATATTTACTTTGTTCTTTGCAGATTGGTCGAGAAGAATGCCGATGATAGTCGAACATGGAGATGGGTGTGACGTCATCAGTTTGTGTGATTCATTTCATTGTGGTGTGATGAAATCTTTCACCATTAGTGGTCGTTGGAAAATTTGTTTGTCGCTTGATGTATTTATTTATATTAAATACAGTTTATATGTTATTTTCGTGTCGAATTACTGCTTTTGTTAATGGATATATTACGGTGTATGACAGGACAAAATACAAAGTGAAACCTGTCTTGTCCGACACCTAAGTGAAACATTACATTGGTCGGGTTTACCTGTCTAGTCCGATTCCTTAGTGAAACATTACATTGGTCGGATTTACCTGTCTAATCGGACGCCTTAGTGAAACATTATATTGGTCGGGTTTACCTGTCTAGTCCGATACCTTAGTGAAACATTATAGTGGTTGGATTTACCTGTCTAGTCCGACACCTTAGTGAAACATTACATTGGTTGGATTTACCTGTCTAGTCCGACACCTTAATGAAACATTACATTGGTCGGGTGTACCTGTCTAGTCCGACACCTTAGTGAAACATTACATTGGTCGCATTAACCTGTTTAGTCCGACACCTTAATGAAACATTATATTAGACGGATTTACCTGTCTAGTCCGACACCTTAATGACGTATTACATTGGTCGGATTTCCACGTGCATCATTTTGGGTACATGATACCACGATAGATTTACAAGATGTTTCATTGCCTAATGGCCGTTCACTGTACATGTAACGACACATGATTTGGTAGGGACATGCCGTTCACTGTAACGACACATGATTTGGTTGGGACATGCCGTTCACTGTAACGACACATGATTTGGTAGGGACATGCCGTTCGCTGTAACGACACATGATTTGGCAGGGACATGCTGTAACGACACATGATTTGGTAGGGACATGTCGTTCGCTGTAACGACACATGATTTGGTAGGGACATACCGTTAGCTGTAACGACACATGATTTGGTAGGGACATGCCGTTCACTGTAACGACACATGCTTTGGCAGGGACATACCGTTAGCTGTAACGACACATGATTTGGTAGGGACATGCCGTCGCTGTAACGACACATGATTTGGTAGGGACATACCGTTAGCTGTAACGACACATGATTTGGTAGGGACATGCCGTTCGCTGTAACGACACATGATTTGGCAGGGACATGCTGTAACGACACATAATTTGGTAGTGACATGCCGTTCGCTGTAACGACACATGATTTGGTAGGGACATGCCGTTCGCTGTAACGATACATGATTAGGTAGGGATATGCCTTTCACTGTAACGACACATGCTTTGGTATGGACATGCCGTTCGCTGTAACGACACATGATTTTGGTCGTTTATAAGCCTTCTTGCTAGACATACCGTCATGACGTCTCTCGAAAACATGTACGGTATGTTACGTGAACACAGTTCTCTTTTCGAAGATTTCTCTCTCGGAACACACCTGCTTGAGCAATGTTAACCAATTAGAGATAAAAAAAAACTGAAGCCCGCAGACATCTATAGCGAATTCTCATGCCCCTGTGTCACAAATATCATTCCTAACGAAACCGCTAGATGTCACGACGGTGCTATTGACAAAAAACATATTATGTAACAGGAGAGAGAAAATGCATGTTCGAACCCGGGACCTTCCAAACTCTAGACGGACGTTCAACCAATAATCAGCTATCTGGTCGCCGACGATTGACCTGGTCTAGACCACAGGGGCTTGGCACAGACCTATGTCACTATGAAATGATTGTCAGATAATTATTTTACCTCTCTCGAAATAAACCCTCCCACTACTAGCCTATATCTGTGACAAGGGAGTGTCACAGATATATAGTGGGGGTTTGTTTTTTTTTTGGGGGGGGGGGGGAGGGTAGCCTAGCCCCTGTGGTCTAGATCCGCTACATTCCCCCCACCCTTTAATAAAATCTTTGACCCCGAAGACACACACGAGACTCTTTACCACCTTCTGTATGTGGGTATATTTCGTTGGGCGCCAAACTTAACAGGAGAGGAAAACTGCACGGCCAGACCGGGGTTCAAACCCGGGACCTTCCGAACTCCAGACGGACGCCCAACAACTGAGCTATTCGGTCGCCGACGATTGACCCGGTCTGGATCCGCTACAATTACATGACGTCATGATAGGTAGGGCAGAGAAACCATTTGTGACGTCACATACTTGTTGCTTAGCTGCTTAGCAATCGACAAAGGCGGAGATGATCAGTCTCTCCCCTAATTTTTACTTTTTATATTAATTCTCGGATTACCACAATGGATATCAGGTTATTCTTGATATACGTGGTAATGTTGGGTATGATGCACCGAGGTCCTGCTGTATACCGGGACCTTACGTGGTAAGTTTGGACATATTCTGTTCTGTTTGTTTTAGGGTGTTTTTCTAACGTACATGTGCATGTTTTCTAGTTTTTGAAAACGTTATCGTTTAAATACTCACACAACAAAATAATTTACTATATGTTATTACTAATCTTTAGAGCTAATAATTTTAATATTTGAAGTTCAGCAATAGTGACAATTGCCTAGATTCACAGATACATAACACGGCAAAGACTTCAAATGGCATTTTAGCTCGCTACGGGCGTCTGCTTCGGACAACCGCAAATTTGCATGTCAATCCAGTGAAATGGAACGGGAACACCCTCTGACTTTTGACCCCATATCAATCCGCCATCACATATCAAAATCTACCAAAAGTATACATTTTTGTAAAGTTAAATATATATAGATTTCATGCAATGCAGAATATGTCAACAATTACCTATTTAGATTATTCAGAATCACTGTACTTAGCCGGAACAAATTTTCGGTAGGGACTACAAACGTATGAAACACTTCGTGATAGGCTGATTTCGTTTTGTGAGTCCTGAAACTTTCTTTTCTGTTTAGCGTGGAGCCGGATCCTGGATATACTAAAAGATTGTTCCAGTATTTCACCGCAACAGAAGTCGAGAAAGTGTGTCCAACATCTGCTGATCTTGTTTGGGTAAGGATTCATGTTCTAGTTGTAATGTATGTTTTGTGAATATTTGAAATTCGTTGCTGAATATTTTTGAATTCTTTGTGGCCGAAATTTCTTATTGCGTTTATCGCCCCTATTTTAATCGCATCACTAAATTATTTTGATCCAATCAACTACTACTGTGCCCTACTTAAATAAGTTTAGTACCATGTCCAGGGAATAATTCAGTTTCTCTTTATTTTAGCGTATTGGAAATGAGGTATTCTGCACCCTCCTCTGTGTAGTTCTAACTCTCCTGTTGGCCTATTCGCCGTTGGTTACCGGGAGCGCCAAACAGAGATGGTCAGACATGATTTCTATTGTCCGCCAATGGTGGAATCGTAAGTAACATTGATGATTGCAGTTATATTGTTACAGTTTCATTGTTGTGACTTTAACTTTAAAGTTAAACATTAGAAAATAAAACAAAACAACAAAACACGTAGCAGTGTGACACGAATGACCTGAGAGACAATTTAAAAAACGTATGAAGGTTTCTAGTATCTCTGGCTTTTGGATTTGTAATATATATTTTTGTAACTTTTCACGCTACTGTTTCGTACTAATTGACCAATGCTGATGTCTAAAAACACACAGAATGAGGTTTAGAATGTTTTCTTCTTAATCCAAAGTCCATGCATATGGAAACAAACAAAACGACATAGTATTGTCACTGTTGTTGTGTAGAAGTGCAGATATAAGCCAGTTGTTTACTGAACACAAGTGTACCATTTTGTATTAATCTGTTAAAATCTGTCATGGAAGCCAAAGTGTTGCTGATGAACCTGATGTAGTTATGAGCACATGTGACCTAAATGTATGAAACAAAAGACTGAAAAGTCTAGAGGTTACGCACAGTTTGATCATACTATTTTCCGTGAAATTTCACAGGAGTTCCACAAGGCTCCGCAATTTAGGTCACATCATTTTTGTGAAAATCCATTAGAATTCTATGGGTTAATTAGGGACATAAATCTGAAAAAATGAACGGACCTTCACCAAATAAAAACCTGATCACCTGTATCCCATCTTTATGTATCAAAATACAGTTCAATATCTCTATCCATTAAAGAATGAATGAGCGGAAACGTAACTATGACGGAATACGAAATGACGGTCAATGGCAACACTATACATTGCCCTGCCCATTTGACGGCAGGATATTGGCATGCAAATATATTACGTATCATATTATTTCACATTGAGTATACGTGATTTTTGACTATTTATCTTTAAGTTTTACTTTTGCCCTCTGTTGTATCACGTATATCATTCGTACATGAACAGGTCCCTCCCTCTGCCGTTACTGCGGTACTGCCCCGTGTCAGGTCAAAAGGAGGTCTTTCTGGAAGCCTTCTGGACGTCGTAAGAGGGACAAAGCTAACTTCGCCAAGCGGTCCGAAGCCTTGATGCTGTTTAACTACGGACTCGAGTTGTCCGTGGTACTGACCAAAGAGCTGCCACAGGATGACCTGTACTGGGAGAGGAAGTTCTGTCAGCGATTTGAGGAGGAACACATGGTGCTGTTCCCATTGTGTATCCAGCGTCAGATCAACTACTGGTACCCCGTCCCTCGCTAGGTAGGTACATGTAGCTCGTCTTTGAAATGTACGGTTATAAGTTCAAAATGACATACATAAATATAAATACTGTAAGAATTCCAATAGATAACGTATAACTTCTAATTTAAAGTTTGTAAAATGTATATTTACTTTGTTCTTTGCAGATTGGTCGAGAAGAATGCCGATGATAGTCGAACATGGAGATGGGTGTGACGTCATCAGTTTGTGTGATTCATTTCATTGTGGTGTGATGAAATCTTTCACCATTAGTGGTCGTTGGAAAATTTGTTTGTCGCTTGATGTATTTATTTATATTAAATACAGTTTATATGTTATTTTCGTGTCGAATTACTGCTTTTGTTAATGGATATATTACGGTGTATGACAGGACAAAATACAAAGTGAAACCTGTCTTGTCCGACACCTAAGTGAAACATTACATTGGTCGGGTTTACCTGTCTAGTCCGATTCCTTAGTGAAACATTACATTGGTCGGATTTACCTGTCTAATCGGACGCCTTAGTGAAACATTATATTGGTCGGGTTTACCTGTCTAGTCCGATACCTTAGTGAAACATTATAGTGGTTGGATTTACCTGTCTAGTCCGACACCTTAGTGAAACATTACATTGGTTGGATTTACCTGTCTAGTCCGACACCTTAATGAAACATTACATTGGTCGGGTGTACCTGTCTAGTCCGACACCTTAGTGAAACATTACATTGGTCGCATTAACCTGTTTAGTCCGACACCTTAATGAAACATTATATTAGACGGATTTACCTGTCTAGTCCGACACCTTAATGACGTATTACATTGGTCGGATTTCCACGTGCATCATTTTGGGTACATGATACCACGATAGATTTACAAGATGTTTCATTGCCTAATGGCCGTTCACTGTACATGTAACGACACATGATTTGGTAGGGACATGCCGTTCACTGTAACGACACATGATTTGGTTGGGACATGCCGTTCACTGTAACGACACATGATTTGGTAGGGACATGCCGTTCGCTGTAACGACACATGATTTGGCAGGGACATGCTGTAACGACACATGATTTGGTAGGGACATGTCGTTCGCTGTAACGACACATGATTTGGTAGGGACATACCGTTAGCTGTAACGACACATGATTTGGTAGGGACATGCCGTTCACTGTAACGACACATGCTTTGGCAGGGACATACCGTTAGCTGTAACGACACATGATTTGGTAGGGACATGCCGTCGCTGTAACGACACATGATTTGGTAGGGACATACCGTTAGCTGTAACGACACATGATTTGGTAGGGACATGCCGTTCGCTGTAACGACACATGATTTGGCAGGGACATGCTGTAACGACACATAATTTGGTAGTGACATGCCGTTCGCTGTAACGACACATGATTTGGTAGGGACATGCCGTTCGCTGTAACGATACATGATTAGGTAGGGATATGCCTTTCACTGTAACGACACATGCTTTGGTATGGACATGCCGTTCGCTGTAACGACACATGATTTTGGTCGTTTATAAGCCTTCTTGCTAGACATACCGTCATGACGTCTCTCGAAAACATGTACGGTATGTTACGTGAACACAGTTCTCTTTTCGAAGATTTCTCTCTCGGAACACACCTGCTTGAGCAATGTTAACCAATTAGAGATAAAAAAAAACTGAAGCCCGCAGACATCTATAGCGAATTCTCATGCCCCTGTGTCACAAATATCATTCCTAACGAAACCGCTAGATGTCACGACGGTGCTATTGACAAAAAACATATTATGTAACAGGAGAGAGAAAATGCACGTTCGAACCCGGGACCTTCCAAACTCTAGACGGACGTTCAACCAATAATCAGCTATCTGGTCGCCGACGATTGACCTGGTCTAGACCACAGGGGCTTGGCACAGACCTATGTCACTATGAAATGATTGTCAGATAATTATTTTACCTCTCTCGAAATAAACCCTCCCACTACTAGCCTATATCTGTGACAAGGGAGTGTCACAGATATATAGTGGGGGTTTGTTTTTTTTTTTGGGGGGGGGGAGGGTAGCCTAGCCCCTGTGGTCTAGATCCGCTACATTCCCCCCACCCTTTAATAAAATCTTTGACCCCGAAGACACACACGAGACTCTTTACCACCTTCTGTATGTGGGTATATTTCGTTGGGCGCCAAACTTAACAGGAGAGGAAAACTGCACGGCCAGACCGGGGTTCAAACCCGGGACCTTCCGAACTCCAGACGGACGCCCAACAACTGAGCTATTCGGTCGCCGACGATTGACCCGGTCTGGATCCGCTACAATTACATGACGTCATGATAGGTAGGGCAGAGAAACCATTTGTGACGTCACATACTTGTTGCTTAGCTGCTTAGCAATCGACAAAGGCGGAGATGATCAGTCTCTCCCCTAATTTTTACTTTTTATATTAATTCTCGGATTACCACAATGGATATCAGGTTATTCTTGATATACGTGGTAATGTTGGGTATGATGCACCGAGGTCCTGCTGTATACCGGGACCTTACGTGGTAAATTTGGACATATTCTGTTCTGTTTGTTTTAGGGTGTTTTTCTAACGTACATGTGCATGTTTTCTAGTTTTTGAAAACGTTATCGTTTAAATACTCACACAACAAAATAATTTACTATATGTTATTACTAATCTTTAGAGCTAATAATTTTAATATTTGAAGTTCAGCAATAGTGACAATTGCCTAGATTCACAGATACATAACACGGCAAAGACTTCAAATGGCATTTTAGCTCGCTACGGGCGTCTGCTTCGGACAACCGCAAATTTGCATGTCAATCCAGTGAAATGGAACGGGAACACCCTCTGACTTTTGACCCCATATCAATCCGCCATCACATATCAAAATCTACCAAAAGTATACATTTTTGTAAAGTTAAATATATATAGATTTCATGCAATGCAGAATATGTCAACAATTACCTATTTAGATTATTCAGAATCACTGTACTTAGCCGGAACAAATTTTCGGTAGGGACTACAAACGTATGAAACACTTCGTGATAGGCTGATTTCGTTTTGTGAGTCCTGAAACTTTCTTTTCTGTTTAGCGTGGAGCCGGATCCTGGATATACTAAAAGATTGTTCCAGTATTTCACCGCAACAGAAGTCGAGAAAGTGTGTCCAACATCTGCTGATCTTGTTTGGGTAAGGATTCATGTTCTAGTTGTAATGTATGTTTTGTGAATATTTGAAATTCGTTGCTGAATATTTTTGAATTCTTTGTGGCCGAAATTTCTTATTGCGTTTATCGCCCCTATTTTAACCGCATCACTAAATTATTTTGATCCAATCAACTACTACTGTGCCCTACTTAAATAAGTTTAGTACCATGTCCAGGGAATAATTCAGTTTCTCTTTATTTTAGCGTATTGGAAATGAGGTATTCTGCACCCTCCTCTGTGTAGTTCTAACTCTCCTGTTGGCCTATTCGCCGTTGGTTACCGGGAGCGCCAAACAGAGATGGTCAGACATGATTTCTATTGTCCGCCAATGGTGGAATCGTAAGTAACATTGATGATTGCAGTTATATTGTTACAGTTTCATTGTTGTGACTTTAACTTTAAAGTTAAACATTAGAAAATAAAACAAAACAACAAAACACGTAGCAGTGTGACACGAATGACCTGAGAGACAATTTAAAAAACGTATGAAGGTTTCTAGTATCTCTGGCTTTTGGATTTGTAATATATATTTTTGTAACTTTTCACGCTACTGTTTCGTACTAATTGACCAATGCTGATGTCTAAAAACACACAGAATGAGGTTTAGAATGTTTTCTTCTTAATCCAAAGTCCATGCATATGGAAACAAACAAAACGACATAGTATTGTCACTGTTGTTGTGTAGAAGTGCAGATATAAGCCAGTTGTTTACTGAACACAAGTGTACCATTTTGTATTAATCTGTTAAAATCTGTCATGGAAGCCAAAGTGTTGCTGATGAACCTGATGTAGTTATGAGCACATGTGACCTAAATGTATGAAACAAAAGACTGAAAAGTCTAGAGGTTACGCACAGTTTGATCATACTATTTTCCGTGAAATTTCACAGGAGTTCCACAAGGCTCCGCAATTTAGGTCACATCATTTTTGTGAAAATCCATTAGAATTCTATGGGTTAATTAGGGACATAAATCTGAAAAAATGAACGGACCTTCACCAAATAAAAACCTGATCACCTGTATCCCATCTTTATGTATCAAAATACAGTTCAATATCTCTATCCATTAAAGAATGAATGAGCGGAAACGTAACTATGACGGAATACGAAATGACGGTCAATGGCAACACTATACATTGCCCTGCCCATTTGACGGCAGGATATTGGCATGCAAATATATTACGTATCATATTATTTCACATTGAGTATACGTGATTTTTGACTATTTATCTTTAAGTTTTACTTTTGCCCTCTGTTGTATCACGTATATCATTCGTACATGAACAGGTCCCTCCCTCTGCCGTTACTGCGGTACTGCCCCGTGTCAGGTCAAAAGGAGGTCTTTCTGGAAGCCTTCTGGACGTCGTAAGAGGGACAAAGCTAACTTCGCCAAGCGGTCCGAAGCCTTGATGCTGTTTAACTACGGACTCGAGTTGTCCGTGGTACTGACCAAAGAGCTGCCACAGGATGACCTGTACTGGGAGAGGAAGTTCTGTCAGCGATTTGAGGAGGAACACATGGTGCTGTTCCCATTGTGTATCCAGCGTCAGATCAACTACTGGTACCCCGTCCCTCGCTAGGTAGGTACATGTAGCTCGTCTTTGAAATGTACGGTTATAAGTTCAAAATGACATACATAAATATAAATACTGTAAGAATTCCAATAGATAACGTATAACTTCTAATTTAAAGTTTGTAAAATGTATATTTACTTTGTTCTTTGCAGATTGGTCGAGAAGAATGCCGATGATAGTCGAACATGGAGATGGGTGTGACGTCATCAGTTTGTGTGATTCATTTCATTGTGGTGTGATGAAATCTTTCACCATTAGTGGTCGTTGGAAAATTTGTTTGTCGCTTGATGTATTTATTTATATTAAATACAGTTTATATGTTATTTTCGTGTCGAATTACTGCTTTTGTTAATGGATATATTACGGTGTATGACAGGACAAAATACAAAGTGAAACCTGTCTTGTCCGACACCTAAGTGAAACATTACATTGGTCGGGTTTACCTGTCTAGTCCGATTCCTTAGTGAAACATTACATTGGTCGGATTTACCTGTCTAATCGGACGCCTTAGTGAAACATTATATTGGTCGGGTTTACCTGTCTAGTCCGATACCTTAGTGAAACATTATAGTGGTTGGATTTACCTGTCTAGTCCGACACCTTAGTGAAACATTACATTGGTTGGATTTACCTGTCTAGTCCGACACCTTAATGAAACATTACATTGGTCGGGTGTACCTGTCTAGTCCGACACCTTAGTGAAACATTACATTGGTCGCATTAACCTGTTTAGTCCGACACCTTAATGAAACATTATATTAGACGGATTTACCTGTCTAGTCCGACACCTTAATGACGTATTACATTGGTCGGATTTCCACGTGCATCATTTTGGGTACATGATACCACGATAGATTTACAAGATGTTTCATTGCCTAATGGCCGTTCACTGTACATGTAACGACACATGATTTGGTAGGGACATGCCGTTCACTGTAACGACACATGATTTGGTTGGGACATGCCGTTCACTGTAACGACACATGATTTGGTAGGGACATGCCGTTCGCTGTAACGACACATGATTTGGCAGGGACATGCTGTAACGACACATGATTTGGTAGGGACATGTCGTTCGCTGTAACGACACATGATTTGGTAGGGACATACCGTTAGCTGTAACGACACATGATTTGGTAGGGACATGCCGTTCACTGTAACGACACATGCTTTGGCAGGGACATACCGTTAGCTGTAACGACACATGATTTGGTAGGGACATGCCGTCGCTGTAACGACACATGATTTGGTAGGGACATACCGTTAGCTGTAACGACACATGATTTGGTAGGGACATGCCGTTCGCTGTAACGACACATGATTTGGCAGGGACATGCTGTAACGACACATAATTTGGTATTGACATGCCGTTCGCTGTAACGACACATGATTTGGTAGGGACATGCCGTTCGCTGTAACGATACATGATTAGGTAGGGATATGCCTTTCACTGTAACGACACATGCTTTGGTATGGACATGCCGTTCGCTGTAACGACACATGATTTTGGTCGTTTATAAGCCTTCTTGCTAGACATACCGTCATGACGTCTCTCGAAAACATGTACGGTATGTTACGTGAACACAGTTCTCTTTTCGAAGATTTCTCTCTCGGAACACACCTGCTTGAGCAATGTTAACCAATTAGAGATAAAAAAAAACTGAAGCCCGCAGACATCTATAGCGAATTCTCATGCCCCTGTGTCACAAATATCATTCCTAACGAAACCGCTAGATGTCACGACGGTGCTATTGACAAAAAACATATTATGTAACAGGAGAGAGAAAATGCACGTTCGAACCCGGGACCTTCCAAACTCTAGACGGACGTTCAACCAATAATCAGCTATCTGGTCGCCGACGATTGACCTGGTCTAGACCACAGGGGCTTGGCACAGACCTATGTCACTATGAAATGATTGTCAGATAATTATTTTACCTCTCTCGAAATAAACCCTCCCACTACTAGCCTATATCTGTGACAAGGGAGTGTCACAGATATATAGTGGGGGTTTGTTTTTTTTTTGGGGGGGGGGGGGGGGGGGGAGGGTAGCCTAGCCCCTGTGGTCTAGATCCGCTACATTCCCCCCACCCTTTAATAAAATCTTTTACCCCGAAGACACACACGAGACTCTTTACCACCTTCTGTATGTGGGTATATTTCGTTGGGCGCCAAACTTAACAGGAGAGGAAAACTGCACGGCCAGACCGGGGTTCAAACCCGGGACCTTCCGAACTCCAGACGGACGCCCAACAACTGAGCTATTCGGTCGCCGACGATTGACCCGGTCTGGATCCGCTACAATTACATGACGTCATGATAGGTAGGGCAGAGAAACCATTTGTGACGTCACATACTTGTTGCTTAGCTGCTTAGCAATCGACAAAGGCGGAGATGATCAGTCTCTCCCCTAATTTTTACTTTTTATATTAATTCTCGGATTACCACAATGGATATCAGGTTATTCTTGATATACGTGGTAATGTTGGGTATGATGCACCGAGGTCCTGCTGTATACCGGGACCTTACGTGGTAAGTTTGGACATATTCTGTTCTGTTTGTTTTAGGGTGTTTTTCTAACGTACATGTGCATGTTTTCTAGTTTTTGAAAACGTTATCGTTTAAATACTCACACAACAAAATAATTTACTATATGTTATTACTAATCTTTAGAGCTAATAATTTTAATATTTGAAGTTCAGCAATAGTGACAATTGCCTAGATTCACAGATACATAACACGGCAAAGACTTCAAATGGCATTTTAGCTCGCTACGGGCGTCTGCTTCGGACAACCGCAAATTTGCATGTCAATCCAGTGAAATGGAACGGGAAAACCCTCTGACTTTTGACCCCATATCAATCCGCCATCACATATCAAAATCTACCAAAAGTATACATTTTTGTAAAGTTAAATATATATAGATTTCATGCAATGCAGAATATGTCAACAATTACCTATTTAGATTATTCAGAATCACTGTACTTAGCCGGAACAAATTTTCGGTAGGGACTACAAACGTATGAAACACTTCGTGATAGGCTGATTTCGTTTTGTGAGTCCTGAAACTTTCTTTTCTGTTTAGCGTGGAGCCGGATCCTGGATATACTAAAAGATTGTTCCAGTATTTCACCGCAACAGAAGTCGAGAAAGTGTGTCCAACATCTGCTGATCTTGTTTGGGTAAGGATTCATGTTCTAGTTGTAATGTATGTTTTGTGAATATTTGAAATTCGTTGCTGAATATTTTTGAATTCTTTGTGGCCGAAATTTCTTATTGCGTTTATCGCCCCTATTTTAATCGCATCACTAAATTATTTTGATCCAATCAACTACTACTGTGCCCTACTTAAATAAGTTTAGTACCATGTCCAGGGAATAATTCAGTTTCTCTTTATTTTAGCGTATTGGAAATGAGGTATTCTGCACCCTCCTCTGTGTAGTTCTAACTCTCCTGTTGGCCTATTCGCCGTTGGTTACCGGGAGCGCCAAACAGAGATGGTCAGACATGATTTCTATTGTCCGCCAATGGTGGAATCGTAAGTAACATTGATGATTGCAGTTATATTGTTACAGTTTCATTGTTGTGACTTTAACTTTAAAGTTAAACATTAGAAAATAAAACAAAACAACAAAACACGTAGCAGTGTGACACGAATGACCTGAGAGACAATTTAAAAAACGTATGAAGGTTTCTAGTATCTCTGGCTTTTGGATTTGTAATATATATTTTTGTAACTTTTCACGCTACTGTTTCGTACTAATTGACCAATGCTGATGTCTAAAAACACACAGAATGAGGTTTAGAATGTTTTCTTCTTAATCCAAAGTCCATGCATATGGAAACAAACAAAACGACATAGTATTGTCACTGTTGTTGTGTAGAAGTGCAGATATAAGCCAGTTGTTTACTGAACACAAGTGTACCATTTTGTATTAATCTGTTAAAATCTGTCATGGAAGCCAAAGTGTTGCTGATGAACCTGATGTAGTTATGAGCACATGTGACCTAAATGTATGAAACAAAAGACTGAAAAGTCTAGAGGTTACGCACAGTTTGATCATACTATTTTCCGTGAAATTTCACAGGAGTTCCACAAGGCTCCGCAATTTAGGTCACATCATTTTTGTGAAAATCCATTAGAATTCTATGGGTTAATTAGGGACATAAATCTGAAAAAATGAACGGACCTTCACCAAATAAAAACCTGATCACCTGTATCCCATCTTTATGTATCAAAATACAGTTCAATATCTCTATCCATTAAAGAATGAATGAGCGGAAACGTAACTATGACGGAATACGAAATGACGGTCAATGGCAACACTATACATTGCCCTGCCCATTTGACGGCAGGATATTGGCATGCAAATATATTACGTATCATATTATTTCACATTGAGTATACGTGATTTTTGACTATTTATCTTTAAGTTTTACTTTTGCCCTCTGTTGTATCACGTATATCATTCGTACATGAACAGGTCCCTCCCTCTGCCGTTACTGCGGTACTGCCCCGTGTCAGGTCAAAAGGAGGTCTTTCTGGAAGCCTTCTGGACGTCGTAAGAGGGACAAAGCTAACTTCGCCAAGCGGTCCGAAGCCTTGATGCTGTTTAACTACGGACTCGAGTTGTCCGTGGTACTGACCAAAGAGCTGCCACAGGATGACCTGTACTGGGAGAGGAAGTTCTGTCAGCGATTTGAGGAGGAACACATGGTGCTGTTCCCATTGTGTATCCAGCGTCAGATCAACTACTGGTACCCCGTCCCTCGCTAGGTAGGTACATGTAGCTCGTCTTTGAAATGTACGGTTATAAGTTCAAAATGACATACATAAATATAAATACTGTAAGAATTCCAATAGATAACGTATAACTTCTAATTTAAAGTTTGTAAAATGTATATTTACTTTGTTCTTTGCAGATTGGTCGAGAAGAATGCCGATGATAGTCGAACATGGAGATGGGTGTGACGTCATCAGTTTGTGTGATTCATTTCATTGTGGTGTGATGAAATCTTTCACCATTAGTGGTCGTTGGAAAATTTGTTTGTCGCTTGATGTATTTATTTATATTAAATACAGTTTATATGTTATTTTCGTGTCGAATTACTGCTTTTGTTAATGGATATATTACGGTGTATGACAGGACAAAATACAAAGTGAAACCTGTCTTGTCCGACACCTAAGTGAAACATTACATTGGTCGGGTTTACCTGTCTAGTCCGATTCCTTAGTGAAACATTACATTGGTCGGATTTACCTGTCTAATCGGACGCCTTAGTGAAACATTATATTGGTCGGGTTTACCTGTCTAGTCCGATACCTTAGTGAAACATTATAGTGGTTGGATTTACCTGTCTAGTCCGACACCTTAGTGAAACATTACATTGGTTGGATTTACCTGTCTAGTCCGACACCTTAATGAAACATTACATTGGTCGGGTGTACCTGTCTAGTCCGACACCTTAGTGAAACATTACATTGGTCGCATTAACCTGTTTAGTCCGACACCTTAATGAAACATTATATTAGACGGATTTACCTGTCTAGTCCGACACCTTAATGACGTATTACATTGGTCGGATTTCCACGTGCATCATTTTGGGTACATGATACCACGATAGATTTACAAGATGTTTCATTGCCTAATGGCCGTTCACTGTACATGTAACGACACATGATTTGGTAGGGACATGCCGTTCACTGTAACGACACATGATTTGGTTGGGACATGCCGTTCACTGTAACGACACATGATTTGGTAGGGACATGCCGTTCGCTGTAACGACACATGATTTGGCAGGGACATGCTGTAACGACACATGATTTGGTAGGGACATGTCGTTCGCTGTAACGACACATGATTTGGTAGGGACATACCGTTAGCTGTAACGACACATGATTTGGTAGGGACATGCCGTTCACTGTAACGACACATGCTTTGGCAGGGACATACCGTTAGCTGTAACGACACATGATTTGGTAGGGACATGCCGTCGCTGTAACGACACATGATTTGGTAGGGACATACCGTTAGCTGTAACGACACATGATTTGGTAGGGACATGCCGTTCGCTGTAACGACACATGATTTGGCAGGGACATGCTGTAACGACACATAATTTGGTAGTGACATGCCGTTCGCTGTAACGACACATGATTTGGTAGGGACATGCCGTTCGCTGTAACGATACATGATTAGGTAGGGATATGCCTTTCACTGTAACGACACATGCTTTGGTATGGACATGCCGTTCGCTGTAACGACACATGATTTTGGTCGTTTATAAGCCTTCTTGCTAGACATACCGTCATGACGTCTCTCGAAAACATGTACGGTATGTTACGTGAACACAGTTCTCTTTTCGAAGATTTCTCTCTCGGAACACACCTGCTTGAGCAATGTTAACCAATTAGAGATAAAAAAAAACTGAAGCCCGCAGACATCTATAGCGAATTCTCATGCCCCTGTGTCACAAATATCATTCCTAACGAAACCGCTAGATGTCACGACGGTGCTATTGACAAAAAACATATTATGTAACAGGAGAGAGAAAATGCATGTTCGAACCCGGGACCTTCCAAACTCTAGACGGACGTTCAACCAATAATCAGCTATCTGGTCGCCGACGATTGACCTGGTCTAGACCACAGGGGCTTGGCACAGACCTATGTCACTATGAAATGATTGTCAGATAATTATTTTACCTCTCTCGAAATAAACCCTCCCACTACTAGCCTATATCTGTGACAAGGGAGTGTCACAGATATATAGTGGGGGTTTGTTTTTTTTTTTTGGGGGGGGGGGGAGGGTAGCCTAGCCCCTGTGGTCTAGATCCGCTACATTCCCCCCACCCTTTAATAAAATCTTTGACCCCGAAGACACACACGAGACTCTTTACCACCTTCTGTATGTGGGTATATTTCGTTGGGCGCCAAACTTAACAGGAGAGGAAAACTGCACGGCCAGACCGGGGTTCAAACCCGGGACCTTCCGAACTCCAGACGGACGCCCAACAACTGAGCTATTCGGTCGCCGACGATTGACCCGGTCTGGATCCGCTACAATTACATGACGTCATGATAGGTAGGGCAGAGAAACCATTTGTGACGTCACATACTTGTTGCTTAGCTGCTTAGCAATCGACAAAGGCGGAGATGATCAGTCTCTCCCCTAATTTTTACTTTTTATATTAATTCTCGGATTACCACAATGGATATCAGGTTATTCTTGATATACGTGGTAATGTTGGGTATGATGCACCGAGGTCCTGCTGTATACCGGGACCTTACGTGGTAAATTTGGACATATTCTGTTCTGTTTGTTTTAGGGTGTTTTTCTAACGTACATGTGCATGTTTTCTAGTTTTTGAAAACGTTATCGTTTAAATACTCACACAACAATATAATTTACTATATGTTATTACTAATCTTTAGAGCTAATAATTTTAATATTTGAAGTTCAGCAATAGTGACAATTGCCTAGATTCACAGATACATAACACGGCAAAGACTTCAAATGGCATTTTAGCTCGCTACGGGCGTCTGCTTCGGACAACCGCAAATTTGCATGTCAATCCAGTGAAATGGAACGGGAACACCCTCTGACTTTTGACCCCATATCAATCCGCCATCACATATCAAAATCTACCAAAAGTATACATTTTTGTAAAGTTAAATATATATAGATTTCATGCAATGCAGAATATGTCAACAATTACCTATTTAGATTATTCAGAATCACTGTACTTAGCCGGAACAAATTTTCGGTAGGGACTACAAACGTATGAAACACTTCGTGATAGGCTGATTTCGTTTTGTGAGTCCTGAAACTTTCTTTTGTGTTTAGCGTGGAGCCGGATCCTGGATATACTAAAAGATTGTTCCAGTATTTCACCGCAACAGAAGTCGAGAAAGTGTGTCCAACATCTGCTGATCTTGTTTGGGTAAGGATTCATGTTCTAGTTGTAATGTATGTTTTGTGAATATTTGAAATTCGTTGCTGAATATTTTTGAATTCTTTGTGGCCGAAATTTCTTATTGCGTTTATCGCCCCTATTTTAACCGCATCACTAAATTATTTTGATCCAATCAACTACTACTGTGCCCTACTTAAATAAGTTTAGTACCATGTCCAGGGAATAATTCAGTTTCTCTTTATTTTAGCGTATTGGAAATGAGGTATTCTGCACCCTCCTCTGTGTAGTTCTAACTCTCCTGTTGGCCTATTCGCCGTTGGTTACCGGGAGCGCCAAACAGAGATGGTCAGACATGATTTCTATTGTCCGCCAATGGTGGAATCGTAAGTAACATTGATGATTGCAGTTATATTGTTACAGTTTCATTGTTGTGACTTTAACTTTAAAGTTAAACATTAGAAAATAAAACAAAACAACAAAACACGTAGCAGTGTGACACGAATGACCTGAGAGACAATTTAAAAAACGTATGAAGGTTTCTAGTATCTCTGGCTTTTGGATTTGTAATATATATTTTTGTAACTTTTCACGCTACTGTTTCGTACTAATTGACCAATGCTGATGTCTAAAAACACACAGAATGAGGTTTAGAATGTTTTCTTCTTAATCCAAAGTCCATGCATATGGAAACAAACAAAACGACATAGTATTGTCACTGTTGTTGTGTAGAAGTGCAGATATAAGCCAGTTGTTTACTGAACACAAGTGTACCATTTTGTATTAATCTGTTAAAATCTGTCATGGAAGCCAAAGTGTTGCTGATGAACCTGATGTAGTTATGAGCACATGTGACCTAAATGTATGAAACAAAAGACTGAAAAGTCTAGAGGTTACGCACAGTTTGATCATACTATTTTCCGTGAAATTTCACAGGAGTTCCACAAGGCTCCGCAATTTAGGTCACATCATTTTTGTGAAAATCCATTAGAATTCTATGGGTTAATTAGGGACATAAATCTGAAAAAATGAACGGACATTCACCAAATAAAAACCTGATCACCTGTATCCCATCTTTATGTATCAAAATACAGTTCAATATCTCTATCCATTAAAGAATGAATGAGCGGAAACGTAACTATGACGGAATACGAAATGACGGTCAATGGCAACACTATACATTGCCCTGCCCATTTGACGGCAGGATATTGGCATGCAAATATATTACGTATCATATTATTTCACATTGAGTATACGTGATTTTTGACTATTTATCTTTAAGTTTTACTTTTGCCCTCTGTTGTATCACGTATATCATTCGTACATGAACAGGTCCCTCCCTCTGCCGTTACTGCGGTACTGCCCCGTGTCAGGTCAAAAGGAGGTCTTTCTGGAAGCCTTCTGGACGTCGTAAGAGGGACAAAGCTAACTTCGCCAAGCGGTCCGAAGCCTTGATGCTGT